>CM034147.1:614924370-616124370 GCA_019776745.2 Taxus chinensis
AAGAGAGTGGTTGAGACACACCCCTCGTGGGTAGGAACCATGTGGTTTCATTCGTGATCTTTTTCAAATTTATTCACCCACATCTGGAGGAATGATAGATGGATTTGGGGTTGAGGCATGGCTCCTAATTTTAGAATAGTTTCTTTGGTTTGCATCCTTATGAGATAAATGTTAAGGATCATCTCCCCATACACCTCCTCCGTGATGCATAGCAGCATTGTGGTGGAGGAATGAGGAGTGGAAGCTACATTTGACCTAAGAGATGGTCACCTACGATTTATTTGAGGAACATTTATGGGCTCAATATATGTCAGAGTCACTTCATTAAGAAGAGGATCGACGAGTTTCATGATATTTGAGCAGGGGTCTATGTCAGTAGCTCAATATGAGTGTAGGTTTTGGAATCTCCTTGCAATATATGGAACTATCTACAAGATGAGAAGTTATAAGTAAACAAGGTTCAGCAAGGAATCCTGAATACAGACTTGACAGGAGCAGTGAGGAATTTTCTCCCTTGACCTTAGAGAAGGTTGTGGAGAAGGCCTACCTAACAGAGGAGAACAAGATTAAAGACATAGGAGTCTCGGGATAGGAACTGAGGCAAGTTTTAGGAGCTAGTTATCTCATTTCAAGGATCAGAGATCATGTGGTTCCACCCCACCCTTGAGAAGAGGGTTCAAACCATTTTAGTTAGCTTCACGACCTCCTCCACACCCACAATAAACCTCTCAGTAGGCAAAGGACTAGGCTAGGATCAAGATATTCAGAGAGGTAGAGGCCGTAATGGCCATATTTTGGGTAGAGACAAGAGACCTGGTAGTCAGCCACCGAATCTAACTCATTCTCATACATTACACCAAATTTGGTACCCATAAGTATTGGTTCACCAGAGCACATGAGAGGGACTCATTCAGAACATGGATGCACCGGGTTGTTTTATTTATGGGGCCCATGATCATTATAAATGCTTTTTTCCACATAGGCCATATTTTTTCGAAAGGAAAAAGGATCCCATTTTTTAAAAAATAGTTGGTGACGTAGGGCATGCCCATTGTGTCTATGCATCATGGTAGAGAACCATCAGGCCAAGCACCATCCATGGTCATTGAGGCTTGACATGTATGATTAGAGGTACACCTACTATTATTATTATTTGATTTCAGGAGCTTATGACTCCTTTATATCACCCTCTTTAGTGGATAGGTGTGGTTTGGTGGCTTCTAGGTAGGAAGATAGGTGGTAGGTAGAGTTGTCCATTGGGTCCAAACTTCGATGTAGACTCATATGTGGAGAGTTGTATACTTGACCTAGGGGTATTATCCACTACCTTAGACCATTCATATATTTTTCGTTGGGATCTTATGAGGTTGTGCTTGGTATGTATTGGTTTGATTCCCATCAGGCCAAAGTTGACTATAGAAACAAGTTCATAGAGTGTGTGATGATATATGCAGTTCTGCAGTTATATCCACGATTCAGAGACTTGTATCCTTGTGTATGATTTATCTATACAGCTCAAGCGAACATGTGTAAGGGATGTCATATGTTTGCTATCATAGATCAATGATAGTTATGAGGAGATTCCAAAGAGTTCCCCATTAGATGAGCACCCTATCTTGAGAGAGTTTATAGATGTTTTTCCTAGGGACATTCCGGGTATGCCATTGTGTCGTGAGGTGGATTTTTCTATTGATCTTGTTCTTGGTTCAACATCCCATGTCCCATGATCTGTACATGATGACTACCCTAAGCTCCATGAGCTCAAGATTTAGTTAGAGGAGCTATTAGAGAAGGTTCTCGTCTGACCTAGTGTGTCTCCTTGGGGCACACTAATGATTTTTGTGAAGAAGAAGGGGAGATCCTTTGTTTGTGTGTTGACTTCAGACAGTTGAACAAGGTAACGGTGAAGAATCATTAAATTTTCCCCATATTGATGATTTTGTTTTATCATATGAGGGGAGCTAGAATTATTCTCCAAGATAAATATGAAGTTCAGGTTACCATCAGCTGCATATCGTAGAAGCAGACATACATAAGACATAACTTTTTGGACTCAATATGGGCATTACGAGTTCACATATGGCTCCTTTTGGTCTAACAAATGCACCTGCAGTCTTTATGAGCCTCATAAATGGGGTTTTTCAATACCTTCTTGGATATATTTTTCATTTTGTTTCTGGAAGAAGTTTTTGATTTAATCACACTCGGTAGAGGAGCACTACGAACATTTGAGACATGTATTACAGGTTTTGAGGAGAGCACCAGTTGTTTGGGAATTTGGAGAATTTTAAGTGTTCATTCTTGTAGACCAATATTTAGTATTTCTAGGGACACATTATCATAGACAAGGGTATCTCAGTAGATCCCTCAAATATTTGTGCTATCATTGATTAGCCATCCCCCACCACAGTGACTGAGGTTAGGAGTTTTATGGGGTTAGCTAGTTATTACCATTATTTTGTTAGGATTTTTCTAGAATTTCCAATCCTATCACTTCCCTTGCAGTGCAAAGGGAAGAAGTTTTTTTGGTCAGAGAAGTGTGAGCATGCCTTTCAAATGCTTAAGGAGTGATTCAACAATTGAACCCATTCTTGACAGTTTCCTGACCCCTTGGTGGACTTTGTGGTATGCACTGATGTATCTATAGAGGGACTTGGAGTGGTGCTCATGTAGGAGCATCACATCATTGATTTTGAGTCTCGCAAGCTCAAGGACTATGAAATTAACTACCCCACTCATGATATTGAAACTTGTATCAGTGGTTCAAAAATTGGTTCACTGGAGGAACTTTCTTTTGGGATGACCATTTGTTTTGAGGAAAGACCATTTGAGCCTTCAACATATCTTCTCTCAGCCCAACCTCAATGTATGGGAGAGGTTTCAGATGGATTTCCTCTATGAGTACGACATGGATATATAGTACATCAAGGGGAAGGAGAATGTCATTGCTAATGCTTTGAGTAGCGTGGTGACATGAGATTTATGCTTTGACATTATGATCAGATCTCAGGGGGAAGATATTTAAGTAGCTTCTAGGAGACAAATTTTATGAGGGTGCCACACAGATGGTTATGTCATAGGGGTCCTTAGTGGGAAAGTATACAGGTTGCACCTTGGAGTAAAATGGTCTACTTCATTTTTAGAGACACATTTATGTTTCTAGAGTGGGTGATTTACAAATATTTTTTATTTTAGAGGCACATCGAGCCCCGTATATAGGTCATCCTAGGGTTAAGAAGATGCATGTGGAATTGAGGTAGTTATAATTTTATCTTGGGTTGCACCATGATATTGTAGATTTTGTAGCATGTTGTCTTGAGTGCCAAAGGGTGAAGGTCGAGCATTCTAACCCTACAAGCCTTCTTTACCCTCATGACATTCTGAAGTGGAAGTGGTATATGGTGTCCATGGATTTTATTGTTGGTATTCCCACTTCATAATTTCATCATGATGCTATCATGGTGACAGTGGATAAGTTGACCTAGGGTGTTTGCTTCTCTCTGATGAAGGTCTCTTATAATGAAGTTTTCATTACACATGTGTTTATGGATGATGTAGTGAGGTTTCATGGTATTCTTAGGATGATCATTTGTGATCATGGGTTAGTTTATACTTCTAAGTTTTGGAATTCATTTCAGTCAGCTTTGGGGACTTAGATTAATTTAAATTCAACGTACCACCCTCAGACAGATGGGTAGACAAAGATGGTGAACTAGGTATTAAAGGACATGATTTATATGCATGTTATGGATTAACTAACAAAGTGGGAGAATTTTCTGTTCCTAGTTGGGTTTTCATATAATATTAATTTTTCACAGCTCCATTAGCATGGCACGTTATCAGGATTTATGTGAGAGACCTTGTAGGTCACCGTTGAGATCGGAAAGGTTGGAGGATAGAATTTTTCTAGGTCCCACGTATCTTCAGGCTATGAAGTAGTAGGCATTTCTCATCTGACAATGTTTAGAGTAGGCTCGTGTATGCTAGAAGGTGCATGCTGATATGAAGAGGGTCCACTATTAAGTCTTTATATATGACAAGTTATTTCTCAGGGTGCATCCACATAAGTTTTAAATCCTCTATGGAAAGGTATCTAAGTTATCTCCTCATTTTGTGGAAAGTTTCGATATTTTAGAGATTATTGGTCTAGTTGCTTATTACTTAGCTCTATTTCCATGCCTATCCCATGCACATGACGTGTTTCACATCTCAATATTGTAGAAGTATGTACCTGATACAGCTCATGTTTTGGATTGGTCAGCCTTGTAGGTGGAGGCCGAAGGACAATGGACTTTGAAGCCCATGTGTATTCTATAGAATAAGAGGTTGGCCCTTCGGGGTGTGGATTGGACAAGGTTAGATTCCAGTGGGACTGGTATGACAAGATTATAGCTACTTGGGAGGATGTGACACCATTGAAGGCCTAATATCCTTACCTCTTTTAATGACTTCATTAATGGATTCAATTCCTAGGGGATGGGGATGTATTTCCATTCTATTTTTATCCCCATTTTTTACCATGTTGACTCATTGTGGCACCATGTTATATTGATTGAGACATTGAATATCATATATTTTTCATTGTGATGATGTTGTTACATTACATGGATAATTGTATGCTGATATTGGATGCTAACTCATTTCATGAAAAAAATTTATAGGGGCATATGATGACATTATTATCGATTATCTTATGGTATCAATGTAATGTTATGAATAGATTTTGAGATATTGTATGATGGTATATATATTTGTCATAGATGTATTATCATATTATCCTCTTGTTACACTAATGATTGATCATAGTTTGATTATTCACTAGCCAATCATGGATCATGTGTGAATTATCATTGAGATACTGATTATATTGTTTTCATAAAGTTTTTTCATCATGAGAAACATGGGAATCAGGAAGGAAATGTCTCAAACCAACATAATGGGCCCTAAGGACCAAAGTTTCATTCCTAGTATATTTTTTATTTGGGTCACTTTATTTGACCTTCATCTTGTTGTGGAATATTGAAACCCCCCTTGTGATGTTGTATTATCATTACCTTGTTACCTATTTTGTTTTTCTAACCTCCTCCTACTATGGTATTACAATTAATAATTCTAACCTTCTTTTATATCAGCCTTAATCTTGTGCTTAACTCTAACCACTTGAATTTATGAAAATTTAGGTTTATGTCTTGCGTTGTTCTTCCTAATGAAGTATTTAGGACACATAATCATGGATTAGGTGAGCCCAATTACCTCTCCTAAATGCCATCTTTTCCACAAACTCGGATTTGGGAAAAAGGTGACATTTAGGAGGTGTATAAAACAAGTTATGGGCTAAAGTTTCCTTGGAAAGAGACCCTAGGCCCTATACCTAGGGGTGGGTGGGTTCTTTCCAAGGAATATTGAGCCCATTTGGTCATTTTTACCCTTTTCTCCCTCATCTTTTATGAAAATTTCTTAACTATGTGAATGGTATTGGGATGTGGGGATCCTCAATGATCACATGGATATTTTATTTTCTTATCTTTTAATTTGGATTTTCGAGGTGCAATTTTTAGAGATTTTGGATTGGTTGAAGCTTAGGTGGAGGGTGACGCTTTTCACCCTCCCATTTGGTCCTTTTTGTTGCCAATTTTCTATATCATCCCCTATTATGGAATGGATTGGGGTTACTTGCTTATTTTTTCCTATTTTGGGTTGTAATTTGAGAGCTTGCAAGGAGAAGGGAGTGGATTATGGAAGCTTGGATTAGAACACTTGCTTAATCTTGTGGTAGGATCTTACCTAAAATTTGTTTCTTGTTTGAAATGGTTAAAATTGTGTTTTGTAGATTGAAATTGGTTGTTAAAATTGTTTTTAATTTATTTTTCCCATACAATCTTGCATGGAATGTATTTTGGACATGTGTGGGAAGAGGGAAGAATCCCATTTTTACTCACCCTCATGATTGATGGAAAATCTTGAGGGAAATTTGGCTACCCCCTTCACTTGGTTTGAAGGCCACGAAGGGATAAGGGGAGAATTTATGGAGAGATAAGTAGAGATTTTTGATATCTCATGGAGAGATAAAGAGATGATGGTTTACTATGTTGAATTTGATTCTAAATTTCGTAATTCATGGGATATCTTATCCCATCTTCCCTCATTGAGAATTTTGGTGCTTCTCAAGTTTTTGATTGGTTATGTTGCATTATTTTTGGGGTGTAATTCCTAAGTGTTGTATCCTTGATTGTGTATTGGAGACCTTTTCCTACTATTGGTTTGAGGCATGCCTATCCCTCTTTCCCATGGGCTTGTATAGAGGCTATCATGTCCTTTTGGTACACTTTAAGGCATGTAATGATGACTATAGGTTTGGGAGGTAAAAATGCTAGTTTCTCATGGATTTTGGAGCTACTTTTAGATAACATGTAGCTTGAAGAAGGGTCTTTAAAATTTACATATTTCTATTTTGTGCATGGAGTTTCTTTTCATTGGAAATTTTGGCATGTTGTCTCCACTTATGAGGAGGGCTTGTAATTATTGCATTTAAAGTTATTCTTTTCATTATGTAAATAAAATTATAATCTATCATAGATGTTATGACCTGCATTTTGAATAGTTAAAACCATGGGTGGAAATGTTGTTACAAAATGTAAAAGATTACTTAAAGTTACTGGTTAAAAATATTTCCTTATTTTCTCCCTTTTAGTATCCTTTTTTATAAATTGGTAGTTCAACTTAGGAATTAAAATAATGTTGAATGTTATGAAATGGAATTTATCCTTCTCTATCTTGGTTGAAATATGGAAAATGTGCACCTTATTTAACCCATAATTTAATTCTAAGTTAATGGGTTTGATGGGGTTAGGAATTCCATATTTTATCAGTCGTTACCTTATGCAAATGAAAAAAATGATAGTAGTTCTAGTTATAATGTTACTTGTTTGCTTGAATGGAAGGGGTTGTGGTTAAATGTGAAAGTTATAATATTTCCATCTTTGAAATTCAACAATAAAATTTTCTTATGTATTGCATTATATTCTGGTTGAAAATATGAACTTTCCATTATATCTCTTTTTAAAAAACTAGCAAGTTATTTTCTCTTGTATCTATGAAATAAATCATATGTATATCTGTGTCTATTGATTTTAAAATAAAACTTTTGTTATATATATATATATATATATATCAATTTACAAAATATAAAAGTGAGTGTATTAAAATATTAAGGGAAGAAAAATCCCTTTTATAAAATTTGAATGAAACATTCTGGGTCAAACTCTATTTTTGGAAGGATTCCTTTGTTTTTAAACAAAAAAATGTAAGGAGGGGGAGGGTGGGATGGTTGTCCCACCCGTGCCCCACACAACCATTCCACTTATTGTCCATGGCCTAATTGTGGCCTACCTCCCTTCCCCCATTCAACCATAGACTACACCAATCTACCCTTCACGCCATGGAAAGGGCAATACGACCTAGTTTTCTACATTGCCACTACCCATTTAGGGTCATAACCAATGCATCCTTCCCTATTTTCAAACGAATATATATATATAATTCGTTTGAAAATAGGGAAGGATGCATTGGTTATGTACACACACACACATACATACATATTCACAATATATTTAATATTAAACCTACAAATAACCATATATTTCTGGCTCACAATATGAGCATTTACAAAATTCAAAATCAAAATAAATATTTATAAAAAAAATGGCCAAGGAAAGCCACAGATCCATTGGATTAACCCAAAGAGTTAAAAATTTTAAAAATGAAAACCTTGGGGAAAGAAGTTAATTTGTGTGCACCCAAAAATAATTAAATCTGCAAACAATTGATAGATGTGTAGAAACCATCCTTCAGTCTATAAGCTATGAAAAAAAACTACAATAATGAAAGATAAATATTTAATAATGTAAACCTTCCCTGCACTTTTTTCAATGTAAACCTTAGTAAGGTTGTGGATACCTTGTCTGTGGAACCTTGAAAATGAATGTGGATGCTCTTGAATTCTCTCCAAAATTTAGATGCAATTGCTACAAAAACAATGAATTTTAGCAAAGTTTTTGTACTTCAGATTCAAGAGGATTTGTAAGCAAGCAAGACTGCAATTTATAGAGGTAGAAGTAGTTAGAAATTGGTTACATACGGGTGAATGAATATGATAAAAATAACATTGGAGGAAGTTACACCAGTGTCAGGGAATTCAGGGGAAGTAAATGGAATTAATTGTAAAAAGCTACATCTAGACAGGTGGTTGTACTTGCAATTAAATTTCCCCCAACTTTCTAGGATTCTATAAGTGCAATTAACTAGGATAAGGATTAGGAGTCCAAGTGGAGTCTAAGTGGAGTCTAGGTGTATGTTGATCAAGTGGTAATTGACTAGGATGTGCAACACTTAATTAATTAATTATTTAATTACTAAATAATAATTGACTTAGCTAAAGGGGTACTAAGGATACATGAGATTAATTTAATTGATCCAAAGGGTGTAATGTGTATTAATTAATCAATTTAATCAACTAATCACAAATGGGTGAATAACAAAGTGTACTAGGATAACACTAGGAATAGGTGGAAACATGTGTGTACTTTTGGGGTGTCTATATTTTTCCCCTCTTTAAATTTCTATTGAAAAGTAATAGTGCTTTAAAGATAGTAAACACATGTAGATTGGTGAGTGAAAAATTGTGAAGCATTAAGATGCCCCAGTGATTAGAATGGTAGAGGAATTCCCCCTCAAGTGGGTGGATGATGCAGCAAAGCGGAAGACAACCACTTGATACGAAGGAAAAAAAGGAATTAGAACAAGGATGGGAAAGGATTGTGCTCGTAGCATAAACGTCATTTGGAGAGTAATTTTTAGAGGGACCTAATTTTTGTTGTTACACAATAGATTTTTCACCATGATTATGAAATAATCAAGATGGTTAACCCAGATGCATGTAAACAAACACACATAGAAAAGAAAAGATAAAAATGAAAAAAAACCCAATTTACAAAGTAGGTTCTTGACACCAGGGTTATAAAGGAAGTAAAATGTAATTGAGACTACTTGTAAGTGGTCAGAAAAAGAGTAAAAATCAACAATATAACACAAAGTCAAAAAAGAAGAAAACCATCCATTCCCCTAATGCATGCCACAATGATGATTAAGTAGATATAAATTCTCCCAAGTGGGAATAGGATCATATTAGAAGAGTGGAGTTAAAACGACTCCTTATGACACTCTTGTTTAATCCGTTGTGCAAATGATCAAAGTTGAAATTTCCCTAGGTGAAGTTATATCACGTAGGAAAAACAATTTTGTGACTTGCCCCAAGTAGAGTTAGCATATCATGCAAATGGAAGAAAGTGATAGTTGTAAGATTGACACGATCAAAAGGGTAATAGATAAAAGTATGACATTTATCAAGATTGTATTGAGATGTTAAATGATTCATTTTAAGGGTTTTGCAATTGTAGGATTTCTATAATAAGTGAATGTTTGTTTGAAAATTTTGTAATTTTTTATTTTTTTTATGGATTTTTGAAATATATGTTTTTTTTGGATTTTTTGAAATATTTATTTTTGTGCATTTTTATGAGTTTTGAAATACAAATGCAAACAAAAATGAAGAAATTCCATGGCTTAAATAAACCAGGAGGAAAACACAACATGTGTAAGTAATAAGAAAAACTGAAACAAGCATGGAAAACAAACCGAATATGAACAGGAAGCACACCAAAATTATACATAAACTAAGATGTGAATAAGTTTCCCGTAATTGGTCTACAATAAAGGAAAAAAAGTACAACAAAAAATAATAAACTAAAAGAAGCAAAAACATCATCCAATGTTGACAAACCACAATAGTATGACACAATGTACAGAAACAACATCTAATGACACTCCGAATGTGTTTCACATTGAAGAAATAGACAAATTTTAATTCCCCCAAGTGATAGCTTAGCACGCAAAAGGATTGGATCAAGATTTAGAGTGGAGTGATACTTAGATACTCCAAAAGATAATCTTGTCGGATCCCATTTAAGTTTTGATCTATATTGGATTTAAATGTAAATTTCAAATGTGCCCCACACAAAGTTATATTGTGAAAGGGTAAATGATTACCTCAAGAATAGATATACACCATGAGTAATAAAGATGAGTATGATCTAGAATGATCATGAGGAGCACCATTAAATGGAGAAATTGTTAAATTGTGTTATCCAGTTGTTGAAAGGTGGTCAAATATTATCTGAATGTTTTGATTGTGACAATTTGAAACTATTTTTGGAATTTTGAACAATTTTATATTGTTTTTGTGTTTTTGAACAATTTTATATTGTTTTTATTTAATTTTTATGAGTCATTTTTAATTTTTTGAACCATATGTCAAAGAAGAGGGAAATGAAATTCCCAAGTCAAAACCAACATACTACGTATGAAGGAAGTGAATGAAAGAATAATGGAAAGTGAACAATAGTGGTAGAACATGGGCATGACAACCTAACAAGGAAACATGCAACACACGATGAGGTGAAAAGTTACAAGAGGGAAACAAAGTGAAATGACGAAACATGTGGATGCACCTATATGCCCCTAGTACAAGGGTTACTCTTTAGAGACTCAAGAGTAGAAATTCTTTAGATGAATGGAATTCATAGGCTTCTTCAACTCTTTTCTATCCTCGATAGACAGTTTGTATGCACCAGATCCAAATTTAGCAGTTATAACATAAGGACCCAACCAATTAGGCTCAAATTTGCCCTTTTTTTCTCATGGTTTAGTTGTGTTCTTCTGATTTCCTTTAGAACCAAATCACTAATTTCAAACTGTCGAGGTTTGATCTTGCAAATATAATTACGTCGCAGTCTATTTTGATATACCTGCATATGGTCTAAGGTGCAAATCCGTCTCTTGTCTAGTAATTCTAGCTCTACAAGGTGTGTAACACTATAATCCTCTTCATGAATGAGATGTTAGAGGGAGACACGAAGTGAAGGTAGCTCAACTTTGATAGGTAATATGGCTTCAGATCCATATACTAGGGAGAATGGAGTAGCTCATGTAGGAGTACGGAAGGAAGTGTGGTAGGCCGAGAGGGCGGGATACATTTGCGTATGCCAATTACTTTCATGTTTATTGAATGTATTTTCCAGAATGGACTTGATAGTCTTGCTTGATGCTTCAGATTGGCCATTACATTATGGATAGTAGGGTGTAGCCCATTTTAGGTGGATATTATATTTCTTAGCTAGGGCCTTAAGATCCTTACTTTTGAAAGAACCACCATTATCAGTGACAATAGCAATGGGGATGCCAAAATGCCAGATAATATGGTTGAGAATGAATTTAGAAATATTGCACCAAGTAACATTGGTAAGAGGCATAACCTCAACCTACTTGGTGAAGTACATAGTGACAGTTATAATAAATGTGTGGCCATCAGAAGATGTGGGCTTTATTTTTCCAATTAAATAGAGTCCCCATTTTGAAAAAGGCCAAGGTGAAGTAATGGGTTATAAGGATTGGGATGGTGCATGAATGAGATTACCATGTTTTTGGAAAGCCTGACATTTCTTCACAAAGTTGCATGCATCTTCCTCTATTGTGGGCCAATAGTATCCAATGCACAAGATCTTCTTTGTAAGGACTATTCCAATGGTATGGGCACCACAAATACCCAAATGTACTTCAGCTAGCGTCTGATTAGCTTCATCTTGATTGAGACATCTTAAGAGACTCCCATCATAGCCTCTTCGATATAAGGTGTCAGCAAGAAGGGTGTAGCGTGAAGCACGTTATGCTAAGGATCTTTTATTAGTGTAATTTAAACTAGGAGGATAGGATTTAGTTTGCAAATGAAGGTATATATATTGTGTGGTACCAGGGATGATCATGACTGAAAATCTCACAAACCATGGTGGTCTCCAACAATTCATATGCGGGCACAAAAATATGTTCAACAAGGAACTCGTTGTGAGTCTGATTAGTGTCAAACGAAAGAAGGGAGGTGATAGTTTCCATGACATCTACTGATTTGTTTTGTATGTGTGGAACCTGTTCAAAATTGATAATCCATAAATACCCTCTAAGGCTATCAACCATTCTTTTATAGGGTAAGATATTTTCATCTTTTACTTGATATTATCCATTAACTTGATAAATGATTAGAAGAGAATCACCAAGAACTATCAATTCTTGTAGGTGCGATGAGATAACAAACCCTAAGCCTGTTATTAGTGCTTCATACTTTGTTATGTTATTTGTTCAAGGGAAGCTGATACAATAAGATTTAGGTATGAGGTCTCCATCCGGTGTACGTAAGAAAATTCTTTCTCCATAACCATGGATGTTACAAGATCCATCACAAAATAATGTTCATAAAGGTGCTACGTCTATGTACAACAAGTATTTTTCTAGAAATTCAAAATTTAACGACTATGAGCCTGATAGTGGTACTGTGGCCAGTTGATCTACTAGAACTTGACCTTTGATAGCTTTTTGATTAATAATTTCAATGTCAAATTCATTGAGAAGTGCAATCCAGCTAGACATTCATCCAATTATGACTGGTCTCGAAAGTAGGTACTTAAGAGGATAAAACCTTGAAATTAGCTTGGTGGTATGATTTAGGAGATAGTGTCATAGCTTGCCAAAAGTATAAGAAACCGCTAAAAAATCCTTTTCAACCTATAAATACTTGGTCTCGTGTTCAAGAAGAGTTCTTCTCAAGTAATACACAACTTATTCCTAACCCTTATAATTGTGTTGTACCAATAATGCCCCAATGGCATGATCTATTACAGATGTATACAACAACATAGGTTTATTTTGTATAGGCGGCATGAGTACCGATGGAGATACTAAGTATTATTTTAGTTTTGCAAAGGCATCTTGATAGTCTCGTGTCCATTTGAATTGGACATCCTTCTTAACCAGATGGTTGAAGTGATGGAACTTATCTGCTAATTTAGAGATGAAGCGATGCATAGACTATATTTTTTGTTATAGACCCCTTAATTATTGAAGGTTCTGAGGAGGTGACATATCTATTATAGATTTGATCTTGGTAGGGTACACTTCAATTCCTCTTCTTGAGATAATGAATCCCAAAATTTTTCCTGAAGTGACACCAAAGACACATTGTTTTGGATTAAGGTGAACCTTGTACTCCATTAACCTTACTCAAATATACACCTAAGAAATGTTGGATGATCTACTCTAATCTTTTATTTAGCAAAAATATCGTTAGCATAATCCTCCATTATGTCCTAAAGAAGGTTATGGAAAATAACAGTCATGACACGTTGATAAGTTACACCAACGCATTTTTAAGCCCAAAAGGCATGAACTTGTAAAAAAATGTCCCCCATCTGGTTGTAACAACTATGTTTTACATTGGTCTTCTTCAAAAATTTGAATTTGGTTATACCCAAAAAATTCATCCATAAGCAATAACATCTCATGGTTCATAGTAGAATCGACAATCATGTCAATATTAGGCAAAGGGAAATCATTCTTAGGACATGCCTTGTTAATTTCATGGAATTATATAAAAATATAGATTCCTAGGGTCTTCTTTGTAATTGGTACCATATTAGATATCCACTTTGAGTAGTGAATGCACTATATGAATCCTGCATCCAATAATTTTTGTAGTTCGGCCTTACAAAGCAATGTGACCTTGGGATGTATTTCACATAGTTTTTTCTTGACAGGTTTAGCATCTGGGGAGCACCACAACATGATGAACCAGAAGAGAAGGATCAAGGCCAGGCATATCTTTGTAATACCAAGTGAATACATCCTAAAACTTAGTTAGAAGTGTTGTGAAGGATTTGATTTTAGTTTCTGATAAACTGGAACCTAGTTGTAATAACTTTGGTTGGTATTCAGTTCAAATGTTAATGGTTGTCGTCTCTTCTACCAACAACTTTGAAAATTCATTATCTTGAAATGATTTTGTAGGCTTGTGTAGATTGTCAGATATTTCTAGATCTGAATCTCCTCTCTCTAGTTCCTCTGAAAGTTTTTCACTAGGAGATGCATTGTTTTCTTTATTTTTTATTTTTCATTTTTTGCTTCTCGTATAATGCCTCAATTTTTTTTCACTATGCGAGATATAATTTATACTTTTTTTGTTTAATTTATTTTTCTATAGGAATGGAGATTGTAAGTTCTTTGCTGAAGTAGGCGGTAACATCAAGGTTTATATCGAAACCCTTCTTGTGATCCGACAAGGGAAAAGGGTCTCGAGCCCTAAAGAACTCCTAGATGGCCTCATCATTTTGAAAGAGGTCCATGGAAATATGACACTATTGGTCTTGATCAATGACGAAAGGATAAAAAACATCATGGGTTCAAATGGATAAGTATTCGAGGAAAAAGTGTAGTTTTTGATAGGTATTCAAAGAGGCTATGTGTGGAACTAGTCTCAATTTCAGAATATGAGTCCTCATTACTACATAATAAATCAAATACTATATGCCTCTTCTCATATGTCTCATATCCTAGACCATATGTGTAAAGATTATACTTGATATTCATAGGTTCAAGAACACCATATCCTTATGGACCAAGGCCTCTTCCTTTCCAATTCATGTTTTTTCATCATTCTATGGCCCTTGTGTAATCAGTGGATTTGTAGCATTCTTCCATCGTGTCTTCACATAGCCAAGAGTCTTTGGAGATTAGAATATGTTCATCTTCTAGATATCCATATCGTCTCCAAAGAGTGATTCCAAGATAGTAAGTTGGAGGTTCTTGTAAATGAGGAGCATTAGGATGCCCATAACTATGAGGTGATAATGGGAGTTTGCCAACAAGAAATGTATTGTCAAGTGTTTACTCTCCTAATCCTTTATGAGAGAATGTAACTTCAGGTGAAACCTTAGATGTAGATGCTTCAGAGGAAGACATGCGGAAGCATGAGGGCTCAATATTATATCAGGGTCAATAAGGTTGATAAGAATAGGAATTGCACTAGATCCTATTGTTATATCAGCAGATGGAAAATAATTATCCTTTTTATACCTTACTTCGAAAAACTTACAGTATTCAAAGGGGTCAGTATTGCCACGCAAGGTGAACTCTCTGTTGTTATGTGGAAATTTTATGCATTTATGGAAGGTGGAAGGTATTGTGTGCATCACATGTATCCAAGGTCTACCCAAAATAAGGTTATATGACGTGTCTGCATCAACTACATGACATACAGTGTCGAAGAGCTGTGGGCCTACTTGTACGGGAAGAGTGATGGTACCACAAGACTCACACTCAGTATTATCATAACCATGAATGGTAATGATATTAGCATCTAAGTCATCTATTGTATGACCAAGGTAGAGGAGCATTTTTATAGAACATACATAGAAATCTTAAGATGGTTAAATCACGCTCCATTGTCAATAAGAACTACACCATTCTTGAATTTAGCCACTCCATTGTCGATAAGAATAAGTGTAGTAATTCAATGTACAAGGATTTATTGTTAATTAGATTTGGGTTCAACATATCTTGAGGGAAAAAATATAGGATAGGAGTTTCAGGTGTAAGATTTGTGATCATAGCCTGAAACTGTTGAACATTGAGAGTATGAGGAACACATGATTCATTTAGAGCATGAGTGAAAATATCCTGAAAGCTAGGTGACTCTTTTAATAGCTCCATTAGAGAAATATGCACTGGCGTGGTTGATAATTGTTTGATGAAGTCATACTGAACCTGGAGTGGAAGATTTGACATTAGAATTTGAGTTTTTATATGAAGGAGTCTGTTGATTTGGATGTTTGAGGTTCTAGAGAAAATGTATAATGTTGGTTTTCCATGGGAACCCATATCTTCCTTTGGCATGTGGTCACAACATTACTTAAAGGTTTGAATTTAATGGTTTCATTGTAGATGGTACTTCCTCAATAAATGAGATAATTGAACTGAAATCAACGTTATTGGCAGAGGGACCTTTGTCAACATTTTTATCGTCACTGCCATGTTTGGGAAATGGGTTTGATAACACCTTAAGATTGTCACTAGGTGTTTTATTTGGTGATGGTTCTTCAACAGTGAAATCTCCACTATCAATGAGGTCTTGGAAAAAATGATGTAAGAGAAAGCATCGATCAATTGGGTGACTGTCAATGCAATGAAAATCACAATAAGTATCAGCTTTATACCAAGTAGGCTTGGGTTCTCCCTCAACCTAAGGTCTGGTGAAGGGATAAGTAACCATGTTTACATTAATGAGTTGTTCAAGGACACTTGATAGAGGGTCTCCCAAAGAAGTGAAACAACTTCATTTAGAATTAGGAGAGGAGGAAACCTCTTTGCTAGAAACAACAAGAGGTTGTTTACCTTTGTTTGGTCTAGTCTGAGTGTTTTGGATGTTGTGGACATTACGGTTTTCTATAATACCATCATTGACCATATTACGATTGCAGTTAACATGTTTAGATTTGTCTTGGTGAGAGCTATTAGGATGGTTACTATGTTTCCCATTATATTTTGAATGAGGTTTAATCAAACCTTTTATGACAAGGTATTTTTCAATCTGTGATCCTTTCTCAATAATTTCTTCAAAAGTATTGAGGCAATGCAATTGCATGTGAAAGGATAGCTCACTGTTGAGATTAGGTAAAAAGATGCTCACTAGCTATTTCTCAGGCATGGAGCATGGGAAATGACTAGAAATCCCATGTCATCTTTGTAGGAATTGTGCAAAGGTTTCACTTGTTCGTTGTTTGGCATTACAAAAATCCATCATTATAATTTTAGAGTATAGGTTGAATGAGAAATTTTTAACCAACTTCTCTGAGAGGTCCACCAAAGTTTGTATAGAACTCTTGGGAAGGTGTAAAAACCATTCCAAGGCTTGTCCTCCTATACTTTGTGGAAAGAGACGCATTAAGAAGACATCACTATAGGCTACCTCTTGATAAGCCATATAAAAATCCTTGATATGCTCTCTAGGATTATTCTTTCCCTTGTATTTGTCAAATTTGGGAATCTCAAAATATTTTGGAAAAGGGACATGCAAAATGTCCTTATCAAAGGGGTGAGGACACAATTCTTCAAAGTTGAATTATTTGTGTTGATGTTGCATACTTGAGATGTCGTCCTTCATCATTTACTATTCTTGGGAAAACGGTGAGTTGTTCCAGTAAGAAATATAAGGAACCATCACTCGTAGAGTTGTTATCTTTGGTGTGCTCGATATGACTCTTAAATGAAGCATCACTAGATTTCTTCGGTGCCTCATTGTCATGGGATTCATTGGTGACTTTGGAATTTAAAATAACAAGTTGTTTAGTCATGTCATTAATTTGATTCATGAGGATTTGAGTAAGATCAGTGGCCGAATTAGTTGATTTTCTTTTGTTCCTTTTGTCAGATTTGTCCTTATTTGATTCATCACCTTTTGTGTTGTTTGAAGTAGACTTGTTTCGATCATCATTGTTCATGTGAATAGGGCCTACCTCATCGTCATTATTTTTTGAAATGAAAGGTTCACCCTTTTTAGGTGGTGGTTAGCCAAGTAATGTTTATAGACTAGCTTTATTGAAATCAGAGGGTAATTTTTCTCCCATCTCAAGGAGACGAATTAAAAATTGGTCTTTATTCATACGTAAAATATTTTCAACATGGGATTGTTCTTCGAGTGAGATGTCATTCTAATCATCCTCATATTTTTGGTCATTATCACTATCAAAATTTCCAAAAGGATTTCTATTTCATTTTCCCCTTCTAAAAAGACTATAATCTTTGTGTCGTGTTCCCACCATTTTTAAAAGAGGTAGGAAGAAAAAGAGAGATGCGAAAGATAAATCAACCAGTAGAAAAGTGAATGCGACGATGGAAAATAGGTGTGTGATTAAGCTTGATAATAACTTGTCCCTCAATAAAGTGAATGCTAAGATGGGTAAGAGGTTTGGAAGATGTGAGTGACATAACCATTAAAAAAGTGAATGTCAAGATGGAAGCATGTGAAAGTGTTTGATAAAATCAATCCTTAGCAAAGTGAATGTAAAGATGGAAGAGTGGTTTGATGTGATGAAGGTTCTTGTCCTCTCACAAAGTGAATGCTAGAATAGAGGAGGGATATAGTGAAAAACTTCCAAGTGAGCTCAACCTTTAACAATGTGAATGATAGAGTGGAGGAGTGAGGATAGATTGATTGCAAATGCACTCTACCACTTAGCAAAATTGAATGCTAAATGGGAAGAGGGTATGAAAAAGAATTCAAATCATATGTGATGTGCTCAACCCTTAACAAGAATTAGTTAAGAAGGAATAGGCTAATGAAGGGATAAGACTCAAATATTGATAACGTAAGTGTTGGAAAAATAAGATATGATGAAGTATCTAAAACACAAAAAATGTTTTGTCAAGTTAGAGACATGAAGAAAGAAAACGTATATAGTTTAATGATGATGCTGTCAAAATAAAGGATGCAAGAAGATAATGACAATAATGTGTGATTAAATTGAGTTGTGACAAAGTGGAACACAACACCATTAAGATGTTAGTTGTAAGATGAAAGTGCTTGAGTGAGGACATGGATATCCACAACTCAAGACTTGATGTCGAAAAGGAGATGAAAACTTAAACGTTGAGAAATGGAATCCAAATGTTTAAGTATCAAATAGAATGGGAGATAAACTCAAAATGAGGTGAATAGGAAAGATATAAGAATTTGATGATTGCAAAAGGGGAATAATCAAATAAGTGAATGAGAAACCCAAATGAATGAAAGAAGATCAAATGGAGAAGGAAATGAGGATGAAAAAAATGAAATAATGAAAAAGAGATTAAATTTCTGAAAAGGGGAAATTGAGAGTAAAATGAAGGTTAGTGAATGACTGGTGATGAAGAGAAAAGAGGATGAGAAAATATGAAATGAGAATGAAAGTAGAATCCAAACAAGGATTGTTTGGAAAATGACAAAAAATATAAGAAAAGTGAAAGGTGGATCCCAAACAAGGAGTATTTGGGAAAGAGCGAGTGTGGAACACTACTACCAAAAGAAAGAAAAACAAAAGAAGAAAATGGAAAAAGAAGTTTTTGTTTGAATGTTCATTTGTGGCCTCTACCTTAAATTGGCTTGGACAATGTTTGGCTTCCTAGGTGGCTCTCTCAACTAGGTGTCAACAATTATACCCGAGTGAGCTCCACACTATTTCTAGTTGCTAGCTTTACTTTACCCCCTTTAAAACCATGAGCAAAGATCTTACTCAAAATGAATCGCAGTGGGGTCACCACTAACGATATTCGTGACTCTAACTCACAAGGCTTTACTATCCAAGTAGGATAAAAAGGTTTCCGTTTTGTCCACCAGTTCCCTCAAGGTGTGAACTACTTCTGGGTTCCTAGAACCACCCCCTTTGTTGTAGCTTAAGGCTTATGCCAAGGGGGTTATGTTCTAGTTAAGTGGTCGAATTGTAGCTCATAACTGAACTTACAAATACAATGTTTTGAATGTGGTGTTTTTTATCTTTTGATTTTAATGTGGTTTGATTGTACTCCTTTGACAACCTATAAGTTAGTATTTTTTGAAGTTTTTTATCCACCTTGTGTGAGAGTGGGTCATGCAAAAAATATTAGAAATATTTTCTGGAATGAGGTGAAAAAAATAACAAATAAATAAGGAAACAAAAGTGAACCCATGTTTCTGATTTCCAAGATCGCTTAAAAAGTGTGAGGAAAGAGCATACGTGTGGGTTGGCTTTATCTAAGTGAAACGTTAATTCCCAAAAATAAAATGAAAAATAAACGACCACGTTTTTAATTCCCAAGATCACTTAGAAAGTGTGAGGGAAGAGCATATGCATGTGTTTGTGTCATCATTAGTTGCAGAAAAACAAAAGAAAATGACAAGCATGAAGCACCCAAAACACGTTAGAAAGGGTTAGTTGATAAAAAAAAATGATGAAACGTGTGCAAAAGTGACTAAAAATGTGACAAAAATTGAACCAAAACGTCCAATAACACTAAGTCTACAACCTACATAGTTAGTCCTTTTGTGAAAATGACGAAAATAATAATGAAAAACGGTGATATAATGTCCTAAAAGGGAAAAATCATGTGAAATGGAAGCACTAGATATTCCTACAAAATCAAGATGCACAATTAGTATATTGAACCAAATGTGGTGAAAAACAATAATAATAAGAAGAAAAATTTGAATTTAATTAACAAGACCAAAATAATGAACGAAACGAATTAAATGAAACAAAACTAATCAATTAGTATGATAAATATAAATATTGGCTAATACATAAAAATCCTTAACAACACTGAAAAATAAATGAAAGACACACACAAATGGAAACCCTAAGTAACGATATACATAAAAAAGAAACAAGGTTATAAGTAAAGAAACTAAACTATAGATTAATATATGTGAAGTGAATCAAAATAAAGCTATATAGAATAATATTAACCTAAACCTAAGTATAAAACTATGTGGGAAACTTAAGTTGGAAACTATAGATTAAATATAGTATATATTAATAGAGACGGGAAGTCAATCGAGCCAAAAAATGAACTAAACCTAAAACTCGTAGTACTAACGGTGCATTTGTGTGGAGTGTGTGTGTGTGTGTAGGGAAGGTTGAAGAAATGGAGGTGGTGAGGCATGCAAAGTGGTGGGATGGGCTCAGTGTAGGGCATGGGGGTTTGCATGATTCAAGGAAAAGGCATGGTTGGGGAGAGCCGAGGGGGTTTGTGTGAGGGGAGTGGATTGGGGGAGCTTGGGTCTGGGTAACAAGGAACGTGGGAGCTGGGGTTACTGGGAGTTGAAGGAGATGACTGGGATTAGGGATCGGGAGGGGGAAAGCTGAGGTATCGGTTGGGATGGGTAGTTAGGATGAGGACAGGGTGGGTAGGGGACGGGACAGGGTGGGTAGTTAGGTGACGTCTCGGGGGTAGGAATAGGTGAGTTGGGATGAGGGTAGGGAACGGGGGACAACTCGGCTGAGCTGGGGGAGGGGAGAAGTGAGGGGGGTGTTAAATTTTTTATTTTTTTAATATATAACCAAAAAAATAGAAAAATAAATTTTTTTTGGTTTTTTGTTTTTTATGAATTGTTAGAAAGCCTCTATTTTTTTTGTAATTTGTTTTTTGATAGTAAAATCTGATTGCTTTGATTGTGCAGGTGTTGCAGAATGTGCAGGTGAATTTACTTACCTACACAGACAAAGAGTAGAAATATGAAGAAAACAGAGACTGGTACATCAGAAAAAAGCAACAGAAATGCAGAAAACGATAAACCGGAAGAAAAAAATGTAAACTAAACAACTTCCTGTAACTTTTTGCAACTGCAAAAACACTTTCCTGTGAATGCAAAAACCTGTATAACTTCTCAATTCACCTGTGAAAGCTTCAAATAAACAAGAAGGTTATTATGAAATGAAGAACACAGGAACAAGGAAAGAAACCATAAATGAAAGACAATGGGGTGTGACTCCCACCGAGCGTGCCAAAATGTAAGCTATGAAAAAAAAACCTACAGTAATGAAAGATAAACAATTAATAATGCAAACCTTCCCTGCACTTCCTTCAATGTAAACCTTAGTAAGGTTGTGGATACCTTGTCTATGGAACCTTGCAAAAATTAATATGGATGCTCTTGAATGCTCTCCAAACTTTGGATGCAATTACTATGAAAACAGTGAATTTTAGCAGAGTTTTTGTACTTCAGATTCAAGAGGATTTGTAAGTAAGTAAGCCTGCAATTTATAGAGGTAGAAGTAGTTAGAAATTGGTTACACATGGGTGAATGCATATGCTAAAAATAGCATTGTAGGAAGTTACAACAATGTCGGGGCATTTAAGGGCAATAGCTGTAATTAATTGCAAAAAATTGCATCTGGAAAGGTGGTTGTACATGCAATTCAATTGCCCCCACCTTTCTAGGATTCTAGAAGTGTAGTTTAACTAGGATAAGGATAGGGAGTCCAAGTGGAGTCTAAGTGGAGTCTAGGTGGATGTTGATCAAGTAGCAGTTGACTAGGATGTGCACACACTTAATTAATTAATTATTTAATTAATAAATAATAATTAACTTAGCTAAAGGGGTACTAAGGATACATGGGATTAATTTAATTAATCCAAAGGGTACAATGTGTATTAATTAATTAATTTAATCAATTAATCACAAATGGGTGACTAACATGGTGTAATAGGATAACATTAAGAATGGGTGGAAACAGGTGTGTAAGTTTGGGGTGTCTACAGAGTCTTTCCTTAGCTTCTCTATTACCTCCTTTCTACCTGAAAAATAAAAGATGGAGAAAACACCTAAATGAATGAGAAGAATAAAAATTAAATATTATATTTAGGTTTGAAAAAATTATCTTCACATTTATTTTAGGGTTAATAGATATGACATTGGAGATTAGATCAAATCTAGGGCCCTAATTTAATCAGATTTTTACTTGGGAGAGTAAGGTTTCTTTTTAAATAATTCTATTACTATGTGTTTTAATGTGGAAATGATCGAAGACCTTTAGTGGAACTTTATTAGGGGACTTTAAATTAAAATGAAATTTTGGGGAAGAAACTTAGGTTGTGTAATAGTAATTTATTAACAGAATGGATTAATTAACCCAACCTTGAGAACCACAATCGTCATTTTATCCATGGACCTTAGTAAACATCATATTTAATTTCCTTTGGAATGTTTTTAAAAATAGGTCAAAGATTAAGTAATTGGTGGATATTCAAATGAACCTTGCTATATTTTCCCAAGCGTGATTGGGAATCGCTAATGGGTTTTTCAACACTTAACACCATCACAATTTAACTATCATCGATGTTATTATTAGCATTCTTCATAAAACTATACCAAACCATGAAAGTGGTGTTACACAACACTGAATCTTCATCCATAGCCATGTTTATGATGTGGTTGCCATGAATTGATAAATTTTAGCCCGACATGAATTTTTTCAAATGCGGGTTGGTGCTACTTCGCCATCCTAGCAAAATTGTAATCCTAGAACACCCTTAATATTATTATACTTTCACTTTTAATAACAATTTTCTTATACCATTATTATTTCCTTTATCGATTGGAATTCACTTTCACCATTGTATTTTTATCAATTCTAGAACTTGTGTTGAGTGAGGCACGAAAATTATCCTACATAATTACAAAAATTTAACATAAATTTTTACATAGCGGTAGTATAATTAGGTTTAGGAGCATCCTCATGTTTCCTTTCTTCTTCAGGTTTTAAGACAAGGTTGTGGATGTTGGACCTCGTTTGTATGTTTTGAGGTAGAGGCTTGGTATTTTTAGTGTTAGCTCCTATGGAATGAAATTTAGAATTATATGGAGATAACTCATGAAGTCCCTAATCCTGGGAGTCATTTTTTTATCGTAGGAATTTTACAACTAGAAAGGAATACGAATCTCCTAGCAAGTATTCTATGGAAAAGTAAAAAATTTCAATAAAGCTCACTGAAGATAGTTTTTAAATCAGATTAGACATGCAATGAGTTTGCAAAAAGGCCAATGGTGTATGAGTTGATTGTTGAGAAGATGAAAGTGGATTTGTAGATGGAATCCACCATGTAGAGTTTTATTCCCATGAATTTCATGACCCAAATTAACCATCTATATATTCCATAAAAATTGGAACAATTAAAAAACCATTACTTAAGAATTAAACGTGATTTAACCATTATTGTTCCAAATAAATAAGATTCTAAAGATGTAATGAACCAACTAAATAAATAGTTTCACCTCAATACCATTGTTCATGTGATTAAGGTTAGTTAGGTTTGTTACAATATTTACCATCAAGAAGGTAAACAAAACACTAAAGAGTAATATTACACAATCATTAAATGTTCCCATTTCATTAATCCTTATTATTCAACTCCATAAAATTCATTAGGGAGTATTAATCATGGAAACAAAACACCATATTCATATTCACACAATATACGATCATTATAAAAAGCATCCTTATTATATTTGCACCATGAACATTACCCAGAGTTAACTAGGTGTTATAAGATCGGATTTGATTATTCCAAGACAATGATATAATTAGGTTATAAATCCTAAGAAATTAATTTAGTGAAGGGATATATGATCTATAAAACATGATAATGTTTACAAAAAATGTTAATTATGTTTGATCACAATGTCATTTGACTGATTAAGGAGTCTTGAGTTTAATTACGTTTATTCCAAATCAAGAAACTTAGTTACACAGAATGACAATGATCGTAGAATCATTTTTGTAATTAAAGTTTACTAGGTTTAAACCAACTTTCCACCACTAAGGGGTCCAATTTTATAAGGTAAGAAAGTAATATTAACTAAGGATTGGGATTTTTAAATTTGGCATGGGACCCATCCAAATGGACCCATGCCCATTTGCAACAAATATCAATTAAAGTTAATTAAAAAAACAAAATTATTTATCCAAATTTGAGGGAGGGAAAAAGTGTGTCCCACTTGCAACACTTGAGAAGTCAACCCTAAATGACCACTTGAGAAGTGGAAAAAACTAGGATTTATTTTGATCCATTGGATCAATGAAATCTCCACCCTTAATCCTAGGTCATATAGGAAGCCATAATTTCTTTTTTAACTTTCCATTAATCTTCATTCTCCTTTTTCTCTCATTTATTTTCTTATTTTTTACTAGTTTGGAGAGCTTTCATGGAGGAACACAAATATTATTTCTGTACTTTCCTTTAATTGATTTATTTTCCCTCATATTTAATTTAATATACCCTCATTAGGGTACATCTAGAGAAGTATATATCTCTCTCTCTCTCTCTCTCTCTCTCTCTCTCTCTCTCTCTCTCACTCACACTCTCTCTCACACACACACACACACACACTTGAAACATATATACAAACACTTGCATATGTGTGTGTGTGTGTGTGTAATATATTATATATAATATTATACACACACATAAGCGTGAAGAGTGGTGGTCATGGCTTGGGGTGGTCAAATGCCATGCCACAGGGGTTGACGGATCAAAATGGTGGCATATTAGGGTTAAGGGTTATGACCTTTTCATAATGGGGGAGGGATTGGGTTGGCCTAGCCACCTGATTCGTCAACTAGTAGTGTCTTTCACTATGATGTTTAAAAGAATGGATTCTTATAGGAAAATTATTTTTTGATGTCAAATATTTCAACTATGAAGGAAAATCAATTGAAAGAAAATGCAATGCAAATAATAATGGACTCTACACATAAGTTGTTAATGGAGTTTTGAAAATGCCTACATCTCCAAATTCATTTGGTGAAAAACTGATCCATTATAAAAAAATTATTGTAAGTACAAAGAGACTTATAATACTATAATGAATGTTCTAGTCCACCATGAATACAGTGCCAATCGGTCATGCATAATCTAGATTGGTCTTGGAAGGCTTTCTAAATGTTTCGGCATGGCATCCCAGCTTCACACTTCCTATATAATTCCCATATACTGCACAACCTTCAGCCTCTAATTAGAGCTAAGTCAGAATAGTGTGTGTTGTCAAGATTAGCAACATGATCCTCCTTGGTGGCCTCTAAGTAATATGAACTTAATAATTCCCAAAAAATAGTAGAATCTGAGCTCCTATATAAAACTTCTCTAGTGCTTGAAAAATCATCTTAGTTCCACACTTGAGCTCCAAAAAATAACATGAGAAGTTAAGGGGTATATCACCTTACAAAATAATAATGAGTTAGATAATAATAACTCATAAAAATACCTTCTTAAAAAGGACTTAAATTCCTTAGAATGATTTTCCTAAGGTCCTATAAAAATAATTTGAAAAAAACTTCAAATTCCAAATTATGTGTTTTGAAATGGGCCTCGAATCCCCTTTAATACATGGGTTGGGCCCGATTATTTTGTTTAGAAGCCTTATCAGAGTTGGATTTGTTAAGCTAACTTAGTTTTCCGAGTTGGTTGGGCACGTCTGATGTGGGCGGGAGGTTTTCGAGTCGAACCACTATGTATATTTTACCCCATCATCTGTTACATGTTGTCTACTACACCTGCGTCCACCATGTTTCCCTATTCACTGACGCGGCTTGGCCACTTAGCTATCACCATGTTCACTTGGTCAACCAACTCAACTCATCCTACCTGTTGAGATGTTGCATTGTCCATGCTCTATCCTCTCGATACATCGTCACGTCCACCCGGAGATATGAGTTGTCACCAATTTTTTTACCTTGTCCACTTGGATGTTTTATTTCACAACAATGTTGTTGGGATTTAATCCCACATGTTGTAGGGATATGCATGGAAATTATTTAATAAGCCTTGAAGGTGATGACTTGTATGTGGCTCAGGACACATTGATCCACCATTTGACTCGGACACTAACTCATCATATTATCTTTGTTTGCGCATCCATTGTGTGACCTAGCTTAGTTTTTTGAACTCTATCTTGACCTCGATCATGAGATTTCCTAGCTTATTCATCAAATCAACCATCAAATTTTGTAATATCTTGGTTCTTAGCTTGCCTATTAGCTTGGTCTTCAACCAACTCAGTTTTTAACTCGATGGGCTACTTGTAGTTTTACGGTGGCTGGGTCCCCCTCCAAAACAAGAGTGGACCCCACTATTGAAAAAAACCCCTTGTCATTCATTGAAGTATGGAGAAGAAAATCAAATTCAGTTTTTCTTCTCCTCATGATTTGATTCATCCATTCCATGTAAACCCTCTTACGTTGCGTCACATGTGCTTTTATTTCACTTGGCTCATGTTCTCGTGTAAAAAATATCTTGTACATACGGTTTCCATTCTAGCCCATTCAAAATGCACTAGAAAGGTGACTCTAATATCTTCTATAAGGAATAGGTTCTAGGATATATTGGGAACTTATGATTCCCAACATTTACCTCTAGATCACATGTCCCCACTACAGAGGTTTTTGTTCCATGAAAATATTCTTCTTCTCTACTCTAGATCTAGTACTCTATATTTCCTCAAGGAGATATCTTTTGTTGACTTGATAGTATTCCAAAATGCTACTCCTTTAATCAGACAATCAGTAAATGATTCAATCTTGGGATCTATGACACATGGGCCCATTGCATTTTTCTTTTATGTTGTTGCTTCTACACTGTAAATTATTAAGATAAGGTATATTTTCCCATGTCTTCATTAGCCATAACCCTCTTGGCGTGTTTCTTCTATTTTCCACTCCAAATCACACAATGGCTATTTGAATCATAGTAAACACATGGATATGTCCACAATAGCTTGGGGGTTATTATAGGTTTTTATTTCTTATAATAAAAAAGACATGATCATACCTCTTAGGGTTATTGACTTTACAAGACTTACGAGGAGAAACTGAACCTTATTTTCTTATATTAGTTTCAGGATATTTCTTGCATTCCTTGGAAATATTCTTCTCTAGAATAGTTGATATCTCCCTTAGAAATTTCTTCTTATCTTTTCTCTCATAATTCTTCAGAGAGTTTGGTCTATACCTTTCATCAAGAGGAATTGTGGTATGGGCTCTATGATTGAGCATTCTCCTACCTCATTTTTTCCACTGCTATAACCTAGACCCATATATTGAGGTCTATCCTCCACCTCAATATGGTTAGTTATACCTTGGTTATTTATACCAAGAAAATTTCCTTCATAACCCATTTTAAAAATCAAATTTGATCCAATAACCCTAGTGTTCCTTTCAAAAGCACCAAAAGTAGGATTTGCAACTTCTTGGGAAGGAATAAAATTCAATGAGTCACTTATATTTTTTTATTTGTGGGTGTATCTTTCTTCACCACCTCTACACCATGGTGCAAATTTTCTATGAGATTTTCCTTAGCTTGTAGTTATCATTGTAATTCTATGATTACTCCTCGAAGGAATTCTACCTAAGAATTAAACCTATCTTATATCTCTTTCTTCTTTGAGTCCATGAGCTATAATTTTATCATCAATTCAGAATCCTACTTTGGACTATAGGGTGTTTCCTTCTTCTTCCTTATGGACTTGCCAATTTTATCATTAGAGTGAGTAGAATAATGCATAATATCATTATTATTGGATTTGTATTTTACCTGATATTATTTCAAAATAGAAGAATAATGAACATAGGGAGAAACATGAGCTTCCTAAGTGTGGTCTCTTAGTACATGAATGTATCCAAGAGGAAATCCTTTCCAAAAATACATCACATGATCTCGATCCATGGATAACTTGACACCGTCTCTTTTTGGTGTATTTTTTGTGTGTCAAGCTATAGGTAAAATAGATTAGCTACTACTGGGATTTTCTAGTGCCTTTCCACATTCCAAACTTCTACATTGGAACCATGGTGGTGCTAAAAAATTACCAAAATTGTTCCATATCATGCCCATTCATAGAGAAATGTGTGTATACATGATGACCATCTTGTTATTTTTGGGTCCCTTGGTGTTGATGTTATTTTTAGGAGTTCTATGCTCCATCTCAATTCATCAATTTGACGTTCCTAATCACGATGATGTAGTATCATCATGTGCATCATAGTACCTAATATGGTGAGAAAAATTAGACACTATATGAACTAGTAAAATTCCATTTTCAATGCAACAAAAGTTATTATAGGTAAAAAACCAACTCTGATACCAACTTGATCTATAAACAGGTAGTGTTTTTTCACTTCAATGTTTAAAACAATAGAACCTTATATATAGACAAATTATTTTTTGATTCTGAATAAAATAAAATGAATTAAAATGAAATGAAAATAATAATGGACATTACACATAAGTTATTAATGGAGTTTGGAAAATGCCTACGTCTTTAGGCTCGTTAATTGATGAACCGGTCCATTATAAATTAATAATTGCAAGTACAATACTATAATGAATGTTCCACTCAACTAGGAACTCAATTCCAATCGGTCTTGTAGAACCATAACTGGTCTTGGAAGGCTTACTCAATGTTCCAGTAGGGCCTCCCAACTTCATGTTTCCTATAGACTTCCCCTCTGTTACACGACCTCTAACCTCTACATAGAGCTAAGCCAGAATAGTGTTTTTTGTTTATCTCAGCAACATGATCCTCCTACATAACCTCCAAATAATATGAACTTGGCTTAATTATGCCTAAAAAAAGTAGAATATGGTCTTCTGTATAACACTTCTCCATGATTTAACAAAAACAAACTTTTGTATAAACCTTATATTATAGAGTAAAAAATATAAACTATAATAAACAGCTGCTAGATATAAGATGAGACAAGAAATAAGCTAGATAAATATGAAACTCTAAGTGTAAGAGAGGGAAAAAGTGACTTAGATGATTTACGCTTGATGTCAGGATTGTGTAGACTATATATTCTAACAAACAGGAAGGGAATTATGTCACAATTATGCACAATAAATTATGGAGCTGTTGGATATGTATAGACTTGGGTGCCTAGACTGGGTCAGAGGGGTCTGGGCACTGGAGTCTTCTACAAGGAACCCATGACTATGAAAATGGATGAAACCTAAATCTTCTGGTGTCGCAAGGTTTTCATTGATAGTCATTGGTGGTCACATGTATGTTGCACTATGATTGTAAAATGCAACTGTAACCTAAAAAGAGATGTCCACCTACAAAACCCTCAAACTACATCAAATCCCAAAAAAGAAAAGATGTAATATGGGAAGTCAAAGTGACCTTGGAGTTCACCTGACTGAGTGAATTTATGACTAAGCACTACACTACATCTTAGGCTCCATGTAGCTCTTGTGTGTGTGATAAAATCATGCCCTATGAATCCCTTTTGCAAGTTTCCATGAAAGTAGGTGATAGCTAGATGTACTAAATTAAATAGATGTGTAGAAGGAAAAATGAGCTTCCCTTCCTATACATGTATACAAAAAATGTAGACCTTTGTCCCTTGTATGAGTGCTAGATGAATGCCTTTGATGCTCTTTGAATGCCTTTGTATGCAACCTTAGGTAATGATAATATATGCTTAGAGCTTGTTCTTTTATTATGGTCACATAACTTCATATTTATATGATTCCCTTGGTTAAATTTCATAATTAGCAACTGGAAGGCCAACCCATAAGAAAATAAGATTCCCTAAAGATAAAAGAAGCCCAAAAAGAGTGAGTAAAGTAGAAAGAGGTCAAGGGAACCTAGAAGGGATGAGGGCACCTGGGCCCTGATGTCTTGACTGGGAGCTTGTGTACAAAGTCATGAAAGATAAATAAATAAAGTTCAAACTAGAGTGTAGGGTGTGTAAGACAAAAGAGAAAGCAAGAACGACATAAAAAAGGCACAAGATAGTAGTTAATTACTATTTTTCTCTCTTAGGAATCATATGAATGCAAGTATGATTTTAGGACCTATAAATGTACCATAGTGCATGATTTTGTGTCTATATTTTCCCCCACTCTATGTTGTTGAGTGAATACTTGATAACATAAATTAGATAAGAGGTGCGTACCTGATAACCATGTAGAATGTGACGGTGATAGCTTGCCGATGAGACAAGTGAAAGCGTGGAGTGATAAAATGAAGCATGGAAGCTAAGAAAAAGGAAGTGACCCTAGGGGTGAAGCGTATTGGTTGTACTGTATAGTACCTATTTTTGTCCTTGTGTTTGCTGATGTAAGGTTTCTTCTCATTACGTGTTAAGTACATACCTATAAAAGAAGAGTGAAAGAGTAGTTAAAGTCATGTGTTATGAAAACTATTACAAAAGTATGTAAAGGCATGTAAATATGTGTAAAATTTAGTAAAAGGAAACTATGCACTTGATCCGTGAAGAGTAAAAAGGATAGAAAATGTCTTGAAATGCTATAGAAGAGTGATGTTTTTAGATATCTCGTGCCAAGGGTGAGGTTTTTTGGCGATCTCACACCAAGAACAATTTTTTTGGGTGATCTCACGCTAAGTACGAGTTTTATAGGTGATCTCACGCCATGCCAGAAAAGTTTTAGGGAGAGAGGTATAGTTTTCCTCTCCTTCCATGACTACTTTCCAAATAAGAACCACTATAGATGGTACTTCACGTGTTTAGTTCTGTATTTTTACATATTTAGTTCCATGTGGAAGATGGAGAAAGAATGCATTTTTTTTGTTAGAGGATTGTGCTTGTACTATGAAAAATGATTTGTAAAATGTTGTAAGTTGTTCTGATATGAGAAAGTAGTTATAACTACCTTGGTCATAGGCACACAAGAAGGGTCAAGATTTCCCAAGAATTATTTTCTGTATCTGGGCGCTAGTGGCTGTGTTGAACTAAGGACCCAAGTGAGAATCTAGTTCATTTTTGTAACTGTAATCTATTATTTTCCTGTGATGTGCATGCATGTAATGAAGCTCTAAGCTTCTAAATGAATGGTTCACTCAATATATTCCTCCCTCATTTGGGGTGCATGTGATGATGCTAGGAGATTATGGCCCAAAGGAGAGGACCAGATGATGATCTAAATATGATGCCTTGTAGGGGAATGTGTATAGTAGAAACCAAGTCACATACCAAAAAAGTGGTTGGAAATATGTGCTAGTAGGAAAAGTAAGAAAAAATCTCATAGTAAATTAATGTAACAAGAAAATGTGCATACAAAAGAGAGACTAAAAAAATAGGGTTTCATACATGGGACATCACTCACAATGTCATAATAAAATCAAGGATGAAGCGGCCATAAGCATACGGTGTGCATATAAGAAAAAGGGCTTAGCCTGTAAATAATAACGTACAATGGAAAATAGTAGAAAGTAAAGTATCAGACAACCATGGTGGAAAATAGTTCCTGCAAGATAAATGTTGCACTTGAAGCACTTGTTAGCATGTTATAAAGATAAAGAGTATGTCAAAGAATGTATAGATAAATAGTTTCCTAGTAAGAATAGGAAGTAGTAACAATATCATCTGTGATGTATTAGAGTAGAAATGTAGATTCCCCTAGGAGCCTTGGTTGGATTGGTAATAGGTACGGTGCCAAGAATCATTGCTACATGTAAATATTTGTATAAATTATGTATCCACAACTAAAGAACAAGTGAATGTATGTGTATATAGAAAATATAATGGCATACTAGATATTTATCTAACATAATAAGCAAAGTGTAGAGGTAACTAATATAAGCAACAAAGAGTATGTGTAACCAAGATATGTAGTATGTTGTGAATGAGTGGGATGGAATGAAATGTAATATGAATGTCATAGGAGAAACATGCCCACCAGTGGATGTGTATAATTATAAGGCGGGGTTAATTTATAAAAGAAACCTCGACTTTCAAGAATGAACCATAGAACAAGAGTTCGTCATCGGGAAATGGTTTGAATTGTGTGCTTGATAAAGATAGATCAATGAAGCATAGCTCGTAGAGTGTAGAAGAGGATAATATGATGTGTGAAAATAGAACTCTAGAAAGGTGTATTTTGAAGCACAGAGCGTGAAGTTTGTAGTATGTGATGTTCATGGATGTAGTATTACCTCAACAGTTAATTATGAACCTTAGGACAAGAGTGCTTCATAGGGAAATGGTTGGATAATTTGTGCTAAAAAGATATGATCAATGAAGAATAGAGCGTAAAGAGTGTGAATGTGGTGAGATTCATTTAAGATTTAGACCCTCATAAGTCAAGTATGAAACATGGAAATAGAATGTCGTCATAGTGTAATGACTATAGAAAATGTATTAAGATGTGTAATGTTGCCCATAATTATGAAACATGAAGTACAAAGTGTAAGAGTAGAAATTAGTGACACCCACTGACGGTAGGAGGGGGGAAGTAAGCATGATTCCCCCTAAGTGTATGATGTAGAAAAGAATCAAGTAACATCATCTAAGAAATCATCATTGTCATGGTTATAGCTAAACAAATAAGTGTCAAAGACCTGGTAAGAAATAGTATGGGGTTGATCATGTAAAGATGCATTGCGACGTAAATTGTAAATTCCCATTGTGTTTTCTTCATCTTTGAAAGGTGTTAGTGGACAACCATGTGCATATCAATGGGAGGGTAAGATTTTGTGTATAGCCGAGAAATGAATAATTGGAAATAGAAAAAATATAGAAAGGAAAGGGAAATGTGATGTCAACTTATGATTCAGGATCCAAAGTTCCACGAATCGTAATCAAGCCAAGAATGCCCAAGTGTAACTGGAGAAGTGTGAGAAGTGCATGCAACAAATACTGAGAGATAGAAGACACATATGCCATAAGAAGTAGTGATGTAAACATATCCATGATAGAGATGAGGAGAATGAGAGGAGGGATGAGATCATCGAGTGTGGATCCCAACTAAGCTAAACCATCATGTGTGCAAACAATATCAAAACTAGTGGGATCAAATGGAATGTGGTGCCAATAAGAGTTATTTATTAAAGAGTACATGTGAAAGGAGGTAATGCTAATGTAGAGTGGAAATGGGAAGATGAGGAAAATGGTATGGAGTCTAATGCACAAATATTTACCTCGAAAGGAGGCAAGTCAGTGGTGGACATAGGATGCTCCATGATTTGATCATCATCAATGTGCTACATAGGAGCGGTAGGAAGTGGATTAGGAAGTGCAATGATTAGGTCTAGGAAAAAATATTTGAATGGGTTAAGATTAACAATAATAATATGTTCATAGCTAACATGAAGGAATTTAACACATTGATGAACCATAAAAGGGACTGCATGCATAGCATGAAGCCATTTCCTACCAAGTAAGCAACTGTATTAAACGGAAACATTAATAACAAAGAATACTGGAGGAAGAGTTTTTGACCCAGCTGTAAGAGGTAACATGATATTACCTATCCACAAACACATAGAAGAATCATACAAATGAAGATAAATGGATGATGGGCTAACATCTGTTGAGGAAAGAACAATGTTTTGAAGGAGTAATAAACTACAAATATTGAGCTCGGATACATTATCGACTATTGTATGCTTAGTACCCATGTTAAAGATACGAGCTAGTATATATAGGGGAGGATCATTGTCATAAACAGAAAGAGTAGTAACTACATTAGATGTAAAATTAATTTGCTTTGAAAATGTAACTAAAAATAATTGATATACAAGGTTTGGATCAGTATTGGCAGGAATGCGAGTATTAGCCAAGAGAGAATTTATTTTAGAGTTATAATTAGAATTAGCTTACAAGAAATCATGAATGGAGATATCCATGGTGAGAGGATCCTAAGATGATGAAATATGAAGAAGAAATAAATATTGAGAGTGTTCGAATGACGGGTTCACTAAAATGATTTAGAAAAAATAAATGTTTGTATAAACCTTATAAAGTAGCTACTAGATACAAAATGACACATGAAATAAGATAAATAAATATGAAACCCTAAGTGTAAGAGAGGGAAAGAGTGACTTATCTTATTTATGTATGATGCTGAGACTAGAGAAAATGACAAACAGGAAAGGAATACTATCACAATTGTGCAAAATAAATTCTAGAGCTATCAGATATGCCTAGGATGGGGTGCCGAGACTAGGTTAGGGGCACTGGATGGCTATAACTTAAATCTTCTAGTGTCGTAAGGTTGTCACTAATTGTCGTTGTTAATCACCTGTGTGTCGCACTATGATAACAAAATTTACCTATAACCTACAAAGAGATGTCCACCTACATAAAACTCAATTTACACTAAATCCCAAAAAGGAAAATATACAATATGGGGAATTAGGCTGACCCTGATAGTCACCCGACTGAGTGAAATTATGATCGAGAGTTTCACTACATCTCAAAATCCATGTAGTTTTTTATTCATTTGTGATAAAATTGTGGCCTAAGAATCTCTTGTGCAAGTGCACATGATAACATGAGATAACTAGATGTAACAATGTAAACAGATGCGTGAATGACAAAATGAACTTCCCCTCCTATACGTGTATGTAGAAAATGCAATCCCTTGTCCCTTGAGTGAGTGCTAGATGGATGGCTTGATGCTCTTAGAATGCCTTTTGATGCAACCTTAGGTGATGATAATTGATGCTTAGAGCGTGGTCCTTCATAATGGTCACATAGATTTATATTTATATGATTCCCTTGGTTGAATTTGGTAATTGACAACTAAAAGGCCGACCCATAAGAAACAAGATGCCCAAAATGTAAAAAAGGCCCAAAAGAGGCGAGTAAGATACAAAGAGGTCGGGGGGCACCCAAAGGGGATGAGGGCACCTGGTCGGTGGCGTTCTGGTTGGGTGTTGGTGTCCAGAGTGATAAAAGAATGAAACAATAAAGTATTGACTGGGCTGAGGGGTGTAAGAGATCAAAAATAAGACATGAAACACAAACAAAATGCCAAAGACAAATGTCAATTACTAGTTTTCTTGCTTAGGAATCATATGAATAGTAGTATGTGATTAGGACCTAGAAATGTACCCAAAGTGCATGATTTAGTGTCTACACCACCTAGATAAATTGTGCTTCCTTTGTTTCTTATTGGACCGCTTCCCTCCTCACTGCCCCCTTTTTTATTTTTCAGATGTAGGGCACTGCAGAGGGCCTTTAGGGATTCCAGGATGATTACGTTCTTTCAACCAATCTCAAATGTTGAATAGATGAAATGTCCCTGAGATTTGGTTGGTACACACAAATGGTGACATACTGGTGAGATGATGTGTACCTCTATGTAATGCTACTAGAATGTCCTAGTCCTCCCACTTACATACTGCGCATCAGGGATCTAGTTCTGCTTAGTGATGTAGGCTTTCTGCTTCTCCTTTCCCTCAGCTTGAGGAATGAGAATAGGGAGTATCACCAATTTTCTTTCCACCTTTAGAGACTTGTCGACTTTCAATGTTTAGGAGAGGTTGCAGGGGATGTATCCCGTGTACTCCTAGAATTGTTGACCCTGGTTTACTCCCAAGACATTCCACCATGGCACCATGGAAATGATTAGATCCTGCATTGGTCCTGTTGTGGTGGCGGATGCTGATATTGTTGGTTTTTTCTTTCATTGCTCAGTGTTGATATAGACACATAGCAGGACTAGTTTCATTGGCTCCTTGCTTACCCCAAGGGTTCCTCCCCACATGTTTATTTACATTCGTAGAGTTTTACCCACTTCTAGTTTACCTCCTCTACCGCCTCTAGTTTTGCCTTGTTTTAGTGCTTTGGGTTTACCTACTTTGGTCACTTCTAGACATTAATATACCCCCTCTGACGTGATTCATTTCAGATCAAGTGATATTGCCATTCTCCTATAAAATACAATATATTTTATGTATTTCTTGTGTGCATATCCTGTGGTTATAACTTATAACATCATAGACCAATAGGTCCATTACAACTGTTTTCATAGCCTTCCTCTTCTGAGACCAGATTTTTTTCTCATTGTTTTGTTAAAAAGGAATCAGAACGAGGATATCATAATTTAAAAATGATTATTTCATCCACTGGGTGAATAGAGAGAGTTTTGTTTACGACTACTGTCAGACATCTAATACTTTACCTGACATAGAAACAACTCTCCATACATAAAATTTTGTTGGGAATTGATCCAAAATATGATAATATAATATTGATAATACGTTCCAAAAATCACACACAATAAGAATGTGAAAAGGTCAATTGACCTTTGGTTTCTCGCGTGGATTGAAGGGAGTTGTAAAACTATTTACTATTATATACCTTTGTACATGAATGAAAAAAATAACAAGCTGGCCTGGTTGGGGTTTGCCTTATTTTTTTAATGTTTATTTGCATTTCTTGTGCCTGTCATTTATGGATTTGAAATCAACAAAATTTACATCTGAAAAATGTGTTTTTTTTCTCTTCTAATCTCCCCCACGTTTAGCAAGTGTTTTATTTTCAATTTTTGTTTCTTAAATTTGTTATTCTTAAATCCTTTACAAGTAGATTTATATTTTACAAGCAGTTGCTACAAATATAGAAATTACCATCATCACACCACTGCGTGAGTCTAAACAAAATCCTAGGTTCATCCACAATGCACTGGAAATACGCTAATGTCTTGGGGCAGTCCTGTCCCTTTGCAAGTTTCACCTCCTAGATAGACTTCCTTAGAAATCTACTCCCCTGTGTCAGGACTATGATTTGGCATGGACAAAAGGATAGATAAATAAGGCTGAATTTTATGCAATAGCCTCTTGAAGCGAAATCTTGGAGAAAACAGCCGTTTATTTGTCTTAATTTTTTTTCTACCCATTTTCCAAATCTTGAAACCTAGGAGAATTCTTTGGGCTGATCTTAAGGATTCTTAAACTTTTATTCCCAAGGAAAAATAGCAAAAGATACTGAGAAACATAATTTAAACAATGGGAAATAATACCATCTACCTATTAACTGCCTAGGAATTCTTTGCCCGATTAAAAAATTAACACATTCTACTTTTTATGTAATAAAATATTCCTAAGCTATTCTTAGAAAAATCAAGAAGTCTCCTGGAAAATTAAAAAAAGCATTAAACAATTCCAGAAAATTTAGCTGCTAGGTTTAAATCATAGTTTAAAAATTGTACCCAGCAAAAAATCAGCAGCACAAAATTTTGACTCAGACATGGCATTGGCAAAAAACTCGGCAGAAAAATATAATACACAAATTCATAAATTAAACTTATATAACATGTAAAGTACATGAAAAAAAACATAAGAGATGAATTTAGAGAACACAAGTCAATTTTCTATTAGATTTAGACAAAAAAGAGTACAAACCACATCATAATATAACAGCAACTGAAAAAGTGTTGAAAAATCCTCCAATTCCAACGATGATCACTTAACGGCAGCTGAAAAATTGCTGGAAGTTTGTTAGCAGGCTTCTGCAGAGTGAAAATGTCAAAAACAGTGATTTTAGCCTGCAGGCTGTGTTCCAGTAGTAAATCGCTGGGAGTTTACCAATGCAGGCATAGGTTTGAGTCATGGCCTGTCTCCCCAGTAGTGACATCCCCTCTCAGTTACAATATTGAAAAAGGAATTAAAAAAATAAAAAATCCCGCGGGTTGCCAAGTTTTCTGTATGGGCCCATAATTTTTCTATATGTTTTTCTTGCGAGTACTCACCAAAGACTTGACAAGCAATTCGTGGGCGAATTACTCGTTGGGCTTAAAAACTTGTGGAGTACTCGCTAAGTTTTTGATCTATATATATATATATATATTTAGATAGTTTAACATTTTTGACCAGAGCTTAGAACCGGGGGGTTCTTGGGTCCCCTCCCTTAACAACGTCCTTAGACAAGATATTACAATTAAACCATCACAAACCGCGACCACTGAGCCCGCACTGACGATGCAATTTTTACGCCAATGCCGTTTTTAGAGCCACTAGCTGCCGTGAACGCCAATGCCGACGATGCAAAGTCCGCCACCGCCTAGAATAATCACCAGCCGCAACCACTGGAGTGATAGCAGTACACCTGCCACCATTAGGTAAACCGCCCCGATTAGGGATCGCGCCCAACTTTAGGATTTGAACCTAGGGTGGGTCCGGACACAACCGTCCACCTTAACCCCGAAAATCCACCCAAACCCCATAAAGCTTTAAAGTGGTATGAAGAGGCCTAAAAAGTGGCGGGAAAGTGCAAAAAGACCAAGGTGCCTCGTCACATGTTGAACATAGGTTTTATGCCATGGGCCCCCAGTACCTCCATCGCATTGAACACCAAGCCGGCTTGGCACCACGCCGAGAACCACCTCCGCCACCGAAGCAGCTAGGCATCTGCCAGACACTGTCACAAAGCCGAAGTAACGGCGAGCTAAACAAGGTGGCCAACCCGGGGATTTTGGGACCTCCCACATATAACACACATTTTAAACCGAATTAGTACTTTCTTCACTCAAGAACCTTCTAAATAGTAATATGAGATCGGGATATAATAAATGTCTAAAGTAGCATAATTTTGTTACCAAAAATACTCAAGGATTTTTACCCCACTTTATGTTTTGAGTGGATATATATCTGGTAACATACTAGTAGATAGAGATTTTATCCTCTTTTATTCATGAATGAATTTAGTAGAAACATGCCAAAGGACTAGACAAAGTGTGCCCTGAAAAAATTTTTTGGAGTTACTGCAAACTTTTTCAGTATGAAAAATTCCCGAAAGAAAAAGTCCGACTTCAGAGTGAAAATAGGGTTAATTTGCATTGTGTAGGCAAAATCCTGTACCACATTTTTCATCATGCACCGTGGATATTCTGCTAGTTGTTGCATTAAGTTTGATGCCCACATTTGACTTGTGCATTTCTCATGTGACGGGAAGACACTTCAAGGAGAAAACCTGATGCGAACTAGTCAAATATGTTTGTAATCACGATGTAATTACATTGCATTATCTACAATATTATGTAAAAGATGCATTAGGGAAATGTGTATGAAAAATTACGCAAATGTAAATGTAAATGGAACATGTACACCTGATCCATGTCGAGAGAGAAAGTGTAGAAGGATATCTTGTACTGATAATTTTTGGGGTGATCTCAGAGCCATAGGAAGAAGTGTAGGGAGGAAATGCTCTGTGTCCTCCAAGCTCTAACTTGGGGTTCCACTGAATGTCATTGTAGAGATCTCTATATTTTCCTAGTTTTTTGGGCGATCTTATGCCACTAAAGTAGTGTAGATTCAGCACACCCACTGGTAACCTCTAAGCTTGAATTCATTCTTCTTAGAAATGCTAAGGACATTGTGTCTTATAAAATCCACATTGTGTATGGGGTTCAATAGAGAGGTCATAAACCCACTCACCATATGTAACCCACAATTCGATTGCCAGAAAATGGTGAACTGAATTAAACCTCCTGTAAATGTATTGTGTTCATATGTAAAATGCCCCCAAATGATTCTCCCCTCTTTGGGGGTGCATGTGATTTCATTTGATATGATCTTCTACATGTAGATTGCTAGTCCAAAAGAGGACTAACCACATGTACATTGTAACCCTAGAAAGTGCTTGGTAGAAACCAAGGTTGGGACACTAAACAAGAAGGCCCAAATACAAGTGTAAACAAATATGCATCTCATGTGGAAAACATTTGTGTAATCTATGTAAATAGGGTAAAAGCTACCAAGAAATGTAGTAAACACAGAAGAAGATAAGTAAGCCACACAAAGTGGGTGGAAACATGGGACATCACTCACGATGTCATCAAGAAATCCTAAGGTCATCATGCTACACAAACAACAAACAAGTATGCACAGAGTACATAGGGAAAGGCAAACAATGTCAAACAATAGCAGACAATGTGAAGGGCCTGGGCCAAATAAGTATAGAAACCAACATCTCTGCATAACAAATGTTGCACATGAAGCACCCGTTAGCATGTTAGAAAGATAACTAGTATGTCAAAAGTGTGTATAAGCAAGTAATGTAAATTTCTAAGGACAAAATGAAACAATAACACCTGAGAAGAGATGAATGTGTGGATGCCCCCTGTGACCGTTACGTAGGAAGGGAAGAAGGAGAGCATCCATGTTGCATGTAATAGACTTGTATCTGTGATCACAAATAGAAAGAAGGCGTGAACGCACATGTGTGGATGGATATATATAAATGACATACAAGTGAGCTAACTAGCATGTGTAATAAAGTGATTATAAACAAGACAAAAGTAAGTAATAATATAAGTAACCATAATATACAGTATATTGTGGATGGGTGGAATGGAATGTAAGATGGAATGATAGGAGCCATGTGCCCCCTAAGTGGATAGAAATGTATGAAATGAGGTTCATTTGGTTTTCCCCCTCAGCAGTTAAGAATGAACCGTAAATGAGAGTGTGTCATCGGGAAATGGTTGAGTAGTGTGTGGTGTATCTAACACGCATGTGATGAATGTGTATGCGTAGTGATGAGATGCGACCTAGTGATGGTGTGTGTGAATCCTTATAGCCGAAGCGTATATCCCAACAAAATGAATTTATAAGTGATGATTTAGCCTAAGCGTATATCACTATAATATGAATGGATGAGTGATTATTTAGTCCTGGAGCGTATATCACTATAAAATAAAAAGAGGGTGTGGTGATATAACCTTAAGGTGTAGACCACTATAAAATGATAGAATAGGTGATGATGTAGCCTAAAGCGTATGTCACTACATGATCAATAGTAGGGAGTGGTGATGTAACCTAAGTTGTATACCACTATAAAAGGATGGAATGGGTGATGATTTAGCATAAATCGTATATCACTAGCCTAGAAATATCACATGGTGAAAGGTCGAGTAGTAAATGTGTAAGGTCCATTTGATTTGTAAACCCTCAGTAGTTGAGTATGGACCGATGAACTAAAGTGTGTCATCGGGTAGTGAGTGCAGCACGTGTAGAAGACAAGGAAATGATGGGAATAAATGACTATGTGATAAGTAGAAAATGTAAATAGAATGCAATGCAAGGTGTGTAGAAATGTGTAAAATGTAGTTTTTAAGAACGACATGTAATATATATAGAATATTAATGTAAATCTAGACTCCTATATAATGAAGACTAGTAGAATATGTAGAATAGGTATGAAAATGTGCGGTGTAATATGTATGGTATGTAGATAAATGAATAATGTATTGTGTAGGATAAGTAGTGTACGATGTAAGACACGTAGATAATGATGCATGCCTAATGATGACTATCATAATGTAGGGTGTATGAATACATGAATGTCAAAATGTTGTAGTAGAGTGTAGGGTGAATGACGTGTAATGTATGATGAATTGTAATGTGTAATTCCTATGGTGCAGTGTGTGGGGTTCAATGTAGTATTAATCCCTCAATAGTCAAGTGTGAACTGAAGCACAAGAGTGTGTCATCGGGTAGTGAAAATGCTAAAACATGTGATGAAAGTGTGCCTAGTTGAAAAATGCAAAGATGATATATGTTATGATGAAACAAGGGGGGGATTGTATTAAGTGGTATGCCACCCCATGATGCACATGGAAGTAGTGGTCAAGTAAGATCATCTAAAATATCGTCATGGTCATTATTGAAATCATATGAAACAACGTGGGAAACTGTGATAAGCAATAGTCTATGGTTGGTCATTCAAATAGTCTGTGAACATGCAAGTTATACATTATCATGGCATATTGTTCATCAGTAAAGGGAGGAAATGGACATCCCTGAGTGTACCAAATAGTAAAATTGGGTGAGTAACAAATAAAGGACCTATTGCAAATATGCACAATACCAAATGGCATAGGAAAATCTATATCAATATGAATAGGGTCAAGTGTGCCTCCAATATAATCTAACCAACATTGGCCGAGAGTAAGAGAAGAAGAGGTATGATAGCGTGCAAGGTGAAAAAAAAGATGGAAAACAAAAAGTCCATATGTAGTAGTGAGAATAACATATCCATGATACAAATGTGGATCGTATAAGGGAGGGTGGAGGTCCTCAAAGGTGAAACCAAGCCAAAAGAGACTATCATGTGAACATACAGTAGCTTTTTAGGAAGTGTCAAGTGGTATGTGCTCCCAATAAGAATCATTCATGAAGAAAGTGCAAGTAAATGGTTAGTGTACTGAGGGTGATAGAGTTGGTGAATGTGTGGATGATAGAGCAACGTCCATGGATTAGATAGGCCCCTGATATGGAATGATATTAGTAGTAGTAACAAGAGGCATAGAGGAAATTGCATCTATCATACAAATGACACCATCAAGTGGTGATAAGTGAAGTGATTTGTCCACAAGTTGAGGCAATGGAAGGGTAGGTAAAGCAAGGGAGCATTTTGGAGAAGACCTTGTATAAAGTATCATAGCGTCCATGACAATGGGAGTTGGTGACGAATGTAGGAGGAACCACATCAACTATACAAATAATATCGAGCAGAGTTATGTGGGGCTTCAGTAGATCTTGGTTTAAGAGCATAAGATGGAGACGTAGGAGCAAATATTGTATTAGGAGAATCCTCTATACATAAGGCAGGGAGGATTAATGGGAAAATGCAAATGGAGAACGTCATGTGGCTTTGAAATGGTATGAGGTGTAGCTATGTGACTAGGTTGAGGATCCTATGTGCCTCCTCTAGAACTCTCACTAAAGTATTAGGATCAATAGTACACATATAAGTGACAATAACGTCATCTAGAGTGGCATTGTCTATGTCTGAAGATGGAAGATGAATAAGTAAAGGACAAGGTTGATAACCAGAAAAATCCTTTTGGAGTGTCAACAAAGGCACAACCAAAACTATCAAATTGCAAAATGATTGGAGGTGGAGAAGAAGTATCTTTAGCCATGATAAGACGTCGAGTTCACCAAAATGATTAACTAAAAATGGACTAACTAAGTAGTATGAGCATAGTTAATCTAATCTATGGAGGACATAGTTGTACTAAAGTAAGTAAATGCAGTAAAGGAGTATAATAATGATCTAAATGAAATAAGTAAAATGAAATGGTAACCCTAATATGCAAATTAGACACCCTGAGGATATGAACTCAACTGATAACTGATGCTTGTCGGACAGTGTTACAGTGATGCACCATAAAATCAGAAAGTAGGAGGCGACTATGTAAGGACTCCCATAGGGGATAAATCTGGGTGATGTGGCTGGACTGGAGTGTCTTGGGAGAGGACTAGGGTTGCCCACGGGTGCTTTGGTAAGTAAGAATAGATGCACCCTAGTTTGTGAAAAAGGCTCTGGAACTGGTTCTTACATAGGTCTTGAAAGGTGGTCTGATAACCCTTGTTGTCTTGTTGCATTAGTTTTCGTTTTCCTGCGCTAAATGATCACCAATAATCCAAGATGTTGAAGAAATGACTCTGTAAAAGACCCAAAAGGAAGTATCAAATCCCTAAAAAATAAAGATGTAGATGAATGGGTCAGACTGACCTCAGCTGCCACAACAGTGGGCTTACTAACTTAGCGATGCACTACATTTTGGACTTGGATGTAGTTCTAGTGTGTGTGTGTGTGCATGTCATTGCCTTAGGTGCTCTTGTGACAGTCACACTTTGTGAAATAGCGAGCAATAACTAAATGTAGAAAATGTAATAGCATATGTGCATGGAATAGAATGAAATACCACCCCCCTATGAAGTGTGATGCAGATGTCCTAACTTGTGCCTTGATGATGGAGCTATGTGGATGCCAATGCAATAGATGGATGCAACTCTAGATGGAGTGATAGTAGTAGATGATGTTAGGTCCCTCATTATGGTCTCATAACTTTATATTTATAGGTTTCTTTGCTATAATTTCATAATTAACCCCGAAAAGGCCAACCACAAGAAAGATAAAGATGTAAAATGGCTAGAAGAGGCCCAAAAAGTGGCAGGAAAGTGTAAAAGGGACCGGGGCACCCCCAAGTAGGACCATGGTGTCCATGGGCACCCAGTACTAAATCTAGGCGCCCCAGCTGAGGCTAAAATAATGTGGAATGTCAGAAAATGGCTGGGCATGTGGGTGCAATAGGTCACAAATCATGAAATAAAATTAAAAAGATGGCCAAAAGGATGGGGGTTAATTAGTACTTTCTTCACTCATGAACCTTTTAAATAGTATTATGAGACCTGGATAAATAAATATCTAAAGTGCATGATTTTGTTGACTACATCGTGTATGCAGACAATGAACTCCCTTTTCCCTTGAGTGAGTGCTATATCAACGCTTTGATGCTCTTAGAATTCCTTTGGATGCAACCTTATAAGGTGATAGTGGATGCTTAGAGATTGGTCCTTTATTATGGTCACGTAAATTTGTATTTATATGATTCCCTTGTTTGAATTTTGTAATTGATAACTAAAGGGCTGACCCATAATAAAAAAAGATTCTCAAAAGATAAAAGAGGCCCAAAAGAAGACAAGTAAGATACAAAGAGGTTAGTGGTACCCAAAGGGGATGAGGGCACCTGGGTGCTGGTTTCTAGAGTGTATAAGATAAAGAAATGAAGATTAGATTAGTATGTGGGGTGTTTAAGACCAAAGAGGAAACCATAAAGACATAAAAGAGACCAAAGATAGATGTCAATTACTAGTTTTCTTTCTTAGGAATCATAAGAATAATACTATGTGATTAGGACCTAGAAATGTACCCAAGTGCGTGATTTTGTTTCTATATTTTTTCCCACTTTATGTTGTTGATTGAATACTCAATAACATAAAGTAGATAAGAGATGAATACCTAATAATCATGTAAATTAATGGTGAAAGTGTACCAAAGAGACAAGAAAAAAATGTGGAGTGATAAAAATGAAGCATGGAAGGTAAGGAAGAGGAAGTGACCCTAGGGGTGAAGCGTATGTGTGTTGTTCCATGTTTGTACCTATTTTAGTTGTCACTTTTATCATGCAGGGATGTTTATTGTTGTATATTAAGGATGAACCTGCAAAAGAAAAGTGGAAGAGTAGTCAAATTCATGTGTTATGAAAAATCTATAAAAACATGTAAAAAGTATGTAAAAGATGAAAAAAAAGAGTAAAAGGAATGTGTGCACATGATCTGTGATGAGTGAAAAGGATATAAAGTGTCATGAAAATGTTGTAGAAGAGCAAGTTTTTCAGGTGATCTCACAGAAAGTGTGATTTTTTTGGGATATCTCATGCCAGGTGTGATTTATTTGGTCGATCTCACGCCATGACAAAAGAATGTTAGGGAGAGAAAGGTCTATTGTTATTATCCATCCCCGACTGATTCCCAAAATTTAGACACCACTATAGATTATGTGATCTTGTTTTTATGCAATGTTTGATCCAATTCAATCCAAGTAGAAAAAAAGGATAGAATGCATTCTAGATTGCTAGAGGATTGTGCATGTACTATGTAAACTTCTCTATGAACCTACTGAAAACTATTCCAATATGAGAAAATAACTTTAATCAACTCCTAGTCATAGGAACCCAAGAAAGGTTATAAGTGCCCAGGTGATCATGTTTGTATCTAGGTGCTAGCATTTGTGCTAAAATAAGTACCCAAGTTAGAATCTAGTCCATTTTGTGTCTGTATCTTTTTTTTTTTCTGTATTATGTAGGCCTTATACCAAATCTATGAGTTTGTTGAATGGGGTGAATGATTCACCAAATGTATTGCCCCTCATTTGAGGTGCATGTAACATCACTAGGAGGATGCAGTCCAAAGGAAAGGACACAATGTTGATCTAAAACCAATGACTTTATAGGGGAGGGAATGTGCATGGTAGAAACCAATGAACATGTAAATAAAGTGGTTGGAAATATGTGTTAGTACAATCAAGTAAAAGACACATATAAAAGACAATTTGTAAGCTAGCAAGTAAGAAGACCAATGTAGATTGTGAAAATTAGGTTATCAAAAATGGGACATCAATCACAATGTTACAAGACAATCAAGGCCAAAGCATCTAAAAGCATACAAGAAATGAACAAGAAAAACATAGGGAATAACCTGTAAACAATGGTATATAATGGCAATCAAAGGAAAATAATATCAAGAAAATTATCAGACAAGCATGGTGGTAAATAATTCCTTTAAGATAAATGATGCACATTAAGCACCCATTAACATGTGAGAAAGGTAAAAAGTATGTAAAAGCATGTATATATTGATAGCATAGTGTGTTAGTAAGAATAAGAAGTAAAATAAAACAAAAAAATAACACATGTATTGTGTAAGAAAGTAGATGCCCCCAACAGCCTCTATGGGAATGGTAAGAAGTAAAATGTCAAGTATCTTTGCTATGTGTATGGATCTGTAAGAAGTTTGCATTCATAACTAGATAACAATTGAACATGTATGTTTATATATTGAAATATAATGACATACAAATTATTTGTCTAGCATGAAAACAAGGTGTACATGTAACTGGTATAAACAAACAAGAGTATGTTTAATGAAGATATGAAGTATGTTGTGAGTGTGAATGGATTGGAATGCAAAGTGAGTGTGATAGGATCAATGTGACCCCCGAGTGAATGTGGATGAAATATGAGATGAGGTTCAATTATAAAATACCCCTCGACCATCATGAATGAACCATAAAAAAAGAGTGCATCATCGGGAAATGGTTTAAAAATTTACACTAAGAAGATATATCAATGGTGCATAGATCTTTTAAAAAAGTGAACATGGTGAGGTTCATTTCTGATTTATACCCTCAATAGTTGAGTATGAACCTTAGAACTAGAGTGTGTCATCAGGTAGTGTGATGTGTGATAATATGATGCCAAAGAGATGTGTCGTGAATGTGTAGAATGTGAAATGTGTCGTGTGTATGATGTGATGTTCATGGATGTATTATGCCCTCAACAGTCAAGTATGAACTTGAGCACAAGATTACTTCATAAGGTGATGATGATACAAGTTGAGTATCAAGTTGTGTAAGATGCATGAGAAATACTAGATACAAAGGAAAAAGTGGAAGAGTAGAAATGTGAGATGCATGATAATGCTAAGAGGGTGGAGAAATAAGTATGATGCCCGCCAAGTGCATGATGATGAGTGGGATCAAGTTACATCATCTAAGATATCTTCATTATCGTGGTCAAAGTAAAACGAATAATCGTCAAAGTCCTGGTAAGCAATAATATGGGGTTGGTCATGTAAATAACCATTATGGCATAAATTGTACATGCCCATTACATATTCTTCATGGACAACCGTGTGCATGCCAACAAGTGAGATTTTGTGAAAGGTAAGAAATGAATAATTGAAAATAGAAACATGGAAAAAGGGCATGGGAAATGTGATATCAATATGATGAGGATCCAAAGTGCCACCAATGTATTCAAGCCAAGACTACCCATGTATAAGTGTAGAAGTGTGTGCAAAAAAAACCGACAGATGGAAGACACGGAGGCCATACACAAAAGTAATGAAAACATATCCATGGTATAGGTGATACGAATTAGGTGGATGGAGGATATCATCGACTGTGAATCCAAGTTGAGATAAACCATCATGTGTGCAAGCCTTATCAGAACTAGTAGGATTGAATGGGATATGTGGCCAATAAGAATTATTCATGAAAATAGTGATTTTCAAAGGAGGAAGCACAACTGCATGTTTCTCATGAGAATATGAGGAATGTGGTATGACATCCAGTGTATGGATAGACTCCTGAAAAAGTACCATATAATTAGTATAAGGAGGGGGTGGGGGTGATGCGGATGGGATGATGTCCAATGCAAAATTAGTTCCTGCAAATGGAGGTAAGTTGGTAGGATAGTCAGTGGGTTGTTGATTAGCAACAAGATGCCTATAAGTATTAAAATTTAGAGTAGGCAAACACAGTGGTTGGATCTAGGAAGAAATATTTGAATGGGTCACAATTAAAGAATATTGTATATTCAAAGCCTTCATGTAATAATGTAACACATCTGTGAAATGTAGAAGGTACTGCATGTATGGTGTGAAACTATGGATTACCAAGTAAGCACTTGTATTGAATCGAGATATCGATAAAAAAATACAATAGAAATAGTTTTTGGCCCAACTATGAGTGGTAAAGTGATATTTCCTAGACATGGGTGCATAGAAGAAGCATACACACAAAGAGAAATGGATGCTGGGTTGATAAAATCTCAGAAAATACCGATGTTGTGAAGGAGTGATAGAGTAAAAATATTGAGCTCAAATCCATTATTGATTATTGTCCACTTGATACCCGTGTTATAAATGTGAGCCGATATATATAGGGGAGAATCATTATTATAAATAGAAAGATTGTCAAATGTATCAAATGGAAAAGTAAGTTGTTGAGAAAATGTATCTATGAATGGATGATATACTATGTCTGGATGAGTAGTATAATGAATATATGTATTAGCCAAGAGAGAAGTGATTTTAGCTCTATAAACTGGATTCACTAGCAAGAATTTATAAAAGTAGATATCCATGATGAGAGGATCCTCAGAAAATGAGAGAAGTGATCATATGAGGACCAGAGAGTGTTCGAATGAGCTGGGTTCACCAAATTATTTGAAAAATATTAAATTTATGTTAAACCCTATATTTTTCAGAGTCACATGCTATAAATAAAATGCTAAAGTACAGATCTGACACAAGTAATAAGTTGATGAAAATTGAAACCCTAGGTGCAAGAGATGGAATAAAAGACTTAGATGATTTATGCAATAGATCCCAAAGTGTTCTAGACTAGTAAATTGGTAAACAGTAGGACTAGAATGTCACAACCGCAACTAGAAAATTTTATAACTATCAAATAATTATAGACTAGGGCGCCTGGAATGGGTTAGGGGTGCTTAGGTGTTGGAGACCTCTACGTGGAACCTATGAATACAAAAAATGGCTGGAAAATTATTCTTCTTGTGTCAAAAGATGGCTTCTAACCTTCACTATTGATCACCTTTATGTCGGTGGTTGATCACATAATTGTCCTGTAACCCAAAAAATAAATGATATCCTGCAAAACCCCAAAACACATCAAATCCTATAAATAAAAAAAATATAAATGGGGATTCAAACTGACCCTTGTGGTAACTTGACAGAGTGAACTTACGACCAAGCGCTACACTACATTTTAGACTCCATGTAGTTCTTGTGTGTGTGTAGAAATCATGCCCTAGGAATATCTTGTGCAATATGCACTTGATAGTGAGTAATATATAGATTTAGAAATGTAAATAGATGTGTGGATGTAAAAATAAACTTCCCCTCCTATGTGTGTATGTAGAAAATGTAGTTCCTTATCCCTTGAGTGAGTGCTAGATGGACTCTTTGATGCTCTTAGAATTCCTTTGGATGTAACCTTAAGTGGTTATAGTAGATGCTTAGATTTTTTTCCTTTATTGTGGTCACATAGATTTGTATTTATATGATTACCTTATTTGAATTTTGTAATTGAAAACTAAAGGGCCAACCCATAAGAAAACAAGATTCCTAAAATATAAAATAGGCCCAAAAGAGGTGAGTAAGATACAAAGAGGTTGGGGGCGCCTGGGTGCTAGCATCTTGGGTAGGCACTAATGTCTAGAGAGTATAAAGATAAAGTAATAAAGATCATATTTGGTTGTGGGGTGTGTAAGACCAAAGAGGAAACCATAAAGATAGAAAAGAGTCCAAAGAGAGATGCCAATTACTAGTTTTCTTTCTTAGGAATCATATGAAAAGTAATATGTGATTAGGTCCTAGAAATTTACCCAAGTGCGTGATTTTGTGTCTATAATATATATATATATATATATATATATATATATATATATATATATATATATATATATATATTTCCATCCATTTAAGAAAATATGAATCTTTTAACAAAACACTTATGTATTTTAAAAGCAAACTTATATATTGAATCTCACCTTTATGTATGACAACCTATATCTCATACTTAATCATGAAATGTAAAATCTATACATACACACATTTAAATAATATTATATATGCAAATGTATATATTTTGAGATGTATCAATATGTCTAAATATATCCACAATTCCTCTCTAAATAGGGAAGTTCTACATATAGTTTAATTTTCAAATTAAATGAGAGATATAATAAGTGGATAAATTAAGAGGCTATTTTAAAGACATAAGATAATAAATTAAACTAGGAGGATTGAGAAGAAACAAATGATTCCCCTTAGACTTTTTTAATACAACTAACCAATAAACGATTTCTCTTTCTTGTAACTTTAATTTATCAACCAACCAAGAAGAACTGGTACCATTTAAACAAGGTCAATAATAAAATATTCACACAACAAGTAGGTTGTAAATCTATAGCTTTGTATTTGATTTCAATAGGCTCGATTATATATAAATTAATTAATATTATTTTTTGAGATCATAGAAAAGAGGAGGATTTTCCGTTGCATAACAAATATATCATATTTACAAACACCTTAAATTTCAAACATAGTTTAATAAGTGTCCTAATTACTTTAATACCTCAAATAAAAACCATGTTTCCTATTCTTGTAATTTTAATCACTCAAAAACAAGTAAAATAATTTCAAGTAAGAAATGTTCATAATTTTCCTTTACAAAAAAAAAGGAATGAAAGCTTTTCAACTTGCACAAAATACATGTTTTATCCTTACAACATTCTAAATTTACACAATGTTTTAAAATTATTTCCAAACACTAGCTATACAAATGAACTATTATCTTCTCTTGAAGTTGCATGTTTACTTGAAACTTAAATATACACATTTTTACACCTTATCACACCATAGTTTCTATATGAAGTAAAATCAACACACGAACTTCAATTGCACTCGACCTCTCAAGGTCATGCCAAGACGACCGATGTGAAATGTGTGAACGGATATGGGTAGTGAAATGTGATATGTGAACGAGAATGTGTGGAAATGGGATGAACAAGTTATCAAGGAAAAAACAATGTCCTCGACGTGCAATATCGGGATCTTCTCATCATGGGAAAGGAAGACCCTTCTTACCTAAATGGGTCTAATGGATGGATTGAAAAGAATATCCACATGAAGACTCTAATAAATATCAAGCTCCACAAAAATCCTTTCTAATGGTTTTGGGATGCATGGAAAACCAACAGGCGCCTCGTAATGATGTCCAGACAAGGTAGTGGAATAAATGGGAGAGGCATGGTTCCATTAGATCCATGGATGGTTAGTTGGTTCAGTCCAGAATGTGAGATCTCAATGAGCTTCTTCATTTAGAATGTTCAGTTATCTGATAATGTTGGGTGTAAGTGGAGATTTTCTAAAGACCACCATACTTAATCAATTATCTAAGTATAATTTTCCTTCAAACGTGTATGATTGGGGGACCGCTGGATTACAACCATAAACTCTCTCTGGTCATGGTCCTTATATGGTCATGCATGAAATCTAGAATTTGTTGCCAGGAGTAGTCTAATGTTCATAAGCCTTATCGACCATGATGTTTAAAACATTTAATTATGTGATTTTGTTTGAATACCGTGATGGTGTTCTAAGGATAAGCATACGAAGTCCAGTATCTATGTCAGTAAGAAATTTTGGCTTGCTCGATTAGGGGTCCTGCGGATCACTACCATATGTTCATTCTTGTTCTAGTTTGCTAATGCTCATGTATGCATTTAATCTATGGAAATAAATAAAAAATTAATCTAAGTAAATAAAATCTACACTATGTTTTTGTATTTTTACAATATAAAAGAAAGAAATAAATACAAAACAATTAATCTAATTGAAATAAATCCTTTTATGCTTTTCTAGAAATTTCTGAATTAAATGAAGAAATTAATAAATAAGAGCTTCTAATCTAGATACTAAATCCTAAAACAAACAAACAACCGGATGTAGTTGTCTATATGTGCAGAAAAAATCTGATCTATTGAAAACAATTAAAGCTTCTCTAAACTATGAATATGAATTAAATCCTCTACTCTACCTCAGAGGCATGGGAAGAAATTGGAGCTTCGTAGAAGATTTTATTCCCCTAAAACTTCCTCAACATAAGTAAAGAAGGATTTTAAGGAGGATATTATAAATAAAATGATGCTTCGGTTGATTTATGAACTAACAGAGAAGCTTTTTTTCCAGAATCACTTCTTTTCGAATCTACAAAGATAGGAAAAGGAAGTTATCTATCTTAAGAAAGCTTTGTTGAAGGAAATGAATCTACTGTAACTATTCAATTATTGCAACAATGAAAATGGAAATTCCTTTTCTACTGTAGTAAATAATGTGCATACATATTTCACAAACAAATAATTAAAGAAATGATGAAACCGTTATGTCAAAGTTACAACACCCCTGATTTCTTGTGATTTTGTGTATGAGGCAATCAGTGTAATTTACATAACATGGGATTATCCTGCAATGTGGGACCTTGCAAGTAGGATAATCCTCCAGAGAAATTTGGATTCTTATTCTAACCTGGTGCCAACTTCTCCAAACAACAGAGAATGTAAAGCTAAACTAATCCTATTCTAATGTTTTCCAAGGAGACAGGAATAGAAAAATGAATGAAATAAAACTACTCTTAGTGAAGGTGATGCAACAAGAAAAGGTGAGACAATCCAAGTGAGTGAAGGATGGGGAGAGAACTAAGCACGAGAGGGCTGTTAGAAATGCCACTGTCCAAGACAACATTCAATTACCTATATTGTAAAGCATAACAAACTACAAACCCTACAAAGAGATAAATGCATGCACAATATACTTATACATAGAATGGAAGGAAAAAGATGCAATTCAAACAATTTAGGGAGAAAATGGCCACAAAACATGAATTGTATTGCTCAAAAACATGCAAAATCCATCATATCATAAGCAAAAGACAAAATCCTTTACAATAAGCCCAAATTTGAGGCCTTTAGCTCACAATATCTCTAGAACAAATTTGACAGATTTCCTTTTCTTTCTAGAAAAATATCCCTCTAAATGAGGCAAATTTTACAATATATAGGCAATTTGGGTCACCAACTAGTAGAATGCATTAAAGAGGTATGAGCAACCATTCATTTTGGTACTTTTCCTACATGGCGCTCATGGGTGCCATGCCTCATTAATTCTGGTTGTTGGGATATCATTCATTCACCTACCCTCATCTGGCTTGGAACTTGTCCATCCTCTAGGTCATCCAACTACATTGGGTTGGATGACGTCTATCTTCATGACCGTACATGCTTTTAGTTTCCAACCAACCCGAGAGTTTCCATCTTCACATTGTAGGTCATCCAACCTAGGAGGTTGGATGGCCGTCTATTTCTACTCATACGAAACACTACCCATCCATCCTCGCAACCGATGAACTGATGAGCTGACCAACCTAGTGACTCACCAAACCATGTTATATAACTGTAATCTGACCATATATGTTGGCCGTCAAACCCCAAATGGTTAGAAAACATCTATTTATGTTGACCAACCTCTCTGTACGCCATCCTGAGCCACCACAAAATCCATCTAGTAAACCCATTTGACTAACCCATCACCTAACCAACCAAGATTTTGTACCATGGTTGGATGTCATCCAACCCTTCACCTGACCAACCATCAGCCGACCAACCATGACCCAAACAACCATGATCCAACACACTTTCCCGACCAACCATGAGAAAACACACCTACCTGACCATCCATGAGCCGATACCCCTACTTGACCAACCATGAGCCAACACACCTGCTCGACCAACCATGAGCTAACACACCTATCCAAAAAACCATGAGCCAACACACCTACCTGACAAACCATGAGCCTACACACTTGTGAGCTGACCAACTATGAGACGACACACCTGTCCAACCAACCATGAGCTGACACACCTAACCAACCAACCATGAGCTGACACACCTGTAAATTAGCCAATTCTCTAATAATCTCGATTGCCATCTCCAAGAAAACAACTCGACTGAGCCAACACATGAGCTACCCTATATGTTGTAAAAGCATTTTTCCTTTTTCCATCAACATCCGATGCTCTGACTTGCTAAGTTTTCCATTTTGCAGGGGTGCAAAAAATGGATAACAATTGGTAACTTGTGGGATGATCTAGCTGCTTGATTTGGAAGACCAGTGACCTTAGGGTATCCATTGGGCATGGAGTCATATGATTTCTGGAACTAGCCCATCACTTAAAATTTTATCTTCCAACCTTTTCAACACTAATGGATATTTTCATTTCAAATGAAACCCCTGGTTGAGGAATGGATGTTTCTTCACCAAACTTTGCCTGAAACTAGAAAGTGCAAGAGAAATAAGGGCACAACTATGTACAAACAGAAAAGGTCATACACATTCCAAGTAGAATATACAAAGAGTACAAAAGCACTTATTATAGAAGCAACCTAAACTAAAACAATTTAATGTGCTACAAGCACTTGGAGGAATTACAAATCCTAAACTAATATGTACAAGAAGGATTTTTCACTCAATAACAATGTTTAAAATAGATTCTATTGACTAGAATCTACAGTCCTTCTCCGTCCAACCTTGATAGCTAGAAGCATTATTTTCTTTGCATCCTGAAATCACATAAGGGCCACTCCATATTGCATCAAAAATAGAGTACCTTCCTGGCTTTTCCCTTTTTGCATCCCATTTAAGGACTAAGTCTCCTTCTTGGAAGTTTTTGTATTTAGAATTTCTATCAAAACTCATCTTGATTTGAATCTGGTCCTTCTCCATTGTTTTCATTTCCCGGTTTCTTAGCTCTTCCATCTCCATGAGCTCTACATACCTGACTTCCATAGCTGGAAATTCAAACAACTCCAGCTATTTGATAAGCTCTAAGGTTGGTAATTCAAGGGATATTAAAAACCTTGCTTCCTTTCCATAAACCAACTTGAAAGGGGATTAACCAGTTGACTTCTTAAGAGTGATCCTATCAGCCCACAAGGTCAATTTTAATTTGGCATGCTAAGTCCTCTTATTATCATCTAGGGTTCTTATTATGATTATCAAAAGTTCTAATTCATGTACTTTACTTGCATGTTATCTTGGGGTAGTAGTTAGAATAATTTCTCAAGTAGATTCCATTTCTAATAGCCCAATAAGATATCTTTTCTCCAAGAAACGCTAAGGTGTTATTTGATATTATAGTGGAAGGAACACCAAACCTCGTCACTATCCCATCATAAAAATCTAGTATGTTGGCCTCATTTAATTTTTTGAGTGAAACTCCCTCCATCCATTAGGTGAAATAATCTATGGCTATGAGTATCCACTTGTGGCCCAAGCTAGAATTTGGATTAATCACCCTAATGGAATCCATACCCTATTGCATGAATGGTTCATTTACAGAAATGGGGTGGAGTGGAAGGGCTGCTAACCTCTCTTTTCCTATGAATAAGACACGCTTCTTACATTTCTTAATCCATGAATAACAATCATTGAAAATATTAGGCCAGTAATAACCAACCCTCATAATTCTAATAGATATTGCGTTTGGGGAAAAATGACCACTTATTTATCCATCATGAAATTCATGCAGCACCTTCTCTATAGGATCTACCTTGAGGCACCTTAGAAGGACACCATTTACATCTTTCTTAAACAAGATACCATCGACCAATATAAAGGGGATACAATGGAGCCTAAAATATATTCTTTTTTCCTTGCTCAACCCTTGAGGAATTTGACTTGTTTTAAGGAAATGGACTATATCTTGAGTCCAACAAGGATCAGATGAGGCATCAACTGATTTCTCTTGATCTCTGTGTAGCACCAAAAAATCATCTCCTTTATCATTTGACTTGGCATGTTGTACCAAATCCAGCTATTCAAATAATCCCTTCCCCTTGACCAGTTTGGTCACCTTAATATCAATTTCATAGTCCATGACCTTGGTTACCCAGCCAATCCTTTTTTCATTGAGGTCCTTGTTTAAAAGAAAATATTTTATACCAGCATGTGTGACTAGTAGATGAATCATATTATTTGACACTAAATTTCTGAACTTCTTCAAACTTCTAATCTCAGCAAGGACATGTTTCTCAATGAATGAATATCTTACCTCATAGTCCATAGGCCCTTGGTTGAAGAATGCAATAGGTTGTTACAAACCTTCCTTATTCTATTGCATTCAAGATTGCGTAGATGGTGTCTGAACCACTAAAGGCATATAGAAAGAAGTATTTGGAGAAGTCTAGATTAATGAGAGTTGGAGCTTGAGATATGACCTGCTTGATAGCTTTGAAACTTTCCTTTCCCTCCATTATCCATTTGAAAACCAAATTCTTTTTCAACATCATCGTTAATGGCTTCACAAGAGTGGAAAAATTCAATACAAACCTTCGAACAAAGTTTATCCTCCGCAAGAAGCTTTGGAGAGCCTTCTTATGACTTGGAAATGGTAGAGCACAGATGGCTTCTACCCTCTCTAGCTCAATTGTCAGTCCTTCCTTTGATGTGATATGACCTAGAAGTTTACCTGCACTTTTTCATGTTCAAGGACACTCTAAACCTCCCACACCTTTAGAAAACCTTTCTTCTATGAAAGAGGTGACTTTATACATTTTTAGAAAATATAGTGATGTCATCAAGATATAAAAGCACTATTTTATTAAACATCCCCTTCAACGTCATATCCAGTTCTCATTGAAATGTTTCCCCGACATTTGATAACCTGAATGACATCTTCATGTATGCATAGGTGCCCCATTTTGTGGTGAAGGTTTTCTTAAAATGATCCTAATCTTTCACCATAATCTGATTATAACACAAATATCCATCTAAGAGGTAGAATCTCGACGAACCAGCCAATACCTGTAGAATCTACTCCATGGAGGGCAGCTGATAGTGATCCTTAAGGGAGGCCCTATTTAAATCCTGAAAATCCATGCATAGCCTGATTTCCCCATTCCTTTTCATAACCGACACCAAATTTTCCACCCAACTTGAGTTCTTCATCAGGAAAATGATACTCGCCTCAATGAGCTTATTCAGCTCCTTCTTCATGAGAGGCTCTATATGAGGGTTGACCAGTGTTTGTTTTTACCTAAAGGGATTAGCCTCCAGATGTAACTCAATGGTGTGTTACACCAATTTTGGGTTAAAACCCTTCAAATCCTCATATTTCCACGTAAAAACATCTGTGAATTCCTGGAAAAGCTACACAAGGTCATACTTTTCTTATTCACTGCTCATTTTTCCTATTTGAAGTGTCCTACCTTCTCCAACCGAATGGGCTTAGAATCCTCCTTTTTTACTTGAATATTGGCCTTCTCTTTCCAGAATTGATCATTTGGATTGAATATTGACTCTAAATTCACTAAACCCTTTGGTAATTTGTTTTTCTGCAGTTGCACTATTTGATTCCCGTACTGATGCTCCAATTTCCCTTGATTTTTAGTTGAGAACTCGGCCTCCTGTAAAAAAAACTAATGATTTTTTGATCATTCTTGAAATCTTGTCAATTTGTTTTATTATCTGGTACAGCTGGCCTTGCAATGAACTAAATAAGTGGTTATTCTTTATCTCTCTTGATACTATCCACCACATCAAATGTTGCTCCATTGTTGCGAGCCTGTCCATGGCCTCATTCCTCTTCTATAGTATGACCTGAATATTGAATGCTTCAAGGTATTCAATTTGATCACATACCCGATGCTTGTAGGCTTTGAGTAGATCATTCTTAGTAGCATATTTTCCTCTAACCTGTTTGACAATTAACTCACTATTTCCAAACACTTGCAAGTTTTTAATACCCCTCTATCTTACCCAATGCAATCCATGGATTAAATCCTCATACTCGGCTGTATTATTTGAACAAGAAAACTGAAAGTGAAAAGATGAGTAGTACTTGATACCTTGCAATGAAAAAATCATGGATCCTCCTCCAACACCTTTCCTACTCCTTGAACCATCAAAAAATAGTTTCCACACTTCATTTTCATCCCTTTTCCCTGGTTTGGTGAGGCTAGGGGTGGCAGGTTCTCCTCATGTAGAAAATAAAATCCCAACTTATCTTCTTCCATTTCCTTAAATGGATTGAAATCATGGACCCTCTAAACCCAATCATCAAGTGTTAGGTCCGGAATGCTCCCAACCTTTGTGTTTTCCTCTTGATCCTCCAAGAATTCCTCTTGATCGAATATGGTACAATTTACATTGATTAGGATGGGAACATAAGGCTCAATGTGAAAATTAGAAATTGACTCAGACCTGATCATATCCTTAGCTCCATACCTTGTTTTGAATAACATGTGTGACCAATAAGCAGACAAATAGCATCCAATTTTAGTGGTGAAGTCTCTTGACAAACACAATGCAAAGAAAGGTGGCAAGTCTATGATAGATACATCTTGCAAGAGGGTCACATTGCGACATGCATGAAATGTAAGGCTCAATCCTTTTATTACTCTAACCATTGTTACCCATGTCCCATCTAATTATACCACAGCTCTAGAAATGACTTCATATTGAAGACCAAGCTGATTGGATATTGTTTTGGCATTACAAAGCTACTTACTTCTAAAAATATCATGCAATTATGCACCAACTTATCTCCGATGATCAATGAGATATAGAATGGTGGGGGATTCAAATTTTTACCTTATTGGCTTCCTTGATTTCCTTCTTGCTAAGTTTAATTAGTGAGTACTTTCTCTTGCTCTTTAGATGATTGATTCGATGCTGACCAATTCACCATAGCAGCTTGCAATAGGTCTCTTTTTCCTGGGATAGCTAATGAATCCCACATTGAGATATTTACATTAGTTTTCTTCATCTTCTCAATAATGTTAAATGGAGATGAGCTACCTATCTACTGCCCCTTGCTTTACACAATTTTCTTTTGCACATGGGTTGTTACAATTGGCACTTGAGTTGGTCTAGAAGGTGGCTTGGGATGACCTTGCACATTGGGAGCTGCATTTTGGTTACCAATATCTTGTTAGACAATAGAGGGCTGTGGATCATTTGAATTGGATAACTACCCTTCTCTAATATTTCTCTTCTTAGACTATGTATTGGTTACTACACTTTGATAAGGGGCTTGATTTATACCACAGAAATCTTCATCCTGCCAATTGACAAGTGTGGTATCATTTGGAGGCACTTCCTGAGTTGCTTCCTTGCTACTGATTTCCTTCTTGGATCATCTCTTGTTCCACAACCATTGTTGTAACCATAAGAGATTATTTCAAAGCACCAATGAAACATGTTGACTTGTTATGAGGTTGATTGCATGGGAAAAATTAGTCATATTCTTTAGCCATGTTATTTTGCACTGGAACCAAGGCTCTAGATGTGGATGCAACACTAGGATTGTAAGGATGAAACAACCTACTCATAGGAGGCTTTGTTTGGTTCTGATTCTTAGCTTGAGAAGGTGGTTTATTAGGTTGATACATAGGCCTATTGGGTTGGGCTTGAGGCTGATATGTCCTAAAATTTTGAGCTTGCTGCCTCTTAATTGTCACCAACTCATTTCCTAAGTTTTACAACTGCTTCATGACTTCTTGGAGCTCATTTGAAGGGCTAGAAGAAGTAGAAGTTTAATTCGAACTCTAATTTCTCAGAGTAGGGATGGGGGCTATTAAAGGTGCTTGACTAGTTCTTGGGGATCCTAAATCTAGATAGAGAGGCATAGGTGGCCTAGGCGCTAGATTACCCGCTTTAATTAAGAAGTTTTCTACTCTGATAGCTATATCATACACCCCTCGAAGTGTTGTTCCCCCCATTGATTGTATCATCATAGCTATGTCAGAATTTAGAGCCCTTAAAAAGTAGAGGAATGCATCTTCTACTTCTTGCCTCATAGCAATCAAAATCCGGTCCCACGTCCGTTGGAACCTAAAGGTTAAATTAGTCATCTTCTCATTCAGGGCCCTCTTGATTGTGGTTAATTTCTCCAACAAAGACAAATTATCTGTCTTCTCTCTAAAATAGTTACATGGGGCTGAACACAATGCATCCTTGTTTGTAATTGACCCTACTATTAGGCTCCTAAACCATTGCAGTGCCTTACCTTTGAGAGAAGAAGCAAGGATCTTAACTACAACATCCATCTCGTTGATCTCGTGAATGGCATAGAGACATTCGTAATGTCTTGAATATGATCAATGGGGGTCGTATGATTCTCCCCAGTGAAGTAAGGAATGCTCTTCAATGCTGCCATCAAAATATAATTATGTACATTGAGGTCGAGTGGACTGCCACCTATGAAATTGAAAAATGGGTTTTCTGGTGGTGGTGGTTGTTATAGATGTGCCATTATGATTAGCCTGAGAACCCTGGTCGATTGAAGGAAGGGTCTACCAGGTGGAGGTGTTGATAAGGTTCTATTTGGTGGAGATGGAGACCTTTGTACTCTTCTTCCTCTCCTTCCTCTGCCAAGAAATAAGTGCAAGTATTCAAAGACACCTTCTTCTCTTCCTATGGACCGAGTTTGAATCCTTCTCATGAGCTAAACCACTAGTACTACTGAAACCAATTTATTTTATATTTGGAGTCACCAGATGGGTTTCTGTAAAGCCTCCAAAGGATATAAATTCAACAAGACAAACACCTAATCTTGACAAAAAGAAAAAATGACTTATGTCCCACCGGGCATGCCAAAACTGTTATGTCAAAGTTACATCACCCCCGATTGCTTGTGATTTTGTATACGAGGAAATTAGTGCAATTTGCATATCATGGGATTATCCTGCAGTGTGGGACCTTGCAAGTAGGATAATCCTCTGGAGAAAGTTGGATTCTTCTTCTAACCTAGTGCCAACTAATCCTATTCTAATGCTTTCAAAGGAGACAGGAATAGAAAAATGCATGAAATAAAACTACTGTAAGTGAAGGTGATGCACCAAGAAAAGGTGAGATAATCCAAGTGAGTGAAGGATAGGGAGATAACTAAGAAGGAGAGGGATGGTAGAAATTCCACAGTCGAAGACAACATTCAATTACCTATATCGTAAAGCACAACAAACTATAGACCCTGCAAAGAGATAGATACATGCATAATATACTTATATATAGAATGGAAGGCAAAAGATGCAATTCATACAAGTTAGGGAAAAATGGCCATAAAACATGAATTTTATTGCTCAGAAACATGCACAATCTGTCAATCATAAGCACAAGACAAAATCCTTTACAATAAGCCCAACTTCAAGGCCTTTAGCTTATAATAGCTTTGGAACAAATTTAACAGAGTTCCTTTACTTTCAGGAAAAATCTCCCTCTAAATGAGGTGAATTTTATAATATATATAGGAAATTTGGGTCACCAATCGACAGGATGCATTAAAGAGGTATGGGAAACCATTCATTTTGGTAATTTTCCTACATGGCACTCATGGGTGCCATGCCTCATTAATTTTGGTTGTTGGGATGTCATTCATTCACCTACCCTCATTTGGCTTGGAACTCGTCCATCCTCTAGGTTGTCTAACTACGTTAGGTTGGATGAAGTTTATCTTCATGACCATACATGCTTCTATTCATTGACCAACCCAAAAGTTTCCATCTTCACATTGTGGGCCATCCAACCTAGGAGGTTCGAGGGTCGTCTATTTATGCCTATATGACAGACTACCCATCCATCCTTATAGCCAACCAATTGACGAGCCGACTAACCTGGTGACTCACCCAACCATGTCGTACAACTATAAGCCAACCATCTATGTTGGTTGTTAAAATCCAAGGGGTTGGATGGTGTCTATGTATTCCAACCAACCTATCCATATGACATCTTGATGCTGCCACAAAAGCTAGCTAACAAACCTATTCGAGTAACCCATCTCCCGACCAACCAAGCTTTTGTACCAGGGTTGGAAATCATCTAACCCTTTACCCTACCAACCATCAGCCAACCAACCATAACCTAAAACACCTATCTGACCAACCATGAGCTGAAAAACCATGAACCGACACACCTGGCCAATCAACCATGAGCCAACCAACCATGAGCCAACACACCTACCTGACAACCCATGAGCCAACACACTTGTCAAACCAACCATGAACCGACACACTTGTGCTGACCAACTATGAGCCAACACACCTGTCCAACTGACCATGAGCTGAAACATCTGATTAACTAGCCATGAGTCGACACATATGTAAATCAGCCAATTCTTCAATAAGCTTGATTTCCATCTCCAAGATTCATTACGGATTGCTAGCTTACCATGATTTATAACCAACTTAGATGAGCTAACACACGATCTACCCTACATGATGCAAAATTATTTTTCCTTTTTCCATCAACATTCGATGCTTCGACCTGCTAAGTTTTCCATTTTGCAAGGGGGTGAGAAAAATGGATAATAAAAACCCAATTACAAGCCTAACCTGGTAATTATAGTGTTGTGGCAATCTAGTTGTGGTATTATTTTGTGTCCCCTCAATATTATTTTCTGACCTTCGATGTCCACATGAGTCTAGGGAGTTGGGAATGTAGAGGAAGCTAGAACAAGGTGTTGGAGCAAGTAATGGCTTACTGGGAAATCTTGTGGCAATGCAAGTAGAGGAAGAACAATGCAAGTGAACAGAGCTTGATTATGTAATTTCTAGCCGGATTGTAGTAACATAACATAGCAATACACAAAAAAAATTTATGGCCATTTTCTTCAAAAGAAGTGATGGTTTTATAGAAGGTTGGTTGGATAGTGCTCTAACACACTTGACAACCAGGGGATGCCACATCAACACATAAAGGGGAAGTTAAATAGTCAATTACAAATCACAAGTGAAAGAGGAGATTGATACAAATCATCCAAGCCTGAAATTAGCTAAATTTATTCATAAACTGTGCTAAACGTGAACTAGAGTGAGGTAACACACGTCTAATGCACACATGAAGATTTCTAGAAAATTCACACAAAATTGTTGCCCTGTGCAGAGTGGCAGTTATGCAAACGCCACCCAAATAGGGTGGCATTTACACAACCACCACTCAGGTAGGGTGGTAGTTCCATAACTAGAGGCCAAAAACTAAGGAAAATGATGTGGGAAGCCTGTAGAAAAGTAGGAAATAACTAAGGTAAACTAGGCTAGAAATATAAGCTACAAAGAGGTTAAGGATCTCAAAAACCTTTAAAGAAAATACATGAATCATCATTAGGGACTTTGAACCATTTTCAAACAATTTAGCATGTGAAAATTTGGGTATGTACATATTTCCCCCTTTGAGAAGCATTTTATCCATGAAGACGTGTAAAACATAGAGTCCAAGTATGTTGTTCTTGAAATGTGGCTTTATAAGCCATACCTGACACGCCAGTGTGCTGAAATGTTTCCATCTAAAATCCCAGTACTTGTAACACAAAATCAAGACTCAAGTGTAGATAGATATGAAAAACAAAATGACAAGAGGACTCACCATTTGTGTGGGGATAGAAGTATACATGTGCCAACGTTCCAGCCTTGTAAAGCGTATACACTCAAAACGAAGTTAAAAAAACATATATAACCAAAACACTCATTTTCAAATTCATTTGCACATATCCTCATTATGATTTTTGAGCTCAGGACCAACCATCACTATTTTAAGAGAGAGTACAATCAAAATGACAAGTGTGATGACACGATCATAGCCCTGCAAGCGAGAGGTTGAGCAATAAAGACAAAGGTTAGTATTTCACATTTATTTATTTGAAACCTAAAATGTTATTTTTGAAATTTCTTTAGTTAAAATGTTCCCTAGGGGGCTGCCTAAGTGGTTCTAGCTTTTGTTTTATCTAAAATGGTCAAATTTTGTCATTTTTTTGCATTTTTGGGTCAAAGGGGACGACTTATCCATTCTGGGTGTGACCGCCACCCTACCCAGGGTGGTAGTTATGAAACCTCCACCCTACACAGGGGGAGGTTGCATAACCATCATGACAATTATGCAACTGCAGCCCTACATAGGGATGCAGTTTCATAATTGTCGAGGCAGAACTTTATTTTGACTATATTAGATGAATTTTTTCTTTTAAATTATTTTATAATGTTTTTGACGAGATTATGCCTTGAAACATATTAATAACTTGTCTCTTTTTCTAGAATTTGTGAACACAGAAGAATTTATACATTTTCTGGAGCCAGACGAGAGAGTATGATTGGATTTCAAGCATTATTGCTCAGCTGACCTAGGAGGAGAGGGGTTTGTTACATTAGGCTGGATTATGGAGGATTTCACAGACTCTATCGATAACACCAGCTAGCCACATACTGTGTAATTTAATGAGCTACTGGGATGCCAACCAGAATACTTTTTGGCTTCCTAAGGTTAGAGGAGAGTGGACTATCACTCTCGAGGATGTTTACAGGATCTTAGGAGTTCATGTGACTGGGAGACGGTTGACATTGGAGAAAGGTTCTCCAGTTTTGTACAAATAGTGGGCATCATTTATGGGAGATGATGGGGCATCTAATGTGATTTCCAAGTAGGGTATGTGGCTATTATCAGTTTCCTCTACACCTATCTCCACTCTCTACAAGGCCATCATTGGTATCTTGGCCCCGTGTTTGGTGGGAGAGAAGGGTGAGGATAAGCTCTTGTACTATCAGGATCTTATTATTATGGCTATTGAGCAACATGAGAGGATTTTTTCTTAGGGCGTGGACATTCTTGGGACCACATAAAATGATTTTTACCATGTCATGAGGTAGGGGAAATCCTTAAACCACCCTACCTTGGTGATGTCTTGAGTGTATGAGTGGATCATCCCCTACTAGAGGGGAGTTGACATATCAAATCTAGGGGCTAACAGATCCACCAAGTGGATAGTTATGGATCCTCTTAGAGGATCACATCATCCCTTAGCCACATTGACCACATATGATTTCATTCTCACACCTTACCAGGACCTTATTGGGAGATTGGGTGATGAAAGGACTATAATACTTACTTGCAATGGTGTGAGGTAGTTAGTAGACATGACAACTAGGGTGGAGTTCTATCTGATTAACATAGTCTCTCAGTATTTTGGGCATCCATATGATGATGCACTTCTAGTTGTTCCTATTTTTTACCATGGTATCAGATAGGATCAAGCAGGCCTTAAGGGTGAGCATGGTTGGACTATTATTACACCAGGGGTACTTATTAGTGTGGTTAAGGTACCAATACCTAGAGCCCTACTAGCTTTTCTACAAATTAAGGTTCCACCTGCTCACAGTGGGGAGGAGGAGGAGGAGAAGGACATAACCAAAAATACAAAGACTGAGGGTGAGGCCGATGAGGATATGGGTGAGGATGGTGGTGATGAGGACAATGACTCGGAGTGGAGAGTCACATGTGAATTTCTAGAGGCTGCTAGAGTAGAGGAAGTGGTAGATAAGGAGACCATTTTTTAGAGGATCCCCTATATTCTGAGAGGGGTAGCGATGAGGTATTAGTGATGGGCCAAAGGGTTTCCTCAAGAGAGGGGGTTTCATAGTAAATACCTGTAACAACTTCTCCACAACCAGCTGCACCAGCTGATCCTACCTAGATTCCCATAGATCTAAGTATGTATATACTCTACTCTCAACCTTGTTAGCTAGAAATGTTAATATGTCTAAGCATTGTACTTCTTTTTTATTTTTGATGGTTTTCTAACTCTCCATTATTTTCTTTGTTTCATAGTCACTGTTGACAGATGGAGAGATATTATTCATAGGACCTGTATTGATATCTTGTTGATCCCTTTGGATAAGACTCGTGTAGAGATGACGGAGGATGTGGGGCAGCCATTATAGGCTAAATGACATACTGATGTATTTTTACCTCTTTGGAAGGCCGTGGAGATCTTGAAATCTTAGGATAAGAAAATTTCCACATATGAGATGGTGGAGATGATGGCGAGGTAGAGCCATTCATGCAGTGAGGCCATAACTAGTGGTTGATCTCACGATCACTCTCACCATTCATTGCATTCATGACATTGAAGACACAACAGGAGTCTCACAGTAGGAGTCTTAGTTGCACCTACACACCATCTCAGGGTTTCCAAAGAGAGGGATAGGCCATTGAGCCCTTATTTCTTTGATGTCATTTTTTGAGGCACATATATGATGTTTTTGGATTTTCATGCTCATTGTGAGCATTTTGACCACACCTAGTGTGTGATGGCATTGTATAAAAACTTGACTTACTATGATATATACAAATATCTCTTTTTGTTTTAGCTATCATTTGCACCAGAGTTGACTTCAATTATGGTTTACTTCACATGTGTAATCTTAGATGTTTAGAATTTACAATTTTATATGCTTTTTAGAATTATTGTAGTGGATGATGATATGCTAACAAAATGATTTTATTTTTTTTGTTTCTCTTTATATAATGTTGATGCAAACACAATGTAATGTCTAAACTTTAGTTTTTCAAGGAATATTTGATACTTCTTGTTTCGTTGGAAAAATGTGTTGAATGTTTTATGATAAGACAATAAACCCACTCTACTTCTAACCACACACAACTAGTGAGATGCGAGGGCTCAACAAAAAGAGCCAGAAGGGATGTGAGTTGTATGATTTTGATAGATGGAAATGGTGAGAGAAAGACAAGATTTTGATAGAGATCCAATTAGAAACTTACAACCTAATTCTACACATAGTTTACTACATAGTATAGAATGTGATTTTCTTGCAAGTTTATCTATAATTAGAGCCGTAGATGGCCTCTTGATTGAGAACATCTAGTTTTAAGGTTTTAACTCTTTTGTAACATACACATATAATTCATTTTTTTGGGATTTACAAGTTTCAAAGCACTTTTTATTGAATGAATATTTCTTTTAACTTACTAATTTATTTGCAGAGACCCCCTACACCTTGCCACATACTACAAGTAGGAAACATGCACTCATCACCAAGGAAAAGGCATAGGTGAGTAAGGGAATCTCCCTCCTTTCCCAAAATCACACCACTAGTAAGAGGCATGGGCTCAACATCGAGGTTGGTGAGGCAAAGAAGTGTGTAAATGAAAACTTTGTATTGATTTTGACTTGAAATATCTACCCTTTTTTAATTTTTTTAAAACTTTGAGTTGTGCTTTTGGGAGGGAGAGATTTCCCCTAGCCTTAACCCCAAGCAACTAATAAGATGTGAGGGGTTAACACAGAAGGACAAGATAGGTGAGCAAGTGCTCCAGGTAAAATGTTTAGAATGATTTTGCTACCAAAGAGGTTTTTTGGTAAAGGTATGATTCCAAGAAGCTTCTATAACAAACTATGAGAAAAGAAACCTATGCTGGAAGAAAACTACGAGTAGAAACAAGTACGTAGGCCTTGATAGCATTAGTGTCAAAACTCTATCTTATCTTGTTGAATTGATGAAATGATTAGAAATATTGATGATAATATTAAGGATACTTGAAGAAATGTGATTGAATCTTTTTTCCAATATTTTCATAATTTTTTGAAAGTTTCTTGAAAGATAAGTTCCTCAATTACAAATGTATACAGTGATCTTGTAGATGAAAATGTAATGCAGATGTAATAGAGTACATGTGGAAATGTAGGTGGGTCATGCGTAATAACGTTTTAGGTGAAGCGAATTGAATGACTCGCCAAATTCTTTACCCTCTAGAGTACACAGATGATATGCCACATTCTTGTAGTCCTCCATGACTCAATATAGTCCCAACCACTTGGGCTTGAATTTCCTTCCTTCACCAGATTTCTTGTCTATCTCGTTATCAAGTCTTAATACCAGATCTCCAATGAACATATCACGTTCATATACTTTCTTACTATATTATGAGCACATCTGGTCAGCGTAAGCTCTATAGTGCACCTCAGCTCTGGCCTGAGCTTTCATCGAGAGTTTCTAGATCAATGATCCATGCCTCACGATATCCTTATTATCCTAAGATTCCTTGTAATGATATTCAGATACTGGGTATCTCAAATTCAAGTGGGAAGACCACTTCCGAACCGAATAATAAAGAATATGGGGTTTTCCCCCTCAATGTTCTTATTGACGTTCTATAGGCCCACCAGGCCAAAAATAACTTTAAATACTAATTGTGTTAACATTTTTTAGGAGGATAGATGTCAATGTCTTATTAGTTTACTCAGCATTTCCATTGTCCTGAGGGTAGTATACAGAGGCGGTGTGATGATTTATCTTGAATTTTTGTCACAACTCACACACCTCTTCATTTTCAAATGACGTGCCATTATCAGAGATAATGACCTGTGGAACCCTGTATCTACATATGATCTGGTTCAAAATGAAATTTGTAATTACAGACCTTGGAATAGTGGTTAGAGGCATAGCCTCAACCCACTTCATGAAATACTATGTGGCCATTCATCGACGAGGAAGAGAATTTCCCTATCAAATCTAAGCCCCACATGGAAAAGGGCCAAGATGTTACAATTGGTTGTAGAGATTGGCCAGGAATATGAATTTCACAAGAGAATTCCTAACACTTATGGAACTTGTGTACGTACTATATTGCATCATGTTCTAAGGTGGGCTAGAAATAACCCATCTAGTATATAGTTCTAGCAGTTGCATGTCCTCCAAAATGACCACCATAGACCCCATTGTGGGCTCCATAGAGGATATTTTTATATTCTTTGTCATTTTGAGTGTATATGTTTTATAACTATGTAGTTGATGGATATGATGCCTATCTATCTTCTCTGTTATGAAGTTTCTCCCTCAAGGTATGTGTGGTCCATAGTAAAATTGATAATAACTGAATACCATGGAAACACAACAATGAGAGGTTTAATTTATATGTAGTAGTATATACAGATTTTTCTATTCTTTTTAAAAACGGGGATGATATTAGATACCCACATTAAGTAATTGACAGGTTTGATTAACCCCACCTATAGGATTTTTGCATATATTAACTTCCTCTTTAACCATTAGCACCACCTTTGGTTTCATATGTCTTTTGAGGCATGAGCATGGGAGGTGACAGAAGGAAATGTTTTACCAATTCAAATGCCTCATGACACTCATCTGTTTGTTTGATGGGCAAAGGTTAAATTGGCATCAGATTTGGTTACAAGATTGTGGACTCATGAAAAATGAGGAGCAATTCATGTCATCTCTTCGTAACATATGATTCCACACTCTTCTGAATAAGATCATGGAATATGTAAGTCATTTCCCATTGGTAAGTGGAACCAATGTCTTGAGACCAAATGGCATGAATGCGTAGTAATAGGTTCCCTGAGGAGTAATAAAGGTTGTCTTTGTTTGATCTTCCTCAGAGATTCTAACTTGATTATATCCAGAGAAACCATCCATAAGTGACAACATCTCATAACTAGTTATTGCATCAACAATAACATCGATGGATGGTAGTGGGAAGTCATCTTTGGGACATGTTTTGTTTATATCCTAAAAGTCAATGCAGATTCAAATTTTTCTGTTCTTTTTAAAAATGGGGATGATATTAGATACCCACATTAAGTAATTAACATGTTTGATTAACCCCCCTATGGGAGTTTTATAACTTCCTCTTTAACCATTAGCACCACCTTTGGTTTCATATGTCTAGATTTTTCTTTGATGGGCTTGGCATCATATTTGGTTACAAGATTGTGGACTACAAATAAGGAGCAATTCATGTCATCTCTTTATGACTAAATGCGAAGGCTTTCGAATGTTCTTTAAGAATATTCGGGTGTATTTCCACTTCTTCAGGAGTCAATGAAGAACCTAACTTAAAAAAATTTGGGTCTTCCTCTGTCCCAATGTTGATGTCAATCATCCCCTTTATCAAAGATGAATTACCCTCTTTAAACTTAGGTGGGGCCGGACGTAGTTCTAGCTTCCCTTCCTCTTCTATCTCATAAATGTCAAGGTCTTTTGAGGAGGAATGATCCATCGTGTGATCTTTGAAATAGGAGGAAGAGTGAGGAATAAGAGCAAAGCCTCTGTTATGATCCGTGGGATGTAAATCCATATAAGCCTTAAGGTATCCTAAGATAACCTCATCATTTTCCACATAATATATTGTAACAAGCTTGTTATCAACCTCAATGTATGCCAAGATTGGATTTCTTGGCATTTTTCAAACCAAGAGTTGAGTGCGAACCGAAATTGTGAAGTCGGTATCTTCTAATTCTCATCTTGGATAGAATTAGGAAGCAATCATAGCTATTGAATCAACGAGAAATTTTTTCTCATGTGGGATGGATTCAATTGAAATGGTGTCAAAACCATTACTTAAGTTGAGTTCAACAATTTAATAGAGTTGTAAGTGTTCCTCCCTAGTCTCATATACCTCTGAAAATTGATTAGTGACTAGCTACAAATCACCCAATGCTCTAATATTACAAGCACCCATCCTTTTGGCTACTATGAGACCAAGAAGGAGAGGCTCGTAATCTGCACCATTGTTTGTAAATTCAAAATTTATCTTGAAGAAAAAAGGCTTGACCTTCCCCTCAGGAGAAGTGAGGATCACACCTGCCTTAGTGCCAAAGTGGATTGATTTTTGTATCTTCTTCCCTTGCTTCTGAGACTTTAAACCTAAAAAATTCATTGGATGGAAGAGATCTGAGTCCTAGAGCATGTCATATGCCCTTGGAATTGAATGGGTAAATCATTCTCTAACAACTCAACAATATTTTCTGTGGTTTCTGATGATACCTTCTCAAAAATCATGGTTTCATATTTTACCATAGGAATCCCTTTGATTAAACCGGTAGTTTCTAATTCCATTGTGGGTTTGTTCAATTGGTTTGTAGGGAGCTCAAACTCATTATGCACCATAGGTTTCTTCTTTAGATTATCCAGGTGAATATCAAAGGGCTTCGGGTCACCCTGAAAAATGAAGAATTTTCCCAAATGTAGAAATCTAACTTTCTCAAACAATGTGGAAGGAATCACCTTCATGAAATGTATCCAAGGATGGAAAAGAATCATATTATAGTTGGTTGCCCAGTATATAATATAAAACTTTGTAAGAACCTTCTTGGGCCCTAGGGTAACTGATAGCACTATGGTTCTAATCGATTTTTTCTTGAGAAATGAGAAGGGGATAATGTTGACATTTTCCCCATCATCGATCATTGCACGCTTTATGTAGTTGTTGTAAATATAAACATGTAGATATAGAGTCATATCACCTATACGTGTCAATTCAACATCTGTGGGAATTTCTATGATGTCAAATATAAACCTAACATCTCTACCTAGGAGGATTTACGTAGAAGTCTATATGATTTATTTGTTCCTCCAGAGGAGGGGTGACATTGATCAAATTCCCAAGACCCAATTCTTCCAATAAATAGGCTCTATGAGTAAGGGATTTCTTCAATAAATATAAGAAGGAGATGTGAGAAAAGGTCTTTGTTAAATCAATGATCAATTCGTAAGCTCCTAGTGGCTTTAGAAGTGTTGGAACATCATCCGACATAGATGGGTAAATAGCGATGGGATGCAAAGAGTATTCTCGAGTTATCATAGCGGCATTTATTTGGGGTTTGGTTTCTAACTCTACTAGACCCACGATCTTAGTTTGTTAGCAACCATCAAACAAATATGATACCAATGGGTTTGATGAAGTCGAAGCTTCATGATCATTGTTTCCCGCTAGGTTACCTTTGTTTATTCTGTTGGGGTTTAACTTACCATTGTTAGGATGCGTTGGAAGGGGATCATTAAAGATCTTGAGCAATGTGTTTTGAGGGGAATCTAGCTCCATGTTAGTACTCAGAGTTAGCATCGTACGATTACCCAAAAACATCTCAACAAAGAGATGTCTTTGGTTTTTTTTGGTAGACCCTGAATGAATTTACCGCATTGATCGCAAGAGAAAAGTTGTTACTCCTATGATTCTTACCATTAATATTGTTGTTGACATTATTTGTGCTTGAAGTGTTAACAACATGTTCTAACATCATGCCCTCAGACCCTATTTAATCTATAATACATGTCAGGATCATAAGCTTGAGGTATTGGATTGGTTTTTTTTTGTTATGGTCCAAAGTTCTAATGTAGGGTAAACTAACTATTCTAATCTAAATTCCAAGGGACCAGGGAGAGAGAATGTATAAAATGAAATCCTACACTAAAGTGGTGATACACTAGAAAAGGAGGGTGTGTGAGAGTATTCTTTATTGTAATTGAAGTTCAAAGGTCGTTGCCCTTTATTTTGATATTGTGTTTGGTACCCTTTTAGGTAGTGGTTAGTGCCTTGAGCTTGAACTTGTTATTTTTGTTGGGGTGGAGGATGATTGAAATCCTTTAACCACTTGTAAGACCGCATTGATCACAAGAGAAAATTTGTTACTCCTATGATTGTTACCATTCGTATTGTTGTTGACATTATTTGTGCTTGAAGTGTTAACAACATTTGGCAGTTTCTTTGCTTGGTCTATAACACTTTCGGTTGTAACATCAAAAGTTATGGACGTTTGAAGTTTGTAGTTTTTTTAGGACCTTAGGTCCTTTGTTTTTGTTTTTGTTATTGGGGTAACTTGAATTACCTTGACTGGGACGTCCCTACTGTCCTGCGGACCGCCTGGGACAAAAATGTCCAACTTAGCCAATTTTCTTTGTATTTCAGCCACGAACTTGGTACGACAAACCTCGGTACGACCCGCACTGGTACGATCCACACCCTTCAAACCCACAATGCTTTAAAATAATCCTGCGACCTTATTTTTTACAATTTTTCCATTTTTTCTAACTCGTTGGGGTTTTTCTTAGATGAGAGAGTTAGAGAGAAGCTAAAGGGGCCCCAAAAAACATGATTTTGGGCCTTGAATCAATCTACTTGCTCGGGACTAAAGAATTTGATGCATGTTATCAAAATTACCTTAAGGGGTGAATTTTGGATAACAACACCTTCTAACACCTCTTCATAACTCCTTAGGTGGAACTTCTAGACTTCTTCCTTCATTTCCCAGTTAAGAGATTGAAGGAATAGATCACAAAGCTCCATCTGATCCATGTTAGGAGTTATTTTTGAAGAGTAAAGGACATGCTGCCATCTCTAGATGAAACATGTAACAGACTCATTGTGTTATTGCTTTATATGTAGGAATTCTTAGATTCTTGTTCTCAATAACTTTTTCATGTCTAAAGATTTGATGAATTCAGATATGAGCTAAAATTCCAATTGAGAGTGATTCCTTCAAGAGTATTAGGGAATATTTTCACTACAACTGCATCCCATGGGAGGAACTCTCGAATGGAAGTTGCATACGCTTTGATATGTGCATTTGGATATCCTTCCCCTTTAAACATTGGCAAGTCAGAAAGAGGTCGTGGAAACATTACGCTTTGTATGGTAAAATCTTAGGGCTCCTTAAGATATTTATCTTACATGCCAAAAGTGTAGGAATCTACCATAGATGACCCTGTTAACCCTTTAACCTACCCAGAAGAAGGCTATATGTCAGACTAATGTTTTTAAAGAAATCCTTGCACAGTGAAATTTTGTTAAGGCCGAGAATCTAAAAATTCTCAATTTTCAGACTTCGGATTTTTTATCTTTTGGAGTTTTTAAGCTCAATTTCAGAATTTTATTTGAAATTCTCTAAAGTTTGAAATTTCAAAAGTCTAAATTTTCAGACTTTCAGGTTTTCAGGTTTCGGGACTTTTTGGATCATTTTGTTTAAATCCCTCTCAGACTTCTAAAGTCTGAATTTCCGAAAGTCTGAAAATTCAGACTTTTGGGTTTTGGGTTTTCGGAGTTCTCTGAGTCATTTTTAGGATTTTCACTTGAAGTTTCCCAAAGTCTGAATTTCTGAAAGTCTGAATTTTCAGACTTTTGGGTTTTTAGGTTTTGGAATTTTTAGTTGCCAATTCATCTTTTTGCTTCCCATTTTTCTGAAGTCTGAAATCCCAAATTTTCAGAATTTTGGGCTTTCAAGTTTCAGAACTTTGGAGATTCTGTGCATGATTAATTCTCACCTACCTCTGTATGGATCATATTTTTACCATTAATATCAGGATTTCTATATAAACGTGGATTTTTACTTTTCATTTTTACCTGACACATTCACTCTGACTTTTCATTCTTGTACTTTGCGATGTCTTTTTCAAGGTATGTTTTTTGTTTAATTTTCTTTTGGTTTTAGGTATTTTTTTCTCCATTTTCTCCTCATTTGGTTTTTCTTTTGGTTTCCCTCTGCATTTTTTGTAATGTCGTTATTTTGGTTCACCATGTTTCTTTTAGAGTTCCTTCTAAGTTTTCAAGGTTTTTCAAAGGATCTTTTAAGGCCCCTTGTACTTCCTTTCATTTCTCTATTCCCAACTTAGCAATTTAACATTTATTTTCCAGTTTCCTCCAGAAATCATTTGGAAAGACTTATTCAGAAAATTCATTTTAGATAATTCTTTCAGGAAATCACAAGGTGGGAAAATCATTTGGAGAACTCCTTTGGTGAAAATCTTCGGATTTTTTCAGCTTCGGAACTCTGTTGTTTTCAGTTTTGAGAACTGTTGCTTTCAGAATTTCGGAGATTTCTTTTATTGATTTCAGGGAATTGTTGCTTTTGGGTTTTCGGGACCTCTAGCTTCGGGATTTTTTTCAGAAAATTTATTTTCAGACAAATTCATTTCGGATATTTCTTTGGATTTTTGATTTCATAAGTTTCAGTTTAGGAAACTCTTTTGGGGATTTCGATTCGTTGATTCCTTTCAGACTTTTTCTTTCAGAATTTCAGAGTTTTCTTATTTTCAGGTTTTCAGAACTTCTGCGACATTCAACTCCTGAAACACAGGTTTTGATGTCTACCTCCACCTTAAAGGGGAAAGAGAAGATGAAGTACACCTTTCTTGGAGTTTCTCCCCAATCCTACTTGACCTCTGACTTAGCAAATATTAGGGACACTGATCTAGGAAAAATTGATCTTCCCGAGTTCTGGGAAATATTAAAGGCCCTGAAACAAAAAGCCATGGATGCAGGCCATCTACGACAGTGGTCTTTCCCTTGCTGCTAGTTTTCCCGCATCTGTGTAATGCCTAGAGTTTTTCTTAGCTACAGTAGCCCACTACGATGAGGACTCTATGTCAATAAGGGATAGTGATGATAAGGTGGTGATCTGTTTGGACCCAGATTTATTCGAGGACTTGTTTAAAATTCCAGAAGTTCAAGATTACACCACAATTTCACCTGAAATAGTAGTGGAACACTGGGATAAAAAATAAGAAGTGTGCTCAAAGGTTATGATGAAATCCTACCTGACTAAGAATTTCACCAAGTTTCCCAAACCTATACATCGATCAGATTTCATTCAGGAAGTCAACGATCTCATTGTGCTTTTAAGAAGAGTTTCAGGTCTTCCTTCTACAAAGGAATTCCAAGAATGTATGTTCTTGTACATAGAAACTATCAAGAAGAATGATGAGTTTATCCAATGGGGTGAGCATATTAGTAGCAACATTTTCTATCAGTTAGGCAAGGTGTCAGAAACTAAGACTTTCTACATGACATCTTTTCTAGTATATGTGGCTGCTACTATGGGGATTTTGATAGGATTGAATACCAGGGGTGTTCGTAGCACCTCCCAAATATACGAGTTTTATCCCCAACTCACTCTGGACGAGGGGAGCAAGCATTTCCAAAGAGTCAATGACACTTTCTTCATTGTTTTCCTCTATCATTTTGACAAAGATCTATATAATCGGAGGGTTTCTGATGAGGCTTTCCAAGAGGTGTGAGAATGGGGAGAAATCTACTTTCAGTTTCCCACATTCATGTACATTCAGATTCCAAGTTTCATAGGTGCCCCAAGAAAATTGTCGAGGTGCCCCACTGACAAATGGATTATTTTAGAATTAGTTCGACAGTTATTGGATTACCATCAAATCCAAAATAAGTGTCACAAGGTGGGAATGCATTTCCCTATTTCGATTGGTAGGTATTCTTGCCCAAATATCCACAAGGCAAAAAATGTTGATGAAGAAATGGTGGAGGTAACCCTGTGCAGACCTTTCATCCACAAACCAATTTTGATTATTGGGGTAAGTTTGGGGAGACAGGTCAGTCTAGTGCTCATGTGCCCCAATTAGAAGATATATGGATTCATTGTCAGAGACAAGTACATCATGTGGCAAAGGGATTATGAAAGGTTAACCCTTGATGAAGTTTGGAAATTTGGATTGGCTGATGTGCCAAAGGACATGCAGGACAATGATGAGGTCCTAGATTCATCATACAAGAGTGATAATATTGCCAACCAACCACTGCCATGGGTTGATTGGTATGTGGAGGAATGCAACAATACTAAGGAAAGGGTGGGACCCATTCTAAAAAGGACTTTTAGTTGGTTGGCCACCTTGGGAATCTCACCCAAAGGGGAAAATCAACCTACAAATATAGGATCTACATCAACAGTAAACCAACCAACACCCAAAAAAGGAAAGAGGTCGACTCAAAGGGTTCCTACCATTCCAAATAAGATCTCATTTGTGGTTGGTGGCTCATCTCTCTCTAGGTCTACTTCTCCCAAGATTACAGCATCTACAGTGCCAGTTACAGAAGTATTTGAAGTGAGTGACTCTCCTAGTGTCATTCAGGATCCATCCCATCTTCCCCTTCCTCCATTATCACTTCCAATATCAGTTCCTTCCACTTCCACCATCATTTCTTCTTTCCCATCCCCTTCCATGGCCTAGGTATTTTTGTCACTTCAAGTTTTATCAGCTGGGGAAAATATTGGGTCACCCATTTCCTCTTCACTTCCTTTGACACTCCCATTTTCTTCAATTCCAACCCCCAGCATTGCTTTGTCAATTCCTATGGTTGTCCTTACATCCACACCTTCCATCATTGCTACCTCTGCTCATATATCAGCTGGCATTTCTAGTGATCTTGCTCTAACTGATGCTTCAGGTATCAGATCTGCTACTCCATCTTCATCAGCTCTAGCCATACCATAGTGGTTGTTTAGAAAGACTCCTAAGAAAAAGAAAAAGGTTCCTCTAGGAGATGTTATAGATCTCAGTATATTGGAGTCCATGCCCAAAAGATAGGCCAAGAGACTGAGAACCATATCAATTCTGATGGTTAATCCATCTTGAGAGCATGTGATAGAAGTGGCTACCCATGTTGAGGGGAAAACTAAAGAAACCATCACAACAATAGATTACCAAATATCAAAGTTCTCATTGGGGAAGGCTACTCATGAAGGAGCCAAGCAGGATGTACACACTACTCTTGGGGCCCTTTTGGAGAAATATGACAAAGACAAGGCCACCAAGGATGAGCTCAAGGCCAAGGTCGAGTAGCTCACTGCACTACTGCGTAGAGTAACCCAACCCACTCCATCCACTGACATCTCAACTACTACGGCTATGACAATTTCATCTACAATCGATGATATTTCTTATCATGAGCTCGAGAAGCTAGGCCAGAAAGGGAGATCAGTGAGTGAATGGATGGAAAGAATTCTGCAAGAGGCTAATCCTTTTATCAAGGAAGTTGTTGAAATTTATAATGATTTGAAGATTGCAAAGACCACCATTTCTAAGATGGACGAATCCTTCTCTGAGGATAATAATAATTTAAATTTAACCTTGGCAACATGGAGTGACATTAGAGAGGAGGATTCTTGTTTTACTCCTTCAGGAAGAGGTGATTGATGATGCCTCTAAATTGTTTGAATATCAAAAGGCTATGGAATTATGGTGTCAGTATTACAAGATCTGATTAAGAAATGGGAGGATAAGTGGGTGGAGATACATGGATGCCCTAAATGATATCTCAGAGGAGTTTGACAATGCCCACTGCAAGTTCTTCAATGAAAATATCGATGTTCTTCCTGAGGACCAGATTAAGGAAAATTTCAAAGATTTGGTGAAGCGGGATGATGACATCACGAATAATTTCAACAGTGACTCCATTGATCGACTGGTCTTATGTTATAATTTCATTAGGGAGACTAAAGAAATCACAAATAAACCTTGAAGGTTACCAGCCAGGATCACGAAAGAGATCGAGACAGTGGATGTAGTGAATCACTATGCGTGTGGACCTGGAGATGAAGAAACTTAGGGTGTTATCAAGTGCTTTTTCGAGTACATACACCGAATGGCTGTATGGGAAGAAGGAAAACATGAAATTACAAAGAAAGGAGATGTAGATGAATCAGACCAAATCTGAGTGGCCATGAAAGGACAGGTTAAAGCTCTGGAATCAGTCAAAGTTGCAGGGTTGACTTGGTCAAACCTTTTGTAACAAATTTTCTATTTTCATGGGAGCCTGTTCCCTTATATTAATGACATTACTATTTTTAGTTAAATGTTAGTTGAAGGCCCAGTTGTAATGGCTCAGCCTAGGAACTTATAAATAGTGGAATGCTTCCATTATTTAAGAGATACATATTTTTAGAGATTTTTGGTGAAGTTGCTCTTCAATCTTGGAAGAGTGCTTTCAGAGATTTGTTGAAACCTTTTAATTATATTCAGAATTTCCTTGCACTTGAAGATCTATTTTATTGTGTTGAATGATTAGTCATTATATGCCTTGTGAATGTGATTCCTTAGCATTATTTGATTAATTTACCTTTATTTCATATTATTTGTTTCATATTGTGAAAAGAATAGTGTGATTACTTCTCATCAGTTGTGAGAAACTATTTTCCTCCTGTTGATTAAGAGTTGCATTATTATTATCACTTAAGTGGATACTTGACATGTGCTTGTGATTATCCTTTTGATAAATTATCTGTGTATCAAATAAAAGTTGATCTCTCTATTGTGTATGTTTGTGTGTGTGTAAAGTTTAGCGAAGGAACGTGTGCTTCTAGTCTGTGGTATTTTTACCCTTTCCAAGTTGCAATAGGTGAAGGTGGCCAATGATGCATGCATCCTACCCACATTAACCCTTCCGGAAGTTGAACATCCCTTAATTTGGTGCATCACCACTTCTAGCATAGGTTTTATTTCCTTGCATTCTCTCTCCCTAATCCCATGAAATGTTAGTATAGGTCTAGTTAGCCATCTTTCTTACATCAGAAGTAGTGTTGTGTTTAGTTTAGGAAGAGGAATCTAGCCTTCTCCAGAGGTTCACCTCAAGCCCAAGTCCCACAACTTGAGAGGTGATCCCATGTGTCCCAATCACATTGAATGTCGTGATTCATTTCAGGCCATTCAAGGGGTGCAGTGATTTGGAGACAACAGTTTTTGGCACGCCCGGTGGACAGAGAGTTGGTACCTCTCTTCTCATTTCATTGACACAAGGTACCTGGCGACTCCATCTCTCTAGATTTTCAAAGTTTAGTACATCAACTCATGTAAAGGATTCACACAAGAGCTTCTTCAAGGTGGGATAATTATTATCATACAGAGCTTTCTTTGTCTCCCCCAAGAAGAAGGGGAAAAAACTTTTAGTACCATCAGTTGCCGCTTTACCTCATAGAGGGCATTCAACTCCTCCTGAAAGACATTTCCCCCACCAAGATACAACCAGCTTGTGAATGCCATGGCAGCCAATACTTGTCCTCCATTCAATACCAATAGTCCTTTGTTGTTAGCACAAAGAGATGCCATACTAGCAGCACCTTGAAAATTTTACCATTTTACACTAGGGAGACTAATGTTTCACCTGGGAGCACATACTAGATGTGGCTAGCATCTGCGCAGTACACAGTATCACAGAAGATAACGTGGTAGTTTGACTCCTTACTACTTCATTCAAAGGAAGAGCACTTTAATGGTTCCATAGTTTAGCTGCTGGATCCGTTACCATTGGAATGATTTAGGCACAAAGTTGTGTAAACAGTTTGAAGACAAAAGTGATAATCTCTCACTTGTTGAACAATTTCATACTATCAAGCAATCCCTCAAGAGTATATGAGTGATTTCAACCTCCACTTTGACAAGACTTAGAAATGGATCCCAACACTTGTAAGGCCATCCCTAGAAAGTGCATTTCTATATTACTTACGGGCATTGAATAGTGATGTCACTGTCATGATTCAATCCATGGGGGGAACTGTTATCCCTGATGCTTACGAAGTGGCTTGTATGAGCTGAAAATTTCCTGATTCAAGCAGGTAAAATTGCTCCTAGACCTCCCATTCCTATTTTTGTAGAGCTTACAGGCTAATAGCCAGTCATTCACCTCAATTCCAACAGCTTCTATTCCAGTAGTCATGCATGTGTCCAATCCCTCAAATGATTTGGCTGAGGTAAAGTCACTATTACAAACTTTTGGGAATGAACTCGTAGCAATGAAGAGGTAGAAGTCCCAGTATGCTTGCCCCTTTCAACCCCAATATCAGATGAACCATCCTCCATTTCAAGGAAATGGTCAACCATAGAGCCAAGCCATAACCCAAGCTACAAATGTGAAGCCTTTGAACTTCTGGAATCCCTCAGCTGCCAGCTCATCTAGAGCCATAGTTCTAGTCCAGAATAACCTCGTTCAAGACTATGAGTGGTGTTATCCTTGTTCTCTACCCCATAATCAGAACCTCTGCCAAAATGGAGTTTTGAGTCAAGTTCTTATGGTCCAAGGTATGTCAAACCCATCTGACTCATCGGCTGAACCAGCAGCCCAAGATAGTCAAGCCCAGATCACTGAGGAAACCACATTACTAAATTGGCAAGCCGATGATTTTTGTGGACTGAATACTGACACATCCACAGTAGCTGCAAATACACATTCTAAGAAGAGGGCAATAGATCCTCAAAATTCCACAACTGAGCAGCAAACCTCCAAAATTGAGCAAGCACTTCCTTCACGTCCTCAAGCACAATCATTGGTGGATAAAGATGCAGGGAATAAATTACCAAAAATGCCTACCAATCGGCCTTCAAAGGGTGATGGACCTACAGGTATTACAGTGCCCAATAAACATTTCCCAAAGGAGGATTCTAGCGCTCAAAAGGTTATCAGCAAAGTAGGGGCAATACCATTTAGTATTGTGGAGCAGATGAAAAAGACTAATTTGAGTGTCACCATGTGGGATGCGCTCTCAATTCCGTCACAACAGAATTTTCTACGAGAAGCTTTGAACAACTTCGGCACTACTGATAAAACCTCAAGTCATGGAGCATCCATAGCAACCAGTTTGTGTCAACTAGAAGCAAAAGGGATTCCTAGGGCCAATAAACCACCACCATTTTATATCTCTCTAATCATTGGTGATCATTTGGTTCATAATTGTATGATCGATTCCGGAGCCAGTAGCTCTGTCATGCCTAAACAGATTGTAGATGTGTTGGGTATCCCATATGCCCCAATTTCAAAAGGAGTTGTCTAGTTGGATGGTACTGCAGTCAAGATGGTTGGAATCATCAAGGAACTTCATCTTACTATTCATGCATGTCCTAGCTTGTCATTCACACAAGACATATCAGTTATTGATCTTCCCCCTCTTTTTTGCCATTTGCTTATCACAAGATTTCACTACCAAGATGGGCGGCTATTTATTGGTGGACTGGTCACATATGATCTTGAGAACTCGTTATGGGACGAAGGTAACTATAAGAGTAGAACCAATTTCTCTTACCCATGTGGAACCATACATGTCCAAACCCATAGATGGTAACTATGCCATTTGTGACCCAGAAGAAGAGGTTGCAGACCATGAACCAACTACTCTTGTAGAAGAGGTGCCTGATGCAGTGCTTGATGAGGTAAGTATAGACCATCAATATGACCCGTATGTTGATTTATTGGCTAACGAAGAATCTGGTCTGTTGTTTTTGGATGAGACTAGATTAGGAACTTATTGTATACATGAAGAAGGTACAACCATGCCTCAGTTGGTTAAGGCACCCAGTGATTCTAAAGGAATGTGGCAGCTATTCTTTGATGGTTCAAGGAGTAAAAATGGATCTGGTGTAGGGGTCATGTTAATTTCTCTAGGAGGGGATAAATATTTCTCATCTTTTCGATTGCAGTTCAGTTGTACTAATAATGTCACCGAGTATGAGGCTCTTATACAAGGGTTGCAGCTGGCCCAACAAAGAGGAATCAAATCCCTGATCATTTTTGGTGATAGTGAATTGGTGGTTCATCAAGTAACAACCTGCAGTGCATCAAAGAATGATCTCTTAAGATCATATAAGAATCAAGTTTGGGACCTAATAGAGGAGTTTGAAGCTTTCAGAATTCGTGCTGGTTCCTAGAAATCAAAATCAAGATGCTGACAGGATTGCTACTATTGGATCTCAATATGATATACCTGTGGACATCATGAAGGAAGGGCAGCAAATAGTCAAAATGGTTGTTCATCCCGCAGTACCAGATAATGTAAGTAGTTGGCAGGTTTTTGATAGTGATGAGTAGATTGTTCTTTTTCTACAACAAGAAGCAGAGTTCACCGCCAAACACCAAGGTAAATTACAGGAATCCTATGGTGATCAAGTCATTCAGTTGAAAGGAAACAAATTTCCAAAAGGCTTGGTCATGCTTGAATCTATCTTCAATTCGGATGACCAGGCCAAACGACAAAGCACAAATATGGTGGTCAAAAGAAGAAGATTTTGAGGAAGTTGAGGTGGCCAGTGAGAAATGTTTAAAGATTGGTAAGGTATGCACTACTCAGGAAAAGGAAGCTTTCATTGAACTGTGTCAAGAATATCATGATATTTTCGCATGGAGCTACAAATACCTACGTGGTTTTGACCCAGGCCTAGCTCAACACACGATTGAACTGGATCCAAACTCTAAGCCAGTTCATCAAAAACAAAGGCCAATCAATCCCAAGGTTGAGCCACTAATGAGGAAAGAGCTAACCAAGATTATTGAATCCTGCATAATTTTTCCCATCAAGCATTCATCGTGGGTAGCTAATCTAGTGCCCGTAAGGAAAAATAATGGAGAGATCTAACTTTACATAGAAGGATTTGAACCATGCCTCATTAAAAGATCACTACCCTCTTCCGTCAATGGAATAGATCCTCCAGATAGTGGCAGGAGCTCAAAGGTTTTCTCTATTGGATGGCTATTCAGGGTACAATCAGATTCTGGTCCAAGAATCTGATCAATTCAAAATGGCTTTCACCACTAAGTGGGGCATGTATGCATATAACAAAATGCCATTCGGATTGTCCAATGCAGGGACTACTTTTCAAAGAGCCATGGACATGGCATTTAAAGGACTCATCAATGATATGATCTTGGTTTACCTCGATGATATAACTGTCTATTCCAAACATGTCGAAGATCATATTGCGCATCTAAGGAAAAGTTTTTAAAGGTGTAGAGAGTTTGGGTCTCACTAAACCCTAAAAAATGCATTTTTTCAGTTCAAGAAGGCAAGTTATTGGGGCATATTGTTTCAGCTGAAGGATCTCAATCGACCCGTCCAGGATTCAGTTGATTTTGTCTCTATCCCTCCCAAGTCACAAGAAGGGTCTATAGAGTTTCCTGGGAACTATAAACTTTGTTTGGAGATTCATTCCCCAATTTGCAGCGTTAGCCAAGCCACTGACGGCCATGCTTAAAAATAACATTCCTTTCTCATGGACAAAGGAAGGGAGAGAAAGCTTCGAGGCTATCAAAACTACTATTTCCCAAGCTCCTACGCTGGTAAACCCCCAGTTTGACAAGGATTTTATTCTCTATGCTTTTACAGGTCATGAGAGTATTTCAGGTATCCTCACTCAGCAAAACGATGATCTGATGGAGCAACCAATTGCCTTCTTCAGTTAATCTCTCAAGGAATATGAGCTCAAGTATTCTTTTGTCAAAAAATAGGTCTTTGCGGTCATTCGAGCTCTGAAAAAATTCAAACACATGTTTTCCAACAACAAGGTACACTTGATGGTTTCTCATCCTAGCGTTAAAGAGTTTTTGTTGAATAAGGAGATGAATGAGAAATGTGCTGGGTGGATCACAAAAGTAATGGAGTATGATGTACACATTAAAGTCACTAAACTTGTCAGAGGCAAGGGTTATGCCAGCAGTTGGCTGCAGACATGGAAATTAAGGATGTTAAGGATGTTGTGCTCTTCAATATTGATGAAGGAAATGATCAGATTGATTGGTTAACTAAGATGGAAAATTTCCTCCTCTCAAGAGTATATCCTCCAAATATGGATAAGATTCAATGACGTACTTTTCATCTCCGATCTATTCCATATGTTGTGGTAGATGGCATTCTTTTCTGAAAGGATTTGAATGGCGTTCTTTTACGCTGCATCAAACTAGAGCAAGTGAACAAGATATTGGAGGAGTTCCACAATGGGCTGTCAGGAGGACATTACTCGGCATGAATGACTACTACCAAGATCATGTGAGTCTGGTTACTACTGGCCAGACTTGTTCAAAGATGCCCATTTTTGGGTAAGGAAATGTAAGGAAGTGTGCTCTTTTTGCAAGAAAACAGAAGCTGACAGCTCTCCCATTGCATTCCGTTCAGGTGGATCAACCCTTTGTTCAATGGGGGTTGGATTTTATTAGTATGATCAATCCTCCATCCAGTGAAGGACATAAATGGGTCCTTACTGCAACAGATTATTTCACCCGTCTGGACAGAAGCAGTGGCCTTGAAGGAGAGAAATGAAAAAGTTGTCCTTGAATTCTTGGAGAGTATCATGACAAGGTTGGGTGTTCCATTTACTGTTATCTCTGAAAATGCAATGGCATTCCTCAGGATGAAAATAAGTGAATGGGCCATCAAGAACGAGGTCTATCTCAAGACTTCATCTAACTACTATCCACAGGGAAATGGGTTGGCCGAATCCAGCAATAAGAACCTGATAAGGATCATCAAGCGCACAATGGAGGCCAACAAAAGGACCTAGCATACACAGCTTAAGGTTTCTCTATGGGAAGATCAAATAACACCTAAAAATGCCATTGGGGTTTCACCTTTCATGCTTGTATATGGAAGGGAAGCAAAGTTTCCACTTTCCTTGGAAATGCCTTCCCTAGATTTGGCTTATCGGCTTGAAGTTATGGAGGATGAGGCCTTAACAGTGAGGTTTTTAGAAATCATGGAACTAGAGGAGATTCGAAACACTACCATGAATATGTTGACAGAGCATCACGCTCAGGTTAAGAAATCCTTTGATAGGAAAGCCTCTGATAGGTTGTTCAAGGAAGGGGATTTGGTTCTAAAATGGGATGAAGATCATGCCAAACTAGGAAAGCACGCCAAGTTTGATGCTCTCTGGAGCGGGCCCTATGTTATTACAAGCTGCAAAGAGGAAAATTCATTTTTGCTATCCAGACTCAATGGAGAATAATTTCCCATTCATGTGAATGGGATACACCTCAAAGCTTGCTTTTGAGGAGGTTCCACCCTGTACAGTTTTTTGTTTTTTTTCCTCCAAGTGCTCTGCACATTGTTTTGTTTTTCTTTTCTTTTGCTTGCATGTTTTTTCTGTTTTGGTTTTGGTTTTTTAGACTCCTTTGCCCAATGTTTTTCTTAAGACTACTGGTCTAGAAGCTTAGCAGGCAAGCTTTCCCTGGAGATTGCCAAAAATGTTAACCATTTAACCTACCCAGAAGAAGGCTATATGTCAGACTAATGTTTTTAAAGAAATCCTCACACAGTGAAGATTTTTCTAAGGCTGAGAATCCTGAAAATTTCAATTTTAGGACTTCGGAGTTTTTCTCTTTCGGAGTTTTTAAGCTCAATTTAAGAATTTCATTTGAAATTTTCTGAAGTCAAAATTTTGAAAGTCCTAAATTTTTGGACTTTCGGGTTTTCAGGTTTCAGGACTTTTTGGCTCATTTTGTTTAAATCCCTCTCGGACTTCTGAAGTCTGAATTTCTGAAAGTCCAAAAATTCAGACTTTTGGGTTTCAAGTTTTTGGAGTTCTCTAAGTCATTTTTAGGATTTTCACTTGAAGTTTCCTGAAGTCTGAATTTTGAAATTTTGAATTTTCAGACTTTCGGGTTTTCAGGTTTTAGACTTTTTAGTTGCCAATTCGTCTTTTTGCTTCCCATTTTTCCGAAGTCCAAAATCCTAAATTTTTAGAATTTTGGGCTTTCGGGTTTCAGAACTTTATAGATTCTATGCGTGATTAATTCTCACCTACCTCCGTATGGATCAGATTTTTACCATTAATATTTGGATTTCTATATAAACATGGATTTTTACTTTTCATTTTTACCTGACACATTCACTCTGACTTTTCATTCTTGTACTTTGCGATGCCTTTTTCAAGGTATGTTTTTTGTTTAATTTTCTTTTGGTTTTAGGTCTTTTTTCTCTTTTTCTCCTCATTTGGATTTTTCTTTTGTTTCCCTCTGTGTTTTTTGTGATGTCATTATTTTGGTTCACCATGTTTCTTTATGAGTTCCTTCTAAGTTTTCAAGGTTGTTCAAAGGATCTTTTTAGGCCCCTTGTACTTCCTTTCATTTCTCATATTCCCATGTTAGCAATTTAACATTTATTTTACAGTTTCCTCTAGAAATCATTCGGAAGACTTATTTGAAAATTCATTTCGGAGAATTCTTTCAGGAAATCACAAGGCGTTTTTAGAAAATCATTTGAAGATTTTCCTTCGGTGAAAATCTTTCAGAGTTTTTTCAGCTTCAGAACGGTTGTTCGGGTTTTCACCTAATTTTGAAGAAGATATTGTTTTCAGAATTTCAGAGAACTATTCACTTTCAGGGAATTGTTGCTTTGGGACATTCGGGACCTCTAGAGGAACTTTTTCAGGAAAATTTCGGGTTTTGAGAAAATTCAGGTTTTCAGAGAATCAGGATTTCAGAGTTTTGATTTCAGAAGTTTCAGTTCGAAGAAAACTCTTTTAGGGATTTCGATTCGGTGATTCCTTTCAGAATTTTTCGGTTCAAAATTTCAGACTTTTTCTTGTTTTCAGGTTTTCAGAACTTTTGCGATTCATTTCTGAAACACAGGTTTTGATGTCTACCTCCACCTTAAAGGAGAAAGAGAAGATGAAGTACACATTTCTTGGAGTTTCTCCCCAATCCTGCTTTACCTTTGACTTAGGAAATATTGGGGACACTAATCTAGGACAAATTGATCTTCCCGAGTTCTGGGAAAGATTAAAGGCCCTGAACAAGAAGCCATGGATGCAGGCCATCTATGATAGTGGTCTTGCCCTTTCCGCTAGTTTTCCTAGCATCTTTGCAATGCTCAGAGTTTGTCTTAGCTGCAGCAGCCCACTACGACGAGGACTCTATGTCAATAAGGGATAGTGATGATAAGGTGGTGATCTGTCTGGACCAAGATTTCTTTGAGGACTTGTTTAAAATTCTAGACGTTCAAGATTACACCACAATTTCACCTGAAATAGTAGTGGAACAATGGGATAAAAAAGAAGAAGTATGCTCAAAGGTTATGATGAAATCCTACCTGACTAAGAATTTCACCAAGTTTCCCAAAACTATACATCGATCGGATTTCATTCAGGAAGTCAACGATCTCATTGTGCTTTTAAGTAGAGTTTCAGGTCTTCCTTCTCCAAAGGAATTCCAAGAATGGATGTTCTTGTACATAGCAACTATCAAGAAGAATGATGAGTTTATCTGATGGGGTGATCATATTAGTAGCAACATTTGCTATCAGTTGGACAAGGTGTCAGAAACTAAATACTTTCTACATGACATATTTTCTATTATATGTGGCTGCTGTTATGGGGGATTTTGTAGGATTGAATACCAAGGGAGTTTGCAACACTTCCCAAATATATGAGTTTTATCCCCAACTCACTCTGGATGAGGGGAGCAAGCATTTCCAAAGAATCAAACAATGGTTTCTTCGTTGTTGTCCTCTATCATTTCGACAAAGAGTTATATAATCAGAGGGTTTCAGATGAGGCTTTCCAAGAGGTGTGAGAATGGGGAGCAATCTACTTTTAGTTTCCCACATTCACCTACATTAGGATTCCAGGTTTCATAGGTGCCCCAAGTAAATTGCCGAGGTTCCCCACTGATAAATGGATTCTTTTAGAATTAGTTTGACAGTTGTTGGATTACCATCGAATCCAAAATAAGCATCACAAGGTGGGAATGCATTTCCCTATTTTGATTGGCAGGTATTATTGCCCAAATATACACAAGGCAAAAGAATGTTGATGAAGAAATGGCGGAGGTAATCCCTTCGGACCTTTCATCCACGAACCAATTTTGATTATTGGGGTAAGTTTGGGGAGACAGGTCAGTCCAGTGCTCATGTGCCCCAATTAGAAGATATATGGATTCATTTTCAGGATGAGTACATCATGTGGAAAAGGGATTATGAAAGGTTAACCCTTGATGAAGTTTCAGAAATTTGGATTGGCTGATGTGCCAAAGGACATACAGGACAATGATGAGATTCTAGATTCATCGTACAAGAGTGATAATATTGCCAACCAACCACTGCCATGGGTTGATTGGTATGTGGAGGAATGCAACAATACTAAGGAAAGGGAAGGACCCATTCTAAAAAGGACTTTTAGTTGGTTGGCCACCTTGGGAATCTCACCAAAGGGGAAAATCAACCTACAAATACAGGGTCTACATCAGCAGTAAACCAACCAACACCCACAATAGGCAAGAGGTCGACTCAAAGGGTTCCTACCATTCCAAAGAAGATCTCATTTGTGGTTGGTGGCTCATCTCTCTCTAGGTCTTCTGCTCCCAAGATTACAGCATCTACAGTGCCAGTTATAGAAGTAGTTGAAGTGAGTGACTCTCCTAGTGTCATTCAAGATCCATCCCATCTTCCCCTTCCTCCATTATCACTTCCAATATCAGTTCCTTCCACTTCTACCATCATTTCTTCTTTCCCATCCCCTTCCATGGCCCAGGTATTTTCGTCACTTCCAGTTCTATCAGCTGGGGAAAATATTGGGTCACCCATTTCCTCTTCACTTCCTTTGACACTCCCATTTTCTTCAATTACAACCCCCAACATTGCTTTGTTAATTCCTATGGTTGTCCTTACATCCACACCTTCCATCATTGCTACCTCTTCTTAGATATTAGCTGGCATTTCTAGTGATCTTTCTCTAACTAATGCTTCAGGTATAGGATCTGCTACTCCATCTTCATCGGCTCTAGCCATACCATAGTGGTTGTTTAGAAAGACTCCTAAGAAAAAGAAAAAGGTTCCTCTAGGAGATGTTATAGATCTCACTATATTGGAGTCCATGCCAAAAAGATAGGCCAAGTGACCGATAACCATATCGAGTCTGGACGGTTAATCCATCTGGAGAGCGTGTGATAGAAATGGCTACCCCTGTTGAGGGGAAAACTAAAGAAACCATCACAGCAACCGATTACTAAATATCAAGGTTCTCATTGGGGAAGGCTACTCATGAAGGAGCCAAGCAGGATGTACACACTACTCTTGGGGCCCTTTTGGAGAAGTATGACAAAGACAAGGCCACCAAGGATGAGCTCAAGGATAAGGTCGATCAGCTCACTGCACTGCTGCGTAGGGTAACCCAACCCACTCCATCCACTAACATCTCAACTACTACGGATATGAAAATTTCATCTACAATCGATGATATTTCTTATCATGAGCTCGAGAAGCTAGGCCAGAAAGGGAGATCAGTGAGTGAATGGATGGAAAGAATTTGCAAGAGGCTAATCCTTTTATCAAGGAAGCTGTTGAAATTTATAATGATTTAAAGATTGTAAAGAACCACCATTTCTAAGATGGATGAATCCTTCTCTGAGGATAATAATAATTTAAATTTAACTTTGGAAACATGTAAGTGACATTAGAGAGGAGGATTCTTATTTTCTTCTTCAAGAAGAGGTGATTGATGATGCCTCTAAATTGTTTGAATATCAAAAGGCTATGGAATTCTGGTGTCAGTATTACAAGATCTGATTAAGAAATTGGAGGATAAACGGGTGGAGATTAATGGATGCCCTAAATGATATCTCAGAGGAGTTTGAAAATGCCCACTACAAGTTCTTCAATGAAAATATCGATGCTCTTCCTGAGGACCAGATTAAGGAAAATTTCAAAGATTTGGTGAAGTGGGACGATGACATCATGAATACTTTCTATAGTGACTCCATTGACCGACTGGTCTTATGTCAAAATTTCATTGGGAGACTAAAGAAATCCATAAATAAAATTTGAAGGTTGATAGCCAGGATCACGAAAGAGATTGAGACAATGGACATAGTGAATCACTATGCGTGTGGACCTGGAGATGAAGAAACTCAGGGTGTTATCAAGTGCTTCTTTGAGTACAGACACCAAATGGCTGTATGGGAAGAAGGAAAAGAGAAACTTGAAGAGAAAGGAGATGCAGTTGAATCAGGCCAAAGATGAGTGGCCATGAAAGGACAGGTTCAAGCTTTGGAATCAGTCAAAGTTGAAGGGTTGACTTGGTCAAACCTTTTGCAACATATTTGCTATTTTCATGGGAGCCTGTTCCCTTATATTAATGACATTACTATTTTTAGTTAAATGTTAGTTGAAGGCCCAGCTGTAATGGCTCAGCCTAGGAACTTATAAATAGTGGAATGGTTCCATTTTTTAAGAGAGACATATTTTTAGAGATTTTTGGTGAAGTTGCTCTTCAATCTTGGAAGAGTTCTTTCAGAGATTTGTTGAAACCTTTTAATTATATTCAGAATTTCCTTGCACTTGAAGATCTATTTTATTGTGTTGAATGATTAGTCATTATATGCCTTGTGAATGTGATTCCTTAGCATTATTTGATTAATTTACCTTTATTTCAGATTATTTGTTTCATATTGTGAAAAGAATAGTGTGATTACTTCTCATCAGTTGTGAGAAACTATTTTCCTCTTATTGATTAAGAGTTTCATTATCATTATCACTTAAGTGGATACTTGACATGTGCTTGTGATTATCCTTTTGATAAATTATTTTTGTATCAAATCAAATCTGATCTCTCTATTGTGTATGTTTAAAGTTTAGCGAAGGAACGTGTGCTTCTAGTCTGTGGTATTTTTTACCCTTTCCAAGTTACAATAGGTGAAGGTAGCCAATGATGTGTGCATCCTACCCACATTAACCCTTCCGAAAGTTGAACATCCCTTAATTCAGTGCATCACCACTTATAGTATAGGTTTTATTTCCTTGCATTCTCTCTCCCTAATCCCATGAAATGTTAGTATATGTCTAGTTAGCCATCTTTCTTACATCAGAAGTAGTGTTGTGTTTAGTTTAGGGAGAGGAATCCAACCTTCTCCAGAGTTTCACCTCAAGCCCAAGTCCCATAGCTTGAAATGTGATCCCATATGTCCCAATCACACCGAATGTCATGATTCTTTTAATGCCATTCAGGGGTTGCAGTGATTTGGAGACAACAGACCCCTGAAGGGAAGGTGGAGTAGTCATAGGGGGCTGATATGGTACAGCGTAAAAATTTGTAGAGGTATAAGGAATCCCCTTTGGCTGAGCATATGAGATAGGAAAAGAGAACATGTCCCCTTGAGGTGACTTGGAATATATGTGCAGATATAGGGAAGCGTTACTCTAGTATAGAATGGGAGGAAAAAAACTAGGGAACATTACATTACTAGTTGGGACAACATTTAAGAACACACTTTTGGATGGTGTCTTTTGAGGGTATATGTGTGTGGTGTTAGGGGGCATACCCAAGGTTCCTGATCCTATGAGAAGATATCTAGGGCTTGAAATACCCATGTTAACCAAAAGAGGATTTAACACAATAGATATTTGGCCAAAGTTTTGTGGAGGATGGACAATCCTTCCTTGCCCAACAGAAGATGAGAGATGAGTAGCCTGGGAAAATTAAAATTCTCTAAACCTATCCACCAATGTCAAGATGACCTCACCTAATGATGGTATGGTGTTCTATTTTGGCACACATTGTTGAAACTTGTTAGGTTGTAGAGGAGTGTGATATCCTACTATGAATTGTTCGTTGTTTGGCCACCCCTCATTAGGAACATTTTCTGTTGTGGGAGGCGTAGAGGTGTTATTATGAAATAAGACATCAACATATCATTGCATCCTATCTAGAGATTGGTTCATATTTTTGAAGTGTTGTTCACTTCAGGTATAATGTGTTATGTATTCCTCATCCAGTAATGGTAGTGAATAAGACTGCATACTGATTTATAGTTTGAATAAAACCCAAGGAGAGGAGCATGAATCTCTAATGAATGTCATATTGTTAGAATTTGAGATTTCAGGATGTTGCGTATGCGTAAGTTGGTCAATCTCCTTCATCCACTCATGTCACACTCCTTTGTTTCTTATTTTCCTCGGTATCACCTCCTCTCACCCCTTGTTCCATTCTTGCATAAACCATCTCCTCTTTTCTCATTTTTTCTAGTATCCTTATTATGCTTCATAATCTTACTTACACATTCTCACATTATGGAAAATTTACTTGAGGGTTCCCCTTTAGTCCATCTTGTCATACAACCTTACCTCACCTCCTTCAATCACTCACAAACCTTCTTCCCATCATTCTTCTTCATCATTTTTAGCTTAGAAATCTTACTTAATCATTCACACAACATGGAAATCTTACTTAAGAGTCCCTATTAAGGTTTATTTTTTAGTTTACACTTCCTCATCCAAACAAGTTCCATCCATACCATTTTTCCCACCCCTCTCTGTCATCATCTACTCTAACCAACTTTTCTACCCCTCTACATAATATATTCTTATCTCTCATCCTCCATTCATCATCACTCTCATTTTTTGTGATCTTACATAACCATTTGTGCAGCATGATGATCTTACTTAAGAGTTCCTCTTAACTATGATTTTTCATCTTACACTCCCCCAGTAATACACATTCTGACCCTCCACATTTTCATGACATTCCCCATCATCACATCCTCTCACCACCTCTTTGATTCTTTCCAAATTCACCTCCTATTTTCTCACTCTTCATCCCCACTATCCTCTATTTGGTAATCTTACTTAATCACTTCTACCACATGACTATCTTACTTAAGGGTTCTTGTACATACCCAAAATTATAAGGTACTGCACTGCCAGAACAACGTGACACGTGCCCTAATGATGATACAGGTATCCTCGCAAAGGTGTTCAGGATCCGAAAAGGCTCTCCAAGTATGCGTTATCATCCTGCATGCCCCGCTTGGCCCCCACGTGCTTTGTTTTCCTCTTTTCCCCTCTTTTCTTTGCCTTTTGCTATTCAGTTCCGAAACCGCTACCCTGATTGGGTGGCGGTCTCGTGACCGCCACCCTGGACAGAGCGGCAGTCCATCACGTGTTTTCCAGAATGCAATTTTAACGCGACTCACATAAATTTCAACATTTACCAGCTTTTTTTCACCACCTTGGGCTTGCATTAATGATTCTAGTTCCCTAGAATAGTGTTTTGCAATTGCTTATAGTTTAAGAGATCAATTTGGTTTTTACCTTGGGTAAATGAAAACGCTATAAATAATTGGCTTGTGCTCAAGCAAATGGCCCCTCAAAACTTGCCTCTGATTTTCTCATTGCAATAGATTAGTCTATCATTTTACTTAGAATTCTTAGTTTCATTCATTGCATGCTTAGTTAGTGTTGGCTTGTTATTAGGAAGCCACATATCCATCTTGTGCAATTGTTGTTATCACTTCATCCAAATCAATTGGAATAGGATAGTTTGTTTTCTATAGGAAGCCATTAAAGTTACAGGTTTTGTTCTTCAAACAGGATAGTTTCAAGTTTTGGACATTTTATGTTGCATGACTCGTAATAAATCCCACTAGGAATTGCATAAGCCAAGCTTTGTACTCTTGCGCAATCTCTCTCATACTCGCATTATATTCAGTCTGTATCCTAATCTACCTTTGTCCCAATATCTACTTCTGTTGATGCTAGCATTACATGCTTTTCTGGATCCACGTGAACATGAAGGAGTGAGGAGGTCACACTGAGGGGACAAGATCACACACACCATCAGATTCGCCACTGTTATGCAGAATCTAGGTTCTAGCTTTCAAAGTTCTAAATTAGAATCATATCAAATAGAGTAGTCAATCACTTTATTTTAGTCAATTTTACTTTCGATATTGCCAGGGAAGTTGTGGAGATTGATAGTTTCTAAGAGACTATGATTCTTTCCTCACTTCTGAGGTAGGATCGAGAGTCTTTCAAATAGATTAGATCAGTTATTTCATTGTTTAGAATAGATTTACAACTGCACAAACAAGTAGCTATACTCGGCTACTTTGTTTGTTTTAAATTTGTCATCAGATTAGTTTTCAATTTCTAGATATATTAAAATAGTTTCTCCTTCAATTTCATTCATATAAATTCATCAGAAAATACAAAAATATAGAAGTTATATATGTTATAGATATATTTCACATAGTTAATTTTACTTTGCCGCATTTAGTTTACATTGTGGCTTTTGTATGACAATCACGGGACCTAGAGAGCCCCGAGAATACGTATTCAAGCCAATCGTGTCCCAACCCAATCTCGTCACAGTAATAATTAATATAGATCAGAATCTTAGGATCCAATTCTTTTGAACAACGGTAAACTTAAAACAAATCAGTTCTCAATTACGCGGGTTAAACATAGAAGACGACTAAGCACATACGTTTTGGTCAAATCAACCAAACTACAGATTACCCTAGATACATATCCACATGACTGTGGAAGGGTTTGAAAGAGAGCAGACATTTAGTTGTGATCCTTTGGTCTCACAGCCAGACGCAGGAGACACTCTCACAGATATAAATACCAACTTAAGAATTCAGGTTACACGAACGCCTGTCAGATATTCTGAAAAGATCATACAATTGATAATTCTAAATATAGAGGCTAAAAAAGCATATGACTATTGGATACTAGGGATTAGAGACTGATTCCGCACATGACCATAGCAGGTCCATAGCAACCACGAATCTACGGTTGTGACCCACAAATCCCACAGCCCAACGAGTCCATACGTGAATCAAACATAGATGCTAGCCTACGTACATTAGTATTCATATCTAATCCACTTGCACCTATCATCATCGAACAGTTATCCTTGTTAGACATAACAGCTAACGAAGCTAAGGAGTTCTGGACTAGGCCAGAGAATCACCCATAGAGTCAATTATATTTACCATCTACCCTATGACCTTATCTGGAGACATACATGAAACTATTCGAGGTCATTTTTTACGTATTCCACAACCCATAGACCGAATCATGCCAAGAGCTCAATATTGATTGGAGCCTTCGAGCATTCATCTGTGTTGATCAATCTATCACACCAGTTCAGGTTAGGAGGGCCTTCTTTGCCTTAGATTCAAAATTTCCACTAGTGTGCGTCAAAGACATCAGATTTCCTAACTAGTTTGTCTACATCCCACACATATTCAATCCCCACCAGCTATCTCGGCATGACCTCGGGAGGTCGGGTGCAAGGAAAATTTACTTGTAGATTCCCACACTTGCTTGTCACTTTTCCATCATACAAAATTGGTGAACCCGACGTGAACTTTCTATTTTCTAGTCTGGAGTTGGTTCTTTTAAATTAAAATGACCTTTTCGTCTTTACTACCTCATCAGCTTTCACCATCACCTTCGCTCCTTCCCATTATTCTGCGGGTATTCATATACCCCCCGAATATGTCGGGATTCGATGCATATGGTAGGCCTCTCTAGGTCTTGAGGCATACTACGCTCAACTAAATAGACAATCATCACCCTCGCTCTCGGTATGGGGTGATAACTACTCAACTAACCAATTATCAACACAAACTCCAAGGGTCAGATATAGCTCATCTTTCCAAAACAGAGGAGTTGGATCAGCTCACTCAAACACAACAAGTAGAGCCTTCAGGCTCGAACAATATGACGTTCACAGGAGAATCTGGTTCGTCTCCTCAGATACTACTTAGACCACAAATTAGCAGACAATCAGACCCATACCTAGGTTTAGATGATGAACATTCAGTATGTTATGTGAGGAATGAACAATGCTCTCAGAGTATGTACCCACCTATAGGGAATTTACAAACACATCCCGAGGTTTCTTTTCAAGAAAATACCTTCATGCCACTACATACAGGAAATGCCCTCGGGGAAACTTGGCAGGACAGTGATCAATTCATAGCAGGATATCACATGCTTATACAACACCATGATATACAACAAACACCGCTAAGGTAAAATACCATGACTTCACCAAATGAAGTCATTTCAACGTTAGTAGAAAAAGTGAGGGGGTTAGAACTTGCTCAGGCAAATCACCATTCTCAACTCGTGTAGGCAGGAAATTATAATCCTAGCCAAATAGACCTCCTCACAAGAATAGGTACGTTAGGCATGACAACAAACAACGACTAGAACCGTCATTTCTAACACCATTCTGACACCTCTCAGTCTAGTACAAAATAATTCATTCTTGGACAATACCCCTTCATACTTAAACATGTACTCCAAATCACCACAAGGGGATATGTTCTCTTCTCCCAGCATGGTTCCTCATACACAGGGGTTTCCTTATGCCCCCGCCAACGTGTACGCTACGCCATATCAACAACCCATTCCACCTCCACTCCCTCAACAGGCACCATCAATGGTTGAAACCTATGCAATAGGGACATATTCAGAATACTTGAAAGAGCCCTTAGATTTCACCATACGAAGTGTCATGCTTCCAAGACCTCTTCCCAATTTACCAAAATACAAAGGTGAGGGAGATCCAAATGCACATATCAAGGCTTACGCCACAGCCATCCGAGAACTACTCCCTTGGGAAGGGGTTGTTACTAAAATATTTCCCAAAACCTTAGAAGGTATCACTCTCGATTGGTATTATAGAATACCTGAGGCTTCCATCCATTCATTCAAGAAACTCCTTTCAGATTTCATCAAGGCATTTGACATGAAAAAACTATTAAGAACAGGAATCAGGGAATTCTTACACGTCAAGCAGGAACACAATGAATCCGTTGCTCATTTCATCCAAAGGTGGCATACAGTTCTTTATTCTTCAGCCAGTGCTCCAAATATGGACCAAATGGAACTATGTGATTTATTCCTTCATTCTCTCAGCAGAGAAGTGAAGGAAGAAGTCCAGAAGTTCCCATTAAAAACTTATGATGAAGTATTTGAGAGTTCTCTCCGAATAGATCAAGCGGCAATTAATAGTGGTCGTAAAACATATGGAGCAAATGGGAGGTTAATCACCTCCAACCAGAACACTACAACTTATCCTACTACCACGAATGTCAATCAAGGACCTAAAATCCTTAATAAAAATCATGGAGTGACAATAGATGGAGTAACTAATCAGGCTAGAAAGGTAAATGTTGTGAATACTCCACCACAAATAAACAACCAACGAAACAACAACTTTACTCCAACAATCAATACAGTGGATTTTAATCACCCACAACAACAACAACAACAATGGAAAATCCCTACATGGGGTCCAAACCAAAATTCAACTAGGTATCAAAACCAGAATTCAAACCAAAGACAACAAACACAAAACTTTAATCCTAATAGGAAACGGTTTGATCAGACTTTTATGCCACAATATACACCAAGCCATCAAACTAAGAATTACAATCCTAACTCATATTGTGGTTTTCACAAAACCCAAGGCCATGACACTAGAACGTGCCATGACTACAATAAATTCATGCAACATTTGCTGGAGGAACAAAGACAAATTTTTATAGATATGTTCTTGGCAGATCCTAAGTCGCCAGCACCAAATACTTTTACAGGGGTAGTTTTCCCTCAAAATGCACCCCTCCAGATCTTCAATGATCTGCTCCCAAATCATAACAATAACAAGATAAATCCAAATGGGACAAATAAGGGTGTAATTACAAGAAACAATGATCATGAAGCCTCAACTCCATTGAATCCATTAGTTGTGCCACAATTAGGAAGTCAGCCATGACCTAAGATAGTTGGTTTAGTGGAGTTAGATGCCAAACTACCCGTGGAAGCTGTAACAAGGACACGAGAGTATTCCTCTCAGCTAAGTCCAAGCTACCCGCTAGAAATAGACAATATCCAACAAGTATTAATAAAACCCGTGGGTGCTTATGACTTAATTAATGATCTAATGAAAACCTTCTCGCACATCTCCTTTTTGGATTTATTGAAGAACTCCCCTGCTCACAGGGCTGCTCTTTTAGAAGCATTGGGTTTAGGTCATCTAATTAGCATCACTCCACCTCCCGAAACATAGGTAAACCATATAGACTTTGATATCCACCCTCCGGGGCAGCCGGATAGGGACACGGAATTCATATTCAAAATAAACAAAATGCCAACAGACGCTGAGATTACACGTCGAGGTGATCCAGCCTTACACTTGCAAGTGTGGGTTTAAAACAATTATGTAAAATGCATGATGGTTGACGATGGGGCAGCAGTTAACATAGTCCCTTTTTCTTTCCTTCAAAATCTAGGGTATGGAGAAATGAATTGTTCCACGACGCGAAATATACTAAGAGGCTATGATAGCCTTAAAGCCACCTCGATTGGAACTATAATACTACCGGTCACCTTAGGACCCAAAACAATCCTGACTGAATTTTATATTATAAATCGGGAAACTAACTATAATATGATCCTCGGCCGACCATGGATACACTGTATGAAGGCAATCCCTTCTACGCTATTTCAAGAAGTAAGGTTTTTACACTTATGAAAGATATTCGTAGCCAAAGGTGATCCAAAACCATTCGATATACACTTGGATGACTTAAAGAGAAGACCAGGCGTTCACTCGGAGTTTGAACTCCTAGCAAACCAACTTAATAAGCCTACCAGCCCGAAACCAGAACAAAAGTTGGTACCTATGACAGATCTTGAAACCATGAGCCTAGACAAGACAATCCTAGCCCTCGAAGATGAGGCTAAGATTGTAGAAACAGTATCATTAGGAACTACTACAAAAATTGTCAAATTACTAGAACATTATCTACCAATGTTCCTACCATTTGATTCTGTAGACATGGGATACACCCTAGGTGTTGGTTCTCTTCCAACAATAGATCTCTGCATGGTAGAGGTAGAAGATGTTAACACAACAAATATCCCAACGCCCATATTCCCAGCTAATTATTGGACTCTCCATTTCGATGGAGCTAGAGGTAGTTACAGAGCTCAGGCAGGAGTAATCCTTACTTCTCCTGAGGGAAAAGTCCTACCATTTTCCTTTAAACTAAAATTTGAATGCACAAACAATGGCACTAAGTATGAAGCCCTCCTCCTTGGCCTCATCTTAGCTAAGAGAATCGGTGTTGATAACATCAGAGTGTTCGGAGACTCGCAATTGGTAGCAAACCAAGTTTCTGAGATGTATGAAACCAAAGCCAAGCACTTACAACTCTACAAAACAGCTATACTAAATTTAAGTAAGGAGTTTGACTTCATATCAATTGAAGCAATCCCGCGAGAACAAAATCTTCTCGCCGATTCAATAGCAACCTTAGCATCATGATTTACTCCAAATAGTAAGTTAGAGGACACTCGTTTCATGGTATCCCTTCGTACTGAACCAGTGATAAAAACAATGTCAAATCCTCTTTTAAATGGAAATAAAAACAAATCTACTATCCTAGACCAGATCGATAGTGATACAACCACTCTTGATTTCTTGAACACCTATGCGGCGTTACATCTCACCCATCACATGGTAGATTTATCCCTAATCCCACATTCATCCTCCTACTTCGGAAATCCCATGACAGAACTTCCCCCACAAAAGGAACTTAGCATATACACAGTCAAAAGTAGAGACAATCTGGAATTACCTCTAGCCCCGCCTGAGTTTGAATAAGGTAACGCTTCTCTAATCGAAGAAACAATCGATATTAATATTGGAACGGAAGATGAACCAAAGATATTGAAGTTAGGATCCTTGTTAACTCCATCGGAAGTAGAAATACACACTCAAATCCTCAAAAAACATCGAAAAGCTTTTGCATTTAATTATAAGGAAATGACAAGGGTTGCACCACACATTGTGGTACATAACCTCGTCATTAAATCAGATGTAAAGCTAATTAAACAAAAATCAAGACCAATGAAACCTAAGGTGGCTCTCATGGTAAAAGAGTAGGTAACAAAACTCCTCCAAGTAGGATTCATCAAGCCAGTTGATTACTCTCAATGGATATCTAATATCGTTCATGTTCTCAAAAAGAATGGGAAGATACGCAACTACATAGACTTTCGAGACATTAACAAGGCATGTCCTAAAGACAACTTCCCGTTACCATCTATAGATGTCATTGTTGATGCAACAGCTGGATTTGAGCTTTTATCTCTCATGGATGGATTCTCGGGATACAATCAAATCAGAATATCGAAACAAGACCAAGCTAAAACCATGTTTATAACTCCTTGGGGAACCTATTGCTATGTTATTATTCCATTTGGTCTCAAGAATGCTGGCACTACATACCAGCGGGCTATGACGTATATATTTCATGATCTTATTCATAAAATTGTGGAATCCTACGTAGATGACTTGTTGGCCAAGGCCAAGAAGCGTTGTGACCATCTGAAAGTGCTTCGCGTCATTCTTTCACGTCTGATAGAATACGGAGTCACGCTAAATCCAAAAAAATGTGTCTTTGGTATAACATGAGGGAAGCTCCTAGGTTACATTATATCATCACATGGGATCGATGTTGACCCAGCCAAAATTAAGGTTGTTCTTGATATGGTCCCACCTTCAGATGAATCTGGAATCAGATCATTTCTCATAAAACTTGGTGCAATCCGGAGATTCCTCCCAGACTTAAGTTTCACCATTCATCCAATCAACAATCTACTCAAGCAAGATTATAGCATTGATTGGACTGAAGACTACAATGAAGCTTTCGACACAATTAAGTGTTTCTTGTTATCACCACCTACGCTAATGCCACCTAAGCCGGATCGCCCATTAATTTTATATTCGTGAGCCACCAATGTCTTGCTAACCTGTATGTTGGCTCAAGAAGACGATGACAAGAGAGAACGTGTAATCTATTTCGTTATCTAGACATTGTTTGACTATGAAACACATTATACACAGGCAGAACGAGAATGCCTTGCCATAGTCTTTGCAACAAAATGCTTAAGACATTACATGCTAAATCAAGAAACAAAGGTCATTGTAAAGATAGAGCATTTATGAATTTTCCTCACGTAAGGGTCCTCGTTAAAAAAGGTTGGACACTTTATAAACTTAATGCATGAATTTGAATTAACATTCATAAATCAGAAGTCGGTCAAAGGACAAATCATCGTGGATTGGTTAGCTGATAATCCATTAGATGGAGGCGATCTAGTAGATCTGGACTTTCCCGATGAGTGCATATACTACATCAAAACCTGACCTTCTATCTCTGAGTGTCCTTGGTACACTGATATTATTAATTATATCATGGACCATACATATCTAGAAGGTGCTACACCACAATGAAAAAGGCATTTACGCATTATCATAGATAAATATGTCATCATAGAGCAAGTGCTCTATTGAAAAGCATTCAATGGAATGCTTTAAATGTGTCGACACAGAAGAATCCAAAAGGATTCTCCACAAATCTCACAGTGAAATGTGTGGAGGCCACTTCGGTGGCCATGCCACGGCTCGAAAAATACATTGAATGGGCTATTTCTGGCCTACTCTAAAACATGACGCAGTAGAATTTATACGAAGGTGTCATAAGTACCAAGAATTCTCCCATAAGATTCACATGCCGGCACAAGCTCTACAACCAATCGCTACTCCATGGCCCTTTTCTACGTGGGGCCTAGATTTAATAGGGAAATTCACTCCCTCGTCCACAGACGGCCATAATTTCATAATCACGGTCACCGAATATTTTACCAAGTGGGTAGAGGCTATGCCTCTTACTACTGTGTCGAGTTCTGTAATCGCCAAGCTCATTTTGAACCAAATCATTTGCAAGTATGGTGTCCCACAAATCATTATCTCAGATAATGGGACTTCTTTTAAGAATGACGAAGTTTGTGAATTGTGCAATAAATTTAAAATAAGCCATCATACAGCCTCATTGTATTACCCTCAAGCCAATGGACAGGCTGAGGTGACAAACAAAACATTAAAATCCATTCTCCTTAAAACGGTGAAAGAAAACACATGAGATTGGCATTTGAAGTTATATCCATCCTTATGGGCCCACCAAACCTCAATAAAAACACCAACAAGGGTGACTCCTTTCTCGCTAGTATTCGGGGTGGAAGCAGTTCTCGCACTTGAGATTGAAATACGCAGTCTCCGTATCTCATTACAAGGAATTCTGGATGAAGACGCTTACAGAGAAGCGCGTCTCTCCCAACTAGAAATCCTAGATGAAGCTAGGATAGATGATGAACAATGGCACAGAGTCTATGCTAATCGGATGTGCTGGTAGTATAACAAGAAAGTCTATGAACGTGACATATATGAAGGTGGTCTAGTTCTAAGGCTAGACAGCCGGATCGACAAAAAGATCGGCGAAGGAAGGAAGTTCCAGCCCAAATGGTTGGGCCCATACCAAGTCATGAAGGACTATGGAAATAGTGCATATCTCCTATGTACGCTAGAAGGTGAGGAATTTGGTGCAACGGTCAATTCCCTACACCTCAAACGATTCTACGCGTAAGCAACTAGTACTACTTGTATAATTATATCTACATTACATCTTCATATAGTTAGGATCATTTTATCTGCTTGTTTCGTACAAATTTGTGATCAAGGAATTTATTCTCAAAGCAATTCATTACAAACTCATGATGTTGTTGGTGTAAACACTCCAATCATACTTCTCTATCTCCATGATATCATCAAACTATTTCAGAATCGTTTCATCAAATAAAGCTAGATATGACAAGGTCTTAACGGTAACCATACCAAGATCTGCGGGTTTGTTCTCACTTTTGGTTTCTTCTTAGGATAGGTGTCTTTCCTATGGTCTGTTCTAGAAGCTTCATTGTTTCACATCTATCCCGTACATATATCTCTTTGGAAATAAGAGCATGCTAACATTTTACTCAAACAAACAAGTCAAGTATAAATCAAACAGAAAATTTTAAATTAACACATTTCCTTGCCCACCAACCTTTGGTGATGAGCTTGTGTCTCTTACTAGTGACGTAGGGTTGGGAAAGGATGGAAATTCCCTTACTCGCCTATGCCTTTCCTAATGTGATAAACCATACTTCTTACTAGTAGCATGGGGCAAGGTGTGGGGGGTCCTCTTGACAAACAAACATAAAAAGGTCATAAACAAACAATTCAAATCTTGAAGTCTTGAGTAAAAAACAAATGAATCGGATGTCCAAAATTCCAAGAGAATTAAAAATCATAAAACCTAGATTTTGTCTACCATGTGGCCATCTACGGATCTAAGTCTAGATAAACCACAAATCAAGTTGCATCCCAAAACTATGAAGTCACTCGAGTGGAGTAGGCTTCTAGCATCCTAATTTGGTTTCACCAAAGCTTTGTCTATCTTTCATCACTATCATTTCAACACATTTCATAACTTATGACTTTTTCAACTCTTGGTGATGAGCCCTCGCATCTTACTAGTTGTGTGGGGTTAGGAGAGGGGCAAGTCTATCTACTCATCATACCAGCTTGTCTTCACCACTTTGCCAAAACAAATATGAAGTACCCAAAATTTCTTACAGAAAATAAGATTCAAAATCACATTGTATCTACATTATCATATATCAGCATCATGAAATATGAAAAGAACGTAAACATTTGTATCATTTGTTCTCCATTGCATACATTCTAAAAAGCATATAAGCATAATATCATAGTTCACGTAAGGGAATGGAAACAAATCCATAAATGCCAAAAGTCTAATCCAAAAGCAATATATATATATATATATATATAAATGATCAAAATTCCTATACAATGCCATCATGCGCTAAGCATGGTCAAAACGCTCAAAGAGCCCGAGATATACAAAAATATCATACAAAAATATAGGAGAGCCAAGTGGCTTCTCAATCCCTATGAGACCCCTCTAAAGGTGCACACCCACACCTAGGACTCCAGCTATGCCAGCACTCTGAGTGCATGGAGGGCTCAAGATCCCGAGGGGCAGCTGCAGTCTCGCCACAAGAATGACTCCTCATCAGGCACTCAACTGTCCTATACCCCACTAGCTCTGTACGGAGATTCGATACCATCTTGGCCACATGCCAGACAGGGGCAAAGATGTCAGTATGTCTACCAGCTGCTGAGGGCTCCCCAGCATCCTCAGACAGCTCCACATGGGTCCTCTCCATGTGGATCATCAGGGTATCAGTGCATACCCTACGAATCAGGTCCCGCCACTCATCAGCGGTCTCTGCAAACAAAGGAGAAAACAAATTAGAAATAAAAAAAGAGATAAAACACAAGTGTAAACAAAAGAAGAGATAGCAACTAAGGTAATCCTAATTAAAAACAAACATTAAAAGGAAGGATGGTAACTTACTCAGATCACCAGGCCTCTAGGATGGATCTCTAGGGTCAACACCCGCCACAGATGCCACCACTTACTGAGGTGCTCCCCCCATGGCTGGAGCAATGTAGCATCCTATAACGGACTCATACTCCCCACCATGGCCCTAGGAGAGTGGCTCTTCTGAAACAAGAGTAACTCTCTCTGCACTTCCCTCTCTACCTGCATAATATCTTGAGTGTCATGCCACTCAGGATCATTGTCCCCCTCATTCTCCTCCTCTGTCTCTCCCCCTATGAAATCCTCAGACTCAGAGTCTATGTCGATGGGGTCATCACTGCTATGGGTAGGACCCATGGCAATATGAAGTAAGGGTGCTTGAGGAGCACCGGCTCTCCCTCGAGCATGTACTACCCTCCTAGCCGCAATAGGAATGCTAGGGTTAATAACTGTCCAACCCCGGCCCCTAGGACCCCCTCTGGCCTCTCACACTGACCTGTATATTGGCACTACCGGGGGAAGCATTCCCATGTAAGGTAGGCCAAAATGCTAAGGAACTCGGGCAAAGGGGTGTATCTCCACTCGCCCTACTCTGTCAATAAGCTACCCTGTGGTGGAGCAGGAGATCAAAGTAAGAGCCTCCTCACCCCATAAGCCTCCATGGTCTGATATGGTGTGGCCTCCATGTCATCGATGGTTAGAGAAGAAACTGACTGATGAGGTGCTTTGAGCACCGACATATTTGTCCATCTGGCTACCCTCACAGCTCTGGGATCTGTCACCTCTACACCTCTACCATAAGGAATGAAGTGCTCATACACCCAACTCATAACCAAGGTCGGGTGGCTCAAAGACTGCCCCTATAAATGGACTACCCTGTACAAGTCATGGTAGGTAGTCCCAAGTATATCTGCTCCCCAGGCGTAAATCTGGTCGTGATCCTCGATCTGTGCAATGATGGGGGACCAACAACATAGTAGTGTGTCTCCTCCCTTGTCCCTGATCAATCTCGAGGCAAGGATCCCCATAATAGCCTGGCGAAGCAAGGGGATGGGAAAAATAGGGATAGACCAAACTCTGACCCCCTTCTTTGAACCCATGGAGATGACTACGTCTCCCATGTAAGAAGCCCACTATGCTATCTGGGCCTGTGAACTTGTTGTCTCAAGGGTGAGTCATCTCCCGATGATCGGGACCCCCAGGATACAGTAAACATCCTCCAGTGTGATGGTCCACTCACCTTGGACCCCTGGTAATCAGAAGGTGTTCCGATCAACATCCCAGTAGGAAAATAAGTCACAGATTATGTGACTGGATGGTGCAACATGTGGAACCCGGGATATACGTAGTATACCAGCCCTCTGAAGAGTATCATGCTCATCCTATGAAAGGGCATCTAGCACTATTGGGAGCAAGTCACACTCCCTCTCTCGGCTCCACCAAATGTACTCCTCTCTCACCTGCATACACCCAAAAACACACAAAACAAAGCAAGTTAGCATCTGAATGACATTAGAAAAATCATGAAAACACATAGAAATTCTAAAAATGAAAAAACAATCTCAAACAAGAGTTCTTTTGACATTCTGTAAAGAACCACCACCCTGAGCAGGGCGGCGGTTTCGCAACCACCACCTTAAAGGCAGTGGTCTTGTAACCACCACCCTGAATAAGGTGGCGGTCGTGTAACCACCACCCTAGGCAAGGTGGCGATCGTGTCCCGAAAACCCACACGAGTTTTATATCCTAAAAAGGCCTAAAAACACCAAAAAATGACCATTTTAACTAAAAACAAAGCCTACCTAGTAGGCACCCCCCCTAGATAGACCTTCTAAACCTAACATTTTCAAAAATAACCCCCCCACGACAAATATTTTAGCATCTTAAAAATTTGGAGTAAAAAACAATAAATTGAGGAAAACTAACCTGTGATCTTGCGGGTCGATGATCTGCTCGCAGAGGCATGATCGCTATCTCTTCACGAACGTTTTGACTCTACTCTCATAAGAAACCATCACCATGGGTCCCAGAGCTCAGAATCAATCAAATCAACACGCACAAATGAATAGGAAAATGGGCCCACTCTCATATATATAGCAACCTGACTTGTCTTGAATTCCCTTTTCGCAAGTTTGGAGCGCCGACAGAGGTAAGTTCTTACCCCTACACAAATGGTACATCCTCATTTCACGTTATTTTAGCATTTATTTTCCGATCTATTTTATCTATCTGCACTTGATTCCTCTTTTAATTTTGCAGGTGGCGGGAATCCCAGATGACGTCATCTCGACACACGGACGTATCAAGTATAACTTCCAACTTCCCATTTTAGGACCACCATACTCGGATCCACCAGTTTATGCCTCTTCATGGCTAAACACTTCTCTGAGGGGGCAATATGTATGTACCAAAAATTGTAAGGTACTGCACTGCTAGAACAACATGACACGTGCCCCAATGATGATACAGGTATCCTCGTAAAGGTGTTCAGGATCTGGAAAGGCTCTCCAAGTATGCATTATCATCCTGCATGCCCTGCTTAGCCCCCACATGCTTTGTTTTCCTCTTTTTCCCTCTTTTCTTTGCCTTTTTCTCTTCAGTTACGAAACCATCGCCCTGACTGGGTGGCAGTCTCGTGATAGCCACCCTAGAGAGGGCGGCGGTCCTATAACCACCACCCTACTCAGGGCAGCGGTCCTTCACACGTTTTCCAGAATGCTCTTTTAACGCGACTCACGTAAATTTCAACATTTACCAACTTTTTTTCACCACCTTGGGCTTGCATTAATGATTCTGGTTCCCTAGAATAGTGTTTTACCATTGTTTATAGTTTAAGAGATCAATTTGGTTTTTACCTTGGGTAAATGAAAATGCTATAAATAGTTAGCTTGTGCTCAAGCAAATGGCCCCTCAAAACTTGCCTCTGATTTTCTCATTGCAATAGATTAGTCTATCATTTTACTTAGAATTCTTAGTTTCATTCATTACATGCTTAGTTAGTGTTGGCTTGTTATTAGGAAGCCACATATCCATCTTGTGCAATTGTTATTATCACTTCATCCAAATCAATTGGAATAGGATAGTTTGTTTTCAATAGGAAGCCATTAAAGTTGCAAGTTTTGTTCTTCAAACAGGATAGTTTCAGGTTCTGGACGTTTTATGTTGCATGACTCGCAATAAATCCCGCTAAAATTGCATAAGCCAAGCTCTGTACTCTTGCACTATCTCTCTTCTACTCGCATTGTATTCAGTCTGTATCCTAAGTTGCCTTTGTCCCAATATCTACTTTTGTTGATGCTAACATTACATGCTTTTCTGGATCCACGTGAACACAAAGGAGCGAGGAGGTCACACTGAGGGGATAAGATCACACACACCATCGGATTTACCACTTTTCTTGCAGAATCCAGGTTCTAGCTTTCAAAGTTCTAAATTAGAATCATATCAAATAGAGTATTCAATCACTTTATTTCAGTCAATTTTACTTTTGATATTGCCAGAAAAGTTGTGGAGATTGATAGTTTCTAAGAGACTATGATTCTTTCCTCACTTCTGAGGTAGGATCGAGAGTCTTTCAAATAGATTAGATCAGTTATTTCATTGTTTAGAATAGATTTACAACTGCACAAATAAGTAGCTATACTCGGCTACTTTGTTTGTTTTAAATTTGTCATCAGATTAGTTTTCAATTTCTAGATATATTAAAATAGTTTCTCCTTCAATTTCATTCATATAAATTCATCAGAAAATACAAAAATATAGAAGTTATATATGTTATAGATATATTTCACATAGTTAATTTTACTTTGCCACTTTTATTTTACATTGTGGCTTTTGTATGACAATCACGGGACCTAGAGAGCCTAGAGAATACGTATTCGAGCCAATCATGTCCCAACCCAATCTCGTCACAGCAATAATTGATATAGATCATAATCTTAGGATCCAAGTCTTCCGAACAACAGTAAACTTACAACAAATTAGTTCTTAATCAAGCGGGTTAAACTGTAGACACCAAATTCGTGTCTTACGACCCCTTGTGACCCGCATCCCATTTCGCAACCTAACCTCATTACCTAAACCTTGCACAATTATTTATTAATTACCTTGTAAGTGATAAATCCACATCACCTCACCTGCCACCTCATTTTGCCACCTCATCATGACATAGCCCTGATCCTAAACTAACCTAATTAAAACCTAAAACTTGGTCCACACCTACACCCATAACTAATGACCCCTTTCTCGAACCCAAAACCGACCTTCTAGTCACTTGACCAAGCCCGCAACTGATCTCTCGGGAGAAAAGTAGGGAAGGTGGGCTATTTTACTAAAAATAGCCTGCTTTTTCCTTACCGATGCCAGTTCCTACTCGACCGCCGTCGGTTACGCAACCGCCATCGGTTCCCTGTAAATGGGCTCCCCAAACCAAAACAATGGATTGGAATTTCATTTTGGCAGATCAGTCAAAGGATTTCTGGATCAATAGAGAGCATTGCGAGCGAGGAACAGAGTCCAGATCTTCACTTGACAGAGCAGAGACGAGTGGAAATACCAGAAGTGTTTACAACCAAGGAGATCAACTTGCATCTTTGTCAAAACCAGTAAGTCACATCTTGCATGTCCTCTATTATAACATTTCTTATGCTCTGTGAATTTCAGTCCTCCTAAATCCGTCTCTGAATCTACTACCCAACGTGTCATTGCATCTAACTGTTATTCTTTTGCTTCTAATCATCCCATTTCCTAATATCATCCATAAAACAGCCTTACAAAACACCATAGCTACTAAGAAGATCTTAGAACCCACCGGTATCGGTTATCAGTAACCGGCATCGGCTATCAATAACCGCCATCGGTTCCTCTGATCAAAACCAGAAAACCAGCCTTTCCCCTACCCAGTTCAACGAAACAATTTAATTGATACTTTACAGTTTTTTGCGTTAATTCATATTAGCAGGGAAACTGACCACCTTCGAAAGGAAGTTTTATATTTCCTGGGCCCAAGGCAGTTTCCTCATTTATTGTTTAATCAAATCTTGTGGTCTTGTGTTCTTATTTGCAGGTATTCCTTCCAAGACAAAAAGGAGTTCTTCGCAATCAGCTTGATCTTTCTCTACGGTACGCGCACACCATCTCGACATTCTACAGGTATTCCTCCTAGCACCTAACTCTTATCTGTTTCTATAGGAACGAGTCATTCCGAGTGAAACATTTTGGCACGCCCGGTGGGACCCATTTTGGGTTTCTTTCTCTTGCTTATTTTCATTTTAGGAAGCATACTTGCTGTTGCTGCTTTTGTTATATATTTCGTAAAGAATTTGTCTTGCTTTCCTAGTTTCGCATTAGTGAAAGTCATCTCTCTTGCTTCATCGAACATAATTTTCGATTTGGGTTTAAAACACATGCATTGCATTCCTGCTTGTTGTTCTTCAATTCTAGTGAACATAGATTAAGTAACAGGTCGTACATGTGGGGGTGATATCCACGGTATTGACAGGAAATTAACCCTAGTTTCACTGCACAACACATACCGAATCACTTCACAATTAACACAACAGCTCAAACATCCCCCCTTTTCCACGGTATTCCTCCGCCCGATTGAGGTAACCTTATAAGCCAAAACAAACTTGACATTTCCCCTAGGTCTTGTTGTTTAGGATTCTGACATCATCTTACGTCTAAAGGCATAAGCCCACGATAACTAAAATTAACCCTAGGATTAGTCTCTGGATTTGCGTGTGCATCTTGCTTGTTTTCAAATTCTATTTTCTCTGTCATACTTTGTCTTCTGTGATCAATAAGTTGATAAATATACTCAACGTTGCTAAAAATCAAATTAGTAGCCTTTTATATCTTCTTATCCTAGACTTTTGACACCGGCATCGGTTAACTGACCGACGTCATCTGCTCTCTGACCGACACCGGTTATTAAACCGATATCGGTTACTGTCTTCATCAGCCCCTGACAAACCAGTAACTTGCCAAATTCATCATTCTGAGGTTGTTTTTGTTCTTGATAGATTGAAACTTTCCTGTGTCTTCTTGTCCATGGTTGTCATCACTCGGAAGCAAGACGCCGCCATGGTTTCACATGCCTGCTCTGTGTCTTTGCCTGAATCACCCCCTTCACATTCTATAGGGAACCCTACGGACACCAGTGAGATCCCCCAAATTCCTGTAGGAGACAAGGACTTTGCCAAATTTCTGGATGCTAATCCCAGCGCTGTACAATACTATTTGTCTCATGCCCCTGACCGTACGCCTGATGGTCAGCTCCTTGTTGGCATGCCTATTAGTATAACTGCTCATTTAGCTCCCACTCCTCCTGATAACACCGCCTTAATTCTTGCATCTCTAGCCCCGTCTCCCAATCCGACGGCTTCAGAGGTTCATACGACCCCGATTAGCTTTCCTTTGGTTAATCTTGGACCCCACATATCACTACCACCGAATGCCCCTACCCCATCTTTCTTGCAGACTACTCCATTCATGACTTGCTCTCTGCACCTATCCACACGAGCTTTCCTTCTCAAGCTCCGCCTACCTTCTCACTCCCATACACGTATCCAATGACCTCAACATCCTATATGGGACATCCCTATTCAGGTGCCTCAACATATTCATCCTCCACACCTTACCAACACTTAACCCCACCAGTGTCTAGCGGTGGTCCTTGGCCCAATTTGCCTCCGTTTATCACAATCCCACCATCATCTCATCCAACTACTGATCTAATTAAACAAATGATGGACAAAATGCAAAACCTGGAGGCTTCTGTTTCAGGAAGTCATAGCACCTTGACATACGAGCAAGTTTGTCGGGAGCCCATTCACCCTTCTGTCCCCCTTCATTCATATCCTCCTCAATGGGAGTTGCCAAAATTTACTCGTTTTAATAGTAAAGAGGATCCTCAACAACACTTGTGATCATTTAAACACGCTTGTTATTTGATCGCCCATGATGATGCCTTGTTACTCCGCACCTTTCCCATGTCCTTATCAGGACCCGCCTTGGAATGGTATAGTGCTTTAACCCAGCACTCGATCTTTTCTTTTAACCAGCTAGCCCAATCTTTCTTGGATCATTTCTCCATTAACATTGCCAAGAAAGTATCTATCACCAACCTCTATGCCATCTGACAATTTGAGGACGAATCTATCGCAGATTTCGTTGGACGATGGCGGGGCCTTATCAACCAACTTACGTATGCCTTACCTCAAACCGAACTTATCGAACTGTTTACGCGGGCCTGCGCTAAGCACATCTCCCCCACCCTCCAAATTCAAACTTTCCGTACATTCGACGAGGCCTTTACTATGGCCCGAAAATTAGAAATTTGAGCCTTAGAAGAGGAGAAATTGCGGTTGTGTAACAAAAACCCCAATTTCCGAACTCCTGATTCTATCAATAAACCAAATACCGCCACTCCTCACACATCCACTTCTTCTAAATCAAAAGGAGCTGTCCACGCGATGATGGTCAAATCCCAACCACCGTCTAATACCCTGCCAAAAACCACTTATAAGTATAAAGCAGAACCCATTAACTACACTCCCTTGGGAGAAACATATGGTGTGATATTGGAAAAATTGCTCAAAGCAGGAGCCATTACCTTACCTCCTGTTAAACCTCATTCCGGGTTTGATTCCACTCGCGCCATACCTTCCTGGTACAAAGAAAATGACTTCTGTAACTTCCACCGCGTGAAGGGACACAGTCATGAGAACTGCAAGATGTTGAAAAACATAGTGCAGGAAATGGTTGATGCGGGGGATATAGCCCTTGATAATCCTAATGCCCCTGCTAACCGAAATCTGAAAATTTTCAACAAGCCATTCCCGAATCACTCGTCCAATAGTAACGTAAACCAAGATATCTTAGCCGAGGAGAGTGTTCATGAGATCCATGCAGTCTTTGATTCTCAGCCAAAAGCCTCTATTGAAAAAAATTTGAATCAAGCCTCTCCACCAACACAGGAGTCTGAACCTCCTTCACCACCATCAAGCCAAAGTGAAATCATTCCTTTACCCATAAAAGAGTTAACTGCCCAGACTTCTCTTCTCATCGATGAGTCTTCTTACACCACATCCCTACAAGACTGTGAGCAGATGTTATCTAATTTATCTATTTCCCAAACGTCCCCTTCTACCGCTCTTGTTGCACAAGAGGAAGGCTCGCCACTCCTTTTGACATCCTTAGACAAGAAATCTCTTACACTGACATCACCACATTCTTTAAACATGACAGATCCCCTCAAACACGCCCTCCTACCTATTAGTCCCTCATCGCCTAAATCTTTTCAACGACCGGTTGACCTTTTAACATCTATTGATACAGTGCCTCATCTACCTCCTGTGTCACACCCACAGTGGACTGGAATCACAACCCGTCGTTCTTCCGTACAAAAGTTCATATTCACACGTGAGGACTGTCATTCCACAGAAGATAGACAGGCCCTATGGGAACGTTTGAGTACCCCTTTTTCTACTCAAATGCAAATGACTGATCCTGATGTCTCCACCATATACCCAAAGTGTTTACAGAAGCTTAAAATGCCCCTGTTCTCACCTTCACCCCCCTCACCTCTACCAAATGCCCCATCCACTTCTATCAACTTAACCAGATTTTCCCCTACGCTTGGGACCTCACCAATGCACAGTCTAACACACCCACCTAAGCGACTTGATCTATCCAAAAATAAATCCGTCCCGCCACCTAGGAGACAAACTCAATCCGTGCCCCTATCACAATCAAAACCATCATCGTCATACCTACCTTCCATATTGGGACCCCATCCCTCTACCTTACATCAATATATCATACCTCCTGCGTTTTCTTCAAAACAACCTACGCCTTCCGCACCCATACAGAAATTCCAGGGTATAGCAACACCGTCACTCCGCATATCCTGTCCACCTATCAACCCTAAACAAATTCCATCATCAAAAGATTTGTTTTCGGTCACTCCTATTTCCCCATGGTTATTTTCTGATACCACATCATCTGTGGTCTCATCATCTAACATAGCTTCTGCGCCAAAGAAATCACGTTTAGTGAAAACCACGTATCAACACCCCTCGGCTAAACCACCACCCGTGCGAACCAACCACACCCAAACATTACCAAAACCTGCACAACCAATACCCTCATCCTCTTCCGATTTTGACCCACTCAAAGGATCTTACGCCAAAATCCTTGCTATGTTGGTGGAGAATGCGACCATTTCCCTACCTCCACTTAGACCTTATGACCCGTCTAAACCCCGACCTATGGGTTACGATGAGTCTAAAATCTGTGCTTATCACTGCACACCAAGACATGATGTGGAGGGATGCAAAGCTCTAAAAACCATCCTTCGTCAGTCACCTCTCCCGGATAGAAAGATTAAGAAAGACAACTTACGAAGGGAGAGACCTTTAGTTTCCATTCCCTCTCCTATACCATCTGTCCCCACCTCACCAAGATCTATCATTATTACTACCCCACCTCTTGAAGACCATGAGTTATCCCAACCATCTTCCTTATCTCAGGTCTACGAGATTAATATGATTAGTGTCGCTACTCGAGGGCAGAAAAACAATGGGAAAGCAAAAGAAAACACACCTGCGGCATCTCTTTCTCCGTCAAACATCCCGATTGCACCACCACCTAAAGTGGTCATTCGCGGACCCGCCTATCCCGTCTCTAATGGCATTGCCCACCGAAATATGATTAAACAGCTTCACCAATCGCCCGTAAAAATGACACTGTATGATCTCATTCAGACTTCTGAATCTCATCGACAAGCTCTCGTTGAGATCCTTCAAGGGATAGAGGTTTTACCTAATGAAACCCTGCCTGTCGCCTCCATTCTAACACCCAATCACGTTGCTTCTCTCACCAAACAACACACTGCCCCAACCACTTCTGTCTCTGTACAACAAGCTGCTGCAGTCAGTTTCTCTGAAGACGAAATTGTTGACTTTGGTACAGAAGATCCTGACCCTGCTCTTTTCATCTCAACTTACATCCGGTACATTCGGGTACGTCGTGTTATGATTGACGGGGGTGCTAGCCTAAACATCATCTCTTCAAAAGCCTTCCAACAAATGAATATCCCTTCTAGTTGCATGTGTGCCAACCCCATCATGTTGCGGTCATTCAATGATGCTATTACTTCTACCTTAGGCACCGTGATCCTCAACATTCGGGTAGGACCACGTACTTTACCCGAAATCTTCTATGTCTTGGAGGGAGAGTTCCAATATAATATATTGCTGGGTCGTCCTTGGATCCGAGCCATGGGATGCGTTCCCTCAACATTACATAGATGCATAAAATTTGAGTACGAGGGGAAGTCCTACACCGTAAAAGCTGACCCTCCCCCCTTTAAAACCTGCAATATGTTATACCTCCCTAACGATGTGCTTATACCAATCAAGACACCCATACATTCAACCCAACCATCCTCTTCAAATGTACCTCAACCATCCACCTCAACCGCGCCTACGCCTTCAACTGATGAAACCACCATCGCAAAAACCACTTCCCTTCCCGCAGCTAACATTCCAACCTCCGACCCCTTAGTAGATGTTTTTCAGTACCTTACGCTGGGGGAGTACCGCCTATATAACGTTAGTTCTTTCCCTACCTCGCAGGAGTACAAACAATTACATGCACATCCCACCTACGACCGTCGCGTGGGGGAGGTAATCTCTTACGGACCACCCCATTGCCGCACTAACCTAATGTATGGGGGTGTTGACGCATCCTCCATTACCCCTGAACCTCCTCTTGGTGTGGTTCCCTTCCAATCCGATTTTCAATACTTGACAAATCATCGTTTCGCCCTCACCTTCTTGACTCGCTGTGCGTGGAAAGGCTTTGGTTTTGGCCTTTACGAACAAGGCCGACATACACTCATTCCCGTGACTACCCGTAAACATAATGATCGCAGTGGTCTCAGTTTTCCCGAAACACCTACACAGGAGACACCTCCTGTCAGCTGTATCCTGGAAGAAGAAGACGTCGCCCCTACCAAACCATCATCACCCACTTTGTCATCATCACCCATAGAATCTATAGACCCTGAATCCATCCCTCCTAACTTTTTTTTTTCATAAATGCTATCTTCATAGGTCCTCTCACTTATCAACACGATAATGAGGACCCATCTTCTCTTCCCCTTCTGTATCCAGACATGATCGAAGAGGATTCACCTTTGATTAATGTTGTTGAATGCCAAGATGATGACTCCATCCTCACTTACCTTAGCGCGGATGATTCTTATATTCAACGAGCCTTACCATCTGAAACCCAAACCATGCTGAACGAATCTACTATAGAAATCAACATCCACACGGAGGAGGATCCTCACATTGTGAAGATTGGACAATCCCTTAACACATCAGAACAAGCCGCCTTTACTACCTTTCTCCGTGCTCGCAACCAAGCTTTCGCATGGTCTTACGCTGACATGCCAGGAATTGATCCTACCATTTCCATCCATAACATCACCCTAAACCCCGATTCCAAACCAGTCAAACAGAAATTGAGAAAAATGCATCCACGCATTGCTCTCTTGGTCAAAGAGGAGCTCCAACGACTCCTTTCTGTTTCCTTCATCTTGCCTATTGACTATCCTCAATGGATTTCTAACATCGTACCTGTCACTAAAGCGACAGGGGGACTTCGGATATGCACAGATTTTCGGGATCTTAACCTCGTTTGCCCTAAGGATGACTTCCCCTTACCTAGCATTGACCAACTTGTTGATCTAACTGCAGGTCATGAAATGCTCTCTCTCATGGATGGCTTTTTAGGATACAACCAAATTTTGGTTGCCCCTGCCGATCAACACAAAACTGCCTTCATAACTCCTTGGGAAACCTTCTGTTATCGTGTCATGCCATTTGGCCTTAAGAATGCTAGTGCTACCTATCAGCGGGCTATGACCTACATTTTTCATGACATTATGCACACTATCCTTGAAGATTATGTCGACGATCTTCTTGGCAAGTCTAAACATCGTAGTGAACATCTCGATGTTTTAACCATTATTTTTGATCACCTGCTACAATATTCTGTCTGCCTTCAACCAAAGAAATGTGTCTTTGGTGTTCTTTCGGGAAAACTTCTTGGCTTTATCGTCTCTTTGCGTGGCATTGAGGTTGATCCATCTAAAGTCAAAGCTATCCTAGAAATGCCCCCACCCAAAAATCTCAAACAATTGCGTAGTTTACAAGGTAAGCTCCAATCTATCCGACATTTCATCTCCCAACTCTCGGATCGGTGTCAACCTTTTCATCACCTTCTTAAAAAGGACATTGCCTTTCAATGGAGTGAGGAGTGTCACTAAGCCTTCAAAGCTCTCAAATCCTATCTCTTGCAGCCACCCATGCTTATCCCACCCCAGGACGACCGCCCTTTCTACCTTTATCTTTCCGCCACTGACCATGCTATAGGTGCTATGCTCACACATCGGGATTTGGCACGATGAGAACAGGCCATTTATTATATAAGTCGTACCCTCGTGGATTATGAGACTAGGTATACACATGTAGAAAAATTGTGCCTTGCCTTATCATTTGTAGCCACCAAACTCCGACATTACCTCCTGAATCACAAAACTTTTGTCATCACCAACATAGATCCCATTCATTATATGTACGCCAAACCGCATCTAAACCAACGTATCACTCGATGGCTTATGCTCCTCACTGACCTTGACCTTGAATTCGTACAACAGAAGTCAATCAAAGGACAAACTCTTGCAGACCAACTTGCAGAGGCCCCTTTACCTGGGGAACAATTTACCAATTTTACCTTCCCCGACGAACTCATCGCCACTCTTTCACTCCAGGAAGAGTTGTATCAAATGACCCTCTTCTTCGATGGATCTAAATGCCAGCACGGCGGAGGAGCCGGTGTTGTTCTCATTCCTCTTGACGCTGAACCTATGCCTCTTTCATTCCGGCTTGATTTCCCTTGCACTAATAATACAGCGGAATACGAGGCCCTTGTTCTGGGTCTCCAAGTTGCGTTACACTTAGGCATCAAATCTATCAACATTTTTGGCAACTCTCAATTGGTAGTCAATCAAGTTATGGGCGTCTACCAATGCAAAAATGAGGAACTTCAAAAATACAAACACTACGTGGATTCACTTCTAGCCTTATTTACTCACTATTCTATACAAACCATTCCACGCTCCACTAACAAATTTGCGGACACTATGGCTTGCTTAGCCTCGCAAATTCCCGCCGCACCAACTGACTCTGAATTATTCGTCGTGGTCCAACAACTTTTTGTCCCATCCTATTCAACCCCGGTAGTTTGTACGATAAATACTGTGTCTACTAGTTCGCAAGATACCTAGTACCACCAATTTCACGACTACCTTACAATCTCTGTCCTCCCACCTGACCTTACTAGTAACGGCAAACGTGCTTTTCTTAAAAGTGTTTCATGTTATGTTGTCATGGGGGGACTCCTCTATAAACGTGGCTTTGATGGCATCCTCCTTCGTTGTCTAACTGGCGCGGAGGCCACTCATACCATCCAACAGGTCCATGACGGTATTTGTGGTGGACATTTTAGCGGCCTTGTCGTGGCCAAACGAATCCTTCGCCTTGGTTATTATTGGCCTACTCTCAATAACGACTGCTACGAATATGTTAAGCATTGTGTTATGTGTCAGCAACATGCCAACCTTCAACATACTCCTAGCCACCCGCTCCAGGTCGCTCGAGATCTTTGTCCCTTCTCACAATGGGGTTTAGACCTTATTGGTGAGATTCACCCGACCTCTTCACAACGTCACCATTGGATAATCACAGCGACCGAATATTACACAAAATGGGTGGAGGCTATTCCACTCATTTCAATCAAAAAAGAAAAAATTGTCGAATTCATTAACCATCACATTATCTGTCGTTTTGGTATTCCTCATCGCCTAATAACAGATAATGGTAAATCTTTTAAAAACAAGTTGTTACAAGACCTTTGTGACAACTTTGGTATCAAACTTAGTTTCTCATCACCTTACTATCCACAGGCCAATGGTCAGGCTGAATCTTCTAATAAAACCCTAACCAAAATCCTCATGAAAGTTGTCAATGACTCCGGCAAAAATTGGCACGATCACATTCCCTTTGCCCTTTGGGCTTATCGTACTAGCATTCGTACCTCTACTAATGCCACACCTTTTTCTTTGGTAAACGGTACCAAGGTTGTTTTGCCTCTCGAAATACAAATACCCTCCCTTAGAATATCTCTTCAGGATATTCTCACCAACGATGATTTCCGTCAAGAGCGGTTAGCCCAATTGGAGCTTCTTGACGAACGTCGTCTTACAGCTCTTGATCACCTTCAAATCTATCAAAAACGCATCAAACGTGCTTATGATAAGCGACTTCATGAGCATACTTTTAAGGTTGGTGATCTTGTCCTCAAAGAGAATCAACATGTCACCAAACTAGAAAAGAGCAAACATGGAAAATTTGCTCCCAATTGGATTGGGCCTTATATAATCACTCACACCTATGGATCAGGCACTTATCGTTTAGCTTCGCTTAATGGTAAACCTGAGCCTGAACCCCTTAATGCCTTACATCTTCGACCATTCTACTGTTGAAATTAGTGTTATATCACTTCTTATCTACCTGTCGCTTGTCCCTTGAGCTCACTTACCACTACATACACTCTGTTTCCTACACCTCATAATAACAATCAAGCTCACATAGTTTGATTCTCACCTCCCCTTGACGACGCCTTTCCCTTTTTAGTCTAGTCCATGACTTCAAAGAATTAAGATAAGCAGTATTCTTATGGGATTTTCTTGAGTCAAACTTCCTATTAAACTAGATGCTTCACGCTAAAAAGAACATCTAGTCATCTAAATTAAATATAGACTGCTCCCTCGAAGGACAGCTATATGCCAAATTATTGCTGCTATTCTCTATAGACTGCTCCCCTGAAGGACAGCTATGCACTAAAATCATATCTGCTACTATAAATAGACTGCTCCCTCGAAGGACAGCTATACACAGTCAGCCTCTAGCAGAAGCTTCTCGCATCGATCAGCTTCGTGAAGACCTCAAGAATAATACAATCAATATCCCTTGTAGACTTCCCGCATCGATCAGTCTACATTCAATAAAATAAAAGCCTCATTCAAAAGGACTTTTGAGTCATGGACTTGTCTATTTAGGGTAGGTTCTCTTTCGTCAGAACACTCACTTTGTAATAAGTTCTCTGCACCTCAGCTATACCATCCACCTCACCTCACCATTTGTTTCAACTCAAGGGACGTAATGTACGCTCGATATATTGTGATCACACAACTCTTTTCACCTATTGACTTCTCGTCTATGCACGGTACCTAGGGCTCCAAGCTCGTTCTACGTTGTGTGGTTTGTTTAGCTCTTTTCACCTATGGAGCACTCTTTCTGCTTTGCCTCGCATCTAGGATTGTGTGTTGACCTTAATCAAGACATGGTTCCCTTCTACTTGGGTAGGCTAACTTTCGCTTCCCTTATACCTTTTACAACATCACCAATTCATTACCAACACCATCAACCTTACCTTTACCAATCTTAATATTTTTACCAACCAACCAATTGCCTAAACCGTACCAAATTGCCTAAATTCACCTCTCCCTGATCCTAAGGGAGAACTACATCGGTCTGAGGCCCCTCCTTGCTTTGTGTAATGGGCTATGTAGGCAGCACTTCGGAGACATGGGGTCTCCCAAGGTTAGCTCGACCATCCCCTACCATAACCTATCATGTGTGGTAAATATAAATATTTTTGTGTATTTCTATTTCATCACATTCCTCTTTATCCTTTTTTCAAAACACCGAAAATCAAAACACAAACATTCTTATTATTATCGTAACTCAAATCAACATACATATTCAGTTTTATTTAGATGTTAAACAAATACATCTTCTCTATCATCGACACGCAGGTCGACATCTTTATTTTTATACCTCTATAACATTTACTTAAACCCTCACGATTCATCCCGACCCAGGTGATGATCGTGATCGTCGACGCCTTTCGTCAGGCCTCTCTGTCCTCAAGGGTACCACGGCTATTGGTACCGCCCACTGATCTGCCAATCTCTCCTGTAACATCTGAATACGCCCTCTCGCATGGAGAACTCCAGCCTCTAGTCTTGCTGCTCATGACTCCGCAACCACTAACAATCTTCTTGTCTCATTCACCTGCGTTTGGAGCTGCTGAACCAAACTCTGCAGACGATCTCTCCCCGCTGTAATCACAGCAATGTCAAGGCACTCACGTACACCTCGCAGTTCTGCTACCCACCATAATCTATAGGCCTCTGTCGTTCCTGCATCCATTATCCTGCGATCGGCTGCTACCTCTTCAGGCCCTTCTGGAGGTGTTGGCCGGGGAGGTGAGAATGTTGCCTCGGCGTCGATCCTCATATATGGTCTATAAGCCAGGGGTATATCCTGCACAAATCCAAATTGTCGTCGCACGCGATCTATAGGAATCCTCTCATATTCACCTGGCCTGTGCCCCGCGATCCACCTCAGTCGCTCTACACCCCTCAACTCCTCAGCTATGTTCTCTGTTACCATATAGTTCCCGTAAGGCCTCCAACAGATATCCGCAACCGTCACTCTCTCCCATACCTGCCTGTAATACTCAATGTCACCCGTCACGGCCTGAGATCTTGCCTCTTGTTCTGTCTGGACCCATCGTCTGAATCCCAACCTCTGTACTCTGGTCTCTCCTGCCTGGAGGGATTGGCCTATTGGTCGCACACAAACAATGTGCTCATAGGCCCAACAGTGTAATAAGTATGAACAATCCAGCGTCGTCCTGTGATTTCGCCTACAAGCCCATAAACCCCTGTATAGCTCCGCCAAATATGCAGGTGCCCATGCAAACGTAACGTTCCTTTCTACCATCTCCCAGATAACACACATCAATGCCTTTGGAAATCTTCCTCCTTCTGCCCTCGGTAATGCATAATACCCTACCGCTATCATTAATATCACTGCTAACCTTGTCTCCTCAGGGTGTGCTGCATACATTACCCCATACGTAAAGGATAAACCTCGTTGTGTTAAATCTCGTGTGTATGGACCAAATACTGCTGTTATCGCTCCCCGTGCCGTGCTAGGTAGTGCCTGATATACTGGTTCTCCTATAATAGGGAGTCTCAAAATACGGAACACATCTTCCAATGTTACTGTCATCTCCCCTGTTGGCAGATAAAAGGTATTTGTCTCGGGATTCCATCTCTCAATCAACGCCTGTAACATACCATGATTATGTGTGATTCGTGAATAATAACAGATTCCACTTAACCCCAAATGATTTATCAATGTCCATTCCGCTGGTGTTACATCCGCTCGGATCCGTGACAATAGTGCTGGCACATTATCATTCATCCTCAACCCTGCCTCTGCCTGCACACATCAAAATAACAAACAACCATTCAATCCATCAAATCCCCACGAGTTTCTTTCTCACCTTCTGGAAATTGCTACAGCAATCGGTATCGTTTATAGTAAACCGGTACCAGTTTAGTAACCGATACCGGTTGTCCCTAACCGATACCGGTCACTGTCACCTTTATACAGCCTGCCTAAACCCACTGCCTATGACAATAATTTGAGCGTTTATTCCTTTCTATACATACAAACGTACCTGAAACCCCTGATTACCTACCCCGTAATACTTACCTCACCTATAACCCTTGCTATCATGTTTTCTTTTTCATATCTACCCACTTAATCTCTTATTCATAACACATGCAAAAATCAGATCACAATCAAAACGTTTACCTCTTGGGTTGCAGCAGCTTGCGGTGGCACTTGTCTTCCCTCTCGTCCCCACCTGCTGGATGCTTCTCCTCGTTCTGCCATGATCACCACTCTTTTCAAATTCACCTTTCTACTTTCTGAATCTCAGATCGCATTCACCTTCCCAGTCTCTTTTCTTATCACCCAAATCTCTCATGCAATTTCCTGTCTCTTTTCTCCTTATCACTCAAATCTCTCATGCAAATACCTGTCTCAATCGTCAAAAAGCGTCGCGTTCGCGTATTTAACCTCTTGCATGGCTTTAAAAATCAGAACTTAAGTTGCCACCCTAGCTTTTCTATTTTTAGAAAAGCTCATACCTAAATCACCGGTATCGGTTATATAACCGATATCGGTCTATTACCTACCGCCATCGGTTTTTATAACCGATATCGGTTACACACCTGCCTTTTTGAAACATGGTTCTTTTCTTCATTTTTTACCTAAATTTTTGTCGCGCCCGCCTCTTTTCCTGCATAACAACACCATTTTACATATTTCTCCATCCATCACACGTATCATTACCATTTCAATAAAAAAACAAACAAGCCATCTACTAGGGATATCAAAAAAAAACTATCAATCTATACATCATTTGGATACAGCTCATCTGATACACATATAACAATGACACAAAACCAACAATTCATCACATAACCTGTCATTCATATATACGTGCAAAAACAAAAACATCAACATCATCCATATATCAACATGTCACTTAAACTCATCATATATTCTATACCACAAACCATCGACGAAATACTTAAAAACATTTTTGAACACAACATGTGGATCAAAACATCATCTCTATATATATATATATATATACAAATTTGCAAATATACAATGTGCCCTGCATCGGGGCCTCTGTGATCTCATCATACAACTAAGCCGACACGCAGGCCGCAATAAATATCAGAAATCTCGACTCGGCTCGCAGGCCGGTCCCTCGTATCAAAAATAGATATACACTCGGCTCGCAGGCCGGTATCCACTATACAACCCCTACTCGGCTCGCAGGCCGGTATACAATAAATGAATGAATGAATACATGAATACTACATAGGCACGCAGGCCTCTATCAATACACCCGGTTCGCAGACCGGTGCCCATCTCTAAATACAAAAACCATGTCTGGGATCTCTCAGCTCTCCCCACCGCCCTCGGCACCTCTCCCCGCTGGTCCCTGTGGTGCCTCTCGCCTCCTGCCCATCACGGACATGCCAGCTGTGGCTGCACCTCCCTGAGATCTCTGGCTGTGAGAGGTCTCTGCCCTATGAGCTGCATAAGCCTGATACTCGACTCCGGTACCATCAAGAATATCCTGATAATATCGGGCCTCTGCTCTAACCTCCATATAGCGCTCTCGAGCCACTGAAGGAGCTGGGGCTGGTCCCCTGGCACCTAACACCAATGCCCCCTGCGCCTGTGCTGGTGCTGCTGGTGGTACCTGTGGCCGCGGTGGTGCCGGTACCTGTGCTGCTGCCTGTACCTGCACCTGTGACTGTGGTGCTGGTGGTGGTGCTGCCTGTGCCTGTGCCTAAGCCTGGGCTAGCTGCCCCTGTAAGACCCCTATCTGTGCCTGCGCAGCAGCTAGCTGCCCCTGTAAGAGCTACACCTGACCCCTGAGCTGATCTCTCTCTCCTATCACTGCAACCACGTCTGGCTGTGCAGGCGGTACTATCCTGGCTGCTCTCTGCCCAGCCCACCACACCCTGTATGCTCCCGTGCACCCAGCATCATCTACACCCTCACCTGCTGGCCTCTCTGCAACCCAATCTGGATCCAAAGGCTATGGTGCAGGCAGTGGGGCCTCTACATCCTCCCTCCTGTACTGAGGGAAGGGAGGTGGCTCATCCTGTCGCAGCCCCATCTACCTACGTACCCTCTCTAGGGGTATCCTCTCGTACTCTCCCGGCCTTCGTCCTGCTATCCAGAATGTGTACTGGATCAGGCGCAGCTGTACGCGGGCTCCTCTGCCAGGATGGTGACCTCTGTAGGGTCTCCATACAATGTCTACTGCTGTCAGGCCCTCTAGCAAATGTCTATAGTACGCCACATCCCGACCTGCAACAACTACTCGTGGCTGGCCCACGACCGCCAACCACCTCTGAAAGCCATATCAGTATATGACCTGTGGCCCTGGCTACTGGGGTAACCCTACTGGCTTGATACATACGATGTGCTCATATGCCCAACAATGCAACAAAAATGTAGAACAAATACTGAATCGCCTCCTCCGGCGATAGCCCCATAGCTCCCTGTATAATTGCACCAGGTATACTGGTGCCCATCGCGTAACAGGTGTGCTCCTCCACCATCTCAAGCAGCACCCCCATCAATGCTCATGGAAAGTGGCCTCCCTCTGAGTCCGGGAGGGTGAAGCAGGTAATCCCGATCATCATCAGCACAGCCAGTCGTGTCTCGTGTCGATGTGCATGGTACATGTCACCGTACCCGATACTCGTGCTGTGGTAGGTCAGTAGCGCGGCTGCATCCCCAAAAACCTGCAGTATGCTGTCCATGGCAGTCTCTAAATCTACCTGGAAGACTGCCTCTCCCTCGATAGGTAACCGAAGGATGCGATACACATCCTTCAATGTGACGGTCATCTCCCCAGTCGGGAGATGGAACACATTGGTCGCCAGATCCCATCTCTCGATGAGGGCGACCATCAGGCTGTGATCTCTCTCTCTATCGCTCTGTACCTCTAGACTCCACCGAGTCCCACCTCACGCATGATGGCCTAATGAGCCACAGATACGTGTGGCCGCATCCGCACCAATAGCGGGGGCATCCTATCCCGCATCGTCAACTGCTGACGTGCCTACAAAACCAACCCACATCCTTAGCCCTACTCTTTATTACAACATCTACTTTACCATCTAAACCCCCTTTTTTATCCCCACCCGCACCAAAACCCAACCCCAACCCCAACAAAACAAACCCACCCCAAACCCAAACCCACAACAACAAAAACAAACCCAACCCCAACCCCAACACAACACCCACCCGAAACCCAAACCCACAACAACAAAAACAAACCCACCCCAAACCCAAACCCACAACAACAAAAACAAAACCCAACCCCAACCCCAACAAAACAAACCCACCCCAAACCCAAACCCACAACAACAAAAAAAAACCCACCCCAAAACCCAACCCCAACCCCAACACAACACCCACCCCAAACCCAAACCCACAACAACAAAAACAAACCCACCCCAAACCCAAACCCACAACAACAAAAACAAACCCACCCAACCCCAACACATAACAAACCCCTCCCACACACAAACCAATGCCGGCCGATACACGACCGACGCCGGTCCCTTCCCAAGCAGGCTTTCCATATCATTTGCGACCGATGTCGGTCGCTTAGTGACCGACATCGGTCACTGTCTTCTCCCGGAGCCGAACCCCCGCGCGGCCCCCAAAACCCATTTTTCACCTATTTCTACCCATTTACCCACCCAAACACCCTCAAATTCTACCCTCCTAGCCGCCTTAGCATATTTTACCTATCTACCCTCTCCCTTTTTCAAATTACGTCCATCTACTCCTAATTTCCTACCAAATACAAATCCCTTCCCAAACCCCCAATGTAGCCTAATAACCATTTAAATGCACAAATTCAAGAGTTTTGAACCTACCCGAACAACGACACGTCGTCGTGGTGGGATGGGTGGTGGCGGTCCAGCTGGTCCAGCCCCTCCTGCTCCTCCTGCCTATGCCATGGTTCCAACTCTGCTCTGCTGGGTCCCCGGCCAATCAACTGCTGCCTCCTCCTCACTCGAACCCACTATCAACTCTCTCCGCCAATAAAATAACTCCACCTCACTCAATCAAACCTCCAATCTCAACTCTCCACGTCACACAAGTCAATTTGGTTTGCAAATAACAAAAGTAACAATGACAAGCCGTATTTTCCTTTTTATAGGTTTTTCACCCTTAACTGATATCGGCTTTATTTTGCCCTAATGAACCGGTATCGGTCCCTTAACCGATATTGGTCATCTAGAATCGACATCGGTTTTTCCCCAACTTCCCCCATTTTAATTTTTATTTGCCCTTATTTATCATTCGCCTATATCCACCTTTGCTGAACACCATTTGTTCACCTCTTTGGCCTGACCCAAGGCCTCAACCTACCTATCCGGCCCGACCCAAGGCCTCAACCTACCATTTAGCCCGACCCAAGGCCTCAACCTACCCATTCGGCCCGACCCAAGGCCTCGCCCTAACCATTTGGCCCGACCCAAGGCCTCAACCTACCTATCTGGCCCGACCCAAGGCCTCAACCTACCCATTTGGCCCGACCCAAGGCCTCGCCCTAACCATTTGGCCCGACCCAAGGCCTCGCCCTAACCATTTGGCCCGACCCAAGGCCTCAACCTACCCATTCGGCCCGACCCAAGGCCTCGCCCTAACCATTAGGCCCGACCCAAGGCCTCAACCTACCTATCCGGCCCGACCCAAGGCCTCAACCTACCCATCCGGCCCGACCCAAGGCCTCGCCCTAACCATTTGGCCCGACCCAAGGCCTCGCCCTAACCATTTGGCCCAACCCAAGGCCTCAACCTACCCATTTGGCCCGACCCAAGGCCTCGCCCTAACCATTAGGCCCGACCCAAGGCCTCAACCTACCTATCCGGCCCGACCCAAAGCCTCAACCTACCCATCCGGCCTGACCCAAGGCCTCGCCCTAACCATTTGGCCCGACCCAAGGCCTCAACCTACCCATCCGGCCTGACCCAAGGCCTTGCCCTAACCATTTGGCCTGACCCAAGGCCTCAACCTACCTATCCAGCCCCTAACCATTTGGCCCGACCCAAGGCCTCAACCTACCTATCCAGCCCCACCCAAGGCCTCGCCTCTAACAATTTGGCCTGACCCAAGGCCTCACTCTACCCTTATGACCTGACCCAGGGCCACAACCCAACCACTTGGCCCGACCCAAGGCCGTATCACTTCAATACCATACCCACAATCAACGTTTTATTTTATCCATCCATCATGTACCTTTTGTTCAATCGAGCTCACCTGTTCGTGTTTTAGCATGATTAGGGTCCTTGACTTGATCTGTCGACCAACTTTGCCTAGACCTAGACCGTGACGTTTATCTCAACCAAACCAACCATTTGGTACTGCCGAACATGCCTAAACGTTCCTGTACCTCACCTATTATATACCCTGAAGCTACTTCCTATGCCTTGGATACCAGGATTATATCACCCTTGTTTGGATAAACTATCGACCTTTGCCTACACATTGCTGGTTTGCTTGTCAAATCATGTACCCTCATCGTACTATTGCATTTCAACATGCGTCTGCTTCCTTGGACCTACCCCACCACCTTACCATCCTCTCTACAACATGTACCCTTTATCAACCCTATCCCTGATTTCCTGTTCACTTAAACTGCGATAGATTTGAGGGGGATTACCTATATCCTTAACATGAGAAACCACTTCATATTATTGTCCGCGCAGCTTTACAGAACAAGCTACACGACAATAAGGGGCTAATGTAGACACCAAATTCATGTCTTACGACCCCTTGTGACCCGCATCCCATTTCGCAACCTAACCTCATTACCTAAACCTTGCACAATTATTTATTAATTACCTTGTAAGTGATAAATCCACATCACCTCACCTGCCACCTCATTTTGCCACCTCATCATGACATAGCCCTGATCCTAAACTAACCTAATTAAAACCTAAAACTTGGTCCACACCTACACCCATAACTAATGACCCCTTTCTCACACCCAAAACCGACCTTCTAGTCACTTGACCAAGCCCGCAACTGATCTCTCGGGAGAAAAGCAGGGAAGGTGGGCTATTTTACTAAAAATAGCCTACTTTTTCCTTACCGATGCCAGTTCCTACTCGACCGCCGTCGGTTACGCAACCGCCATCGGTTCCCTGTAAATGGGCTCCCCAAACCAAAACAATGGATCGGAATTTCATTTTGGGAGATCATTCAAAGGATTTTTGGATCAACAGAGAGCATTGCGAGCGAGGAACAGAGTCCAGATCTTCACTTGACAGAGCAGAGACGAGTGGAAATACCAGAAGTGTTTACAACCAAGGAGATCAACTTGCATCTTTGTCAAAACCAGTAAGTCACATCTTGCATGTCCTCTGTTATAACATTTCTTATGCTCTGTGAATTTCAGTCCTCCTAAATCCGTCTCTGAATCTACTACCCAACGTGTCATTGCATCTAACTGTTATTCTTTTGCTTCTAATCATCCCATTTCCTAATATCATCCATAAAACAGCCTTACAAAACACCATCACTATTATACTCCTCTCCTTACTTTCTAAACCCTTGCCTGTTGCCCTGTTCCTATCACACCTGGCCTGCTATCCTCCTTCCGTCTCTTTCTCGTGCTTACTTTTACTTAACCCACACTCCTAATATTCCCCTTGCCCCTCCTTAACGACCACTCGATCCCTCACTTAAACTCTCCCTTCTCCCTTCCCTCCTTTTCTTCCAAGCAGCTTTCTTTTCCTCCATATTACCAATAGGATCTTCTTTTCCCCTATCAACACGTGGGAGAAACCCATTAATTTGCACTAACTCAAAGAAAAAAGCGAACGGCCTCCCCCTTACTCGCAGTAACTTTTCTATAGCGTCAAATCTTCCGACATCTTCACGTGCGATCAAAATACAAGGTGTACGTATTTCCATTCCGCCGCTACCGCTTACCTTCCCGCCGCTGGTACTCCTGACAACTAATAACCCACGCCTTACCTGGTCAAAACTCTAACAACATGTGATACCCAAAACACACAAAAAACTAAAAAAAAACAAACCTGCAACAAAACCACCAGCCAAAAACAACAAAATAATCCCAACGCCATAATATCACATTCTACAAATCCATACAATAAACTCAACAACAAACCCCCGAATTTGACTACTGAAACAAACAAAAAACCAATCCTACCAATTAGCACCACCTGGGGGCGCAATCACCATACCGACAACACCCTCGTCAATTTTCCCCAGTCTACACCATCATTATCCACACCTGCACCCTCACTGCCTGATACTCACTACCTTCGCTACCATACGACACAGCCCTCCCGCCGCTGTTCCACCTACCTTTACGTCGAAACACTACTGGCCTTTGCGAAGCACCTCTCCTTGCAGGCACACTCCCCCCCGTTTCTCCGCCCCCCCCTGGCAAACGTAGAAGAGACTCCCCACCCCACCCTCCCTCCACAGCCTATATTCCCCTTATCGCCAGCTACTTCCCGCGCTGTTTGTCCGGTTTCCATAAATCGATCATGTCAACCGTCATCGGCTATCAGTAACCGCCATCGGTTCCTCTGATCAAAACCAGAAAACCCAGCCTTTCCCCTACCCAGTTCAACGAAACAATTTAATTGATACTTTACAGTCTTTTGCGTTAATTCATATTAGCAGGGAAACTGACCACCTTCGAAAGGAAGTTTTATATTTCCTGGGCCCAAGGCAGTTTCCTCATTTATTGTTTAATCAAATCTTGTGGTCTTGTGTTCTTATTTGCAGTAGTCCTTCCAAGACAAAAAGGAGTTCTTCGCAATCAGCCTGATCTTTCTCTATGGTACGCGCACACCATCTCGACATTCTACAGGTATTCCTCCTAGCACCTAACTCTTATCAGTTTCTTTAGGAACGAGTCATTCCGAGTGAAACATAAACATAGAAGATGACCAAGCACATACGTTTTGGTCAAATCAACCAAACTACAGATTACCCTAGATACATATCCACATGACTGTGGAAGGGTTTGAAAGAGAGCAGACATTTGGTTGTGATCCTTTGGTCTCACAGCCAGACGTAGGAGACACTCTCACAGATATAGATACCAACTTAAGAATTCAGGTTGCACGAATGCCTGTGAGATACTCTGAAAAGATCACACAATTGATAATTCTAAATATAGAGGCTAAAAAAGCATATGACTATTGGATACTAGGGATTAGAGACTGATTCTGCACATGCCCATAGTAGGTCCATAGCAACCAAGAATCTACGGTTTTGACCCACAAATCCCATAGCTCAATGAGTCCATAGGTGAATCAGACATAGATGTTGGCCTACGTACATTAGTATTCAGATCTACTCCACTTCCACCTATCATCATCAAAGAGTTATCCTTGTTAGACATAGCAGCTAACGAAGCTAAGGAGTTCTGGACTAGGCCAGAGAATCGCCCATAAAGTCAATTATATTTACCATCTACCCTATGACCTTATCTGGAGACATACACGAAACTATCTGAGGTCATTTTCCACGTATTCCACAACCCATAGACCGAATCACGCCAAGAGCTCGATATTGATTGGAGCCTTCGAGTAGTCATCTTTGCTGATCGATCTATCCCACCAGTTCAGGTTAGGAGGGCCTTCTTTGCCTTAGATTCACAATATTCACTAGTGCGCGTCAAAGATATCAGATTGCCTAACTATTTTGTCTTCATCCCACACATATTCAATCCCCACCGGCTGTCTCAGCATGACCTCGGGAGGTTGGGTGCGAGGAAAAGTTACTTGTAGATTCCCATGCTCGCTTGTCACTTTTCCATCGTACAGTTCCCCTTAATATGGATTTATTATTATGGACTTCTCCTTCTAATCCCTCATCATTCCTTTCGTTGATCATTATTTCCTCCTGGTATCTCTTACCAACCAAAATTTCCACCTATTATTACCCTTTCTCAACCTATCATATCATAGAGTGCATCCACTATCTTCAGCTTGCAAATCCTACTTGATCCCTAATTACTCCACCATGTTCCTTACCCCCATTTCCCATCTTTTTTTATATATTTCTTCATCCCACTCTTTTCCACTCTTTCCGTATCTCATTTCTTTACATTCATCTCATTCATCCTCATCCTTTGCATCCTCTCTTCTCCTTCATCTTATCATAAATCATCACTCACCCTTTCTTTACTCTTCCCACTCCATCTTCTCCAATTCTCCCACATATTCATCCCTATTCCCACTCGTAAATGTTTTTGGTCTCCCTATAACATTATTTCATCATCATCTTCCATTTCCTCATTTACCATCCTTCATACTACCACTCATGTTTCACACTAATAATTATTGTTAGCCTCCCCCTAAAATTCACTCATCGTCATTATCCACTTCCTTTTTCACTCTTTTTATCCTTCTCCACTTTTTTCTCCACCATTTTCCCCATTCTTCCCCAAAAATAATTATTATTTGTCTTCCCCTAACATTATTTCACTGGAATATCCTCTTCTATCATCTATTCCCTCTTTCCTCCCCTCCCTTTTCTCCACCTCCACCCTTTCTTTTCATTTCTTACCCACCTCTCCATATTTCCTTCTCCCTTGTCCATATCTTTAGTCTCTTCATCATACATCCTTTTTATATTCTCTTGTAATATTTTTCTCCTCATCTCACGCATCTCCACAGCTTTTCCACTTTGTGTCATTCATCCCCTCTTTATTCTATATATATATATATATATATATATATATATTCCTAATGTTATCGACTCTCACTAGAATATCCCCATTCTTGACTCCCTTCCTTTTGCACCATTTCCTCTCTTTTCCTCTCCTCCTTCCCACTGTTACTTCTTGTCTCTATTTGTCATTCTATGTTCTTCCTATTTTTCCCTCATTTTTCTTACTTACCCATTATTAACATCTCTCTTTGTCACTATCAGGTATTTTTTATCTTTTTATCTTCCACATGCATCTCCAAGTGATCTTATCCATATTCTCTACCTGATATGGTCTTTCCCACAATGTCTTGGTTCCTTCAATCTTCTCCTTGTTTCCGCTCTATCATATCTTCTTCCCCCATCATTTTCACTTTCCTCTTCTTTTCTCTACTACCTCTACCATTTTCGTTCACTTTGTACCATTTTCTCTTCCTTTCTATGATCTTATCCACATCTTCCTGGTCTCTTATGTTTTCTTTCTTTTCTCCATTCTATCATCTCTTTCTTCATCTATAAATTCTTCATCTCCTTAATTTTTCCATCATTTCTCTCCCTTCATCTTATACATACCTCTCCATATTTTCTTTTTCTACTCCACTACCTTCATTTTTCACCTCTCTCCCCCTTTTTATGCTTTCACCCTTTGTTTTTTATCTTCTCTCATCTTATTTCTTGTCTTATTATACCTTATTTTTTGTCCTTCCTAATTTCCTTTTCCCCCCAGCATATTCTCTATTATCCTCTTCCACCTCTTTTAATCCATTTTTCTCTTCTTTTGTCTCCATACGATCTATTCCATGCCCTTTTCTCCTTCGGTCATCATCATTGATTTTTCCTTCCTCATGATATTTTCCCATTCTTCACCTACTCATAATCAACCACTACTCATGTCCACTCTTTTTTTCTCTCTTTCTACTCTCACTTGTTACTCCCTTCCACACACCTTCACACCTAAAATTAAAGGCCAATTACATTTTCCCCCCATTTGTGCAATGCCTCCGCTCCATTCACTTACACCCCATTCTCATCCTCCTCTCCATAACATTGACCTCTCTTTTATTTGAGAGATTTTTCATTTCTTCCATTCCCGTCAAGCCTCTATAGGGGAATCCCCATATCCATCTCTAATCACATCTTTTCATGATGTTTTTTTCTTAGACGACACTATAAAATTCATCATCCAATATCTTTTATTCTCACAAACAAGAATTTGTGCTAATTTTTGCTTAGAAAAGGTAGATTGAAATATTCCCCCATTCATCAACCATACTCTTTTCCTCTCCCAATAATTTCTTGTATTATCTCAAGAAAGACTTTGTTCTACATTTTTCTTAGAGAATGATTTCTATTTTATTCCTCAAAAAACTTCTTATTGAAGAAACACCTTCCTTAAGAAGAATCTATTCAAAATGTTAAATCTTGCCACCTAGGACATATTCATCCATTTTGTCTACCTTGTTTAAAGGAAACTAATTTCATAGTACCCTTCCAAAGAGTAGAAAATGTAGACACCCAAATTCTACAATGCTCTTAAATCAATTAATTTTCCCATTCCATTTCCCATAAATACCCATAAGGAATTAATTTATGTTATTCGATTTATTAAACCTTGTCAATTCTTACTTAATATGCCTCAAATGTCATTATTATCCATGTACCCCCACTTATGAATTAAAAAATCCTTCTTAATTTCTATCCACTCTTCATGTCCCCCACTCACCTAATCCTGCTTACTTTTTCAAATCATGCTTAACTAAAAACTTCAAATTAATCCCACGTTTAGGCTATAAATAGAGCCTTACTCTCCTTAAAAAATAAGAAAAAATAATGGCATATCTCTTACATTATTTTTACACAAAGCATCCCCTTCATCTTGTCCTAATATTTTCATAATTATTACTTCATCCATCCCTAAATCCTCCATCATCTCTAGTTCGGTGAAAAGTTGTGATTCGATCGTCTGTGAAGTGAAGCTATCACACATTGAAGAAGGCACCTAATTTTCAATCAGCTTGAGCATGTCTGCTTCTTATCCCAATCTAAGGTTTGTGAAGGAGTCATGAAGGAAAAGGTATCTATTTTAATTACTTTATTGTTATCAATGTATTTTCCGTAGCGTACTAAAAATATTCCTAAGTTACTTGTTTATAATGGGAAAATGCCCATTCTAAATTAACTTATTTTTAATTTTCTCTTAAAGTACAAACCTTTCAATTCTAGATAATTGACTATGTAGTAGCCACTTTGGTTTTATAGAGAATTTTTTATGTTTATAATTTCATTATAACCACTAAATTATATTTTTTCCCCTGATTCTTGAATTAAGAAATAAAATATTTATATGCATAATTACCCATTAATTATGTTTGGACACTAATAAACCTTGATAAATGTATCGAAAAAAACCATTCAAATAAAAATATTCTTAAGTTACTTGTTTAGAATGGGAAAATCCCCATTATAAATTAGGTTATTTTTTATTGTTTTAATATTATCACCATAGAGAGAAAACCTTTCAACGGTTCAATGGGATGCTTTTGTTACAGATAAAAATTATTTTCCAATTACTTGTGCATAGTGTAAATATTAGAATATTATATTACACTATGGTGGTGCAAATTAATTCACAGTAATCATTATGTTGTTCACTAATCCACATTCATTTATTCATCATACCTATGAACATTAACATTCAACTCTACCAGTGTTGTATACATAGTTACAAGTGCTTATGAGGTATAAACTAAAAGATTTTTGTTGCAAAAATTAGAAATATAATGCTAAAAATATAAACTATGTTGCAAATGAAAGGAAATTCTACAACTAGGTAATAAGTAGATAAAATCATAACATAAGTGAAGGAATGAACTGCTGCAATTCTAATCTATGCATGCAAGGAACTAAAACAAAAAAGAAAAAGAAAAGGGTTTATCAACCACAAGTGGGCCCTGCCTTGGGTGCTAACCTTTCCTAAGGATTGTGTCTATAAAAAAATGATAGAACTCAAATTTTATTCATCATCATGAAGATTCAGAATTAAACTTATAGCAATTCCTTGACTATGGATCTATATCTAATGCAGTCTCATCATTCTCTTTATATTCAACAGAGATGTGAAGAGACTCCTTTAACTAATAGTTACATTTTGATTAAGTACCAGATCACTACCAAGGAATCCATAGATTCTTATGCATGCAATTAGAACTGAGGAAAGGTGTTCTAATATAAAAACATAACTAACTATTCATTCAAACAACCAGTTATCAAGTTAAATCAACTAGTTCCATAGTTGTAGTTGCAGAGCATAATTAGGCATTGGCGTGAGATCCACTCTTGTTATTATAACTGATTCTTTATTGACATGTAAAACTCAGGTGAAGCATCCTTGTTGATCAAGTTTCCCACAATCACGTTTTTGTATGTGTGCATGTTCTTCCTTTGGCTGTAGGTGCCTTGCTACAGATGAGTCCCAGTTGTTGCATACCAGTTGCTGTGGACGATTCCCTTTGCATTGTGACAGAGTTTTTTTGGCTGCATGTTAGTGGACAACATATAATAACTTCTTGCAAACAAGTATGGACATTTAGAAAAAGCACTAATAATCATTCATTATATCAAAGAGATTAACATACACATTCAAAATCCATGAAATAGAGTAACTTAGTAATAGTTATACTAATTAATATATAAGTACCATAAGTTTAAGTTCAAGTGGAAATGTTTGACAGGATAACCAGGGATAAAAAAGTACAAGAGGGTATACAAAATACACAACAAATGAGACAATTAAAATGGTAATTAAAGGGTTTCATCACACCCCCAGACTTAGCTTCTTGAATGACCTCATTCAAGATTTCATTGTTTATCCTTTGCTTTCTTGGGGTCCACCTGGATGATGTTGCACAGTTATCTTGAAGTCAGTTGGCATGGATGTTCCCTCTGGTTCAGTAAAGAAATAACATGCATTCCTCATGTACCGTTTCATTATCCTTTCCTTTAATTCCTCATTTAGTTCTTTATCCCCAGACCAATGAGGTATTGGATAGTGGAAAATAGGTGGATAGTATCCAATAGGGAACCAAGTTTTTCCACATCCCTTTGCTACCTCAATATATGGATTGATTCTCTGGAAAGTTGGGATAATGTTTGGATATGAATGCATTTATTTTCTCTTCAGCTCTAGTGATATTTATTCCCATCTCCTTCTGCATAAGCCTGTACTATTTCTACACCATTGAACCTAATGTGATCTCTAACCTCATCATGGACTTCTTCTCTCATCCTGTATACCCTCTGTTTAATTTTTTGTTCCTTCATAAATTTACCATATTCTTCTATCATTTCCTTGGTATTTCCTGCCTCTGCTTGGATCATCAGTGGTTGTTCTTTGCATAATTGTTTATATTCGACCATTTGTTTTTCCCTGTATAGCTCATTGTTGAAATAAGAACACAGTGCCCAAACTTGTACATCCCTAATGTAGAGAATAGGGATCCAGTCTCTGTCATATTCTAAAGCATAATTGAACATATACAGTTCACAAAGAAGTAACTGGATTTCATGGGGCATTTTTAGATATATTATGAAGAATGGCCTGGCTCCACTGATATCAAATGGTATGTCATTATTGATACAAGTGTATTTTAATTGCAACATTTGTTCCTTTAAGAAGACAAAATAAATATTTGATGGTGGTCTACACTTGAAAATTTCATTTGTTACCTGTACTATGTATCTTCTTGTTTCTTTTTAAGCCTTGCAATCTCATTATCTTTGGCCCTTAGCTGCCTATATTTTTCCTCCAAATCTTGTTGGTGTTGGAAGAGTAACTCTTCCTTTTCTTGTTCCCACCTTCTCTGCAGCTTGTTACAATAATTCTCAAACTTCTGAACCCAATATTCTAAATTGGTTTGTGTTTGCCATATTTCTACAAACTGGCCTAGGAGGCTCTCTGAAAAAATTCTTGTATGACAACTTGTGGCTTGTAGGTTGGATGGTTGAGACACATGTTCTGGGGCTACATGAGCAATTGGAGGGCTATCTATGTGCATTGGTTCACTAGATTCTTGAGCAATTTCTAGCTCAAGGTTCTGGAAAATGTTTTCAATTGTATCTTCTATATCAAGTGGTAAACTTTCTTCAGTATCCATGGCACTGGTTTATGTTGCATGTATTATTTCTGATGACACTTCCTCATGCTTATCTTCATCATCTGCAGCCATAGTGGTTACTTCCTCAAATTCTTTGGTTACTATATCCTCTTCATGTTGTGCATGAATAGTCTCTGTTTCCTCAGGGATTCTATGATCATTGGTTAAAACTTCAATTTCTTCAACTGAAACCTCTTCTTCATACTGCATATGGGTTTCCCCAGCATGAACAACCTCTATTTAAACCTCAATCGGTTTAGTAGGGCACTCATTATCAGGTTGTTCACCTAATTCTTCCTCCTTTTTATTTTCTACTTCACTGGTTTGTTCTTCCATGGCTATGTCTGCATCTGTGACTATAGGAACTTCCTACTCAACTTCCATTGGAATGGATTCCTCAGTCTTCTCCTTCCCCTCCTCATCACTTGTCCAGGGAGATTTGAATATTTCATCCAGACTTTGAAGTTTTTGGATTTTTAGTTTTGAGTCTATGGGATCTCCTTGGTGGCTCAGAGGTTTTATTGGAATACTTCCTCTTGCCTTTGGAGGAAGAAGACTCTAGGGTTGATATATTTAGCAATGCTTCAGCAACCAGAACCCTGTCAGGAGATATGGGCCTAGGGCCTTGCTCTGGAAATGGAGGTTCTTCATGGACATGTGTTTCAGAAGGTATGGAAGCTTCTTGAAGGAATGGGAATTTCTGTAGGAGTAGGGTTTTCTATAAACTAAGGGTTCAGTGGAGGCATAGAATAACTAGCTGAGATTCTTCTCTTGTTCTTACCCTTCCCTAATAGATCATTAATATGCTTTTCTCTTGCAAAGTATCCCCAATTCAATGTAGGATGCTCAGTTGTCCAATGCATTCTTTATAACTAAAGTGACAAGACAATGGTGAGACAAGGCATACCTTCCCCTTTGTGACTCCCTACTCATCTTCTTTAAACTCTCATGCAATAAATTTGGTACATTCACATGTGTCTTTCGTTCTTTAAATGATTTAGCAATTTAAAATGGATAGTATTCAACTGTGAATATCGAACCTCACAGGTAAAATATTTTATAATATAATTGGAAACATCTTCCCAGAAAGGTTTTAAAGAATTTTTTAGAGTACCTTGTCTATCTACCATGAATTTTTCATCCTCATCTACAAATTCTACTCGAGCTTCCTATGGATTGGATTTCACAGGATACATCTTGCCTTCTGTTGGTAGACCAGTGACTGTAGCCAATATTTCATCATTAACCTTAACTTGTAAATGATTTACTATTGTCTTCCCATATTTGAAGGTGGTGGTAAACTCTATGACCATATCCTCATTGAAACCTTGGAACTTATTGATGTAATCCATCCAGGCATTATCGTGAAAGTACTATAGAATTTGTGGTTGATTCTGCAACTGCGAATGGTTTGTTGGTTCATTTCTTATCAAGTCTCCACCCATTGTTAGGTTCTACAAATTTTACAAATTCTATGAAGAAAGAATTCCTTCAAATTGGAATTGATCATACAAAATTCGAATGAACTGAAGAACCAAGTGTTACACTTTTCGAAATTTGTGACCAAGTTTGCATGTAGCTTGAAAAGGTAGCATTAATTTGAATTGAAGGATATCCCAATGTGAAGTGATGGCATGGATGATGACATGGGAGACATGTCACATTATAAAAGGTGGTGAAACATTATGGGTAATAAATTTTATTTGATAACTTGGCACATATATTAATTAAATATAATTATTCTAGTGCTACTCTATTAAAGGAAATCGAGTGCACTTAACTCGAGATGTACACTGAATGATTGTGACATGTTCCTTGTTGGAGTTCACCCTTGGATGCATGCATGAGGATGCATGTTGAGGTACTGTGTGGCTGCAAGTAGTGTTGCTATAGGCCCAATTGCTGTGTGCTGTTGTATAGAATAAGCTCCATAATGAACTCAATTAATTCCCGGAGAGGGAAGATTGAATTTTTCTGGTGCTAACTATCTTCATCTTTTTGTTCTCATTCAGTTGTTCTCTTGATTCTTCATACAATCAGGTTCTATCAAAAAGGAAAGTAAAACAAGGCTTTGGTTGCATGTTGCTGCAAGTGGACATTCTAGTCTTTGCACCATCTCCTTTCATAAAGATTATGCACACCTTGCTACAAATACTCCAAATCCTACAAATCAGAAATGCTAATAAAATAAAACATGTTAGTGAGTGGTGTTGATCACCATGAAGGCTGATCACATCACTTTTATTCCTCCCTGGGGTATCCAGCAAGCTAGATAACCCAAGGCCACTGAAGATCTCATTCCTTAAAAGTTTCAGAAGATGAACCATCAGGTTCAACTTCTGTTCTCAATTATGGTGTTCTCATTTCCATCCTACTTTGGCCTCCTTTGAACTATTGGATGAAGGTGTTCTTATCAGTTGGTTTCTTGTATAGCCTCAATCTATGACCATTTACCAGTAATTTCAATCTCATAGGGTCAATGGTGGTGAGTTTCACAACTCCATTGGGAAATATTTTCTCAATCTCATATGGACCGAGCCACCTTGTTCTGAGTTTTCCCATGTGGTCTTTGTATTTAGAGTCAAAGAGAAGTTTCCAATCACCTTCTTGAAATTTCCTTGTTTTGATGAACCTATCATGCCACTTGATCCTTTGTTTTTGTACCACCTTTGTATTATGAACAACCTTCCTTCTCATTTCATCCAACTCATTGAGTTGAAGAATCATTTTCCTCTGAGCTTCAGAAAAATCTATGCCTAATTCTAATGTAGTTCTTAATGTCTTGTGCTCAAACTCAATAGGGAGAACAATAGTCTTACCTATATAGTAGCTCAAAAGGTGTGAATCCAGTTGTTGTTTTCCATGTGGTATTGAATGCCCAAACTTCCTCTGGAAGTCTTTCTGACCAATCCTTTCTATGCAATGCAATAGTATTTGTCAAGATGGCTTCAATTTCTCTATTTGTTACTTCATCTTGGCCATTGGATTGTGGATGATAAGGTGTGGACTTCCTATGCCTGATTTCATATTATGTAGCTAAATCATACAATAACTTCAGCAGTGAAGTGGGTACCTTGATCTGTGACAATCTCTCTTGGCACTCCATATCTTGTAAAGATATGGTCATATAGGAATTTTACAACTTTTTCACTCTTTTGATTTGGTAATGCCTTTACTTCTATCCATTTGGTGAGGTAGTCTTGTGCATACCAGAATGTACTCTTTTTGTTGAGATTTAGGATCTATGGGACCAATAAAATCCAATCCCCATTTATCAAATGGTTACAATACTATCTGAGGCTGCAATGGCATTTCATCTGATTTGGTAGGCCTTCCCATTCTTTGGCACTTATCACATCTTCTTGCATACAATGTTGCATCTTTATGTAATGTAGGCCAATAATACCCCATGTTAATAATTTTTACACTGTTATTTTTTGCAGTAAAGTGTCCTCCACATGGCTCACTATGGCAGGATTTGAGGACATCATAAATTTCTTCATCATCTATACATCTTCTCATAACATTATCCTTCCCTGTGTGGAATAGGAAACCAACTATCCAAGAAAAATTCACACTTTTCTCTACAATATATTTCTTTTCAGAATATAGATAGTGTGGAGGTGTCTTACCTGAAACCAAATAGTTGGCTATATCAACATACCAGGGTGTCTTGGTGGAAATGGAAAACAAGTGTTCATCTGGAAAAGAGTCATCCACTACTTGCTTCCTCATTATTATTTTCCATTCGTGAGAGAAAATATACTACAACATTATCTTTCCCAGGCTTATCAACAATTGTTACATCAAACTCTTGTAAGAGCAGCAACCATCTGATTATCCTACTACTTACAACTGGTTTGTTGATCAAATATTTAATGGCAACATGGTCTGTATGGATAAAAATTGGATATCCCGTGATATAGTGCCTGAACTTGTTGATGGCGTATACAACGGCTAAGAATTCCTTCTCAGTGACCATGTAGTTAAGCTCAACATGTTGCAGGTTCTTACTCACATAATAGATTGCATAATTGAGTATCCCATCTTTCTATCCTAAAACAACACCAATGGTGTGATCTGAGGCATCAATGTGTATATGAAATGGTAAACTCCAATCTGGTCTCTTAGAACAGGTGCAGAAGTTAGCATTTTCTTCAAAGTTTGGAATGCAGACTCACATTTCTCTTTCCATATAAATGTAGCATCCTTTCCCAATAAAAAAATAATGGTGTTTTAATTCTGCTGAAATATTGAATGAATCTTTGGTAATACCCATCATGGCCCAAGAAGCTCCTTACATCCTTCTTCTTTTTAGGTGTTGGAAAATTTATAATCACTGATATTTTTGTTGGATATACCTGGATCCCAGTAAATGATAGGTAATGACCTAACACTATCCCCTCAGACATCATCATATAACATTTTTCATTTCTTAAGGACAGATTATGCTCCTTGCATCTCTTAAGAACCTTGTCTAAGTTCTTCATTGCTTCATCAAAAGTACTTCCATGGACTATGAAATCATCCATATATACCTCCATGCAATCATTGGTTAAGTATAAGAAGATGCTAAGAACTTCCCTCTAAAATGTGGCAGGTGCATTGCACAGACCAAAGGGAAGAATAGAGTATGCAAAATTTCCCCATGGGCATGTGAATGTGGTCTTGTCCTGATCCTCTAGTGCAATCTGAATTTAGTTGTAGCCACTGTAACCATAAAGAAAAGAGAAATACTTATTTCTAGTAAGAGTGTCAAGTACCTGATCAATGAAAGGAAGTGGGAAATGATCCTTCTTTGTTGTTACACATCCCTATAGCTACGATATAGTTGCCATTATTTTTAGGTACAATAACAAGTGGTGACACCCATTGACTTTCTGAAATTGGATATATGAAACCAACATCCAATAATTTCTTTATGTTCTTCCTTCACTATATCCCTCACTATTGGGTTCATTCTCCTTTGTGGCTATTTTATTGGCTTACAATTGTCATTGATGTAAATCTTATGAGTACAAATTTTAGGATGGATTCCATGCATGTCTCCATAATCCCATGCAAATGTTGTCCTGTGCTTTTTGAGAAGTGCAACTAACAGCTCCTGTTGTTGTATGCTTAATGTTTTGTTCACATTGAGTGGCTTGTCAGGTGTAATATCCACTTGCTTGGAAAGATCAGTCACAGAGCATATGTTGCTACTTACAAAATTCAAGATACAATCATGTGGAAGAAGTTGGTGTAGGATGCATTTCTTACCTGTAACATTCTTAGTACTCTGTTGTAGCAAGATTTGATTTTCAGGATAGCTTATGCATTGCAATTTTCCATCTTCTTCTTCATTCTTACCATAATTATTCTGTAGAACATTTGAAAGAACAACATCTTCCTCTTTTCCTTATATTATGCATGACTTCTCTAGTATCATGAGTTGTTGAACTGAGCTTTGGTCTTCTTCTAGTTCTTCCACCCAAATGGTTTTATCTTCTTCATTGAATGGTTGTGCAGGGGGTAGAGCATAATATTTTTTGTGCTACTTCCATTAGAGATGATCATATTTCCAGATCTACATCTAATGAATGCATCAACAGTTGCTAACCATGATCATCCTAGGATGATAGGATATCCCCCTAAGCTCACTTTTGTCTAGAGAACAATGAAGTTAGCAGGGTACTCCTAGGAGTCTACCACTACTACCACATCCTCCAAAACTTCTTCAGGATTTACTATGGATCTTTCTGTAAGCTACAATACTGTGGTTATTGGTATTAATCCTTCCAATTTCAAATCATCCATGATTTGTTTTGTCATTACATTTACTACTTCCCCCAGGTCTAATCAGTGTGTTTTTTATCACTATACCATTGATTGTGACATTTACTAGAGAGCTGCATGGATCAATATACTTGGGTAGAACTGAGTTCCTAAGCATAATATCAGCTAATTACCCAATGACCTATAGAGTAGATGGATCTTTCCTCTTCCTTCTTGGATTCTTAATGTATAGGTCCTTAACTAGCTTATTGTAGATGGCACATCTTTAATAGCTTTATCAATGGTATTTTGACACAAATGTCTTTAAGATAATTGAAAAAGTGAGAATCAGAATCAGATATGAGGTCAGTCTTCTTTTCTTGTAACATTTTAGGAAATGGTGGCTCATTATCTTGTGTTTTACGCTTGTTAGAGTTCTTCATAGGTTGTTACAGATCAACCTGCAGCCTTTTATATCCTTGTTACGGGTCTTAATGTAACAATTTTGGTTCTTATGTAATTTCAGGAATGGTAGGTCTATTTGGTGAAGGAATTTCTCTTCTTGAGTGAAGATGGATATAGTAGATATCAACAAAATAGGTAGGGTATTGAGCTGGTTCAGTGGAATAGGCTAGATGAGAAGATTTATTATTAAGATTAGGCATTGGTTGAACAGGTAGTTGTGTAGCTTTTGGTTGGGATCCTGATTGGGGATTAGGCATCATAGCTTGTTTCTACTACTAATAAGGAGGTTATTGATAAGCTTATTGGTAATTAGGAGGTGGGTTATTCCAATGTTGTCCCCTTTAGGGCTGTTGTCATGATTATGGAGGTTGTTGCCATTATTTTTGTGGTTGGCCTTGGTATGGAGGTTTCCATTGTTGTTGGTATTGGTTAGGATATGGGGCCAATCCTTGAGGGTTATCCAAAGGTGGGGGCTACATATATGAATTATTAGATCAATTTTAAAATAAATGCATAGGGTCTTGTGTCATACCTCCTTTCCTTGGTGGCCATGGTTTCCTTTGAGAAACATAGAAAAATTTCCCATCTTATGTCTCCAACATTTTGAAATCAGGTAAAGCCTCTCTTTCTTGAGAAATGGTGGCCAATTCTCTACATCTACAGTTTAAAAATATTTCTTCCTTCTACATGAATAACTTAGTACCATTGTGTAGATAATTTCTTGATCTTGTATTCCTTACTCTCTTCATTTTCTCTTGAATAGTTTTGTAGGAGCATGTTCAAAACTAGCCTTTGAAATATTCTTGCTCATATCAGATGAACATCCATTCATCACAAGTCCCTTAAAAAAAGAGTAATTTTCTTCAGTGGTGTTTGACTTTTGAACATAGAACATGCATTCCAAATAATCCTCTAATTTTTCATCCTCTTTTTGTTGCATTTTGTAGATTTCATCACCTCCTTGTTTTGGTAGATAAGTAACATCTTGATATTACATTCCTTACTTCATTTTGCCCATAGTAGCTCTTCCCAATCCCATGAACCACCTTAAAGCTATCTTTGATGTAGGAAACAATCACATATTTGTTGTAATCAACTGCATAAAATCAAATCAAAGAGAAAGGTGTTTGGATATTCTAACATAGCTCCATGGAAATTTGGAAAGGCTAATGGAGAGATATTCTTCATTCCAGTAGTTGCATTGTTGTCAGTGATGGGGAATTCGAAGGTGGTTACCCCATTTCGAGCATTTTTATCTACCTCTTCTGCCATCCCTAGCTCTCAGGAGAAGCTACAGAACTGTCACTTGGAGGATTATCTTCAAAAAGTAAACCAAGTACATAGGTTTCTTCTTAAATATTTAGAATATTTAGAGGTAAATGAAGATATTTTTGCTACTTGTGGATTAGGTAAAAATATACCATGGGCATCCCTTGGATGGTGCATGCATCAACTACTAAACTCATTCAATGGTAATTAGTTGGGGGGTTTAATTTGAGGTAAATTCCTAAAACCTAGACTGCTTCTAAGGAATGAAAAAACCTCACAAAAACCTAATAACTTGGCAATGTCCCCAGCAACGGTGGCCAAAAATGGTGGTGTAAATTAATTAGCAGCAATTAGTATGTTGTTCACTAATCCACAGTCATTTATTCATTAGACCTAGGGACATAAACTTTCAACTCTGCTAGTGTTGTATACACATTTATAGGTGCTTATGAGGTATAAACTAAAAGATTTTTTCACAACAATTAGAAATATAATGCTAAAAATATAAAATACATTACAGATGAAAGGAAATTCTATAGCTAGGTAATAAGTAGATAAAAGCATAACATAAGTGAAGGAATGAACTATTGCAATTCTAATCTATGCATGCAAGGAACTAAAACAAACAAATAGAAAGAAAAGGGGGTTTAGCAACCACAAGTGGGCCCTACCTTGGGTGCTAACCCTTCCTAAGGATTGTGTCTACAAAAAAATGACAGAACTCATATTTTATTCATCAACATGAAGATTTAGAATTAAACTTACAGTAATTCCTTGACTATGGATCTATATCTAATGCAGTCTCGTCATTCTCTTTATATTCAGCAGAGACGTGAAGAGACTCCTTTAACTAATAGTTACATTTTGATTAAGTACCAGATCACTACCAAGGAATCCGTATATTCTTATGCATGCAATCAAAACCAAGGAAAGGTGTTCTAATACAACAACATAACTAACTATTCATTCAACAACCAGTTATCAAGTTAAATAAACTAGTTCCATAGTTGTAGTTGCAGAGCATAATTAGGCATTGGTGTGAGATCCGCTCTTGTTGTTATAACTACTTCTTTACTGACATGTGCAAACTCAGGTGAAGATTCTTGTTGATCAAGTTTCCCACAATCATGATTTTGTATGTGAGTGTGTTCTTCCTTTGGCTGCAGGTGCTTGCTATAGATGAGTCCCAGTTGTTGCATGTCAGTTGCTGCGGATGCAGTCCCTTTACATTGTGACGGAGTTTCTTTGGCTGCATGTTAGTGTTAAAATATAATAGCTTCTTGCAAACAAGTATGGCATTTATACAAAATCACTAATAATCATTCATTGTATCAAAGATATTAACATGCACATTCAAAATCCATGAAATAGAGTAACTTAATAATAGTTATACTAATTAATATATAAGTGCCATAAGTTAAAGTTCAAGTGGATGTTTGACAGGAAACCAGGATAAACAAGTATGAGGGTATACAAAATAAACAACAAATGAGACAATTAAAATGGTAATTAAAGGGTCTCATCACACTACTTAAAAACCAGTAGTAAAAAATATTTGAATCTAATATCACACTAGTTAAGAACCAATAATAGCAATTTAGGAATCCAATTTCATCATTTATAAATCCAAAAATGATGATATTGTAAGTCAAAATTATTGGACATATGACTAGATTTATTGAAAAAAAAATTTATATGAAATTGAAATAAATATTCTCTAACAAATTTTGACTCTTCATCCATGATAATCAGATTATTTTTTAACATCCCTCTTTTATTTATGCCTTCTAATTCCATTTACTCATTAACCTAATCTCATCATATTTTACCCCCATTTAAATTATGATTCTTACTTGATCATCCTTGCATCATGTGATTCCTACTTGAGAATTATCCTTAAGGTTGGTTGGCTATCCTACAACTCCTCATCCAACACCAAAGCTAATATTTACTTTTTTATATTTCTCTTCCTTGATCATTTGTCCCAACCATCTATATAGCCATAACCAAATATTCCTTACACTTTATCACATCCATCATCATTAATATCCCTTTCCCCAATGATTATTCCCTCATCTCACCATTTAATTTATCATTAACACCATCCCTCTAGATATACTATTAAACATGGGGATCATATTTGACCATTTATACAACATTGGAATATTATTTTAGGTCACCTCTTAAGCTAATCCTTGATTATTGCATATTCTCCTTCACCTCCACATATATCACATCTACACAAACACCAAAAATAACACCATTTCATATCACCTGCTCATATTGGTAATATTAATTGATCACCCATGTAACAGGAGAATCTTACTTGAGGACATTCCTTGAGATAAACCTTATAGGTTTCAAATATTCCTTCATGAATACATTCCTCAGCATAATTTAATTGATACTCAACCAAAATCATCTCCTCCAACCAACCCTTAAGTCACAAAATGCATACAATAATCTTATCACATCCTCTATTATCATATTTCATATATCACTTTACTAATCTTACTTGATCACTCTTGTAACATGGAATTCTTACTTGAGGATTTTCCTTGATATAAGATTATAATTATACATTTCCACTTATAACCTCATTTGATCACTCAATTTGATTAGTGCTTCACCATAACATTACCCCCTACCAACCATTAAGATACCACCTTCCTCCCATTATCCTATCAAATCACATTTTATGTCTACACTATTCATTTCGGGAATCCTACTTAATAACTCCTATAATATGGGAATCTTAATTCAAGACACTCCCTAAGATAAGACCACAATTATATATGTCTCAAGCCATCACCACCCTCCTTACTCAAGTTTACTAATTATTCTTTAAGATCCTCCCATCCAACCACCCATCATGCCAAATCCCTCTTCACCAATTTTTTCACTATCATATTCATCTCTTCCTTTTTCATCTTGGGAAACTTACATGACCACCCTTTTCTTGACTAGTTTCCTTTTTCCTACCTCCTCCTACCTAAATTTCCACTATTCACCCATTTTCTTACTATTCCTCTCATATCATCTTTCTTGACATCATATGACCTCATATTACTCCTCTACATCATCTTTGATTTGTCTTCTTCTAATGTACTCATGTCATAGAATTCCATAACCATATGTCCGCCACCTCTACCATCCTCCTATATTTTACCATGATATTTCTAATTTGATGATCCCTTTCTTCCCCTAACATCCTTTCATCCTCGTATTTAGTTTCATCTTTCACTCTATTTTCCCTCCCCTAATTATAACCTTTGTTAAGATCTCCTACCATATAAACCCTCTCTCCATCACCCATCCACACTTTTGTGATTTCCTCCTACCCACCTCATCCCACCTCATTATATACTTTACCCTCATTCAAGAATCCATTCCACCAAAATATCTCTACTATGTTCATAATCCTCCATTTTAGGTATCTTATTTCACCCATTTATTCTTCTTTTTCATCCTTCACCACTTCACCTCATTTTTTCATCACCATTATCCTCATCCTCGTCGTTGGGCTAATTATTTTATCCATATCTTAACAATTTTATCTCATTTTATACACATGTACTATAGATATGACATAATGCACATTGCACATAAGGTCTCATATTTAAAAAAAAAAAAAAAAAAAACATCATAAAACATAAAAAATCCCAAAAAAAATCAAATAATCCCATAAAATCAAACAAAAAATATAAAACCCCCAAAAAATGGGGATAAAAGACAACTCACAATTCATATACTTACCCTCACCCACTCACATTTAATATTTTTCCATCACACCTACCCATGTGCATGTCTAATGTACTATGGACCCTATCATTGCACCCATAGCTGTCCCATTCCCCCATGCACACCAAATATATAAAATCACCCTCACCTACATCATTTTCATCCTCTTTATAACTCTTAGATCCCTTACTCTTTATGCACTAAGGCTATGTTTGAATTTTCTTGCTCTCTTGTTCGCATATCTCGGTTTTGCAGGTTTTGAAGAAGTGAAAGAAAAACATAAAGGATAGATACACGTTGTTACAGTACTATTTTAGAAAAAGTCCACTACATGTGGGAATCACAACTATGATTTTTTTTGTGATCTTCTGTGTGATTTTTCAGTTAATCACAACTGGGATTGTCCCATGATCTGAGTCAAGTATATTTTTCATTTATTGTTTTTTTTAATTTTGATCAACAAAATTTATTTTATCTCCTTAAAAGGGTTAGGGATCTGACCGAGGTAGGTCCCCTAACCACCAAAAACAACTACCATTTTCCAAGTGTTCTTGTGTGCAGGTTTAGATTTAGATCTAAAAGAGTTTTACCCACTTTATTCAATGAAATAACCCATAACCATCCTTCTCTTCATAATGGAAATATAAGATCCATTCTTTTTTAAGTAACATTGATTTAGGGATTTCATAGCAACTAATCCATCTTACAGGTGATCCAAATCTAGGTGCATATATTGGCGAACACGGTGGGATGATTTTTATTTGGGTAACTCTTTTCATTTTATGAATCTAACAATGTTTTCTTTAGGGTTTTATATTCTTTTAAATTTTGTTTTTTACTCTTTGTTATAACTGTTTCCTTTGCAAATATAGCATTCAATTTTGTAGATTTACTAAAAATTAAAAATAATTATAGTCATAGGCCAATTGCAACTGCGACTGTGTTCTAATTTTATGGAACAAAAAAAAATAACATAACTGATTACAGGGGAGTCATAACTACGATTGTTTTATAACTTTTTTATGCTGAAACATTAACAAAACACATTTTTTATTCTTAAGGCAATGAATTGAGAATTAATACAAACTAAATATAGGTCTAGATAAGGGTAAATATCCATCCACATAACTATGGGAAGTGCTTGGGCATAATCCCTAAAACTCATTTTGAGGAGTACCATAGGAACCTCCAAAGTAGCTAGAACATTGGGATGACTCACAAGAAAAAAGGGTCAATGACCCAACCTGATTGACTAGTTTCACCCATGAGGTAGAGCCAATGTTGTCTATGGTGATGGCCCTATCTAGCTTTGATTGATTAAGGGGTAAAGTAAAGTCCACAACTAGAAATTTTCTAGTGTGTGTAATTCATTCAGATAACATTTAGCATTTAGTGAGAGATCCATACATAGGAATCTAAAAAAACACGGGCCCATATTTAACCTCAAGATAAAAAAAATAACATTAGATTCATCAAAATACTTTGTTTCAATTTTCACAATTTCTGAGTGCACACCTACAACTATTTCTATTCTTCACAGACCCATCTCATACTACCATACCTATTTTAGACATAATTTATGAGTTCTGATTTTCCCAACTCAGTTGTAACTATGACTGATTCTATGATTTTTCCCATCCCATATTTTCCCAAAGCTAGTTAAAACTACAACTGACATTTGTAATTCATAGTTCACTTATTACTACTTTATGTTCTTCATCCCATGTTTTTTCACATTCAGTTGTAACTGTGACTACCTTGCAATTTTTGGGTCAAATAATCTTGCTCACTTTTTCCACTCATGTTTCAAATCCTAGTCATGGGTGCGAATTTCATTTATCATGGCTTCTCAGTTACCTTCATTCTCATTCTCATTCTAACTTTCTCCGCCAACACCTCCTTAACCACAATTCTAAGCTTGAGTTCCAACACTTGGGGGACTTCTAACCTACACTAAATTATCACACAATTTGTAATGATCCTATTCATCTCATGTTACCCAATTGTTCCTATCCACCACATTAGAAAATTCCCACCTTTGACAAATTTGATTGCACCAAGGACCCCCAAAATTACTTGCATCTCTTCTACTATGCATGTTACCTCATTCAACATGATGATGTTCTCATTCTTCACACTTTCCCACTTTCACTTGTTGGCTAAGAATTTGAATGGTAATATCATCTCCCACAACATAGTTTTTACAACCTCACACAACTTTTTGACATGTTCTTATCCCACTTTTCCATCCATATTACACCCAAATAAAATATCATTGACCTTCACATGCTTTGGTAAGCCCATAATTATTCTATTCTTGACTTTGTTTCTTGTTGGCATGCACTCATTCACCGAATCTCATGTCGAATCCCATAATTAATCTCATTTACCTGTTTTCTAAGAGGTGTGTCCCTCACATATCACACCACTTACAAATTTATCCACTACGCACATTTGATGAGGCCATTCACATGGAAAAATGCCTCAAGGATGTCCATTTTGGTTGTCCTCCTTTCTTACCTCACACGTTTTTGCTTCTCCTCCTCCCACCACACCATCATCCTTCCATGTTCACAATGTCATCCAATGGGATCCTCCTCACCTCTCACCAAATTTTACACCCACATATTTTCATTCATCATATTCTACTAGAGCTCATTGCTTCATCCAAACCCCTCACAAATTAACTCCTTTAACCAAGTCATTTTCTTATATTCTCTATAATTATTTGATGCGCTAATATCATCACTATCCCTCCCAAACCACCCCTCCATTGTGGCATTCCTCCCATGAAACATGTTCCTATCATCATACTAATGATCATTCTACTGACTCATGTCCCCAACTTTGTAATATTATTCAATATCTTCTCAATAATGGGGACATTATGGTTGATCCTTCATCTCCTATGATTTCACCTAATAACAATAATCCAATCACTTCACACAATATTATTCTTGCTTCTTCTTTATGTCTTATACCTTCATCATTTAAATCATAATTTCCCACTACCCCCCAAACATTATGTGTGTTGGTATACAAATTCATTCTCCTTTTCAAGCCAAGCAACAACATAGATTCGACAGAGAGCTTTGAGGTAGATAGATCATAGTGTGTGTCAATTTGTAGCTAGGGATGATATCTAACTAGCCCTTTGTTACTCAGATTTGTAGAGATATGGATAGAACCTTTAAGAGAATTTGACCTGTCCTCACTACTTTAGGTCGTGCCTCTTCGACTAGGGAGAGATGACCCTTAGTGTAACCTCTGTTTGATGAAGGAGATGGAGATATCCTTCTTTTACACAAATTCTATGAAGAAACCCTTGGGAAAATACGGTCAATACTCCATGATTTAACTCTTAAGATATGTCACTTCTAAATGATGGAGATACTTTCAACACAAGGCTAAGGTTACTGAAGACATTAAGAAATCCTAAGTGTTCTGCATATTTTAGTAAGTAAATTTTGTTCCTTTGTTGATATACATGGCAAACAGGGGTAGTTCAGGATGGATCAATGGTTTTTAAATGATTTTGGTGGGAGATGAAGTAGGATAAAGTTGATTGTACCAGGATTTCAAAGGGACTTCACAACAATGAACAACTTCAACAACAAAAAGCTTCAAAACAGTTAAGATGTTCCTTTAACCAAAAGATGTGCTTTAATGGAGGCCCAAATCAGCACATTTTCACATAATCTTTAAGACTCTAACACGAAGGCACAAATTAAAAGACTCAATTAAACACCAAAGTCTCTGATTAATCACGCCTAAGGTACACCCGAAGACTAAAAGACAATATTTATCAACAAATGACAGTGAATTGATTTTAAATTTGTTTATCTCATTCAAGATGAAGGCTATTCTTGAAATGAAATTATAACTACCATTAAACTATCATAGGGATGAGATCCTATGTGATTTCACAAATATTTCAATATAATATTGTAATAAGAATGAAAGAAAGTATTTTTAGACATTCTGAAACAAAGAAGACACAAATTGCTAGAGATTAGACACAAATTAATTTCAAAATTACTTAGATTCATCAGCAGGGGAAAGCTTCCAGAGCAATCTGAGTGCTCGTCAATGGCTATACATCTACAACCAACTTGACATGATAGAAAAACTTAGCACAGAAGAAAATAATAGGTTATCTCAGCTTGGTCTCTTAGGAAGACGGCTTTCTCAAATTTTCTCTTACAAATTCAACCTTCGACCATTTGCAAGAGTATTCTCATTGTATTTATACATTTTTCTCACTCAATTTTCCCCCCAAAAGAGAAGAATATTCAAGGAAACTTTGCTTGTTACCAATTTGTTTCAAATAACGATGTTTAATAAATTTAGATCTCAAATCTGCTAGGTGTACCAATTGTGAACTGATCACATTTCTTGGGCCTTCGACTAATGACTAGGATGCCATACCACAACTTTTTAGGAGTCCCTTTAATCATTTTGATTCTGTCATGTGAGAAATCCCATTTTTAATCATTTTCTGGAGACTCTGCACAACTGGACATGACAGGTAATCTTTTTCATTCTCGAGGAAACATCTTTTTCATATTTTGCACCTGCACTTTCATCATTTCATCCTTTTTCCTTCTCTTTCCTCTGTAATTTTGTCCCACACCCATCTCCTCTAGTAATTCCCATTTTTGCAAGTTCCTGAGAAAATCCAACTTCAAAATATCGACCTTAACAATCCTTGGACTCACAATTTAGATGATGGTTTTACTGTAACCGGCGACAGTTAGAGAGAACTGATGACGGTTAAGTCGGGGCTGGTGGAATCACATAGTCTGGGTTTTTGTATTTTTGGGGTAAAAGTGGAGTGGATAGCATATGGGAATTGATCACAGAGGGGGTGTAGATATGTTATGGAGGTCTGAGATTATTAAGGAGGTCAAAATATGAAGTTGGACCAAGTATTAAGATGATTGGGTATGGAAGGTGGTTGTAACTGGAGAGAGGAAATGGACAGAGAGTAAAAGACTAGGTTCCTTTACCGCAAAAGAATACAGCTAATGATAAGAAAATGAAACAGATGGAAGGAGGATACTTACTCTTCTGTGAGGTACAGGTCTAAAAAATGATGAAGAAGTTGTTATATTTGAGAATGCTAGGAAGAAAGTTTCACTGTTGTGCCAGTGTATTTGGTTGCCTTTGTTGATCACCTAAAATCAATCTTCATTCTGTTGTCACATCTAAAGAGATCAAATTCGAGAGCCGAGGTTTTCAAAACCAAAACCAATAACCAACCCATATTACAAAGTTGTAAATGGGTGTAAATAGGCCATTTGGTCCATTCCAGTATAACCGGCATCAGTTTAGGGTGAACAGACATCGGTTTGGGTGAGATATCTCGGGTTGTTCAAAATTTTCCAGGGAAGTTGTTCCGCCATTTGATAAGGGTCTCTTCTTTTCCTCGGGGAAAACACTGACCTTAGGAGGCTTTTAAATGTGAGGTAAGGGGATGGGTCTAATGTTAGGTTTTATTTAGGCCATTGGTTTAGGGTTTAGGTTAATGGGTCAAATGATGGAGGTGGTTAGGTGAGGTGCATTTAATAAAGTTAATTTTATTAAATAGGTGTGTTAGGGTAGTGAATTAAGTCAATGTGAATAATTAAATTAATGTGTTAAAAGGTCATTAACTTAATTAAATTAATATATATGGAGATAAATGGCATTAATTTAATTAAATTAATTAAATTAAAATGTGTGGGGTGTAGGAGGTAGGTACTAAGGTGTTGAGAATGAGGAAATGATTATAGGGTTGCGGTAGGGGACCAAGGTGATTACGACACGATTTCATTGTCTACATTTTGCCCCTTCTTGTTGTGTAGCTTGTATTGGTAAGCGACATGAACAAGAATAGAGTGTGGTTGCCCCAAGTGGAAATTAGAGTGATCCCCCTCAAACCAGGAACTGATGAGGTAGCAGAGCACATCGACGAGTGGTTTGATAAAAGTGGATGTGAAGAAGAATAGTGAAAAATGGGGAAACGAGTAAAGGGAAAATCGGGCATATAGGTACATAGTTAAATGGGCCAAGGTCAAATTTAGTGGCAGTTGAACATACACACACATCCCCATTTAACATCATTAAACAAATGAAGAAGACCAATGTGATCATATCTATGTGGGAGTCACTATCCATCCTAGGAAAAAGGGATCTATTACAAGCTGCCATAAAGAATTGGTCAACCTCAAATCAGCTAGCTCATATGCAAGAGAAGGTACTCACAAATGCTACTCATCCTGAGTAGAATCATGGAGGAAAACAAGGTAAAATTTTGAAGCCCCCTCCATTATTTGTTTCCTTGATCATTGGGGATAAACTAGCACATAATTATATGATTGATTATGGGGCAAGTAGTTCTGTGATGCCCAAGTAAATAACTGATCAGCTAGGCCTTCAATATGAAGTCACCTCCAAGGGGGTTGTGTAATTAGATGGGACAGCAGTAGCAATAGTTGGGGTAATTAAATATTTGAGCCTTACTTTGCATGTATGCCCCAATGTCACTATTTTACAAGATGTGTCAGTGATAGATTTGCCACCACTCTTTGCCATATGTTTGTCAAGGGATTTCACAACTAGAATTGGAGGCTACCTATATGTTGATTGGTCACACATGTTGTTTAGTTCAAGGTATTGAGCCAAGGCCACAATCAGGTCTGAACCTATTGTAAAATTTCACATTGAGCCTCATACTCCAAGCCCAATCAATGCCAATTGTTCAGCGTTTAATCAAGAGGATTATCCAAGCACACATGAAGCTGACACAAAAGTTAGAATCATTCTAGATTTGAATATTTATGAATGGGCAAGCAAGGTACATGCTTTTGATCCCTACAAGGAAATAGAGGAATCTTAACTAGGAGTCTATTACATGCATGAAGAAAATTATCCTCTTCCTAGCATCACCAAGCCAAACCATAAAGTTGACAATGAGGTATGGCAGTTGTTCTTTGATGGATCAAGAAGTAGACAAGGTGTAGGAGGAGGAGCTATGCTTGTTTCACCTCAAGGCATTAAGTATTATTCATATTTTAGATTTCAATTTGCATGTTCTAACAACACTGCTGAATATGAAGCTTTGATACATGGATTGCATTAGTCAAGGAAGAGAGGCATCAAAAACTTACAAGTCTTTGGTGATAGTGAGTTGATTGTTAATCAAGTTAAAGGACGACATGCTGCCAAGAATGACCTACTCAAGAGTTATAAGAATAGGGTGTGGGGTCTCATTGAGGATTTTGAGGGCTTTGGCATCAACTCCATCCCTAGGAAAGAGAACCAAGCTGCTAATAGGCTTGCAGCAGTTGGAGCAACTTTTGATTTTGTGGAGATTATCAAAAGAGATCAAATGTAGCCAAACATCCATGTGAGTTTGAGGCCATCAATGCCAGACAATAATGCAAGTTGGCAAGTGTTTGAGAGTGACCAAAAAATCATCAATTTCTTACAAGAGGAAGATGAGTTCTCAGCTAAAAATTAGGAAAAGTTGGAACAACAGTATGGTGATCAAGTGGTACAGCTAAGAACCAACAAACTACCAAAATGACTTGTGACTTTAGAGTCTATCTTCAATCCTAATGATCAATTTAGGAAGGAGAAAGCAAAAATCCAAGTCAAGGGAGAGGATTTAGAGCCCATCTTAGTTGGAGAAGGCAAGTCACTTCAAATTGGTAAAGTGGAAACCGAGCAAGAAAGGTATGAATTCATGCAACTTTTCCAAGAGTTCCCAGATGTATTTTCTTGGAGCTATGAATACTTGAGAGGTTTCAATCCCAAGCTAGCTCAACACATAATTGAACTAGATCCAAGTGCTAAGCCCATCAAGAAAAAATAGATACCGGTCAATCCACACATTGAGCCTCTCATGAAGAAGGAATTGAATAAGTTAATAGAGAAAAGTATCATATTCCCCATCAAGAATTCAAGCTGGGTTGCAAACTTGGCTCCAGTTAGAAAGAAGAGTGGATAAATCAGTGTGTGTGTAGACTTTAGAGATTTTAATAGAGCATCCCTCAAGGATCACTACTCACTTCCTTTTATGGAGCAGATTTTGTAAGTTGTTGCTGGCTCTGAGAGGTTTTCATTGCTATATGGTTATTCAAATTATAATCAGATCATGGTAAATTAAGATGATCAGTTCAAAATAGCCTTCACCACCAAATGGGGAACCTATGCATATAGAAAAATTCCATTTGGGTTGCCTAAGGCCGAAGCTACTTTCCAAAGGGCAATGGATATGGAATTCAAGGGATTGATCAACATAATAGTGCTAATATACCTAGATGATATTAATATATTTTCTAAAAGTGCAGTAGACCAAAACTTTCATTTGAGATAAGTGTTCCAAAGATATAGAAGATTTGGAGTATCCTTGAATCCCAAAAAATGCATATTCCTAGCTCATGAAGGCAAGCTCTTAGGCCACATTGTTTCTAAAGAAGGGTTAGCAATTGATCCAGAGAGGTTTGAAGTAATAAAATCACTGCCATTTCCAAGTCATAAGAAAGATCTTCGAAGTTTCTTGGGAAAAACCAATTTTGTTTGAAGGTTTGTCCCAAACTTTGCAACCCTTGTCAAGCCAATAACTATGATGTTGAAGAAAAGTGTGGCATTCAAATGGATAGCTGAAGGTAAGGCAAGTTTTGAGGAAATCAAAGAAGCTATCTCACGGGCTCTAACTCTCATTAACCCATATTTCTCCAAAGACTTCGTCCTTTATGCATTTGATGGTGGTGATACAATTTCTACAAATTTAGTAGAGTAGAATGAAGAAAATGCAGAGCAGCCAATTTCCTTCTTTAGCCAAAGCTTGGAGGAATATGAAGTAAGGTATTCCTTCATTGAGAAGCATGTTCTTGTAGTGATTAGGAGCTTGAAGAAATTTAAGCATCTAGTTTCAAACAATAAGGCCCAACTGTTGGTTTCTCATGTGGGAGTTAAAGACTTCTTCCTCAACAAAGATCTAAATGAAAAACATGCAGGGTGGATTACTCTTGTCATGGAGTATGACATTGAGATAAAAGTCACCAAGCTAGTCTGAGGAAAAGGATTGTGTGAGAAACTGGCCTTGATTCAACTAATTGAAGCAAGAAAAGAGAATAATGTTGTTTTGGTGCTGCAAGACAACCAAAAACAAAGAGATGTTCAATAAGAAAATGGTGGTGTGCTCACTCCTTGCTGGACCAAGACATAATACACTTCTTATAAACATGTCTATGCCCTCCAGAGATGAACAAAGCCAAAAGAAGACACTTCAAATTGCAGGCTATTCCGTATGCACTTGTTGATGGTGTCTTGTTCAAAAAATATATCAATGGAGTGTTGCTGAGGTACATTGGGACAAATCATATTGAGAAAATGTTAGAAAAGTTCCATAATGGATCAGCTGGGGGTCATTTTTCTCCAAGAGTGACAACTCTAAAAATCATGAATGTTGGTTATTATTGGCCAAAAGTGTTTAATGATTGTTATGCATGGATCAAGAGGTGTAAGAATTGTGCATTCTTCACAGGAAATGAGAGGTTAGCAGCACTTCCATTGCACCCAATCTCAGTGGACCAACCATTCATGCAATGGGGTTTGGAATTCATTGGAGTCCATTAATCCAAACTCAAGCCAAGGGCACAAATGGATTCTAACAGCAACAAACTACTTCACCAAATGGACTAAGGTGGTGGCATTCAAAGAGGTAAATGAATCTAGCATTCTAGACTTCTATGAGGGGATAAAAACCAGATTTGGTACACCTGCCACTATAATATCAGATAATGCGTTGGCATTCATAGGATCAAAGGTAACTGAATGGGCTATTAGAAATGGGATCTATTTGAGCACTTCATCAAATTATTACCCTCAAGGTAAAGGCCAAGATGAGTCCACAAACAAGAATCTATTAAGGATCATCAAGAGGAATCTTGATGAAAATCAAAGGACTTGGCACACTAATCTCAAATCAGCTCTATGGGCTGATAGGGATAACTCCCAAGAGGTCCATAGGTAACTCTCCATTCAGAACTTGTTTATGGGAGAGGAGGTAATCTTGCCTATGTCACTTGAGTTGCTAGTATTCGAACTCATGAAGCAATTGGAATTGTTGGAGTTTGAGCCCATGGAAGTTAGATATGCAAAATTGATGGAACTCCAAGAAATCAGAGAGCATGCAGCCTAAAACAATGGAAAAGGACCAAGCATTGATCAAGAGAAGCTTTAATAGGAAATATAAGGCTAGAACTTTCCAAGTTGGAGATTTAGTGTTAAAATGGGATGCAGACTGAGCAAAGCCAAGAAGGCATTCAAAATTTTATGCCATTTGGAGTGGCCCCTACATGGTCAAAAAATGCAAAAACAACAATGCCTTCTAATTGTCTACATTGGATGGTGAGGAACTGCAGATTCCAGTTAATGGAATCCATCTAAAGCATTGCTACTAGAAGGGAAACTTCTCACCTTCTACATATTAGCTTAGATTTTTTCATTCCTCCAAGTGTTTATGCACATTGTTTTGTTGTATCTTAGATTTGTAATTTCCCTAAGTTCTTTGGCACAAGTTTTTTTGCCCCAAGGGTACATCTTTTGCACATCATATTCCAATTCAAAGTAATTTTTCTACTCTATTAATCTTCATCTTAGAGATTTTCTAATGAATTGAGAGTAACAAGTAGTTGAGTTTATGACTCCATGCCCAATTTATGCAAAAAAGGCCACTGATCATTCATCAAGCAGGCAGATGACCCCTCTGAGTCGCCAAAATTGTTATCCAAAATGAGCCCCCTACTTATTTTGGGTAACTTTCCTTCTTTCTTTCCTTCCTTGTGCTTCAACTTCAATTTTTACACATTGTAATCACTCAAAAGATTCTGGAAATGGCTTCATCAAATAGGATTTTTCTTCCCCTTTCTAGAAAGTTAAACAAGTCCTCCTAACTCCTTCTATTTTTTGAGTTATGGCTCAGTGGAGTTTGGAGGGGAAATTTTCCCTAGGCGGGCCCATGGAGGTAAGGAAGATTTTTTGCGAAGGAGATTTGGCGGACCGGTAGAGTGGAGAAGGAAAACTTTCCAGGGTAGACCCATAGGAAAATGTTTAGAACTTAGCCCTTTCGGGTAAAAAACTCAAAGGAAAACTTCATCCCGAAAGCCTGCAGAGGAGATAAATTGTTTGAGGCCTACAACTAACCAGGATGCGCCATGTGTCAAGGTAGAGCGGTGAGCATTGGAGGGAATTTCAAGTTTTTTTGTTGTTTGGTCAAAATGCGTCAAAGGAAAAAATGGAAGTGCAACCCCCATTGACAAATCAGAGGGTGCCTCGTGTCCAGTTAGCGGCAGGAATCGGGGCACCAAGAGGATTTTGGAATTTTTTCCAAAGTGGTGAAAAATGTAAAAGTGAAGAATGGGCTACATCTCCTCAACTAATCAGGCAGCTCCACATGTCCACATCATTAGTAGAGCAGCTGGGCTACGGAGAATTTTGGGAAAATTTCCCATTTTTGTGAAAGGGCCAAAATGTTGTTTTGAAGCTGCGGATCAACCAGAAGGCACCACGTGTCATCAGGACGATGGGGTACGGAGATTTTTTGGGAAATTTTCCCAATTGAAAAAAGAGGGGAAAAGTTCAAATTTCAGCCCATGAACCCAAATTTTTTCCACTTTTCACCCAAATCTTCAAAAGGGCATATCTTTCACACCAAAGCTCAAATTTTTATGTTTTTGGTATCATTAGAAAGCTGTTAAAATTATCCACATGATGGACTATTCAATTTTGATTTTTGGTGGGGTTTGGTGGGATAAAAATGAAGAAATTTCTCTGGCATGGGAAAAAATGCAAAACCGACCCCCAACCACCAAAATTGATGAAGATCTGGCACCGTTGGGAAGATCTCGGCCTCATCTACGCCATGGAAATCTAAAACTTTAAGTTTGGGGAGGTTAGGTGGGAGAAAATGGAGAAACGTCTTCGGGCCATTAATGCAAGATCTATTTCACCCCAATAACTAGATTGGATTTGATCTGATCCATCGTTTCCTCCTCCTTTGAGACACCGAATAAGAAATTGATGCAGTTAAGATAGATTTAGGGGCAGATTTTGTGGGAGGCATTTAATAAGTGGTTGTTGAGCTTTGAACTATTTTCCCACTTCTCTCTCTGTCTCCCCTTCCATGTTGAATCTATAAAATAGGGTTGAAACTCATTGTAAAAGGGTTGGACATTTTTTGTTCTTGCAGACTCCCCTCTTCCCCTTGGCACGTGAATTCATGGAGTTTTAGGCCTCCCATTGGAACTACAATATGTTTTTTGCCTCCTTTCCATTGTAATGCATCGTATAAAAAACTTGGGAATGATAATGTATGTTTTGTGATTTATTTTCTAATCCTTTCATGCATTTATTATTATCCTCTGATCTTTCATTATATTTTGGCAATTTGTGCATGCTTTGTGTTGCATTCTTATGATCTTTGTCTACTTTGCAAAGCAATAAGTTCAGCACTCCTTTGGTGTATCACCATTTTTTTTTACTTAGTTTCTTTCCCATTTCCATGCTTCTCCTTAACCCTGTCTCCTTAGTATTTTTAGAGTATGAATTTTGAATCAGAACCTCTATAAAAATTTCATGCATACACCTAAACAGAGGGGTAAGAACTAGCTTTCTCTGGAGAGTTTTCTCACCTTGTAAGTTCCCACACCTTAGAGAAAACTCAATGTTGTGCAATCACACTAAATGACCCAATTCTAGACTGCAGATCTATAGGTCATTTAGGGGGTGCTGTGAATTTGCACTAATAGTTATATTGTGAGACAGGGGCATTAGATGCCTACTGTGAAAAGGGATGAGTACTAGTGATGGAACTCATATTGATAGGGGGTGTGGATGTGTGGATAGATAATACTAGATTTTGGATTGAGGATGTAGGTTTTTGTGATGATATTGGCTAAGATGAAATAGGAGGGGTAGTAGTAAGAAGAATACTAACTAAGCTTAGTGGAGGAAGAGGATAAGCACTAGAGGCTATGAGATTGGATATAGAAGGTGATGATGTAGTGTTGTTTTGTGTGGCTGATGAGCTTGACAAAGGATTTGATGATGTGGATGGTTTTTGGTTGGACGTATCTTGTGACGAGGTAGTGTTAAGATCAAAACTAGTGATATGAGCTAATGAAGTAGGGGCTGATGCTCCAAATTCACCAGCAGTGGAGTAGGGGTGAATTTGTTGGATAAAATTATCGTGATCGAGGTCAATGATTTAATAATCATTGAAGTTAATGGTAGTAATAAGAGGTCGTTGTTCTGGCTCTAGGTGTTGGAAGAGGACACCTTAGGAAGCATGGTAAGAATTAATAGCCACTGGGTTAGATCCTAGACTTTCTTAAATATTGGATCACCACTATTAAAGAACCATGGGATAAATGGATCTAGAATTTGTGATGTGGTTGACTAAGTACTAGAAGAATGTGGGGGTTCTTGATCAGTGTCTGGAAGTCGTTAGAATTGATCAATTATATTTGGAATATCTTGAAGGAGGGACTCAAGAGATTCCAATGATTTTTGAATATGGTTTTTCATATCGTCAGTGTTTTGAATATGGGATTTTTGTCTAGTTAAAACCATGAACTAATCAAATGAAGAAAAATAAAAATGGTTGTTTAAAACAATAGCAAATAATTCACACAATCAATTTTTATTATCTTGATTAATTTAAAAAAGTGTGAGATAAGAAAATGGTGAAAATGGTACTAAGAAAATGTCATCTAAGGTTGGTTTCAAGTGATTTTAAGTTCATATTCCTCGATATACCCAAATGTACGTGAGGCCCATATCTATGTTGGTGTTGGTGTGAGGCAAGATATTGGTACCTACCCCCCACTTCGTGGTCCCGCAACGATAAGGGTATTAGGTTATTAGCCGATATACCACCCACCAGATTATTTATACTTGGTCAGAACACCGAGTCATCTTTTCCTCTTGGTGATGAAATCCAAAGAGGTCCACCTAGGAAGGATTTTTTAAATGTAAATTTTTATGTGATATGTGATTTGGTTTTGTGAAGGGAGTTTTGTGAATGTAATTAATTCAACTCCTAATTAGACTAGATGAGCAAGCACAATGAAGGTTTGTTATTAAGACCCAAAAGAAATGTTTACTTCGATGAAAACAAATCACACAAAATGTAGTGATAAAAGGAAGAACAAAAAAGGACATACATGTGATTGTTATTCCTTTTTAATTTTTATGTGTTTTGAAACAACAATGCGGCACTCCAAGATGAAAGGTTAGATTATATTGAAAAGAAAAAAATAATAAATAATAAAATCTAATAAAAAAGGTACTAAGGCCCCAATAGGCATGCCAAGATGGTTATGGAGAATTTTGGTTTATTGTTATTATGTTGAAATACCAAAAACTCTAAATAAAGTAAGGTTTACCAATACCTGTGTCAAAAAAGCAATGTTAGGATGATTGGATACACAAAAAATGTTAAAAAATCCTTCTTTCCATTGAGTGAGAGGACCTACATACAAATACAACATAATAGAACTGATATTAGATAATTATTAAATGATTTTCTCGGTAAAGGTTGATCCCCATAATCCAAAGGGATTCCTTGAAGGGTGTCAACTTGTGTTTGCAATTAAGTTCTATGATATTGAAATAAGATAATGATAATAAGATTATAATTCAAGAGGAATGGAGATATATTTCTATGTGTTGTAGGTGGCCCAAAGTATAGTTGTAGCAAGCTCAAAGTCCAAGAAATAGTCAAAATCAAGCTTGTTCTGTTACATCCTATATTTCACATATGATTTCAAGTTGTTCCTCGATGTCCTCAATATCAACTGTCAAGGTAATGGCACATAAGATAAGCTTGTGTGAGATATCAAACTACTCCCACATAAAGGGTTGTTACATGATTGGAAGATCATAGATATTTGTAATGGGTTGTGATGTACCTGGAACTGACATCTACAGAGGACACATCTTGCAAGAAGATAGATTAGGCCAAAATAGATTGAAGAAATACTCTGAAAGTATGTAAATGTGGTAGAATGAGGAAATGATAGGAATTGTAGGTGATTTAAGCATAAGCAATAACAATTCAGATAGAAATTATAGGGATTATTGTGTGCAAGGTTATATATTGATAAAAAGAGTGATTTTGATAGAAAAAGAGACTTAAGATAATTGATTTTTCTAATATATGATATGTTAATAAAGTGAATACAAAAAAAGACACATATTTGATTACCTTTGATGTAGAAATGGACTAGATAGAGCTGCAAATGCTTATAAGAGACTGTTGAGTCTATGATGGCTTAACAAGGATATTGTGGACATTTGGATGTTTGTGAAAATGTATTTTTGTTCTCTAATGTGACAGAGCTTCAATGTAATGCTTCTGGGATCTTGAAATGGGGAGTTTTGTGTTTCTTTTATAATCCTCAGTGATTCAGTTAGAATTGGTGTCGATTCAAGAAAAATGGAGAAACCCACTTGGAAGTGGTTTCAACCACTTATAAAATGGTATTTTAAGGTATAAGGATGAGGGAATAGGTTAGGATGAGTTGAAATGGGTTTAGGGAGTTAGGATGTTATGATAAAAATGGGTTAGGATGGGTGGCAGATGGTTAAGGAGGTTTAGGATGAGTAAATAGGATAGGTAAATAGTTTTTACGAGGGGTAAATGTGATTTTAGGATAATTTTATGATTATTTGAGATTTGAATGTGAAGGATGTAGGTGGGTTACCTAGGGTTCTGAAAACTTGGTGCTACAGTCACATTTTCTAAGTGAGGAAAGAAATATGGAAAACAAAATAAAATAGAGTATACTAGGTAGTTATAACATTGGAGGATTCAAAATATGCCTTTTTTTGTGAACATATTAGGAACTATAAGGCATAATGCACAATTTGTGAACCTTCATTGTCATGTTAGTGTTAATATACTAGTGAGTTATTTTGAAAATGTATGTCCACTATATTTTCCTAAGGTGAAATAGATGTAGAATTAATTCCACAATTGTAAATAATAGGAAATTGTTGGTTGCTTTTCCAATTGTGGGATTGTATACATACATAGTTTAAAAAATTATTCTAGGTGTATGTTAATGTGATAATGATCAAAACGGTCACAAATTTCTTTGTGCTTGTGTGATTTGGTGAAAAAAATTCAAATACAAAATGTAAACTATTTTTTTTTACTTTTGACTCATTTTCTTTAGTTATAAAATTTGATTTGATTTTTTTCATCTCTGGCTACAAATTCAATTTTTATACTGGCATGGGATGTTAAACTTAGTCTATAAGAACTTAATATTGATATGTGACTAGTTAATTTCTATAATATTAGTGTATTTATTATTTTTTAATATAAATTTAGTTAAATACTATAATATTAGTGTATTTACGTGTTTATTAAGTATATGTATGGATCTATTTAATTGCCATGGTATTAGTTTATTTGTCTGCTTATGTCATAGATTTTTAACATGATAAATAGAGTATTTTATGATAATGCCTATAAAAATTTCCATTTTCTTCTTAGAATGTTGAATTTTGGAGTTATTAAGACATGTAAAAATACTAATTATAAACTTGAAAAAATTGCATCCTATGAATGGTTTCCATACCTACCTTTAGGATTTAAATAATTACATCAATAGGTGTTCCTAAATGTGATGAAAGTTGATGATAAAAAAAAATGATGTTCAATATTATTCAGTAGAGTGCATTGGCATAGAACATAATATAATCTAGAATAATTTGTTTGGGTGCAAGGATCACTAGCACATCCTTTTCTACATTGTTAAGTCTTAATATATTTTACTCTGAAATGAAATAATATTGAAAATGGAACATTTTGACTATCAATGAGTCAACACTACAAAACAAATCCCATCACATTCTATGTTACAACATGAGGTGAAATAAGAACAATCTCAAGTCATGTGTTCAAACCTTATCGATAATAGTGAAATAGTAACGGAAAATTCAGTGAAAGCATGACAGTCATGAAAATATCACAAGATATAGAAATTCGTTGGGTGTCCATTAATTGAACATCCTCCTAAATAATGCATTTGATTCACAATGTTATAATCATATCTAGATTATTTTCTTCGTGGGGGGTGCTATGAAAAATTCTTACAATATAACCATGATAGCATTCAGCGATAATGTCTGCATTGCTAAAATCAACTACCCTTACTTCCATCATATAAATTATATTATTAGATAACATTTAATGAATAAATTATTTGTGCAAGTAATTCTAATAGATTCCTTGCTAAATTTTTGAGAATAGGTAACCCATACATTCGGTCCTCTTTCTTCATATTTAATTGCTCCCTCATACTTGTTGTCATGCAAATGTGCAACAAGGAAATTAAAATTTTCTGAGCATGACAACTATACCCCTATGTTAATTTTTTCAAATCCTATCATTCCAAGACACCCCGAGTCTACCCAGTCAGTCTAATTTACCTCCCAATTAACGTCATCTCATCCCTTTAGGTGATTTAGGAAAGTCCATTCATTCCCCCTAGGTGATTTTAGGAGTTCATTTGCAAAGGCTACAGGAAGTTGTGGGAAGGGCTATCATTGGCCTTCCTAGGGATGGAGCAACCCAACGAAGTAGAGAAGAAGATCCTCAAGTGGATGTGGAGGTGATTCAAAGGTCCTGGGACATCATGGAGATGATTCATGGGAAGATTCTGGAAGGGCTCAGAGAAGTTGGGGCAATTTCACCAGACATTAGGGTTCATAGGCCTAGTCAGTGCATAGGCCACAACAATCGATTGAGCTTTGGAAGGTGATTTTGGGAGCTATGGATGGAGTTAGGAGAAGAAATGAAACATATTCATAAAGATATAATTCCAAGACCATACAAGATGGTGAAATCATATTTTTCACAACACTTTGGCTGCATTTGGTCTGCAGGCAAATTTTCTCAAAGCACAAGTAGAGTACCAAACCAAACTTATCAATTTTCCAAGGATAAAATTGATGACATAAGAACTCCCACCATTAGATTCAAAAGGCCATTTCCAATCAGGATCATATAAATATTTCATGAAAACTTATCATTTGGAGCTCAAGATATTGTCATCGCAAGTTGTCCTCAAGGTTTGGGAGTTAGTCAAATTTTCAGCTCCAGAGGCATGGCAAGATTTTGTGTCCCTAACATTCCCTCAGGGTTCAGGGATATCAAGGTTTTAAAAATTCACTCGGCCCCCTTGAAGCCCTCTAAACCCACAAATGACCTCCAGGATCACTAGTTCAGCCTCCATGTGCTTGCGGGAGCTCACAGCCTTCACCGTTGATCATTGCCACATGGCATCACCTTGACCACCATGGAAATTTATGTCCCTCGTGCCCCTTTGAGGTGAGGGACACAAAACATGAAAAAATGTGCCCAGCCCCTAAGGAGACTCCTAGTCACTCATGTAACCTCTTCAAGAGAAAATTTCCAGCCCCTAGGTGCTTGTCAAGCCTTCATTCCCTATAGTCGGATCTCCACCAGGTGGCATCACCTTGACCACCATGGAAATTGATGTCCCTCATGTTGCTTTGAGGTGAGGGATGTCAAGGACATAAAAATTTTCCCAGTCACATTCTGTGCATTTTTTTTGAAAAATTTAAATCTGGCACTTAGCCGTTATTTCACCCCAATTTCTCCTTCACAACTTCATACCTTGTCATGGCTTATGTTCATGATTGTCCAGACACCCGGTCCACCATTGTTGCTTCAAACCAGATCTTCCATGGCCAAATAATCCTCCAATTCATGAAAATACATAGGTCTTAGGGGAAGAATTGATCAAATTTTTGTTGAAGAAACGAAGAACGAGGAGAAAATTAAGATTTTTTGCCAGATGACCATGAAGTCGCCCAATTCGGAAATCCTCATATCTTGCGAAATACAAATCCGATCGAGATGTCGTATTTTACAGACTAGTCACATTTTTCAAGGCAATAAATATGCAATAAACGGGAGGTCAAATGGTGCCCAGAATTATTTGTTCCAACAAAATCCTCACTTTGTGCACCGACTCACATTCGTCAGATTTCCCATCATCCCGGAAATGGAAATGAGCTAAAAACTTGCACATGAGCACTCTAAATAAAAAACCTATCATAATGGAGTTGTTTTCGTTGCATAAATGGAGACAAAAACTAGACTTGCAAATTTCGGAGCTCCATTAATGGCCGCCATGGCAGCTCTGTGCCCAAAGCCACTACCAAGTTAAAATTTCAAAATTTATTTCCAATCATTGTAGCAGGTGAAATCAAGTGAAATTCGAAGCACATGATTGTGATGATGAGCTGAATCCAAGAAACATATATTCTGTCACAAACCAAGCACCGGAAATCCACTTTCCAAAAATAGTAAGCTTTCCTACACATGCTTGTTATTTTTGGTAAGTCTTCATCAAAAGTGGATATGGAAAAGGTAGTGTGCACTGAAGATCTCCAAGAATCCAGAATGATTATCTAGAAGCAGAAAACAGTGAAAATGACAACTTACTAAAAATAGTAAGTCCCTTATATGGTTGTTTACTAACAATAGTAAGTCACCCCACAGAAGTGATCAAAGCAAAGGTGGTGTGCATAGGATTGAATGAAGATTTTCATCACATCAAAATGATCAAGAAGAAGCAAGAATCACGTTTTACTAAAAATAGTAAGTCTCCTCATCTGGGCATTTACTAAAAATAGTTAGTCACAATCATAGAGTATTAGTGGCACAATGGGACATTCAGAACTTCATCGTATGTAGAGCTTTCCATTAATTAGGATCATTAGATATCATCAAGCGTTATTATTATCTATTGTTATCTATGAGTTCCCTCTCCCCAAACTTTATCTCCCTTCAAATGTTCTAATTCTTCGTTGGGGTTTGCACTTTTTGATATGCCTTTAAGTCATCTAAAAGTGACTTTAGAAACACAATGTAAATTAATTCACCGTTATTTTATAGAAGGGACTTAAATATTTTGTATGAATATGAATAGTCTAAAGTTATAAATAAGTCATATGGAGGGTCATGAAGAAAATGAGGAGTCGAGTCTACTCTATAAATTGTAAATTCGTTACCATCTCAAAGGGTTGACGATTGATCTTGTAAACTCAAGAGTGCATTGTACTTGGAGAAATGGAAAGGAGATAGCCATTTTCTTCTACTTTCCTCTACTCTTAAATTTATTCCATTCCCACACTATGTACAAATTTTGTTTAAGCAATCAATACAAGAAGAAGGAGTTTCTAGCTTTATTTGACTAAGGGGTTTCTTGATACTTTGTGATCAATAAATTTTATTTGGTCTTGTTGTTATTTGTAGAGTTATTTCTTCTCATGAAAGAATGTGTTGAAAATTCTTACTAGTGTGTGCAGGAATCTGATTTTCTACCTGTAACATTAGTTCTCTTACCTCTGTTCTCACTCCCCTTTCCCTTTCTTCAGACAAATTCTTCCCTAACACAAAGATCGGAAACTAAACTTGATGACGATCTCATCCTATCTAGAAAGATCAAGAATCCCTCAAAGGGTAAAGTTCAACATCCTGGAGATGAAAGAACCAATCTTTTGATTCAGAAAATGGTGAATGAAATGGCATCATTGAGGAGGGAAATATTTGAATGAGTTTCTTCTCAAAGAAGTAATGAAAATCATATTTCAAGAGAACCTTGAAGGATTTCCTTTGAGGCCCCACCTATCAATGCAAATTGTAGGAGTAAGGAAAATGAAGAGGACCTTGAACCAGAAAATAAAAGTGATGATTTCCTTAAAAGTGATGAGTTTTAGAACAATACACAAATCAGATTCTATGAGTATTCCAGAGGTGATGAAGAAGACGAAGAAGATACACTCAATTTCTCATGTGCAGTATTCACTCATTCTCAGTCTGATAAAGGAACATATCCCTCCATTTTTGTAAAGAAAAAGAAGACTAAAGATCCTCCTATGGCGTCTCCGCAAAAAAAAAAATCAATCGAGGATCTTCGATCCCACCCTCCATGGAGTCCAAATTGTTGAATCTTGATCTTGTAGAAATTAAGAAGGCTCTCGTAATCCCAAGTAAGTCTTCTGATGCCTATTCCAATTCTAAATCTAAATCAGCCCCTATAAAATCTAGTACTTTGTAAGTTCCTAGTGTACCTTTCAAAATACTCTTCATTCCCCAAAAATCTAGTATTTCTTCCAAACCCATCCTAAATCCAAAATAAGTCCCTTCATCACCTTCGCTTGCATTTGCTCCTTTTTATTTCATAGAAAATGTGAACAAATCCAAAGTCCAAATTACTGAAATTGAATATTTGTGGACTCATCCTAAACAATTTGAGAGGTTCATCCGATATTTCAGGAGTGGTATTCTAACACTTAAAGATGTAAGTTCTAAGTCCAAAGGCCATAAAATCCTCCAATTCATGAAAATACACAGGTCTTAGGGGAAGGATTGATCAAAAATGTTGAAGAAACAAAGAATGAGGAGAAAATGAAGATTTTTTTCCAGATAACCATGAAGTCACCCAATCAAAAAATTCTCATATCTTGAAAAATACAAGTCGGATCAAGATGTCATCTTTTACAGACTACCATATTTTTCAAGGAAATCAAGATGCAACAAATTGGAGGTCAAATGGTGCCTATAAATGTTTTTTCCAACAAAATCCTCACTTCATACACCAACTCACATTCGTTAGATTTCCCATCATTCCGGCAATGGAAATGAGCTAAAAACTTGTACACGAGCTCCAAATGAAAAACCTATCACAATGAATTTGTTTTCATTGCAAATGGAGACAAAAACCATACCTGTAAATTTTGAGCTCCATTAATGGCCGCCATTGCAACTTCATGCCTAAAGCCACTAACAGGTTAAAATTTCAAAAATTATTTACAATCATTCTAGCAAGTGAAATCAAGTGAAATTCTGAGGAAGTGACCGCAAAGATGAGTCGAATCAAGAAAAATATACTTCTTCGTGAATCAAGCACCAAAAATCCACTTTCCAAAAATAGTAAGCTTTCCTGCACATGTTTGCTATTTTTGTGCATCAAAAGTGGCTATGGAAAAGGCAGTGTGCACTAAAGATCTCCAAGAAACCAGAATGATTATATGGTGCAGAAAATAGTTAAAATAGCCACTTACTAAAAATATTAAGTCCCTTATATGGGTGCTTACTAAAAATAGTAAGTCACCCATAGAAGTTGTCAAAGAAAAGATAGTGTGCGTAGGATTGAATGAGAATTTTCATCACATCAAGATGATCAAGAAGAAGCAATAAATGTGCCTCTTACCAAAAATAGTAAGTCCCCCATCTGGGCATTTACTAAAAATAGTAAGTCACACTCAAAGAGTAGTTTTGGCACAATGGGACATTCAAAACTTTGTCGCATCAGATATTTCCATCAACAAGGATCATCGGACTTCATCAGGGGAAACATCTTCTCCTCTTCTCTCTCTTTCCCTTCCCCCAACTTTATCTCCCTTCAAATGTTCTAATTCTTCGTTAGGGTTTGCACTTTTTGATATGCCTTTAAGTCACCTAAAAGTGACTTTAGAAACATAATGTAAATTAAGTCACCTTGATTTTATAAAAGGGACTTAAATATTTTGTAAGAATATGAATAGTCTAAAGTTAGAAATAAGTCATATGGAGGGTCATGAAGAAGATGAGGAGTCGAGTCTACTCTATAAATTGTAAATTCATTCCCATCTCAAAGGGTTGATGATTTATCTTGTAAACTCAAGAGTGCATTGTACTTGGAGAAATGCAAAGGAGATAGCCATTTTCTTCTACTTTCCTCCACTCTTAAATTTATTCCATTCCCACACTATGTACAACTTTTGTTTAAGCAATCAATACAAAAAGAAGGATTTTCTAGCTTTCTTTGACTAAGGGGTTTCTTGATACTTTGTGATCAATAAATTCTATTTGGTCTTGTTATTTGCATAGAGTTGTTTCTTCTCATGAATGCATGTGTTGAAATTTCTAACTAGTGTGTGCAGGAATCTGATTTTCTACCTGCAAGATTAGTTCTCCTACCTCATTTCTCACTCCCCTTTCTCCTCTTCATAGACAAAGTCTTTCCTAGCAAGATATTTCTAGCTTTTTTGGGGTTAGTGGAGTGCCCTTGTTGGATCCCTAGTTATAAGGGCACCACAGAAATCCACATTTTATCACACATGCATATACGACAGTTACACCGGTTAAGTAGAGGGACTTAGATTCCCAGAGTGTTGGCAAGAAATCCACAAGTTTATCCACCTGAAAAAGTTTCTCGCCAATAGTTTTTGGTGCCCACCGTTGGGCAGCTTTAGCAATATCTGCACCCAAAAATGCGACTGTAAGGTTTGAAAAAAAATTTAAAAAATCAAATATTGAAAAAAAAAAAAAAAAAAGAGTTCATGAAAATCCATTGTTGAAAGATACACTTTCAATTCTTACACATGACCTTTCATATTCCACAATGTCTTTTCATATTCCCATCTTTAAGAATTTCAAAAATTTGGCTGAAGGAAGATACACCAGGTTGAGCAAGTCGAGAGGTATTGTTGATTCCATTTTTGAGGCTTTGCAAAATCAGCAAGAATGAATTAGAGATAATCCATACTTCTTCTCTTAAGCGTCCTCTTCATCTGCTTCTTCAATAATTTCACCTGGAAATCCTATCCAAACTCCTTGATACTCCCCCTTCAAATTCTCTCATTTTTCAATCACCCTTGAGCATTGAGTTCCCAAAAGAAGAAGAATTTGAAGAAGAATTTTTAGAATAAAGAGCTAAAGCAAAAGTAGAAATGACAATAGAAGATGAAGTAGAAAGACCCCAACCCATTGTTCCATGGGGAAGAAATATAGATCCACTTTCTCTTGAACCTCCTCTTCATGATCTACCAACAAGTTCCTGCAAGAACTTTACAAAGTTCAAAGGTGATAAACACAACATCCTAAAGAACACATCAGCCTTCATGACATAACATGTGGGATTCTTAGTGTCCAACATGAAGATGTTTACCGTAAGATTGTTTGTGGAGTCTCTCTAAGAAAAATCAGTAGAATGGTTCTTACCTCCTACCTTCCTGATCCATCACTTGTTGGAATGACATCAAAAGGAAGTTCGAGGAAAGATTTAGATTTACTGAGACTGTCAAGACCTCCTTGTTCAATTGGCACAAATAAATAAAGGATAAAATGAAACTAATGAGAGACTTTGTGGCTTGTTTCGAATGGTTTCTTCATGATACCTAAAGAGGATGCGACATCTTGAAAACAATGTCAAGAGATTCTTCATCAATGCTCAATCACCAGAGGTAGGATTTCTCCTATGAATAGTTCAACCAAGGGTTATTGCAGAAGCACAAAGATTGTCAACTGAACTTGATGAAGATCTCATCCTATCTGGAAAGATCAAGAATCCTTCAAAGGGTAAATCTCAATGTCCTAGAGATGAAAGAACCAATCTTCTAATGCAGAAAATGGTGGAAAATGAAATGGCATCATTGAGGAGGGAAATATTTGAATGAGTTTCTTCTCAAAGAAGCAATGAAAATTAGATTATAGGAGCACTCCAAAGGCTTGCCTTAGAGGCCCCACCTATCAATACAAATTGTAGGAGTAAGGAAAATGAAGAGGATCTTGAACCAGAAAGTGAAGGTGGTGATTTCCTAGAAAGTGATGACGTTTGAGAATGATACAGCAAATAACATTCTACGAGTATTCTTGAGGTGATGAAGAAGACAAAGAATATGCACCCAGTTTCTCATGTGTGGTATTCACTCATTCTTAGTCTGAGAAAGGAACATCTCCCTCCACTGTTGTAACAAAAAAAAAAGACTGAAGATCCTCCTATGGTGACTCTGTAAAAAAAAATAATCAGTCGAGGATATCTTCTCCCACCCTCCATGAAGTCTGCATTGTTGAAGTCTTGATCCTGTAGAGAGTAAGAAGGCTCCCGACAATCCAAAGTAAGTCTTTTGATGCCTCTTCCAAGTCTAAATCTAAATCTTTCCCTATGTAAAATCTAGTACTTTGAAATCTCCTAGTGTACCTTTAAAAATACCCTCCATTCCCCAAAAATATACTCCTTCTTCCAAACCCGTCCTAAATCCAAAAGCAGTCCCTTCATCACCTTCACCTGCATCTTCTCCTTTTGATTTCATAGAATATGTGAACAAAGCCAAAGTCCAAATTACTGAAACTGAATATTTGCAGACTCATCCTGAAAAATTTGAGAGGTTTATCTGATATATCAGGAGTGGTAGTCTAACACCCAATGTTGTAACTTATAGTTCCAAAGGAATGTTTCCAAACCCACCTATGCCTCCCTCACATGGAACATGTTTTCCTTAAGTGCATCCAATACTGACAAGGTCGATCCTTTCTACGTCTCCCTTCTTGTTGGAGAATATGTACTAAACAATTGCATAATAGATTCTGGTGCCTCTGACAATGTGATGCCTTTGAAGGTCGCCAAATCTCATCAAACTTACCATGACTCCACCCAGTGGCTCTTGTTACTCTTTGGAGTCAAAAGAGGTCCCACTTGTAGGGAAGGTCAAAGATGCACATGTGGCTCTTGCCAAATTTCTAGACAAGAAAGTTTCAGCAATGATTTTGGTAGCAGACGTCCCAGCCTCATTTGGAATGTTGTTGAGTAGAAGTTTCTAATTGCCAAGAATTGGGAGGGAAAATTTAGATGAATTGGTCATCCACAACCATACCAGTGAAGGGAGACATGGAGAAATTTCTTCCTAAGAAGAAGATGAGGTACACGGTACAAAATTATGGAAGCCCAGAAGCTAACATTTTGTACCAAGATAGCAGGTGGATGAATCACTTTGTGACAACCAAGGAGGAAGAGGATATTCCCATCTTGATAGGTCCAGACATGCCTTCCAAGAGAGGATTTGGATTTTGAAGAAGCATTGAGGAGATTTGAGTTACAAGAGGGCAGCCCCAAATTTCTAGACGATGTAAACCATGAAGAAGAGGAGATGGTTCTTGATGATTTTCAAGAAGAAAAATCAGCTTATATGTTTATCCATGATGAGGAGTTATTCTCATTCCCATTTGGGGATGAAGATGACCTCATTCAGGCCATCTATGGAGAGACAAGACCAGTTTTGATGAACCCATGAAAGGTTTGAAATAACTACTTATACAAGAACTTCTTAGAGCCGTGGAAGAAACAAAGACCCCGAGCTCAGTCTTGAACTCTAATGCAAACCATGAATCTAGCAAGACAAGCATGAAGCTGATTTGGAAGCCTTAACCAATGTGAAGGTTGGCCATATGTTGAGATAAGGAAAGATGAGAAATATGATGTCCACTCTTGAGCCAATGTTGATGGATGCAATGATGAAATGGAGATATTTTCTTTCCCATTTGAAGAGGAAGAATCTTTCCATGATGAATAAATTGAAGCAAGGAGTTTTGAGACCTTTGAAGATGAATCTCCTTTCGATGAAGGAGTGATAAATGCAGTGATTCCCAAAATGATGAGGTAATCCCTCTAGATAGTTTCCTTGAGCTGCATTCTTTGAAGGTGTACAAAGATGAGATGTAGGAAGTAACAAAGCATATACTTTGTGCAAGAACTATTGGATGTAGTAGAAGTTATGGAAGACCCTGAGCTGATTCTTGATCTCTTCACTCGTGCCATGGACATACAAGACAAGTATGAGTTCATTCCAATCCTTCCGTCAGTACTCAAACACCTCATAGTACGGAGTAGAGAAAAGGATGCTAAGTCTAAGGTTTCTCATGGAAAATAGGTCAATGAGCATAGACCTAGGAAAGAAAAGAATCCAGAATGTTCAAGTAATTTGAACGAAAAAATCAGCCCTGGGGTAGCGATAGCATGCTCAATGAAGAATCATCTATATGGATAAACATGGAAGGCAACTGACACTATGAAACTTGATTTCAAAGAACATGAAGGAAATGGAATTTCCAAGTGAAGCCTGAGCATCAAGAAGCTCACATGGACTCACTCCTACAAAGTACAAAGATACAAATGTGAAAGCACCTGGCTTTCATAAAAGTTGAGGAAAGGAGGCTACTTTCTAGAACCAGTCAATGGCTTCACAAACAACATCACTCAGTGTTTCCCACTCAGGGGTAACTTTTGAGGAATAAAAAGTGCTTTAGTGAAAGTGGGTTGTCCCCCACCTTGTACCATAGGTTATTGTTAGGTGTGTTTCCCTTTCTGTGTGTGTGTGTTTCCTTTTATGTTTTGTGTGTTTCCATGTTTCCTTCTTGTGTTTTCTCCTCTCTCTCTCTCTCGTAGGTTGTACATGACTCTACAAGGCCCAATGGATAAGGCACTGGTCAACGGATCATATGGTCTAAAATTGAGATTATGGATTCCTCATGTCATGTCTTCACTACACTCAGTCCATGTCATGTCCCCAAAGATAGAGCTAGTTGTTGTCATGTAAATGTGCAACAAGGAAATTAACAATTTCCAAGCATGACAACTATATACCTATGTTAATTTTTTCAAATCCTATCATTCAAGAAACCCTAGGTCTTCCCAGTCAGTCCAAGTGACCTCCCAATTAATTTCATCTCATCCCCCTAGGTGATTTAGGAAATTCCATTCATTCCCCCTAGGTGATTTTAGGAGTTCATTTGCAAAGCTATAGGTAGTTGTGGGAAGGGCTATCACTGACCTTCCTAAGAGCTGGAGAAACCCCACAAAGTGGAGAAAAGATTCCTAAGTAGATGTGGAGGTGATTCAAAGGTCTTGGGACATCATGGAGATGATTTAGGAAGATTCTGGAAGGGCTCGGAGAAGTTGGGGCAGTTTCACCAGAATTAGGGTTCACATGCCTAGTCAGTGCATAGGCCAAAACAGCCGCTGAGCATTTGAAAGGTGATTCCGGAAGAGTCTCTAGATGGAATTAGGAGAAAAAAAACATCACCGGAAATATAATTCCAAAGCCCTACAAGATGGTGAAATCATATTTTTCATAACACTTTGGCGCATTAGGTCTACAGGCATATTTTCACAGGTCACAGGTGGAGTACCAAACAAAACATTCACATTTTTTAGGGATAAATGGATGAATCAAGACATTATATCCCACACCATTGGATTCAAAATTCCATTTCTAGTCAGGATCATATAAAATTTCATCAAAAATGACCATCTGGAGCTCAAGATATTGTCATCGCAAGTTATCCTCAATGTTCGGGAGTAAGTCAAATTTTTAGCTCCAGGGGCATGACAGGATTTTATATCCCTGAAGTCCCTCAAGGTCAAGGACATCAAGGTTGGAAAAATGCACCCATACCCTTTTAATCCCTTAAACCAACATATGACCTCCAGGATTACCAGTTCAGCCCCAGGTGCTTGCGGGAGCTCACAACCTTCACTGTTGATCGTTGTCACGTGTCATCACCTTGACCACCATGGAAATTGATGTCCCTCACATCCCTTTGAGGTGAGGGACACTAAAAATGAAAAAAATCTCCCATCCCCTTAGGATACTCCTATTCACCCATAGTGAATTTCTAGCCCCCCGGTGTTTGTCAAGCCTGATTTTGGAGCATTCCCTCCCGTCAGATCTCCACCACATGGCATCACCTTGACCACCATGGAAATTGATGTCCCTAATGTGAATTTGAGGTGAGGGACATTAGGGACATAAAAAAATCCCATCCCCTTCTGTGCATTTTTTGAAAAATTTAAATCCAACACTTAGTTGTTATTTCCCCCCATTTCTCCTTCACAGCTTCATACCTTGCCATGGCTTTGTTCATGATTGTCCAGACACCCGGTCCACCATGGTTGCTTCAAACCAGCTCCACCATGGCCAAAAAATCCTCCAATTCATGAAAATACATAGGTCCTAGGGGAAGGATTGATCAAAAATGTTGAAGAAATGAAGAACAAGGAGAAAATGAAGATTTTTAGCTAGATAACCATGAAATCACCCAATTGAAAAATCCTCATATCTTGCAAAATAAAAGTCGGATCAAGATGTCATATTTTGCAGACTACCAAATTTTTCAAGGAGATCAAGATGAAACAAATGGGAGGTCAAATGGTGCCCAGAATCATTTGTTCCGACAAAATCCTCACTTTGTGCACCAACTCACATTCATCAGATTTCCCATCATTCCAGCAATGGAAACGAGCTAAAAACTTGCACACGAGCTCCAAATAAAAAAACCTATTGTAATGGAGTTTTTTTCATCAAAAACGGAGACAAAAACCAGACCTAAAAATTTTGAGTTCCATTAATGGCTGCCATGGCAGCTCCATGCCCAAAGTCATTGCAGGTTAAAATTTCAAAATTTATTTCCAATCATTCTAGCAGGTGAAATCAAGTGAAATTTGGAGGACATGACCATGACGATGAACCGAATCCAGAAAAATATACTCCATCACAAATTGAGCGCCAGAAATTCACTTTCCAAAAATAGTAATATTTCCTACACATGCTTGCTATTTTTGGTAAGTCTTCATCAAAAGCAGCTATGAAAAAGGCAGTGTGCACTGAAGATCTCCAAGAAGCCAGAATGATTATCCGGAGCAGAAAATAGTGAAAATGACCACTTACTAAAAATAGTAAGTCCCTTATATGGGTGCTTACTAAAAATAGTAAGTCACCCCAAGAAGTGGTCAAAGCAAAGGCAGTGTGCGTAGGAGTGAATAAAGATTTTCATCACATCAAGATGATCAAGAAGAAGAAAGAATCACCGCTTACTAAAAATAGTAAGTCTCCCATCTGGTCATTTACTAAAAATAGTAAGTCACACTCAAAGAGTGGTTTTGGCACAATGGGACATTCAGAACTTTGTCGCATCAGAGCTTTCCATCAACGAGGATCATCGAACTTCATCAAGGGCAACATCTCCTCCTTCTCTCTCTCTTCCCTCTCCCTGAACTTTCTCTCCCTTCAAATGTTCTAATTATTCGTTGGGGTTTGCACTTTTTGATATGCCTTTAAGTCACCTAAAAGTGACTTTAGAAACATAATGTAAATTAAGTCACCTTGATTTTATAAAAGGGACTTAAATATTTTGTAGGAATATGAATAGTCTAAAGTTAGAAATAAGGCATATGGAGGGTCATGAAGAAGATGAGGAGTCAATTCTGCTCTATAAATTGTAAATCCATTCCCATCTCAAAGGGTTGGAAATTGATCTTGTAAACTCAAGAGTGAATTGTACTTAGAGAATGCAAAGGAGATAGCCATTTTCTTCTACTTTCCTCCACTCTCAAATTTCTTCCATTCCCACACTATGTACAACTTTGGTTTAAGCAATCAATACAAGAAGAAGGAGTTTCTAGCTTTCTTTGACTAAGGGGTTTCTTGATACTTTGTGATCAATAAATTCTATTTGGTCTTGTTGTTATTTGTAGAGTTGTTTCTTCTCATGAATGCATGTGTTGAAATTTCTAACTAGTGTGTGTAGGAATCTGATTTTCTACCTACAACATTAGTTCTCCTACCTCATTTCTCACTCCCCTTTCCCACTCTTCAGACAAATTCTTCCCTAGCAAGATATTTATAGCTTTTCTGCAAGGTCAATGGAGTGCCCCTAGTTGGATCCCTAGTTGAAAGGCCACCACAGAAATCCACATTTTCTCACATGTGCATGCATATATGATAGCTGCACCAGTTAAGTAGAGGGACTTAGATTCCCAGAGCATTGGCAAGAAATCCACAATTTTGTCTTCCTAAAATAGTTTCTCACCAATAGTTTTTTGGTGCCCACCGTGGGGTAGATTTAGTTGCATATGCACCCAAAATATGACCACAAGGTCCAAAAACTCAAAAAAAAAACAAATATTGAAAAAACAAAAAAAGAGCTCATGAAATTCCATTGCTAAAGGCTATATTGTCAATTCATGCACATGACCTTTCATATTCCACAGTGTCTTTTCATATTCCCACTTCAATAATTTCAAAAATATGGCTGAAGGAAGATACACCAGGTTTGGCAGGTCGAGAGTTATTGTTGATTCCAATTTCGAGGTTTTGCAAAATCAGCAAGAACAAATTAGAGATAATGCATACTTATTCTCTCAAGCCTCCTCTTCATTTGGTTCTTCAATAATTTCACCTAGAAATCCTATCCAAACTCCTATTGATACTCCCCCATAAAATTCTCTCTTTTTTCAATCACCCTTGAGCATTGAGTTCCCAAAAGAAGAAGAATTTGAAGAAGAATTTGTAGAAGCAAGAGGTGAAGCAGAAGTAGAAACGACAATGGAAGATGAAGTAAAAATACCCCAACCAATTGTTTCATGGGGAAGAAATATAGGCCTACTTGCTCTTGAACCTCCTCTTCATGATCTACCAACAAGTTCCTGTAAGAACTTTCCAAATTTCAAAGGTTATGGCACACAAATACCTAAAGATCACATATTAGTCTTCACCACATCATGTGGGATTCTTTATTTCCAACATGAAGATGTCACTGTAAGATTGTTTGTGGAGTCTCTCCAAGAAAAATCAGTGGAATGGTTCTACCTCCAACCTTCCCGATCCATCACTTGTTGGAATGACACCAAAAGGAAGTTTGAGGAAAGATTCATATTTACAGAGGAATGTCAAGACCTCCTTGTTCAATTGACACAAATAAAGAAAGGAGAAAATGAAACTATGAGATACTTCGTGGCTTGTTTTGAATGGTTGCTTCACACTATACCTGAAGAGGATTCGCAATCTAAAACTAATGTCAAGATATTCTTCATCAATGCTCAATCACCGAAGGTAGGATTTCTCCTACGAAGATTTTAACCGATGGATATTGCAGAAGCACAAAGATTGGAAACTTAACTTGATGATGATCTCATCCTATCTGGAAAGATCAATTATCCCTCAAAGGGTAAATCTCAACATCTTAGAGATGAAATAACCAATATTTTAATACAAAAAATGGTTAATGAAATGGCTTATTTTAGGAGGGAAATATATGAATGAGTTTCTTCTCAAAGAAGCAATGAAAATCAAATCGCATGGGCACCCCGAAGGCTTGCCTTGGAGGCCCCACCTATCAATGTGAATTGTAGGAGTAAGTAAAATCAAGAGGATCTTGAACCAAAAACTGAAGGTGGTGATTTCCTAGAAAGTTATGAGTTTGAGAATGATATGCAAATCAGATTTTGTGAGTATTCTAGAGGTGACGAAGAATACAAAGAAGATGCACTTAGTTTCTCATGTGCGGTATTCACTCATTCTCAGTCTGATAAAGGAACATATCCCTCCACTATTGTAAAGAAAAAGAAGATTGAATATCCTCCTTTGGAGACTCCGTAAAACAAAATAATTAGTAAAGGATCTCCACTCCCACCCTCCATGGAGTCTGCATTGTTGAAGCATGATCCTCTAGCAAGTAAGAGGGCTCCCGCAATACCAAGTAAGTATTTTGATGCCTCTTCCAAGTCTAAACCTAAATATTCCCTTGTAAAATATAGTACTTTGAAATCTCCTAGTGTACCTTTCAAAATACCCTCCATTCCCCAAAAATATATTATGTCTTCCAAACCTGTCCTAAATCTAAAAGCATTCCCTTCATCACATTCACCTACATCTACTCCTTTTGATTTCATATTATATGTGAAAAAATCCAAAGTCTAAATTACTAAAACTGATTATTTGCGGACTCATCCTTAAAAAATTGACAGGTTTGTCCGATATATCAAGAGTGGTATTCTAACACCCAATGTTGTAAGTTCTAGTTTTAAAGGCATGTTGCCAAACCCACCTACACATCCCTCATCGAACATGTTTTCCTTAAGCGCATCCAAGAATGACAAGGTCAATCCTTTGTATGTATCCCTACTTGTTGGAGAATATGTACTAAATAATTGCATAATAGATTATGGTTCCTCATATAACGTGATGCCTTTAAAGGTCACTGAGGCTCTAAAACTTACCATGACTCCACCTAGTGGCTCTTGTTACTCTTTGGAGTCAAAAGAGGTCCCATTTGTAGGGAAGGTCAAATATGCACAGGTGGATCTCGCTAGATTTCTAGAAAGAAAGTTTCAACAATTATTTTGGTAGCAGACGTCTGAGCCTCATTCGGAATGTTGTTGAATAGAATTATATGATGAGACTTGGGAGGGAAAATTTAGATGAATTGGTCATCCACAACCATACTAGTAAAGGGAGACATGGAGAAATTACTTCCCAAGAAGAAGATGAGGTACATGGTATGAAATTCCAGAAGCCTAGAAGCTAGCATTTTACACTAAGATAGTAGGTGGATAAATTACTTTTTGACAACCAAGGAGGAAGAGAATATTTCCATCTTAATAGGGCCAAACATGCCTTCCAAGAGAGGCATGGACCTTGAAGAAGCATTGAGGAGATTTGAGTTATAAGAGAGCATCCCTGAATTGCTAGATGATGCAAACCATGAAGAAGAGGAAATGGTTCTTGATGGTTTTCAAGAAGAAAAATCAGCTTTTGTGTTTATCTGTGATGAGGATTTATTCTCATTCCCATTTGCGGATGAAGAAGACCATGTTGTGATGAACCTACAAAAATTTTGAAAGAACTACCTGTAAAATAACTTCTTAGAGCCATGGAAGAAATAGAATACCCTGAGCCCATTCTTGAACTTCTAATGCAAGCCATGAATCTAGAAGACAAGTGTGAAGCTTACTTAGAAGCCTCAATCGGTGTGAAGATGGGATATGTTCAAATAAATATAGATGAGGAATATGATGTCCCTCTCGAGCCAATGTTTGATGGATATAATGATGAAATTGAGGTATTTTATTTCCAATTTGAAGAGGAAGAATCTTTCCATGATGAAAAAATTGAAGCAAGGAGTTTTGAGCCTTTGAAGCTAAAGCTCCTCTGGAAAAAGGAGTGATTAAATGTAGTGATTCCCAAGATGATAAAGTAATCCATCTGGATAGTTAACTTGAGTTGTAAAATAAATATTCTTCAAAGGAATAAAAAGATGAGATGCAGGGAGTAACAAAGGAGATATTTGTGCAAGGACTATTAGATGTAATGGAATTTTTGAAAGACCCAGAGCTTATTCTTGATCTCTTAACTCGTATCGTGGCCATACAATACAATTATGAGTTCGGGTCCAATCCTTCTTTCAGTACTCAAGAACCTCACATTAGAGTAGAGAAAAAGGATAAGTCTGAGGTCTCTCATGGAAAAGAGTTCAATAAGCATAAACCTAAGAAAAAAGAACCTGGAATGTTCAAGTAATTTGAATGAAAAGATGCCCTAGGGCAGCAATAGTATACTCAGTGAAGAATCATCTATGTGGATAAATACAGAAGGCAACTGGCACAATGAAACCAATTTCAAATAACATAAAGGCAATGGTATTTCTAAGCGAAAGATTGAGCATCAAGAATCTCATATAGGCTCACTCCTATAAAGTGTACATACAAATGTGAAAGTGCCTAGCTTTCATAAGAAGTTGAGGAGAGGATGATACTTTCTAGAACTAGTCAATGACTTCACATAACATCATCATTCAATGTTACCTCTTCAAGCGTATATTTTGATGAATAAAAATGCTTCATTGAAAGCAGGTTATCCCCCACCTTGTACCATAGGTGATTTTTGGGTGTGTTTCCCCTTTGTTGTGTGTCATGAGTTTCCTTTCTGTCATTGTGTGTGTATATGTCTCCTTCTTCTTTATCCTTATCTCTCATAATTTTACATGACTCTGCAAGGCCCAATGGATAAGTAATTGGTCAACAAATCATATGGTCTGAAATTGATATTTTGGATTCCTCATGTCATGTCTTCACTACACTCATTCCATGTCATGTCCCCAAGCTAGAGCCATTTGTTGTCATGCAAATGTGCAACAAGGAAATTAAGAATTTCCAAGCATGATAACTATACCCCTATGTTACTTTTTCAAATCCTATCATTCCAATACACCTCAGGTTTTCCCAGTCAGTCCAAGTGACCTCCCAATTAACTTCATCTCATCCCCCTAGGTTATTTAGGAAAGTCCTAGGGCTGGAGCAACCCCAAAAAGAAGAGTAGAAGATCCTAGGAATATGTGGAAGTGATTCAAATTTCTTGTGACATCATGGATATGATTCAGGATTATTCTAAAAGGGCTCAGATAAGTTGGGGTAGTTTCTCCAGAATTAGAGTTCACAGGCCTAGTCAGTGCACATGCCAAGATAATAGTTGAGCTTCGGAAGGTGATTATGGGAGCTCTAGATGGATTTAGTAAAAACCAAAAAATATTTTGAAATATAATTCCAATCCCTACAATATGGTGAAATCATATTTTTCACAACCCTTTAGCGCATTAGGGGTGCAAGCAGATTTTCTCAGACATAGGTGGAGTACTGATCCACAATTCCGATATTTCAGGGATAAAATGGATGAATCAAGACATGATACCCCCATCATTGGATTAAAAATTCCATTTCCAGTCATTATCATATAAAATTTCATCAAAAAATACCATCTAGAGCTCAAGATATTGTCGACGCAAGTTGTCCTCAAGGTTTGGGAGTTAGTCAAATTTTAAGCTCCAAGGGCATGGTAGGATTTTGTGTCCCTGATGTCCCTCAAGGTCAAGTACATACAAGTTTGAAAAATTATTCCATCCCCCTTGAATCCCTCTAAACCCACATACGACCTCCAAGATCACCAATTCAACCCCCAAGTGCTTGCGGGAGCTCATAGCCTTCACCGTTGATCATTGTCACGTGTCGTCGCCTTGACCACCATTGAAATTGATGTCCCTCATGTCCCTTTGAGGTGAGGGACAAAAAACATTGAAAAATGTGTCCAACCCCTAAGGATACTCCTATTCACTCATGTGACCTCTTCAAGAGTGAATTTATAGCCCCTAGGTGCTTGTCAAGCCTTCATTCCCTGCCATCAGATCTTTGTCATGTGGCATCACCTTGACCACCATGGAAATTGATGACCCTCACATCCCATTAAGGTGAGGGACATACGGGACATAAAAATGCACCCATCCCCTTCTGTGCATTTTTTGAAAAATTTAAATCTGACACTTAGCTGTTGTTTCCCCTCATTTCTCCTTCATAGCTTCATACCTTAGCATGGTTTTTGTTCATGATTGTCCAGACACCCGGTCCACCATTGTTGCTTTGAACCAGATATTTCATGGCCAAAACATCCTCCAATTCATGAAAATACACAGGTCTTAGGGGAAGGATTGATCAAAATTTTTGAAGAAATGAAGAACAAGGAGAAAATGAAGATTTTTTGCCAGATAACCATGAAGTCATCCAATCGGAAAATCCTCATATCTTGCAAAATACAAGTTGGATTGACATTCTATCTTTTTCAGACTACCACATTTTTCAAGGTGATCAACATGTAAAAATAGGAGGTCAGATGGTTCCTATAATAATTTTTTCCAAAAAAATCCTCACTTCGTGCACCAGCTCACATTCGTTGGATTTCCCATCATTTGGGAAATGGAAACGAGATAAAAACTTGCACACGAGCTCCAAATGAAAAACATATCACAATAAAGTTGTTTTCATTGCAAAAAGAGACAAAAACTAGACCTGTAAATTTAGAGATCCATTAATGCACACCATGCCAACTCTGTGCCCAAAGCCACTGCCTGGTTAAATTTTAAAAATTTATTTCCAATCATTTTAGTGGGTGAAATCAAGTGAAATTCAAAGGACATGACCGCGATGACGAGATGAATCCAGAAAAATATAATTTGTCACAAACTGAGCACCATAAATTCACTTTCCAAAAATAGTAAGCTTTCCTACACATGCTTGTTATGTTTGGTAAGTCTTCATCAAAAGCAGTTATGGAAAAGGTAGTGTGCATTGAAGATCTCCAAGAAGCCAGAATTATTATCCGGAGCAGAAAACGGTTAAAATGACCACTTACTAAAAATGGTAAGTCCTTTATATGGGTGTTTACTAGATATAGTAAGTCACCCCAAGAAGTGGTCAAAGAAAAGGCAGTGTGCATAGGATATAATGAATATTTTCATCACACCAAGATGATCAAGAAGAAGCAAGAATCACCTCTTACTAAAAATAAATAAGTCTCCCATCTAGGCATTTACTAAAAATAGTAAGTCACACTAAAAGATCAATTTTGGCACAATGGGACATTCAAAACTTTGTTGCATTAGAGATTTCCATCAACGAGGATCATTGGAACTTCATCAAGAGGCAGCATCTTCTACTCTTCTCTCTCTTCGCTTTCCCCGAACTTTCTCTCCCTTCAAATGTTTCTTATTTTCTTGTTCAAGTTTTCACTTTTTGATATGCCTTTAAGTCACCTAAAAGAGACTTTAGAAAACATAACGTAAATTAAGTCACCTTGATTTTATAAAAAGGTACTTAAATATTTTATAGGAATATGAATAGTCTAAAGTTAGAAATAAGGCATATGGGAGGGGTCATGAAGAAGATGAAGAGTCGAATCTATTCTATAAATTTGAAACACCATACCCATTTTCAAAGGGTTGGTCGATTAATTTTTTAAGCTTAAGAATGCATTTCTACCTTGGAGAAATGCAAAGGAGATAGCCAAATTCTTCTACTTCTGCCCCACTCTCAAATTTCTTCTCTATTCCCACACTATGTACAACTTTGTTTAATAAATCGATACAAGAAGAAGGAGATTTTATATTTCTTTGACTAAGGGGTTTCTTGATACTTTGTGATCAATAAATTCTATGTGGTCTTGTTATTTACAGGGTTGTTTCTTCTCATGAATGCATGTGTTGAAATTTATGACTAGTGTGTGCAGGAATCTAATTTTCTACCTGTAACATTAGTTCTCCTACCTCTATCCTCACTCCCCTTTCCCACTCTTCAAACAATTCCTCCCTAGCAAGAGATTGCTAGCTTTGTCACAGGGTCAGTGGAGTGCCCCTGTTAGATCCCCAGTCAAAAGGCCACCATAGAAATCCACATTTTTGTGTGCATGCATATACGGAAGTTACACTGGTTAAGTAGAGGCACTTAGATTCCTAGAGTGGTTACAATAAATCCACAAGTTTGTCTACCTGAAAAAATTTCTCACCAACAGTACCGTAAAGTGGCATAACACCTATATTTCTAAATAGCATGTGTAAGAATCTACACATGATAATGTTTCAAATTTAATGAGTGTTAAAAACTTGGAATATTGAGTGGGTGGTGAAAAATAAAATTCCAGAAGGAAATGATTGAGAAAGTGTGGATAATGACATAAGTAATATAAAGAATCCATTTTCCTTGGTTAGTCTATATAGAATCCATTTTCCAATAGATATCTCTGATGATCATTTCCCATCCTCAAATTATGACCCCACATGTTAGAAATATTAATTTCAATTAGTGTTCCACATCTTTATCATGTAAATTAGTAATGAGAGGTAACAACATTTGTTGTAATAACAATTCACAGAATGTTGAGTTATTTAAACAATTCATATATTTTTCATAAAGAATTTGTAGCTCTCCTAATTTGTAGGTAGTATATTGCATATAAATTAAGCATCTGTGTTGGTTAAAATATAATAATATTCATTATTTCCATGTGTTTATTATGCTCAATCTAACCAAATTATTTCATTTGGTATCAAATTTGTCTTTATGGTAATGGTAATGGATTTTGATTGTTTAGGGGTAACTACATTTGCATAGTTTCCCCCAACTAATGATATTCATATTCTCTACAAAAATACAATGTGCATTAGTTTAAGTTGTTCTCATTAGAGTTTACAATCATTCAGTTCTTGTCTCACTATGGATAGAGAAATGGAAGAAGGAAAATGTGTGAACTTGTATAAGAGGCGCAATTATAAAATTCAAAACTCATATTAAGTAGGATTTGTTAAAAACAACATAATACTTTGTGCAATTTCTCCATTACACATAGTATTGTCTTATTTGTAGTTTTCATCATACTTTTAGCTTAACCATGTATCTTCTCTCTTATTTAATAGTGTGCCTCCTACATTCTAGTTTGTGTGTATTCTAAAGTATTTTAATAGTGAATCAAGAGTTTTGATTCCAACTTATACAATTTGTAATTCTTAGTCATGTGGATAAATTTATAAGACATTAATCATTCAACGTATATGCAAGCAGTCGTGTTTCTTTGTACGTTGTCTTTTGAAATATTCACTTTGACAATATGCATGTGTGATTTTGAATTAGAGTTATGAATTGTTTTACTCAATTATATTGAGGATAGTTAGATACAAATTTATCGTATCATTCAACTCAAAGAAAAAATACCCGACGAACAAAACACACCTATCAATATCGTCTTTTTGTAGTGTTTTTTGGTTGTGATTATTTACAATTGTTGCGGGTGTATTTCATATCTTTGTGTAATAAAACCTATATTGATTGTTCTAACTCTAATCCAAATTGGTGACTACAGAACATCCTCAACTTCTTCAAGCTTTGAATCCCCCTATTTCAACACGTGGTTTCCAAATTCAGCCCAGGATTTCATGCACAAAATTTATGCATAGAACATGCCATGTGGGACCTAGGTAGTGGATTTGATACTCATTTAGTTTATATTGAAGATGTTGTGGACGGTGATCCTTATCTAGCACACACAAAGCTAGTAGGGCCCATGTTATGAACCAATTAGAAAAAATATATATATATTTCTAATATCTAATTTTCCCAGAGCATGGGCCCTACCATCTTTGTGTGTGCTGGTTACAGTAAGCTATTGTGGACTCCCTCTATAGGTAGTTATCTAGAAAAAACAATAGTCCCATTGAAACTACCTCAACATTAACAAAGAAAATATGGATCCATATTAAAATGTGTCTTAAAATTTTAAGCAAAGTATTATGTAACGTCATTTAGGATTCTATGATTCAATATCAAATAGTGTGTTAGGTTTTATCATCCATAGTTTAATTTTTCGTGTCAATAGTGTTAAATGTGTCATATTTTGTAAGAGATAAATGTTATTATCAAAATGTCATTATGAGTGTGGACACTTAAATATAGTAATTTGCACTTTGGTAACCCTTGATTTGGAAATGCACTCTTGTTATGATAAATACAACTTCTACATTCACACTTAGCACTTTCTGAGGTCTATTGTTTAATGTGTTTATCCTTGCACACTGACATGTCAACACATACTAAGAATATAATAAAAAAAATCAATAGAGAAGCATCATTCTATCAGCTCCAAACTTCATTTGGCACATTTCCTCCTCCCAGTTAGGACCGTATAGTTTATTCAAGAATTTATATCCAGTCCTTACCCATTTGTACGGTCTTTGATCAACTTGTTTCCCTAATCTTCATTTAAATTGACATATCTTGTTGGGTCTTATACTTCATCTGAGTCAGAAAATATTAGATAAATAATCTATGGAACCCTATGTAAGGAAGTAAATACTACCTCATTTGCTAACCTAGATCTCCTAAGGAAATACACTAGAACACTCACTTCATATACTTTTAAAAGGCATCTAAAGCTCCATAAATATCACAAAAGGACATTTAAATTCATTACGGCAGTACCACATTAGGTATGAAGCTATAAAATAGGTCAAGGTAGCCATATCTCTTATCTACAAGATCTCAAACATCCCCTCTCCATGTATTTTAGTAAGATCTAATTCAAATCAAGAATAATCAAAGAAATTGCCAAATCTAATTGATTTATCTAGATATCACATGCTAGGTGGGGAACTATATGTAGTTTGAGGCCTCTTCATAGTTTTTCCAATGTTGATGGTGCATGAGGGTTCCCACAACCCTTATAATGTTTTTTTGGGACTCTTCATCCATAGCTAGGGTTTGAGATGATGATAAATCTATTCAGAGATCCTAATTACATGTGCGACAAATAGGGTTTGAAAACAACAGCTAAATCCAAGAAGAAAACCAACCCATGAAGTTTCAAAAGATGATTTAGAGTAGGTCTAATACTGTATAATACAGTTTTTATAGTTTGGTATAGTTGCACTCCAAGTTGATTTATATTTCTAGTCCCAGTTGTGAAGGTCATTAAGGTTCAAATCTTCCAATTTCACTATTACATAGTCCCAGATCTCTCCAAAATTCATTTGAAATCAGCTAATTGATTTTATACATTTATTTTGAGCTTTTAATTGTATGTTAGGTTGATTCATGTATGTTAATTGTTTCTATGTGATCTGAATCGTAATTTTGAGTTAGTATTTATATTGTAATATCTACATAAGATCTGTAATCAACTCTAATCTAATATAAACTTAATTAAATTGACCTAAAATTTAATTAAAGTTTAAACATTTGGGTGAACCTTCTTTTGATCAAACCCTTCACCTAATCTAATATATTTTTAGTTCCTTATGTATTAGGCCTATTGATATCTAAACCCTAATTGATTTAGGGGTTTATCTACATACATGATTGTTTTCTAGGCTTGTGTTTTATTTTGTTTATCATCATGCCTACTTTTGCGGCTCATTTTGTGATTATTTTTGCCTTGGATCACAAAAATTTTGTTTATTTTAATGTATTTAATACAAATATAATGATTCCTCCAATTTTAGCCCCAAATTGTTTTATAAATATGTGTTATGTCAGTTATGACACCAAATTAAATTTGGTACCCGCCCCTTAAGACAACAAGTGCTAATAATATAGCAATTGTACTAACTCATATGCATATACCTGATGTTTCTTATTGTAATGATGATCTAAGCACCAACCTTTCTAAAAAATTCCATGACAATTTACCCCTCACTTGGCATTATGTGACACCACTTCTTGTTGACCCTCTATCAATGAATATAATCACCTTCAATTATACTCCTATAAAATATTCCACTCATGATGTTTCACTTCCTCTTTTCCCCCCATCAATGTTTTGTTGATCCAACGCATGATCTATTTACAAATACTTCCTTTGTTATCATTTTTGATTATTTTTAATCCCAATGCTCTAATTCTCACCCTAACTAGCATGATCAAGGTCTCCTTGATGAGAATACCCAACAATTTGATCGATTTTTGCAAGAGAACCTTTCTAATATTGATATTCTACTCTATGTTGCATGAGATTAGGTTAAACATGTTTCATTATCACACACCTCAACATCTATTGTTTCAACATTCATGGTGACTACCCCTTTGGGTGCACCTCATCTATCAATGCCAAATGTCTCTATATCTATTCATGTGACCACAATTTTTACTACATGTCCCACATCTACTCCTCATGGTTTACATGTATCTTCTTCTGACACCCAAGCTCTTGAATCCCTTATTCATACTTTATAAGAACAAATGTTACATTTTTAACTATATACACTCAAATTTGAAAATCTATCCTTTGGCTTTGTTGATCTTGACATTGCACACTTGCATGTACAAATGCACTCTCCTCAGTCTTGCTTAGCACACCCTAATAGCTCTTTGATTAATTGGTTATCTTTATATACCTTTCTATCATCTTTTTTTGAAGTTTAACAACCTAAAAAAATTCTATAAACATCCATCCTTCAACCCATGAAGTCAAAATCTGATTTTTTCTTCTTGGTCAAAATCATCATTTTGGTCTATTTGTACAATTCTACAAACCAACCCTACTGTATGGTTTTAGACCGACACTTTGTGAGCTAAAAATTTCAAAGCCATTATATTCATATGGATTAATATTCCCCCTTATCCATTCTTTCATGACATAATAACCTTTAAAATCATATATAAGAAAGTAAATCATACCTCATTTGGTAACCTAGCACTTTAAGAACTCTTCATGTAAAATCAAGCACAAAAGGCACTCTAAGCTCCCTGAACTAATAAATAAGTCATAAAAATCCATTAGGGAAGTTCCCTCTATAGGTTTGAATTTTCCTTTCTAGTTTATAATTCTCAATCTTCTATATACAAGTAAGCAAGGTGATCCTTTCCAACTATCTGAGCAAGTGTGAAACTAAAATAAAAGAATTTTCAAAGAACGATTGTTGAGTTTTGATTTCACTACAGTAGATGTCAAATTTTAGGATAACAATGTGTGAATTGAGCCCTCTTTGGAGTAGTGGAAACATTGGTAGTGCACAAGGGTGCCCACAATGCACCTAACTTTGTGTTTCAGGAACTCCTTGCACTACAAGGGTTCTAGGGTTTAAGCAGATTTTATAGAGTCATTGTGAAGTTAAGAAAAGAATACTAACACAATGCAACATTTATTTCTAGGCATGCAAATCTCTCATGAAGTTGCAAACCCAAATTATAAATAGTTCCAATACCGTACATAAGGGTCAGAACTATACGGACACTCTTGAATAGTTATACGGTTTTGACCAAGTTCAGTCTTATGTGCCAATATTTGCAACAAAGCATTTTCAATTTTAGATCATATTTCTCTCACATTCTGATCACTCAAAATCTCCCAAACCCACACGGGAATAACTAAGTACAATTATCCCTTCTATTTTTTATATTTGTTAGATCAATAGTCATTTTCAAAAGGGTTATTATGATTTGTGAAATTAATGTTAGAAGTTAATTAAATTATAATATGCATGTGTTGCATTATTTCATCATTTTATGTATGTTAATTATAAACACACTTAGAAACTTAAAAGGGAATGAAATATTAACTCACAAAAATTTAAATCATTTGGTAAACCTAACATTTTCTACTAAAACTTCTTATCTATAAACCTAATGTCCCTAGGGTTTTTATATGGAAGAATAGGTTGTTGTTTACTTTTATTATTATCATCACTCTTCTGTTTTGATATACTTTCCTTATATTTCATGTTGATTTATTACTTGAATTTATAATCAATCTATTAAGCATCTTAATATTTTACCTCCTACTCACAAGCATCGTAGTGCAATGGATTATTCTATGCCTACTTCAAGTTCCCTTCTTGCTCCACCTGCACACAAGATTCCCTTACATGGCATTGAGACCCATAGTGAACACTTATATGACTATGACCATAATGAGGATAAATATATTTATCAAAATCAAGTAGATCTCATATCTTACTTTTTTTCTCAACTTTGTGCTAATCCACATCATATTAATCCTATTTTGAAGATTCTACTTGCTACTAAGCTTGCTTGTGATCAATAATCTAGTGACACATCGTTTACAGATATATCTTAGCCCACATCTACTGGCCCACATCTATTGTGTCTACTTCCTTGGGATAACCTCATATTTACATGAAAAATGTGTTTATGCCTATTATTTATGCCACCATTGCTACTACATCTCCTATCTATTAGCATAATGGCTCACATACATCTTCATCTAGCACATACAATATTTATTCTCTTGTTTATTCGTTACAATCACAAATATTATAATTACAACAAGGTGTCTTTCATAATTCTAATGTTATGGACTCTTCTAAATTATTGCATAATCCAATTACACCTAAAGTTGTTTCATATCCTTTGCCTATTGGTTTTTTATACCTAAGATTCCTATCTATGATGGCAAGGGTGATCCTCAAGAGCATCTTAGATCATTCCATGTATCTTTATTTGACTATGAATCTCATGATATATTTCTTACTAAGCTATTCTCTAGGAGCCTTAAGGACTTTAATTTGCAATAGTTTAATGATCTTCCCAAACATTTTGTGTCCTCTTTTACTACATTAGAAAATTATTTTTTAGCACAATTTTCCATCAAGATTGCCGATAAGATATCTTATGCACAAATATTTGAACTCAAACAAGCATCTGATGAGCATGTCGATGATTATGTCTTTCATTCTCGCACAATGCTTACTAAGATGAACAACATATTAGTTGAAAGTGAATTGCAAGACCTTTTTGTTCAAAATTTTCTTGTTCCATTGCAAGAATCAGTCATGTTTGATAAATATCAATATTCTGACCATCTATGTCATACACTGAAAGAGAGTAAAGATAACCTATTGCACATGAACAAACATATGTTTTTATATCCCCTAATATACTCAATATCAAGTTTCAAATCAAAACTACTTCCAAAGGAAAATCTAATATTCCTAAAGTTTCTTATAAAGACATTGTCAATGTTGTTTCTCAACCTACTAAGCTACAATCACAACCTACAAGATGAAAATTCACATAGTTACCTTGTCCTCAATGCATGGTCTTAAAGTAATTACTCAAATGCAAACTCATGTCTTTCCCTATACCATTTGAGGTTGCTACAAGCAACCCTCAAAATAAGAGATTCAATGTTAATGCTTTTTGTGATTATCATAGATGTATCAGTCACTCTATGGATCAATCTCTTAAGTTATGAAACATCATTTAGGTTCATATTGACTCTAATGCAATTAAATGAGATGATCCCATTGAGTCTTCTTAGCCTACCAATAATGATTCTAAGTTGAAAATCTTCAATGATTTGTCACACCCCATAGTTTAAGTATGTGTTTTAGATAGGATGAGTTGTAAATGGTGAGTGTTTCATGAAGGAGGGGGGATAATCGTTGTCAAGTATGTGGGTATGAAATTTCATGCATGTATGTATATCCTGAAAAAAGGATATACACACAAATGCATAGTTGCATGTGCAACCACGCAACAACACTTGTTCCCCAGCATTCGTAAAACACTTATCATTTATGGTGCATCCTTGTTTTATATTGTTGTTTGTATGTACTTACCTTTCTGGGTATGTTGATTTTAGTACATGAGTTAGTTTTTGATTTATGTATCAGTAATGAGTAATTGTTTTGTAACATGTTTTTTTGAATTTGACTGAGGCATTTGAAAACATGCATGGTTATGGTACATGTCATTGATATTATTATTTTACCTATCTTACGGGAAATAGTGGTTGCATGATGAAAGGATTCTATTCATGGTTGTTGTGATATTCATTTTCCTCTTGCTAAAGATGATGGTTCAATTATTTGAAAAGTGGTTAATTAGTGTTCTGTCTTAATTTACAATCATAAAGTATTTTAACTTGGTCGTATTTCCTTTGGTATAATAGTTATCTTGTTTTTTGTTGTTAATGACTTCATAAAAATGGAATTGTTATGCCAAGTTGGTGTGATTATGAACAAAATTCTTGATTGGTCATTTTCTAATATCATATGTGGTTCCCTTATGATGTTCGATATTCATTAATGTTTTGATAGGTTAATTAAAGGGTATTTGACTGTATATTAGCATAAATATATGGTCTTAACCAAGTATGATGGTCTCTTTTGCAAGTTATGAGATTTGATTAAAAGGGACATTACAAGGAAATACTAACTTTGTTACTTGATCGTATGGTTTACTCCCTGTGTTAAAGTGAAACTTGTTAATCACCATCTTAGACTAATCGACTTCCATCTTGCAAACATGGTAATCTCTTGTGACAAGTGTATTAGTCAAAAACCATAAGGCGAGAGTTAGATGATTGATTTAATAATCCAAAAACCATAGTTCTTGACATTTGATTGTTATGAAGATTGGAAGGTAATTGTTGGTTTGATAAAAAGGTAGATATTATGGCATTGGGCCATGTACATTGTTTCATATTAAAATACCATCATTCAGTCTTTGACCCTATTCAATGATTGCATAGTTGATTAATAATTAAAGTGGGTCCTCGACCCCATGCAGGTAAGTTTCATGATTAAAATAAAAGTTAGATTTATTCAAGGGTTGGTAATGAAGGGAATTGGTAGGTTTTCCATGAAAAGTTTGAATTAATAATTGATTGGTTTATTTGTGAAAGGGTCCACTGACCCCACACCATGTAGAAGATAAGGGTTAAATTTAATGGTTTAAAATATTACATTCAGGGAAAAAAATAGTGGTGAATATTTGTTAATTCATGAATATTCTTGTTTTCAAATTTTGAAATTGGCAAATTTTTTGTGTATGAATAGGAACTAGGTCACCAAAAATTTCTGAGTACAAGTTAATTTTAGGGGTCAGATTGCCAAGGATTTTCCACTGACAGCCTACTATTATCATTCAAATTGCCATTATCGCAAAATTAAAATATGTCAAATTCTCCTCATATATATATATATATATATATATATATATATATATTTATAATTCATTATTCATAGTTCTAAACATCAAACTTCAGAACCCCCCCTTGCGTAAAATCGCAATTATCAAATATTACCTTTAGGCTTTCTACTTTCAAAATTAGAGGATTGGTCACTAGAGGAAGATGTTTCCTTTCTTCTTTAAAGGTAATTTAGTTTGTTTAGTAACATGTAGGTAGTATATTGTCTGGCATTTGCATGATGCCGGATAGCAACATGAAGGATGCCACCATTTGGTATCATACTACATGTTATTGGTCAGTAGCATACTGCATGCTATCAGTCAACATCATGTAGTATGCTACTAGTCGGTAACACACTGCATGCTATCGGTCGGCATCATGCAGTATGCTACCGGTTGGTAGCATTTAGTATGTTATTTCTCGGTACCATAATATATGCTACTGGTCGGCATCATGTAGTATGTTACTGATGGGTAGCATTTAGAATACTGTCTGCTGGTAGTATGTAGAATGTTATCGGTCGGTAGCTTACTACATGATGTCGGGCGACAACATGCAATATGTTACCAGCCGGTAGTATTCTACATGTTACCAGTCGGTAGCATGCAATATGCATTTGGTTGCATTTACAAATTTTAGAATTGTTTATATGTTGATTAAATTTTTTTAATTTAAATATTTTTAGGTATAATGGCTTCTTTAAACAATCAACAAAAGGTAGAAAAACAAAAAAGAAAAGGTAGCATAGTAAATTTTTTTAGCCCCATAAAAAATGAAGACCCAAGTTATTTCCACTGGAAACATTAACATGGGTACTAGTAAGTTGTAACATATTATCATAACATTTTTCCTATTTTTCATCAGTTCAATTTAATTTTGTTAATATATTTGTAACAGTAAAAAAATCATTTTTGAAAACAGAAACCCCTTTTATTAATTTTATTCAGAATGAAACAGTAAACCAAAACATAAACCCTAAGGAAATAATTATTTTAGTCGATGAATATTTTATTAACCCAGACATGTCAAAGCTAAAAGATTGTCCTGAATGCCAAATGTGTTCAATAGATGAATGTTCAAATGAAAATATTTCAGCAGAAGATTATAATGATATAACCCTTCAAAAAAATAAGTCTGGGAGAAAGAAGAAAACATCATGGACAATTGGAAGGTCTTTTCAAGTAGATTGGGCAAAAAATACCCATTTATTGAACCTATACAACTAGATAATGGTAGTGATACTCCCAAATAACGTAGATGTACTATTTTTACTTGGAAATTGGGTAAAGAACATAGAATGCAACTTAAATTAGACACTATAGAGAAACATTTTAGAAAAGTATATTACATAGTCACTGACAATGATGGCAAAATAACGAAGACTCATAGATGGAAAACTACAAAAGAGTGCATGCATGTAAGATATAAGGAGTATGAAAATAATATGAAACACACTCAAAAACATAAGGAGAAAGGAGGAACCATAAATACAAATTTTGGAAAATTTGCAAATGAAAATATGAAGGCAAAATGACCCAGTTTTCAACCATATTTTTTATTCTTAAAATGGGCAGACCAATTTCAAATTTTTTAGAATATAAAAAAAATTCAAGTTCACATTGGTCAAATAGAAATTCTTGGGAGATGGCAAAATGTCTTAGGATGATTGAACAAAAAGATCTAAAAAAGATGTCAAGAATGCAGGGTTCATCTCCCTTTCAATTGATGAGGTTACAATTGTTGAAAACACTTCTTGGGTTTGCATGCATGTATATACTTTCCAGAACCACAAAAGGACACCTCATCTATTATCGGTTCATAAAATTCAAGAAAATTACAATGCTCAAAAATATTTCCAAATTGGTTATATCTAATTTGAAGGACATAGCAGGAATGGATAATTATTCTATAGCTAAAAAGCTTATTTGTGTTGGTGTTGATGGTGCATCAGTGATGTAGGGTTAGAGAAATGGTCTATGTGTGTGTCTCCAAACATTTTTTTCTCCTTATATGATTCATATTCATTTCATGGCTTACAGGATGAATCTTGCATATAGGATAGTAAGCACAATTGAATGTGTTGAAAAAGTAGAAGATCGATCTTATCCATGAATTACATACCTATATGTAAAGAACTCTAAAAATATTTCTAGAGTTTTATAATTTTTCACTTTGGGTCACAGATGGTATGAAACTTCTTAAAGATGGTGATACTAGATGGATTTATATGTATGAGCCCGCACATAGATTTTTTTAGGAATATCCATCTTTAACTAGTTTCATGTACAAGAACCATAGGAAACTCGACAGGAAAAAATATTTTCTTTACCACCATACAGACTTGGAAACATTGTTAACACTTTCTGGGATTCTTCCAATGTTTCATGAGATGAATTTCATAACAAAACTTTCACAAGAACGATCCATTTATATAGTGAACTTCATTAGGTTCAGGAAAGGGGTGTATCAGACTCTAGATATGTTATATAACTCTGATGAATGCTTTAAAGGACATGTATTCAGTCAATGGAAAGCTCTGACATATTTAAAAGATCCTAACAGCTATTTCAGATTCACTATATGTGGTCATCTTTGTATCTTTTTTTTAACAGGAAGGAGATTCAAATGGACACATTCAAAAAATGAGTGGATATTGTTGGAGTATAGATTGAAGAAGTGCCTATTACAGGTAATTTCTATGATGCTAGTATATCTGAAACAAGAAAAAAATTCAAAAAATCTCACAATGCTTATCCAGTGAGATCACGGATCATTTTTTAAAAAGTGAGATTCTTGAGGCCATGGGAGTGGTCAATCCTAACTTTTGGAATCTTGTAGGAGGTAGAGTTGTAGTTGATTCATTTAAAAGACACATGGGTACTATAGTTAAACATTTTTTACAATCAGTTGAATGTAATAGATTTCATATTAATGGTGTTCTTTAAAAGGAAAATCTTGAATTACAATTAGTTGATTTCAGCCAAGTAATGAGTGAAAATTTTGAATTAGTACGTGAGCCAATAGAGAAGGGAGCAATTACACTTCTATGGAAAAATTCATATCCTAGTTCCATCCTTCATGAAATAATAAATGAATATTTTTTATCGTATGAACTGTGTCAAATAATGATATTGGGATCAGTTAAAGATGAAAGAGTTTTCAGTATTTTAACATTTATAAAATCAAAATATCGGAACAAACTGGATAAAAATATTGAGACCTGCTTGAGATTGTACATTTCATGATATGATGTGGATACATTTCCTTATGAATGGGTAATGGTTTTATGGAATTCTCTTGCAGATATTAGAGGGATCATTATTCTAATATAGAGACTACATATAACAAAGAAATTGCAATTAAAAATCGCAGCAAAAGATTAGATAACAGTGTTCGGTAGCAAAGTTTTCAAGATAAGTTTCAGTTTGATATAGCTGATATTGAGTAAAGAAGAATGGATGTACATTATTATTCTGGAAATAAAATTTCATATAAAGATTCATATTATAATTATGTATATTGTTATTTTTGTTATATGAATGTTCATTTTTCAATAATATCTTCAATGTTGTAATGTGTTTACTGTTTATATTTTTTAAATGTGAAATGTCATACTTATTTTTTTTGTTTTCTTTAAAATGAAAGAAATATAATTCCATTTATTGAAGAATTTTCAGTCTTACGTATGAATATAGTACATATAAAACACCATATAGATTTTGATTTTCCAATATTTTTAGATAATTTCACTGTTTGGTCTTCAAAAAATAAATGCTACTTGTAGTTCACTATTTTTTCCACAAAGTAATTGAAAATTATAATAATCAGTAATGTAATATGTAATAGTAATATCAAATACAATTGAGAATAATATTCACATTAAGAATCAGTTTTAATAACTTCTGCACAATATAACAAAAGTAAAAGTAAAACACCACAATCCACATCGATTGAAGTTTGAAACTTTCAATATTTTCATACAATTTGAAACAATTTTACAAAAATATTCTACAATGAAAATTATAATTTCACAATTATTTTTGTAGCTTCATCCTTGAGAATATTCTTCTCTATGTGATTCATTCTCTTGCGCACAAGAACTTTCTTTTTCAACACTTGACTGAACCAGAACCTTTGCAACAACTTCAATATTCGAAAGAATCTCTTTTTCTAGATTTTCCACATCACCAGTAGATAATAATGTTGGATCCTGTTATGTTTTCTTCTTCAATAGTATCTTTGGATCCATTCCATTTTCTTTTACTATTCTTCTCAAGGTATTAGTCTACTTGTTTAAGATAGCAAGCTTTTGTTTCAATTCAATTGTTGCATTTAAACTTTTCTTAACACTTTGTAAATGTAAATCAAGCACACTAGCTTCATTATTCAAATTTTCATACTTTAACTACATTTGAAAAGATAAAAACCGTTAGTAAAATTTCAAAATATGAAAATAATACTTGAAAATTTAGTAAGACTTACCAATGCCTTATCACATTCCGCATTTGCAATAACTAGAAGGCCCTTGTCTCTCGACCACATATTGTGGTAGGCTTTTGCTTCTGCATTTAAATTCTCAATTATGTTAAACATAATATCCAACACTTCATCATCATGATTATTATCAAATGGCACAACACTAGACACATCCTGATTCAACAAAATATCAATCTTTTTTGGCTCGTTTTGATCTGAAGAATACAATATATGTCTTTGGTTGTGATTTTTATATCATGAATTTATTTCTTTAATCATAAATTTAGCCCTCAACTCCCAAAATTTTAATTTTCAACCTCCTTCGATATAATTTAAATATTGGATTCAGTATTATCAACCAAAATAACACTAATTAAAAAATTAATTTTTTAGTCATCGGTTAAGGCAGTCTATACTCGAGAAGGTGTTATTGATCTATCCACTCTTATTGGAGAAGGCTTCCTTACCCCATGAATCATATCTTGGGGATTGAAATTTCCATGGGCCTAAAGTCCACTTTCAATCCCAAGATAATTTGTATCCAAATCAATTTCATTCAACATCAAAACACCTCTTCCATTAGGAGCATTGCCCAATGAAAAAGTTGGAAAATAAGAAGTAAAATTAAGTGTGTCCATGTTTGAAGCTGGAAAAATGAATCAAATATTCTTGTCAGGGAACATGGTCCTCATATTTTGTTTTGGGGGTGGTGGAGGTGGCATCTGCATTTGTAGCAGACATAGAGGCCCTGCAACAATGAATTATAATTTTGTAAATAATATGACAAAATTCAAAAGACAAACATAATAACAATGAAAAATAAATAAATTCATATAAGATTAAAAAAATTACGTTGTTGAGAGGATTATTGTTGAGGTGGAAATGAAGCATGTTGTTGTTGACATGGTGGTTGTACAGGAGTAGACTAAAAATTTTGGTAGGTATGATCCAAAATATAATCAAGAATTGAAAATTTATTAGCTTGTTGAATTTTTATTTCAAAAAATATCATCAAAAATATAAAAAATAAGATATTCAAACCTAGGGCCACAAAGTGAGGTATTGAATATATTTCTACCTCCTGTGCTTAATCCCGATGATACAATCATGTTCTTCTTGAGGTTTCTGCAGCAAATCAATATAAATTTCAAGAAATTTCGAAAGACATACAACTTTTAAATAATTAATTACATTTATTTTCAAAAAAATTGAAACATATATAGATCATAAATTAAAATAGCTGTGATTAATGTATGTGGTATGGTGGATGTTTGAGTATGAGGGTTTATGGAACTCCTCATCCATTTAGTAGAATGTGGAGGGGTGTCCTCCTTTGTTTTTTGATCATTGGAAATAGTAACAGAATCTCCTGAACTTGGTGGGAAATGACCTCTGATAGTAGCTTCCCTTCATGATGCAACCACAACTGCTATCTTCTATGATAATTCAAATGTAAATTATTTATCAATTTCAAATACTAATTTTAAAAAATAAATGTTACAATAATAAAAAACCATCTAATCAAAAATTGGGACTCACTTGTTGCTCTTCAATTTTTAATGGCAAAGACGTTAGCTTTGAATGCATTGTTGTCAGAGGAGAGGTGCCATGTAAGTTATAGAGAGATTCATAATATAAACCAAGAATTAAATTTTTTGAGTTGATGGTAACTTTATCATTCAAATGAATATTTTCTAAATCATATCTTATCCTAGAGGATAAGAAGTTACACCAGTCAAATTTCTGCCCACATAAGGTTTGAATGATATACACTAAATCCCACCATGGAATATTTGTATATCAACCTTGTAAAATAATTCTGGCCTAGAAGAACTACACCATAGCTTACAAAAATGGGTGACTAAAATCCTTGAGTTGAATCCCTCTTTTTGAAGGGTTTTAGGAAGCAGTAATTATCAATACAACAAGGAGAAGCATTTTTTTAGTAGTGAATTTTAAACATAATCAAACTTTTTTAAATTGAAACTAATGAAAATGTAATGTTGTAAAAAAGAAAATAAACTTATGATCAGTAGCATATGTAATTGCATCAATAGATAATTGAAAACCAAACTCCAAAAACTTGTATTCTTCATCTGATAAAACAGCCTTCGTCATGATAGGATCCACATCTTTGTGTGGTATTCCTGTGAGATGCTCAATGTCCTTAGGTTACATTCCAAATGAATCTACATGAGATGGGATTTGATAATGAAAGGTGAAAGTGGAAGTGTCATAGTTGAGTAGAAGATTGTTAAGTATTTTCTAGTCTGTTCAAAATTGGGGCATATACAATAGCCCTGTGAAACTAGCCGCTTCGATCCATTGGGAAAATGCATTAGGATCCTCTAGAAATGTGTACAGTTGAGGAAATACCAAGATCTTGAACGAAAACATCTTCATATTTATTGTTGACGCAGCTGGGCTCTTGGGCTATTAGGAAGTGTTCTTTCTTTTGGCATTTTTTCAATATGTTATAAAATTCCTGGTTATATCTATCCTTTAGCATTCTATATTATTCCTTTTTGTATTTGTCCTTTGGTGTTCAAGTTTTATCTTTTAGGTTTTTCCTCGTATTCTCTGGCTTCTCTTTATTGTGTGGAGTGAAAAAGATTATCTTCATGTATTTATAGCACATTTAATAAAGCTACCGGTAGTAACCTTTATGCTACTGGTCGGTAGCATTAAATGTGCTACCGACCGAAAGCATATTTAATGCTACTGGTCAGTAGCATGCAGAATGCTACCATCCGGTAGCAATGTCAATGATACTAGTCGGTAGGATATATAATGCTACTATCTGGTAGCATGCAGAATGTTGTCGGCTGGTAGCATTATGAATACTACTGGTCGGTACCATTCTGCATGCTACCGGCCGGTAGCATTGTGAATACTACCAATTGGTAACATTCTATATGCTACCAACTGGTAGCATTACTCCCGGCCGGTGTCATATAATATTTCTACCACATCATTGGCCAATGGCCAAGGCCCAGTCCCATAATCATGTTAAAAATCACCTAGCACATGAAACAACTTTTCCTACAATTCGCCATACATGCAAAAGTGGTTTTACCAATATTCTCCAAATATTTTCTAAGAATTTTTTCATAGAGATCCTTAAAATTTTCCCTCATTACAATGGTCATTAGATGACCCATGTGCTAAGCTCAAACTAGTTGATAATTTTAAACCTTAGACCGCACAATTAGCTCAACACCGCCATCTTTGAGTGGGAAAGTGGGAAATTAATTTAGGCCACTTACGTGGCACTGTAAGTATTTATGACATTCAATGCCTTTGTGGACGGTCTCTCGAACAAGGTAAAGCTTCTCTAAGAAGCTACCTCACATGAAATCCTCAACTTCACTTTTATTTTTGACATTTTTTGTGCATTAGGGTTCTAGTCTAGTCGTGGTGACACCATGCAAGAATGAAGGTTAAAACTCTAGTTCGATCTCGAGCTCTGTAATAAGCCATGCCTATTGTGATGGTGGTAATATTTCAATTGAAGCCTGATTGGGCTGCATAGAGCATGTTGGAGGTTTTCATTTTAGATACTGTTGTGATTCTTCTGTGGAATTTTGGAGGTTTTGAATTCAGATTTGCTTGCTCAAATCTTGATAACGTTGTAGAATGAACTTACTAAAAACCCATACATTGATTTATTTCCCTTACCCTGGTTCTTTCATCTTGAAATGTTTGAATGATTTCTCTTATAATTTTATTTAAATCTGGGGAGTTATATTTTATGGGTGTCTAAATAAATTTGGACTAAGGATTATTTTATGTCCTTTTAACTAAAATCTTGTCTGGGTCATTATGTACCTAACCCAATACTGGAAATAGTTTATTGGGTAAGATGTGTTGTTTATTTTGGGTTGTTAATTCTATTTTATCTTGCGTTAGAGTTTAGATCCTTCCCTGTAAATGGTGAAAATATAGTCATGTCACAAGAGTGGGAATGTGAATTTGAATCAAACTCTAATGGCTCAAAGTTGTTTGCACTTTGGTATTATTAAAAACTGGTTATTTTGGTTTCCTAGCTTGAGTTTGATTTGTTGGTATACCGGTTCTAGGTGTTCATTCAACTCAGTTAGAAAGGTCTATCCAACCCTGACTACAATACATGTCTGCCATGCGAAGGTTTAACTCACTACAGGCTATCTCCATATTCTATTAACTTGAGAATGTTAATCCTTGATATTAAACCCAACCGGGGGGAAAGTTGTGAATTTCTGTTTGACTGAAAATGCTTTGTATTAGAAGTCGTGAGTAAATAAATCAAGGTAAAATTGTGTTTTTTTCTGAAATTTCTCTATATGTAAGGTTTCTCTAGGGGTATTTTTATCTGGTAGTTGTCTTATTCAGATAATAATATCTTTACTACTGATTTTAAACCAATGCTTTGATCCCAAATTCTTGCGGTATTCAGTCGACTGAGCATTGATAAATTATTCTCCTTGTTTCATTGTTTTATTATGATAAATTTGAATCCTTGTTGGGTGATTTTTAAAAAAGGGGTGAATAATAGTTATGATTCTGTAAAGATTTGAATCAAGGAATTCGAGTATGGTTACTTTGCTTAATTGGGTATTAACTGTGCATTTGATATTATTTGTCATAATATGATCTTTCTACTAAGATAATTATTGGGATTTAAAGTAATTTTGGTAAACCTGTGTTTAAAAGGCATAAATGAGTGGAATAATATTAGTGGTATTCTATTGGTTTAAGATTGGCATGCATTCACATTTTTATTATTTAAGTTATCAGTTCGTGTGAAGGTGGTTGCCTTCATAAAATAAAGAAAAGGGTTAATTTCTAATGTCTTGCAAATAATAAGTTAGAACAATTAGAACATAGGAATTTCATGATTGTGTTCTTGCTCATTCAAAAAAAAAAGGGGGGGGGGTAACCATGATTTCTTTCTCCAGAATTAGTAAGTGAAAGGGAAGGTTTATGAGTGATAAAGGTTAGATATAACTGTAGACTAATTATTTATTAAATCAATGTATGAAATGAGATGTTTGTTGGCATGTAGGCCTAGTAGGTTTTGTAATTGATGCAAAACCACATTAATGAAAAATTCAATGTTGTATGATGATTTTATGATGTTGTTCATGGTACTAACATACTAATTCAGATATGATTGAGCTGCTACAGGGAGATTCGGCGAGGTATGTTTGCTCCAACAAGCCTATACAGGTGCCTAGAAGGTATATTCTGACAGTGAGAGATTCTTATATGTTTGAGAATCATGTTTACATGATGCATAGCAGTTTTTTAGGGTTTTAGAGCACTCATAGCAATTGTATGGTACATATACATGTACATCTCCATGTTACAGGTGCTCATTGGGAGTAGGTAGAGCAGCTTGGAGGTGTGACAGAATATTTTAGAGATATTTGAGCTCATAGAAGCATGAAAATAGGTACATAATATCATATGAGGTATGTTTGGGTCATTTTTAGAAGTTACTTGAAGAGTTATTGCATTATTTTAGTTAGTACTAGTTGTTACTATGAGATTCTTGCATGTAAACATACGTAAATCTTAGTGACTAGAGATATTGAGATATGGAATTAATGTTTTGATGATTATATATGTTATAGGGATGAGTGATGATGCTCTCAGAAAAAATTCAAGATCCCTTGATATAAATTTTGTAAGTTATGACAGTTTATGTGAGATAGGGTCAAGAACAGGTGAAAATCAAGCTCAAAGTTCAACTTCAAATGCTCGTGAAAAATGTGATTTGCATGGGACATTGTGGCTTTTAGGGATCTTATTAAGGTGATTATATAATATTTCATAATAATAATGATGTTTTTTCATTGTCAAGTTTTTATGAACGAATTTTAAGACGGTAAAGAGGTCAAAAACCCTAGTTAAACCCTAGTTAGGAGCAGTTTGCAAAAGATGAAGTATACTAGCCCATTTTTATTGAAATTGAAAATTTGATGATTTTATGTTGTATATGACTCTGATATCTTTCTATAAATGTAATTTTTAGGTCATGGTGATGAGTGGCCCCTAGCTGAAAACAATAGTTTCTTAAGAGTTCCAGTTTGTGGAGAAAGTTACCAAATGAGGGATGGACTAAATTTCCATTATGTGTTTATGTGAGTTTTTATATATTATCATGGAGGTTTCATATCAATTTAATGTATTTTCATGAGGTTTTGAGGTCCAAATAGGTTGACTGGTCAAAGGGTAGTTTTGGGATCTCAAATAGCAGAGTTCAATGTTTTGGCCATATCTTGAGCTACATTTTAAATTTTAAGATGATTAAAGTTCTGTTAGAAATTATATTCAGATATATTTCCAGTGATATATGTATTTCCTCATGTGGATTTTATATGACATGGTTTATAGGGAATTATTTTAGAAATAAGGTTTTTGGCAGTTCAGGATAGGATTTATTTTTGTGGACGTTTGATGATGTTTGAAGCATGAGATGGATTTTCTGATGCTTAATATAACATGGATTGTGAAGAGGGATTAATTTGGTATCCAATGAATCCACTTTTAATTCTTGAATTTTTTTTATATTTTATTTTATGAGCTAACATTTGGAAATAATCTTTTTGGAAGGATGATTTGGTGAAGGAAAATCTTATTTTGGTTTGAATATAAAGATGTTTCATGACTTATAACATTCTTAGAAGTGTTCTAAAGGTTCTTCAATTTATTTTGAGTTTTCACATGGCATTTTTTCATTCTGTTTAAGTCATTTGGTGGCATTATGAAGTTTCCATGGTACTGAAGGAAACAGTTGTTTTAAAGATTGTAAGGGAAACTGGGCCTAGTAAATGAAATAATTTGATTGGTTGATATTAACTGATACCATTTATGAATTTTTTATGATATTTTAATCGTGTATAAAGGTTCATGGGTCATGAAAATGTATGGGACTCATGTTAGGGAATTTTTAAGAATGTTCCTATGGGTTTTTGAGCCATTTTTGACACATATAATGAGATTTTTAGCTAGGCCAACACATATGGGTCATATGTGACTATTGTAATTAAAAAATATATATTTTTATAGAGTTTTTTTGGTCACATTTATCATTAAGGACTGATCTATTTTATTTTGGAAGGAAGAAAATAATATTTAAGTTCTTGTTTAGTTCATTTTTGAACTAGTGCTCTTGGAGGGAAGGCGTGCAGCCTAGAGAGAGATATTTTGAAAGTATTTGAGAATTTTTTTAAGGATGAGGAATAGTATGACAAGTTGAGGAAGGCATGTTATAATGAGAGAAAGAAGATAGAGAAAATAAAAGTGAAGAAAGAGCAAGAATATTAGAGTTTGAAGACCTAGTGTGTGAGCTAAATAAGTGATCTCCATCAGTTATGGTAGAAGAAAAATCAGAGATCATATTTCTTCAGGTGGATGAGTTGGTATTTGGTCATATTTACGTGGATTTAGCCTCCTTGTGGAGTGGTTACTTCATTCAATTAGGGGTTGGTGTTCCTTGTAGGGTTGGTGCTCTACTAAACTAGGGTTTGGTGTTCCTTGTGGGTTTGGTGCCTCACCAAATTCTAAAACATATCGATAAAATATATTTCTTCGATGGGTTTTCTTCCCCTTTAGGGTTTTCTACTTAATTTAGTGTCTTGTGTACTCTCTTACTCTTGATCTTGTTTATGATTATTTATATGCTTACATTTACACACATATGGTACATGGTTGAATGAATGGTTGTATGAATGATAACATATGATGAATGGTAAATAAAAGAAAAGTTTTAAAGGACTGATTTACCCCCCGTCACATTCCCTTATGCTTCTAACAATTGGTATCAGAGTAGGACCTTCTAGAGAAGCTTGACTACTTGTGGGAGATCTTCTGAAGCACAAAATGGGTGGTAAGAAGAAGAATTCTCATAAAGGAAAAAACTCCAAAGATGACTATTATTCTACTTTAAGTGAAGGTAATAATTTCTTAGAAAATATTCCTAAAATTTACTCTCCCCTAGGAATGGTAACTTGTGAATTTTGAGAAGGGTTTAGTTATTCAGAATTTGATTGTGAAAATTCATCTTGGGAAATATTGAAAAGGGGACTTAATCTTACAAGAGATTGTTGAAATGAAAAAGGAATCATGAATATCGAATTAAGCTCCTTGAAGCTAAGTTGAAGAATGAGAGTAAGTAACATGATGAGATCACAATGCATCTTGAAGAACAATTAGAGAAAGTTGCATCCAACCTTGAATCCAAGGAAGAAGCTCATGAACACAGTCATACTATTCAAATTTTTGAGTCACAAATGGAGGAGTTGTCAGAAAATCTAAAGGTCAAAGATGAAGAACATACTCAACTAAAATCACAATTTACTTTGCTTAGTGATAAACTCAAGTCAAAGGAGGATGAGTGCATCAAGTATGAAGATGGTATGAAATCTCTACATTCAAGAATTGATCTAGTTTCAAGAAAACTGAAAATATTTGAGAAAAGTGCAAATGACCTAGATAATCTTATTAGCCAACAAAGAGGAGTAGGTGTTAGGGCTGGTTTTGGATTCAATGAGGATCTCAGGTAAATAATTTGAAGCAAGAAGACAAGGTTCCAAGTAAGGAAAATGGAGAACCAAGTACCAAGGAATAAGTGAAGGGGATTAACTCCAAATAAAATGAGAAGACCAATCCTATTAGGCAGATTGATGCTGCAAGGTATGAAATACCATTTAATGGATATTGTTTCTTATGTCATGTTTTTGGTCATAGAGCTAAATAATGAAAAACAAAGTCTTCTAAAAATGGTGTAGGGTCCTTTAATGGTGAATGTAATTCATGTTGTGAATTTGGTCATAAATCCAATGATTGTGGATGGAATATAGGAATGTTTGATCCTAGAAAAAGTAAGAAGGAATTTATCCAAAGATCTGATCCTAGAGGTGTTCAGATACTGATAGTAAATAGAAATGAGTTTGTTAAGAAAATAGTATGCTAAAAGTGCATAAAACAAGGTCACATTGTAAGGTATTGTTTGTATGGATTACAAAATCAAGATGAAGGCCTCAAGAGAAAAAATTCAATGGTATGTTATAAGCATAACATAGATGGTCATGTTTCTAGAAACTTTTATCAAGCTTATTCAGGTCATGGCATGTATTTTCAAATTCCTAAGGATTAAAGAAGTGAGTTTCAGTGGCCTAGAGTGCAAGGAAATGGTCCTAGAATGACTTGGGGACCTAGTAGAGACCTTGGTGTCCTATCAAGAGCTAGAAAATATGTAATGAAGAGAAATACTCAGTGTTTAGAGAAAATAAGGGAAGATGGAATTATTTTTCAAGTGCCCAAGAAGGCTTGGGACCTCTTCAAGACATTGTTTTAGGTCTCCTTGATTAGGTATACCTTCATTATGCTTATTGGAGGTGTATAGGTACATATGAATCACTCAAGTGAGGGGGAGCTATCTGATTCAATGTGTGCCTCCTCTAAAAGTTAAAGGTATGTGTGATTATGTTATATTTAGTCTTGTTGGCTCATGATGATTATTCTAGTGCAATTTTTCTTGATCTCTGTATTGTGTGTCTCTTGTAGTACATGTTTGAAGTCATTATGATCTGCTTCTATATCATCATGATGTATATCTTATTTGATTTGTCTCAATCTATTCAAAAGTCTCTTTGTTATGTCATGAAGGAGTCACAAAGTTATAAAATAATCTCTTGTAACTCAAAGGTATACATTCTTCTCAAAAAATATGACATGGTCAAATTAGGTTGTCTTGATCAAATCAAATGGTCTGAACTTGTAAGTTTCTTTAGTAGTGATGAATCATATCTATAGGTGTCAAGTGTGATCTGAAGTCCTTGATGAGTGAGAGTCTCTGTAGAAGTTTTCAAAATGTCCACATGAGTTCACATAAGATGGCATAAAGTGTATAGGGATCTATCTCAGTTAATGTAAGTGCTCAGGGCTTGTCTCTTGAGTCCTTCAGGGTTTCATCTTACTCTTGATAAGTTGGAGTAGTTGTGAAGAAGTTTAAATGTGTGATCAAGTGATAAATTGATCAGTATTATAGTGAAAAATATGGAAACATGGTCAAGATGGTGTCAATATTTTGTTCTAAGGGAGAATATTTCATGTTCTTACACTGAGGTGTCAATTCAGTTGAAAAAGGAAGCTCTACATCACTGTTGTAGTATACTTTTCAATCTCATATCATGAAGTTTGTTTCTTTACAAAGAGAATAACAATGATATAATTGATGGTAGATATTGTTTATTCATGAGTATTCTTTGTCATCGGGTGATGAGAACACTATATTTATGAGCACCATCACTTGAACTTTGTTTCAAAGGCATTTAGAGTGTGTTGTCTCTCAAGACAAGGAAGAGTAATATCAAGATACTACTACTCCTCAAGGTCTCCAAGTGTGATTATCCTCAATCTAGGATCCAATAATCTATAAAGATCATTGATTGAGTACATGAAATTATGTAGCAACGTCAAAATAGTACAGATCATGAGGAAGTGAAAAATGTGCACCTACAAAACCTTGAATTCAAAATTTATGGGGATAGATTATGAAGAGGTTGTGTAAAGTTTGTAAGGGTTATCTAAAGGTGTCTGAAGATCTATAGATTTGTTATTGATCATAATATGTTTCGATTATGATACGAACAAATTAATATAGAGGTATGAAATTTCTCCTCACTTCATTTTTAAAAGATAACTAGATTTGATCTGAAGGGTCTAAGCTCTCAGGAATAGTTTGTCAAAGCTCTTGAGCTCATTATCTAGGTGAAGATGTTGAGTATTCATCTTTTTACTATGATATTTCATAACCACTAATGGAGTTAGGTTGCAAAAAGAAGAACTATGTAAATTTTGTATTAGGTTTTGTAATATACCAATTATCAATAATCAAGGTATTAGGGGGTTAGATCTTGAAACCCTAAGAATGGTTAGCAAATGTTTACCTCATCTATTAATGAAGTTTATTTAGACAAACATTTATAAGTTCCTTTAAGATGACTTTCATTGCAAGGGTTTGACAAGGATGTAATGAAAAATGTCCTTCATGGATACCTATAGGTATCTAGTAGACTTGTAATGATCAAATATATTTTGTATGCATTTCGTGGCTATGTCTAAGCCTAAAAGTGATTGAGAGGAGAAAAATGATACCCTACAAGAAAAAAAATTATCCGACAAGGTTGAATATGTTTTAAGCTAGTCTGTGAAGTTTTGATAAGAAAAATCAAGTGCAAAAGGTCCAAATACTTTCATCTACATGTAGAAGAAATGATGTACACAATTTTAGGGGTTTTTGAGTTCCATGGAGTAAGTTCATACATGGTAAATAGACCTACATATTTGAGAAGATCACTAGAGATAGAGAAATATGCTTTCCAAAGACCAAGTTTGTATATGAGTATAGATTTGAAGATAAAATGTTTTGTTCCAGGTAGAACAAGTTAATTTTTTTTAAGTATGAATGTCAAAGCTTATGTGATAGATCTGAAAAGGATTTGAGAGTGAGTTTTAAGGCCTATAAAATCTCAAAGAATCATCTAATGCAATTCAAGTGTTTTTGAAGCATGACTATGTCTCGGGGAATTGTATAAGTCAATATGTGGTCTCAAATGGTCAAGTCATTTGTGATATGAGCAAAGAGTGATTTTAGCATCTTGATTGTGTCTTATTGTTGTCCCAAATTCATTCATGAGGTGTTTGGCATGAAGCTCAGTTTGTGTGTGTATCATGGGTCTTATATTATGGGCCTTTGAAGTTAGTAATCTCTCAGTGTTGCATGAATATATTGATCATCTAAAATATTGTATGTATGCAAAGACAAGAAAAATTAATGCTACATGTGAAATAAGAAGTGTTAATCTCAGTCAAGACAAGGGGAAACTATATTAAGATTCCATATGAATGGGTATATGAAATCTCATTGATTGAAAATTATATTTGATACTATATTTTAGTGATATTCTAGGTGTCTGTGATCAAAAGCTACAAAGGTTGGCAATAAATATTGCTCTCACAAATTCTCTATAGTGTCTAAGATGCTCCTACAGGTGTGTTTGTTTTCTCCATGTGTGTATAAACTCATATTAGATAGGGGAGAATGGTTTCCTCTTCTTGAAGGTGAGAATTTTGTTTCCAATACCAACTAGGTATGATATGTGTAATCTCTATTTTGATCAGTTGATTTTGAAGATTCAAATGCATGTTGTAATCCATATATGACTTTCTATAACTGAGTAAGATGCCTGGGACTTGGAAAAACTATTTGAAGTGATTTTAAGTCAAATCATCAAGGCAATATGTACATTTTTATGCTTGGGAGCTAAAAGTAGAAGCATTAATCCCAGGGGGTACTTGTTTCTTGAATCATAGCTTCATGGTCATGTAGGAGGATGACGAAATTGGCCTAAAATGTCTATTAAGGGTTGTTGATGACTTGTTTGGCATGAAGAGTGAAAATATGCCTTGATTTGTATGTTTTAGGCCTAAAAACTATAGTTCATGGTCAAGAATGATTTAAAATGTTGAGGTAAGGTCCTTTACTAGCATTGTTGGCATGTTGGATATGAGAATAACTCTGTTTCATATTACTACAATGATCTCAAAGAACTCAAAATAGGGTATATGGTGAAATTTGGTTTGTTTACATGCCTAGGTGGTTGGAAATGGTGTTATTTATTTTAACAAGGTAAGAAGATGGTTCCTTTTTTCTTGCTAATGATTTTCAATTGATGGAAGTGTTTATTCCAGGGGGAGCATGTCATTTGTATAATTGAATTGAGGCAAGAATCAGATTTTTGGAGAAAATCAAGAAGAGTCTTGATTGAGATATTAATTTTATGTTTCTAACCAAATCATGGAGGTATGAAGCTTATATGCAGGTGAATGAGGTAAGCTACAGGTATACCTTTATCATTTATCGTAAAAAAGGGGGAGAAGTTCAGGGTGTTTTCCATCAATGAAAAAGGGGGAGATTGTTGGCATATAGGCCTAGTAGGTGTTGTCATTGATGTAAAACCACATTAATTAAAAATTGGATGTTGTAGGATGATGTTATGATGTTGTTTATGGTGCTAACATACTAGTTTGGATATTCTTGAGCTAGTACAAGGAGATTCAGTGCAGTATACTTGTTCTAGCAAGCCTATACAGGTGCCTAGAAGGTATAGTCTAATAGTGAGAGAATCTTGGATGTTTTAGAAGAATGTTGACATGATGCATAGTAGGTTTTGAGGGTTCTTGATGACTCATAATATTTTTATGGTACAAATACATGTACATCTCCATGTTACAGGTGTTCATTGGGAGCAGGTAGAGCAACTTCAAGGTGTGATAGAATTTTTTGGAGCTATTTGAGCTCATGGAAACATGAATAAAGGTACATCATATCATATGACGTATGTTTTGTTCATTTACAGAGGTTACTTGAAGATTTATTTCATTATTTCAATTGGTACTAGTTGCTATTATGAGATTTTTTCATGCAAACATAGGTAAGTCTTAGTGACTGGAGAGATTGACCCATGGAATTGATGTTATGATGATTGGTACTTTTATATGGATGAGATATGATGCTCTCAGAAAACATGCAAGTGCCCATGATGTGAATTTTGTAACTTATGATAGTTTATGTGAGATAGGGTCAAGATCTGGTGAAAATCAAGCTCAAAGTTCAACTTCAGATGCTCATTGTGAATAATGTGATTTGCATGGAACATTTTTGTTTTCATGGATTATCTTGATTTTAGTATAGAATATTTTAGAATAATAATTAGGTTTTTTCATCATCAGGGTTTTATGAACGAATGTTAAGAAGGTAAAGAGGTCAAAAACCCTAGCTAGGAGCAGTTTGTAAAAGATGAAGTATACTGACTTAGTTTTGATTACAAGATATAATTTTATGATTTTATGTTATAGATGACTCTGATATATTTCTAGAAATGTAATTTTTAGGTCATGGTGATAAGTGGGCCCCACCTGAAAATAACAGTTTATGAAGAGTTCTTGTTTGAGGAGAAAGTTTCCAAATGAGGGATGGACTAAATTTCCATTATGTGATGTATGTGAGTTTTTATAGATGACTATGTATTTTTTATATCAATTTCATGCATTTTCATGAGGTTTTGAGGTCCAAACAGGTTGACTGGTCAAAGGGTAGTTTTGGGATCTCATATAGCAGAGTTCATTGTTTTGGCCATATCTTGAGCTACATGTTGAATTTTGAGATGATTCAATTTTTTTTAGAAATTATGTTCAAATATATTTCAAGTTATATATGGATTTCCTCATGATGAGGTCATATGACATGGTTTCTAGGGAATTCTTCTAGTAAGAAGGTTTTTGGCAGTTGAGGACAGGATCTATTTTTGTGGAAGTTTTATGTTATTTGAAGCATTAGATGGATTGGGTGATTCTTCCTATCACATGTAATGTGAATAGGGGTTAATGTTTCATAAAATTAATCCAATTTTAATTATTTAATGTTTATATATTTTATTTTATGAGCTAACCTTTGGAAACAAATTTTTTGGCAAGACGATTTGGTGAAGACAAATCTTGTTGTGGTTTGAAGAGAAAGATGTTTCATGAATTTTAACATGCTTAGAGGTGTTTTAAAGGTTCTTAAATTTCTTTTTATTTTTCACATTTCATTTTTTCATTCAGTTTAATTAATTTGGTGGCATTATAAAGTTTCCAGGGTGCTGAAGGGTGAAGGAAACAATTATTTTGAATATTGTAAAGGAAACTAGACCCAGTAAATGAAATAATTTGATTGGTTTATATTAATTTCAACCATATATGAATTTATTATGATATTTTAATCATGCATAAAGGTTCATGGGTCATGAAAAATTATGGGACTCATGTTAGGGCATTTTTAAGAATGTGTTTATGGGGTTTTGAGCCATTTTTTGCACATATAATGAGGTTTTTAGCTAGGCCGACCTATATGGGTCATATGTGACTATTGTAATTCAAATTTTTGAATTTTATATATTTTTTTGGGTCACATTTATCATGAAGGACCGGCCTATTTTGGTTTGGAAGGAAGAAAAACATATTTAAGCGTGTGTTTAGTTCATTTTTGAACTAGTGCTCTTGGAGGGAAGGTGTGTGGCCTAGAGAGAGATATTTTACAGGTATTTGAGAAATTGTTTAAGTTTAAGGAGTAGCATGAAAATTTTAGGAAGGAATAAAATCATGAGAGCAAGAATATCGAGAAAAGAAAAGTGAAGAAAGAGCAATAATATGAGAGTTTGAAGACCTAGTGTGTGAGCTAGGGTTTGTGAGTTGATTAAGTGATATCCATAAATTGTGGTACAAAAAAATAAGAGATAATATTTCTTTAGATGGCTGAGTTGGTGCTTGGTTATCTTTATTGGGTTTATCCTCCTTGTGGAGTGGGTGTTTCACTGAATTAGGGGTTGGTGCTCTTTATAGGTTTTTTGCTCTACAAAACTAAGGGTTGGTGTTCCTTGTGTGATTGGTGCCTCACTAAAGTATGAAAAATATCAATAAAATATTTTGTTTCAGTGGGTTTTCTTCCCCTTGAGGTTTTCCCACTTAATTTTTGTGTCTTATGTACTCACTTCCTCTTGATCTTGTTTATGAGTGTTTATATGCTTATATTTACACACATATGGTACATGGTTGAATGAATGGTTGTATGAATGATAATATATGATGAATGGTAAATGAAATAAAAAATTTAAAGGACTGATTCACCCCCCTCTCCTTCCATTGTGCTTCTAACAATGTTATGAAATGTAAACATAGTTTTTACTTCTGGTATACATAGAAGATAAATATTGTTAAGTTACAAAGATAATTAGTAAGTAATAGTGTTTACATTTTTTTAGTTAATGGGTATGATTAAAGGATCCTTTTCATTTAAAGAGGCATGATGAAATAATTAAGGGATCGGTTATTATCTTCTATTTCTATTTAATTTTTAATGGACCCAAGGGTAAATGATTAGAAAAAGGAAAACCATGTTCTCTTCCTTAAGTAATTTATAATGATAAAAAAATATATTACTGTTGAAATGGTTTATTTATTTATGATAAATAAAATAAATTCAGTTTTAGGATCTTATAATAAATAATAAGGTATGATGACATAGTACTTACTATATAGAATATACATTGGTTAGAAACTTGATTATGGTAATGCATTTCTGTTAGTAGGATATTAGAATTTCTTATAAGGTGGAAGATGATCACTATAATGGATCAAACATTTATTAATCACTTATTTAAGCACATGTTATGTTTTATAAAATTATGCAGTAAGTGTTTAAACCTTTCATGATGAAACAACTAGAATAAGGGTTGTAAGTCCATGTCAATTCTGTTGGAACTAACCATGTAAAATGTTAAATTTTATCATGCAGGTTGTTATCAACTCAGGTTGAATTAGAAGGAAGACTGAAATGTATTGATTTCTTCATTACTTGACTTGTTAAGGTGTTAAACGAAGTTGTATTTGGTTAAATTGATTACAAGAAAATATTTGTAAAGGAATAAGGAAATTTAAAATCCTATTGTAATTTATTATTGCTTTCATGATCATTATGTACTTGATGGTGAGGTATAAAATATATTTTATGAATATATGATGTTTTTTATAGCGTACTTGTGTTTCTATAAAGTTTTATGATGTTGAGATTACAGCACATTATGATGTACAATTACAAGTACAATCTAATGATTATTGTTATCATTATGATTTGATTATTGTTGTATGTTTAGACGAGGCATTATAATAAGACAATCATTATGACATTGTTAAGATACATTTTCATACTACTTAATATAATAGTATGTTTATTTATACATTACGATATATATGAACATTTATTAATCATAGGATTAATGATTATCATATAATAATATCAGCAATCTATTTTCGTGATAATGTGAAAGAGATAATAATGTCAAATGATATCTCATTGTTGTATTTGATCACTAATCAAAAGTAGGAAATTGTAACGTGACACTCATGTCTTGTGATTCATACACGTACAAGTTTAGGATGAATACAAGAATAGGGATGGATGTGTGATGAATTAGGTCATTACGTGAATGTACCTTATCTTGTAGGGATCCCTAAGTGGTGTTGGTATGAGCTTCATGACACGGATGCCAAGTTGTGATAACTTTGGCTTCAGTGTTCGAATTTAAATACATGACTACCGGAAAAGGGATGGATGTGTAATGGATTAGGTCATTATGTAAACTTACCTTATCCTCTATGGATTCCAAATTCGTGTTAGCATGGGCTGCATTACCCAAATTCTGAGTTATGATAATGTGGCTTTGGTGTATGAACCTAAAATTAAATGCATGTTTACTTAATATGTTTAAAAGAAAACTTAATAACTTAAACAACAGAAAGTAATCCTGGTGACAATGAATGATACGGATGTGGATGAATGGAATATGGGTCTCATACGCTTATGTGCAGTCTTGGAACTGGCTTTCTAATGCACCACCAGATAACTATGGCCATAGTAGTGCATGTAACTAGATGCAATGTCTATTCAACAAGTCTTCTTGTTGCAGTGTTGAGATTTAGATGATGGTTACGGTAGTGACCTTTTAAAGGACGCTAAGAATACATCACAAGTTCTCTCATCCTGTAATAAGGCTTAATCAAATGATACATTAGGTGTATTGGCTCGTAATGAGTGTTTGAGGGGGATATAGTAGGATTTGTAAACCCTTGGATTTTCACATGGTTATCATAGATTTTCTAATTGGATTTTGAACACTAATTAATATTGGTTTAATTCAACTATTTCTATAAGATATGTTTACACATTTAAGCGTAATATAACTTAAGGGATTTATAACTCTTGAATTTTGGAATTTAATTGTTGTGTGTTAAATTCATTGAAGGAATTAACTATATTAAATTAATTAGTATTAAAAAATTCCCTTAGTTCTGATGAAGTAAAAATAGGTGTTAGATGATCCACTTCCTACACATACTAATGACACATCTACTTTGTAAGTTCATCACACTAATCGTATGGTAGTCACCACCGCCCTCTTATGATTATCTACTTGATACTATGATTGGTACTATTACTTGCATACACCCTATTCTACACCAATCAATTATCTTTCAAGGATTCTAATATAGATGACACACTTATCTCAGAAACATTATCCATTCTAGTTACTATTAATTAAATTCTTATTCAGGGTATCTTGGTTATTGCACATTGTATAAAAAACATTTGTGCATGGTCGTTAATTAAATATATTTACATTCCTTTTGAGAGTATTGCAATTGATTTTGATCCGTACTTTCGATACTTTACCTTACCAATCACAGTTGGATCTATCATTACACAATCCTTTTTTTGGTTGTTAAGTCAATTCCTATTGATGTATTGCATCTAGGTCTTCCTTGGATACATTCTCTTAGGGATGTTCCATCTATCACGCATCAATGTATTAAGATTATTAGTCATTGAAAAGTTTTCACTATTTGAGGTATTCCTTTTTAGGATTACTCCCCTAGCATACTTCTTCCTTCTACTATCTCTAGTGCATCTACATACATGTCTATTATTTCATATATCGCTTCATATAACAAAAGTGTTCCTAGGACTCCTAATAGGCATTTCGTTACACACACATATTCACATAATTCTAGGTATCCTAACAAGCCTTTAGTTGCACACATTACACTAGATAGGTATAGGTCCTATGGATCTCCTCCTAGACCTTCTTTCATGCACTTTGTCTCTAGTGACTCCAAATCTCATAGTACCTTGTGCAGATCTTATAGTTTTTTGACTCACTCCAAAATTTATCATATGTATTCTAGGATATTTTACTCTTCCATTCCACCATGTAGGTACCAAACATCACATTCTACCACATTCTTTACTATTTATAGTTTTCATCAGAAGCCTTACTCAACACATGTCACTATTATGGTTTCACTTACACTTGAATGACATTCTATGAAACATTTGAGGCATGAACCTTCATCATATTCAATAGTTGCTTTACCTCCTTGTAATGTTTTCTTATGATAGCTCTCATGTTAATCCCCCCTCATTTCCCAACAATACACTCTATCTATAGGTTCAAATTGAATTTTGAGGGAGAAATTATACACTCAAACCTCACTTTACACGCACACGCGCACGTGAGTGCACACACACACACAATGGGGAAATCTTGTTCCATATCCTTTAGTTGCATCATTTCTATCTATCAACCTCTATAGGGGAATTATTATATCACATTTCCTTCTCTTTTGAAATAAGTTTTCATTTATTCCCTCATATAGGGCCTCAAAAAAAAACATTCAAATATTTGAAAAAATACAAAATTGGGACCTATTTTTATAGCATACATTTTTTTCACTTTACATTATACATGTTGTTTATTTATTTGGTTTGATAGATAACAATTTTTTTCTTTACACACATGTGTTCACATGGTATATTGAGCATGATGTAGGACATCCACAAAGTGAAAATGATAATAGGTGTTTTCTTTCCCTTTACCTAGACTACTAACCTCTTGGGGCATCTACTTTTTTACATTATATCCAAGTGCTATATTTCCATTATATTTCCATTTCCTCATTACAAGTTATTACGTATATATCTATTGTGTATTTTCTATCTTTTAGACTAACACATGTGTCTTGTGTAATTCTTACAATTATTGTTAACTCTTTTTTATATCATATGCTATGTTCTTTTCATCTTATTTAGCCACACTTACTTCTTAAACATGTTTTTTAGTTGTGTGTGTGTGTGTATGCTTGTTTTCTAATATGATTATGGCCTAAGATCCTTGATTGTCTTCATACACGATGGGTGTACCATGTTTGTGGCACTATCCCTTGTGCGTGATTGTGTATCTCTTGTTAGTGGGATCACGAGCCTTGATTATTTTACGACACCATGGGTGTCCCCTATTTATAAGTATTTTTACCGTTTGTGTGAGATTGCTTGACATGTTCACAATTAATACTATATTGTATGCACTAGTTCTCTATTAAAACATCACTTTCTATTGATGTTATTGGTGTTTTTTCGCACTGAAACTATTCTTATTATCATACTTATTATCCTTATTATTATTGTTTTGTGTCATGGTTTCTACCATGTGTATCCCTTTTTGTAAATATAATTTTTTCTTGTTGGCCACCACACCAATTTGTTAAGGCTATCTACAATTTATCAACATCTCAGACATGGTTATATATCTTTCCTTTTGATCTACATGCTCGAATTCTTCATCAGACATGCCTCAAAAGTGGGGTTTTATTCTACATTTATAGTAAACACATGCATATTTCTTGGCATAGACATATGTAGGGGTAAGAAAAAATTCCTCAGAATTAGACTCATGCACAAAAAATTAGCAAAATATATATGGGTCAAGACATTACAGCCTAGTTAGGACCATACATACAATTATGACCCTATCATACATTTTTTCCCAGGGGCATGTTATCTATGTCTAGCAACATCATTAGGGTTTTCTTCATTATTACACAATTTTCATATAATTTAATACTTTGAATGGTCTGGATTGGCAAAAATTCAAGGGGCATGAAGTATTTCATCCTTTTTCTCCATCGAACTCAATTTTAGTTCCAGTTTTATACACATTGGGGGCATGGGTCTTCTTTCTCCACTCATATTTTAGCATGTAAACAATTATGTTCATTTTATACTCAATTGAGTGTTACATGGGAAGAATATAGGGGAACTTATTTCTTTTTTTACTTTGTCTCCTAAGTTACAAAATTGGTAGAAATTTCCTTCCTATTTCCACAGAATAGATTTGATATATGATATTCCTACTCAGTAGGGGTGCTTCAGATCCTCTTTTTAGTTCTTCTCGTTGGAATTCATGTGTTGGGTTGTTACACTTGGAAAAGTAACATCCTATCAACAAAAATTCGGGACTGATCACCCTTAATTATTTATCAAAGTTTTAGTAAAATCTAGAATCTCCAAAACAAAAAGAACGGGAGTACATTCCCTCCGCAATGTAAACATGTGTATTCCTTCCATGTTTTACATCTCTTTTGTAATTTATTGTTACACATCTCTTTATAGTACTTTCAATACATTTTGAGTTAAATTTTAGTTTCCTATATTGGGAATTTACTACACTCTGTGTTGCAGGTTTCATTTTGGATCATGCTAACACCAACACAACAAAATACTGTAATACAAATTTATTGCGAGAAAATACAAAATGTGTATACACACTTAGGTATATTTTACTTTAAACATGTAATTTAATTTCATACTTCAATTTTTGGAAAATGTAGAAACTCAAATTTGGAAATATATCCTTTGACACTACTGATCTTAACATTGCATGCTTGCATGTAAAAATGCACTTTCATGATTCTTGTTTAATGCACCTTGTTAGCTGATCGATTAATTGCTTATATTTACACTCATATTTTTGGTCAGTTTTTGAAGTTTAAATGCATAAAAAACATCTATAAACATCCATCTTATGACCCATAAATTCAAAACATGATTTTTCCCTCTCGGTCAAAACCACTATTTTTGATCGAGTTTATACAATTCTATAAGTCTAACACTACTCTATAGCTTTGGACCGACACCTTGTGTACTAGGATAACTTCTTAAAATTCTATCACATTCATTATGAGATTAATACATCCCCTAGGTTGATAAATTTTTCATGATATAACAAACTTCTGGAAGCATATATAAGACAATTCATTCATACCTCATTTAAGTAACATGACACTTTAAGAACTTTTCATGTAAAGAGCAAACACAAACGACACTCCAAGCTCCCTAATACTAAAAAATAATTCATGATCATCCATTAAAGCAAGCACCCTATATAGGTTTTAAGTCTCCATATCCAGGTCTAGGAGTCTCCATCTTATTTTTACAAGAAATAAAAATGACCCTTCCCAAGTATTTTGAGCAAGTTTGAAACTCAAGTTGAAGCATTGGAAAAACAATGATTTTTCAAGTTTTGATTCCACTATGGTAGATATAACATGCTATGAGAAAAATGTGTGGTTTGAGATCCCTCTTCGTAAATAGTGGTGACATCGGCAGTGCACAAGGGTGTCCCAAAACCCACCTAACTGTGTTTTGCAGGAACTCCTATCTTACACTACAAGGGTTCTAAGGTTTGACCAATGTTTATAGATTCATGCTGAAGGTAAGAAAATAATACCGACACACAGTGACATTTATTCCCATTAAGGTGAAGCACTCAAGAATTTTTAGAACTATATTCCAAGCTTATCCAATACCATACATAAGGTTCAAGACTATACAGATGCTCTTAACCAAGTTGTATGGTTTTGACCAAGTTTAGTTTCAGGAGACAATTTCTATAACAAATCATTTTTAGTTTTAGATTAGCATGTTCCTGGATTTAGATCACTCAAAATATCCCATATCCACACAAAATAATCTATTTGCAATTTTCCCTTATATTTTGGATAGTTGTTATATCAATAGTCACTTTGAAAAGCATTATTATAATTTATGCAATTAATGTTGGAAGTTAATTAAATTAGAAGATCCACATGTTGCATTTTTCATCCTTTCTATGAATGTTATTTAGAAACACACTTATAAACTTAAAAGGGAGTTAAATAGGGATTCACAATACTTAAAATCAGTGACAAAGTGCATCTACTTCTTCTAATGCTAAATATTTCACACAGTTCCTTGTAATTTTCTTACACCTTAAGTGGTTTATTAGTTGTTACCTATTGTTTTTTGTTCTCCTAAATTTCCTATTTATGATGGAAAAGGGGATCTCGTTGATAATCTTCACTCATTCCATGTTTCCTACTTCAATTATGCTTCAAATGACATTTTTATTACCAATCTTTCCCCCTAAATTCCTAAGGACTTCACATTACAATGGTTTTATGCTCTCCCCACTCACTCTATGCATGCATTTACTACTTTAGTAAATTTATTTTGGCACAATTCTCTATCAATATTGAGGAAAAAAATTCTTATGCACTATTGGTGAAAATACGAAAAAGGCCTACTGATCACCTTGATGTATATGTCTTGTGTTATAATACCTTCCTCACCAAGATTAATAACATCCTAGTTGATAATGAATTACAATACCTATTTACACAAATCTTATTATCCTATTTTTATGATTCAATCATGTCCCACACGTTTATATCATTTCAACATGTATGTCATACCTTAAAATAGCATGAGATAAATTATTACATATGAAAAAACTCAAGTAGTTCGCTATCTCTCCTCCCGCATCCACTGCTAAGTTTTAAAGAAAAATCATGTTTAAAAGTGAGCCTAATGATGGAAAATTTTCTTTTAGAGATATTTTAATGTCATCTAGCAATATGTTAAGCTACAATCATAGCTGATGTATCATAAATTTACTCATTTTCCAAGTTCTCCTAACATTGTCTTGAAACAATTGTTTGAGTTCAACCTCATATCTCTTCTCCATGCTTCAAGGTTTATATGCATAGACCTTAAGTCAAGAAGCTTAATGGCAATTCCCATTATGGTTATCATCTATGTGTTGGGAACTCTACAAACAACTACTTAAATCTTCATCATCTTATTGATTCTCAAGTTATTGAATGGGATAATCCCATTGAATATTCAAATTCCATCAATGATAACTATAAACTGAAAAAGCTTCAATGATCCAATTCCTAAGCATGACAATATGAAATCTTATTTTGATGTCCATAATTCTTATCATGTGGTGCTTTCACTACCATTTTATGATCACCCCCTAGATGCAATGGTTGGTACATTTAATCATACACTATATTTTGCTCTAATATCACTTTTTATGACTCTGATATAAATACTACACTTATTTCAAATACATTTTCCATTATTGTTTCTATTAATCACAAACTCATTCGGGATGTTTTGGTCAATCTGCACAATAAGAACAATGTTTTTTCTCTCACATTTCTTCAATATTTATGCATTTATATGCACAATCTTGCACTTGATATAAATATTCACTATTTATACATCATTTTACCTATTAGTTTTGTCCTTATGACTATATCAGTTTCATTCTTGGTTGCTTTTACTCTTAATTTTGGTTCCCTACACTTAGCTCTCCTTTAGATACATACTCTTAAGGTTATTCCCTTTGTTGAGTTGTAGAGCTTAATTTCTTCACAAATAACATGTTTTACAACTTGTAGGTTTACACAGTAACCAGCATCCGTCAGTTGACTAGCATCAGTCACCTGGGACAAACCGACATCGATTGGGGCAACCGAAATTGGTTACCTGTGTGTTTATATTTTTATTTAAGACATGGGATTAGATCTAACCTTTCATTAAAAGGTGATCTAAGGGTTGTAAATGTATTGCTAAAGTGCCCTAAGTTTTTATAAGCTTATATAACCTAGAAAACTAGGGTTAGAAGGTAATGATTGTGAATATTGTAAGAAGGAATTCTTAGAGAGAGAAAAGAGAAGCTTGTGAGAGAAAAGTAATGTACATCCAAAGGATGTGTGGAAGATTGCATATCTTCATTGTATTTTCTCTGTAAACCAAATATTAATATATTCGTTGCTTCTTGTTGGACGTATCCCACATTGGGTGAACCACGTTATATCTTGTGTATTGTTCTTCTAGTTTATTTCTGTATCTATTGCTTATATGCTTAATTATGATTATACATCTGTACAACAAGAGTGTGTTAAACCCCAACAACTGGTATCAAAGATTTTTTGTTTGAGATTTTTGTGTGTTTACATATTTACTCACAAAAGGATTTCTAATTGAGTAGAAGCACAAAAATGGAAAAAGATATCAAATACAAAGTGGAGAAATTTGATGTCCATAATTATCAATTATGGAAGATGTACATGGAATATTATCTGTATCATAAATATTTATTTTTATCGTTAGATCAAGGTGTGAAGCCTACGAAGATGACTAATGAAGAAAGGAATATTCTTGACAAAAAGGCTCTAGGATCTATAAGATTGAGTTTAGCAGCATATGTAGCTTTAAATATTACTAAATCAGAAACCATGGTATATTTGATAAAATATTTAGCTAATTTATATGAAAAACCAAGTGCTTCAAATAAATTGTATTCGATGAAGAAATTATTTAATTCAAAAATGCAAGAAGATGGATATGTATCAAACCATTTTAATGATTTCCACTCCATTGTAAATCAATTAAAATCGGTTAAAATTTCATTTGATGATGAAGTGAAAGCACTTTTATTCCTATTATTTTTTCTAGGTAGTTGGGATAACTTGGTTGTTGTTGTTAGTAATACAACATCTGCTACTAATATTTTAAAGTTTGATGATGTGGTTAGTATAATCTTGAATGAAGAAATACGCAAGAAAAGTACAGGAGATTCATCATCTGGAAATGCTTTGAATGTAGAAATCAAGGGAAGGAAAAAAGATAGATCCAAGAGAAAGAGTGATGGGAAATCAAATTCTAAGAATGACATATCAAAATCCAAAGGTAGAGGAATAACCTGATAGAATTGTGGAAAGAAAGGACATGTAAAGAAGGATTATTGGTTCAAGGAAAATAAAGAGAATCTACCAAACAAAGGCAAAGAAGAAAATTTTACAACAGAGGTAATGAAATATTCCCTTATTCTCTCCTTGGATACTAAACCAAAATCATGGGTTTTATATTCAAGAGCTTCTTTACATGCTACCCCTAATAAGGGTTATTTCAAAAATTATGTCTAAGTAATTTCAGGCATGTTTATTTAGGAGATGATGAACCATGAAATATTATTGGTAAAGGATAAGTTCATCTTAATTTGTATAATGGAAATATATGAATATTGAAATATGTGAGGTATGTTCCAAGCCTCAAGAGAAATCTAATTTCTACAGGACAACTAGGTGAATCTGGTTGCATGATTACATTCACAACTGACTCTTAGAAAGTTACCGAGGTATCTCTTGTTGTAGAAAGAGGAAAGAATGTAGGAACATTGTATTTGTCTACCTGTATTACTAATTTATTTTCTATTCCATCTACTTTAGATTAAAATGCAAGCATGTGGCACAATCGGTTAGGTCGTATGAGTCAAAAAGGAATGCAGATCTTAAAGGCAAAGGGTAAGTTATCATATTTGAAAAATGTAGATCTTTATTTATTTGAGCATTGTATATTTGGAAAGAAAAAGAGAGTGATATTTCTCAAAGTTGGGGCAACAAATAAGAAGAAAAAAATAGAGCTTGTGCACTCAGATGTGTGGGGACCGACCCAGGTAGCTTCTCATGGAGGATCCCAATACTATGTGACTTTCATTGATGATGCCATAAGAAAGGTATGGATTTATTGTATAAAGAGTAAATCTGATGTTTTTGATACTTTTAAAAGATGGAAATCTCATGTGGAAAATTAATCCAATTTAAATTTAAAATTCCTTAGATCTGACAATGGTGGTGAGTACTACAATAAGGTTTTCAATGATTACTATTCATTGAATGGAATACGCAAAGAAAGAATTGTTCCTAAAACACCACAAGAGAATTTTGTTGCAGAAAGAATGAATAGGACTATCATAGAATGTGCAAGAAGCATGAGGATACATGTTGGATTAGCCTTGTAGTTTTGGGAAGAAGCAGTAGATATATTAGTGTATTTAGTCAACCATGGGCCTTCAAGTGCACTGGATGGTGGAATACCAGAAGAAGCTTGGACTGGAAAAGATGTAGATCTTTCTTTTCTTAGAGTGTTTCATTCAGAATATTTTTTGCATGTTGATAAAGAAAATAGAAAAAAGTTAGATGCTAAATACAAGAGATGTACTTTCATTGGTTATGGCTCTAGTGATTTCAGATTCCGTTTTTTGGATTTAGAAGATTCTAAGATTTTTAGAAGTTGTGACATTAAATAGAATGAAAATATAATGTATAGGGATAAAATTTTGATACCTAAGGATAAACCAGTGGAATATTTTGTGGAATAAAATGCATTATCGTATTTAAAATATTCATCTACAGTTACCAACATTAGTGAGGGAAACCAATGTTGGTAGACACAGGACCAGCATCGACAACTAGAACTAACGTCGGTTACAGAAGAGCAGGACTGGTATTAGTCACCTAAACTGACATCGGTCACTATCAGAGGTTTTAATGAATGTACAGGATGTACAAAATGAGCCTCAAGTACCCCCATATTTCTATAAGAAGGTAAGAATGGGTAAGTAAACCTCCAGAAATATTTATGCCTTCCTTATTTTATCTATTATTGACTGAAAGAGGTGAGCCAGAAAGTTTTGAAGAAGCAATGCAAGATGAAACCCACAAAAAGTGGGAGCATGGAATGGATGAGGAGATGGACTCCTTGAAACAGAACCAGACATGGGATTTGATTAAGTTTCCAATAGGTAAAAGAACATTGCAGAACAAATGGTTTTACAGGATCAAGGAAGAAGAGGGTGGACAAAAAAGATACAAGGCAAGACTTTTTGTAAAAGGATTTACACAGAAAGAAGGTATTGACTTTGGTGATATGTTTTCTCCTGTAGTTAAAATGACTTCCATATGTACTATTTTGAGTTTAGTTTTAGTAGAATATTTGCACTTAAAATAACTTAATGTTAAGACAAATTTCCTTCATGGTGATTTGGAGAAAGAGATATATATGCAGCAGACACTTTGTTATGAAGTCAAGGATAAGGAAAAACTTGTTTGTGGGTTGAAAAAGAGCTTGTATGGGCTCAAGAAAGACCCAAGGAAATGGTATATGAGGTTTGATAGTTTTATGCATGAGCATGGTTATATGAGATGTGAATCTGACCATTTTGTTTTTTCAAGAAGCTTGAAAATGGAAGCTATATTATTTTGTTATTATATCTAGATGATATGCTTATTTCAGGATCTAGTATGCAGGACATTATTAAGCTTAAAGAAAATTTATCTCATACATTTGCAATGAATTATTTAGGAGCTATAAATAAAATCCTTGGCATGTAAATTCATAGAGATAGGAAGAACAAGAAATTGTATTTGTCTCATAAACATTATATCAATAATGTGTTGGAAAGATTTAAAATGCATAATTAGAAACCTGTAAGTACACCTATGGATGGACACTTCAAATTGAGAAAATATCGATTTCCTACATCACATGAGGAGGTCGAGTACATGGCACGGATTCCATATGATTTAGTAGTTAGAATTCTTATATATGTTATGGTTTGTACCAGACCAGACATTGCACAGGCATTAGGAGTTGTGATCAGATTTATGGCCAATCCAGGTAAAGATCATTAGAAAGAATTCCAATGGATACTTAGATATTTGAGAGTGAAATCCAACTTACATGTATGCTATGGAGGTTAAAATACTTCTTTATGCAACTATGTTGATTCAGATATGGCTGTGGATTTATATGGTAGGAGAAGCACCACTAGATATATATTCATAGTAGGTGGCACGGTGGTTAACTAAATTTTGAGATTACAGAAGGTTGTGGCCTTGTCTACCATAGAGAAAAAAATATTTTGTAGCTACAAAGGCCAGAAAAGAGATGATATGGATGAGAAAGTTCATGGAAGAGTTGGGAAAGGAGCAAGAGTGTTACAAGTTGTACAATGATATTCAAAGTGTAATTCATCTGGAAAAGAATTTAGTGTTTCATTCAAGAATGAAACACATTTAGTTGAGATATTACTTCATACGGCATGTGTTGGAGCATTGGAAGCTAAAACTAGAGAAAATTTTAAAAAATGAGAACCCTACAGATATGCTAATGAAGTCATTCGTAAAGGAGAAGTTGGATCTACACTCCAAGTTTATCTAAGGGTTGTAAATTTATTGCTAAAGTGCCCTAAGTTTCTATATGCTTATATAAGCTAGAAAACTAGGGTTAGAAGGTAATAATTGAGAATATTGTAAGAAGGAATTCTTAGAGAGAGAAAAGAGAAGTTTGTGAGATAAAATCACTGTACATCCAAAGGAGGTGTGGAAGATTGCATATCTTCATTGTATTTCCTCTGTAAAATAAATATTAATAAATTGGTTGTTTCTTGGTGAATGTAGCCCACACTTGGTGAACCACGTTATATCTTGTGTATTGTTCTTCTGGTTTATGTCTGTATTTATTTCTTGTATGCTTAATTTTGATTATATATTTTTACAACAAGAGTTTACTAACCCCCAACACCCTCAGTTATAAATCAATGTGTTAAGTTCATCCATAATCAATAGGCTATCACCATTAGAGGTATTCCCTTTGAGGATGTTCCTCTTACCATGCCTAGTTCTCCTTATACAATTTCTCCTCCTAATCATGTGGATCGATCTTTGGTTTTGCATAATGTCTCTCATAAGCCTAAAACTTTTATGATACTCCCTAAACTTGTACTCCTACACTCTAGTTATAATTATTCAGATTCTCCTAGGCCCTGTGTTTCACACAATTCCTCTCCTGAAGTTGGTCCTTTTAGGCATCACAATAGGCCTTCAATTACATGTTTTACATCTCATGAATTTATGTCTCCTCATAGATTACAATCCCTTGCAATATTTATCACCGTTCTCATTTCCTTAAGATCACATAACCATCCTTTAGTGCACATACTAGCCTTATAGCTTCTAGATACCCTATTTGTGGTCGAAACATTCATTCATATAGTCTACCACATTAGCACCACTCTACATGTGGTAGTTTTGTTGGTGCTCATTTTTATCCTATCTCTTAAACTAAGATGGCCCTTCTAAAAAATTTCCCATACCCTTTAACTCTTCTTCACATAAGTTCCATGACCCCAGAATTTTCTTCTTCAAACTAATTTTTAGTCAAAACGAACCTATGTAAGGTAAAAGTTTCAATATTATTCATACATCAACTCTTGTAAGAATTTTTCATAATTTGTGGGATAGTAATGATTCAACTAGCTCAAAATGGACATGCATAAAGCTTAAAAGTGTCTATTTTAGATGCATAAACATTTAAACAATACTTATTTCCTTCATAAAAAACTATATTATTGTTTAGTTGTGTAAAAATGTAATTTCATTCTCATTGCCCGATGATGTGGCATTCTCTGGGAAGCTTCACATTAGCAGATCCATAAATTATACTTGTATTTTGTGAAAAAATGCAAAGTGTAAATATATCCCCGAATCCCACTACGGGAATATGTCATGGAAAATTCTAAAGAAAGAGTGGGGCCACTTTACAAGATTGTAATTTTATAAAGTACATCTCATTTGAAAAAATGTAAACTACATTCAAAGCCCCACAGCCCGAAAAGGACACATGTCATAATAACAACACAAGATGGCAAGTGAGCATCTCATGAATATTTTCACTTTACAGTTTGGCACTTCATGTGAAAACATAAACTACATTCAAACCCTCGAGGCCTAAAAAAGGTCATATGTCATTCTATCAATGCATATCAGTATTAGAACCCCATATGAAATTGTAATTTTTCACTTCTTCAATTAAATACAAAAGTGCAAACTAGGCATGGGGTTTTACTCCCTGTCATAAAGGACGTGTGGATAGTTCTCATTCAAATGAGAAAAGGTAGAAATCAGTGGCTGAGATTGAATACAAAGCATTTATGGCTTTCACCATTAATGTTACTCATATGAAAGGATTATATGTTTGAAATTTTGCTAAGTATTTCACATTTCTACCATCTTGCAATGAACTTGGGCAGTCTAGAGCCCTAAAGTTACAAACTTAGATTACAAAATTGAGTCATTAGATTTCAAAGAGTGATGTTTAAGAAAATTGAAGTAACTAGCGTGCATATGTTACTAGTATTCTGAAGAAATACACAAACTCGGATAAGTCATGCAATGGTATGCCTCTTGAATTCATGAATGAATTAGATATCACCTTGACAACAGCTAATAGGATACTGCATTGGTTTATGGATTGAAGAGAGGATGTATCCTTTGATGTGTCAAAGTTTAGATACCCCATGTTCTAGCACTAATGCATAGTGTAAGAACTTATGAAGTCTTGGAACTGTTCTAGTTCTCTAATACTGCCCCACTAAAGTGGGAAATGAGATCATTGGGAGAGAAAGTGAGCTCCATTGTGTAGGGTTCCTAGTAGGTGTAGGGATATGTAATTGATCCAGGCTATACCTATTGAGGGCACCCTCTCATGAAGTTATATCAGTGTTATAGATTATGTTTCATCTCCTTAAGAATCCTAAGAATGCTTTCTACGATAGTGTTATACACTGAAACTGATTCAGAGGATAGAAGCCTTCAGATTTGTTGATGGTAAAGACTCATCTATGTGACATCAGAGGATTAGTCTATTTGTACAAATAGGATCATCCTCTGGACTTTGATTGCATGATGATGCTTAGGTCTTAACAAGACTCTATGGTAAGATGCCTATTGGTATTGTTCTTATGATCAATGCAGGTTCACATTCGAGTTGATCGTATTGCATGATTAATGGGTAAACTCAACCTCCTCCAGTGCACTTACAATATTGCTTAATATGAAGCATTGCTGAAGTGTAACTAGGGGAGGTCTTGGACATCACTTTTGTAATTATCACCCCATCCTTGTTAAGGGAGACTTGTGATTCTTATGGTCAAACACGTTGGTATAATACTCTATGCAGAGCAAAAAATTAGAGAATGAAGCAGTATAAGCATGCAGTCTGGGATTTCATTGACACATGTTTGAAAGGTATCAACATAATAACATCAAAATAGGGGAAGTACAATGGACTAGGTGAGGTAGATACCAATTGTTCGTATTAAGGTCCATATTTGAAAATAAGTGAATTAATCCTTCATGTTGGGTTCAGTATAATTTTTACTGTATTGACAATGAACATGTGTTCCTTCAACCACACTCGTTAAACCTCCTGGCAAGTTTGTGTTGGAGACAGCACCGATGTTTGCAACGTGTTTTGGCATAACTATAGGAGGATTTAGTGAATCAGATCTAGTAGATTGTGATCTCTTGGTTTAGCTGAGTTCACAAAGGAAAGGAGACTTTAGAGTGCAAATACATCATTCAGTTGTAGACGTAATACTATTCCCTATGGTTTTTTTCCTAACATGGATCTAAGTATTGATAATAGTTGATTACAGTTATCCATGTAAACTGACATGAAATTAACAATCTATGCTACTTTTGAAAGGAGAACTAATCTGGGCACGAAGTCGATAAACCACTGTAAGATATGGCTAGGTAGCAATCTGAGCAAGGAACAACAATTTACTTATATGTCTAAATAATTAAGAAATACTTCTATGACTAAAACTAAACAAGTGAGATAAACTGGTGTGATTATTCACCTGAAAGCATACAGTGTATGGAAACTAAACTAGCACTTAAAATTCCATTGGAAGCTTCTCCCAATTGCCATCTATGATGAGTAGAAACAGCCTCCTACATCATATTCTCTTCTTTAGATCCATAGGGATATGCAAGAAGAGGATTCCATCAGTTGAGGGATTGTTATGAAATGTTAAAACCCTCTTGGAAATTAACTAATTACTGGGTCAATGAAAGGACATTGATACTACTCTATTTGATATGTAATTGAAATTAACAATTTGTAGTTATAAAATTGTGATGTGGAAAATATAAACTTGAATACAGCAAATCCAACCTAGAAGAGATAACTAACCTCTATCAAATATGGACAATATGTATACAATATGGTATCCCCTCATTCCTGGAATTGCTTATCTTTCTTTGATGGTTGTTCATGTGATATAACCAAGTAGTTGATGAAGGAATTAGCAAAGAATCAAAAACTAACAGGACGACTCCTTGGGGAGCATATGTATATGCTTGGAATACAATATAGACACAATGCAATGTAGAAGAGCAACTTAACATAAGAGATCTGAGTTTGGTTATGTAGCTTCCTAGCAAGATATATGGTAGAAAAATAATACAAGATACAGTTGAATGCTCAACCCCCCCCCCCTGTTTGCTTGAATACAAGCAGTGACCACCTGCAATACTTAGGAATGGAGGATAGGAGGTTACTTCATGCACAAGGAAATAAGGATTAGTTCACTAAATCCCAATTAAATGCTATTTTGGAAATCAGAATAGGCAAGGAATACCATGCTTAAACAAGACTAGTGTCAAAGGCAATTTGGTCACAAACACACCCTAAAAGGCTCGAAGCCATAAGTGAAGCTTCATGTGTAAAACACACGCATGAAGTGAATTCTATAAAAAGTGTTGAGGAACCCTCACCCTACGTAGGGTGGTAGTCCTGGGATCACCGGCTTTTCTGAAGCCTGGGAGGTGGTCCTAGGACCGCCGCCCAAGCCTCGTAGGCGGTCCTAGAACAGACCAAAGTATCAAGCTTGGGAAGAAGCGGTCTATGTCACTAAAGCCAAAAAATGCACATGGGATGAGAGGGAAGCATGCAAGAAATAGCGTGGATTTTAGGCTAAGGATGTTTAGGGTATAAAAATACACTGTCCAAATGGTTTTCTGGATCTTGAACACCTTCATGAAATTACATGATTTCATCATGTAGGGACCTTTATAACTATTTTCAGGGAGCTGAATGTAGCACATTGCAGTTTTTGGTGCAGTATAGGCATTACAATGTAGCTGAGCATAAATGAATAAACTACATGTGAAATGATCAAGTAAGATATGTATGGTGGGGATAAGACTCAAACGATCTTTAGGCAATATAGTTCTGTAAGGTATAAAATCATTAATTATGTTCCCCACACCATGGTGAAAGATAAACCTATGTCAAAAATGGAGGTTTCAAGCTAGAAATGTTGATGGGTAAACAAAATGCTAAGAGGATGTTGTATGGATATTTTATAACATTATAATTGGTTAAATTTTTTTAAATGGATTAAAAAACTTATGGCAAAGTATCAATCTAAAGAAAAAAATGAGGTAAAATTAAATATGAAGAATATATCGCTAAAGGATCCTCAAGAAACTGATTAACTCTTAATGGTAAAAGGATAGTCAACATATGTGTGTTAACTAGCAAAAGTAATAACGATATTGCCCTATAGTATTTTTAGAAAGAATCATAAGGAAGAGTCACTAAAACAAGCCTTCCTCTCAACTATGTCATTACTGATTTTGAGGTTAGCTTGGAAAATACCAAAGTAATGGAGTTCTATATAAGATGCATTGACTATATGATGTAGCCTGCTAAGATTATTACTAACCATCCATGTTTAGGACTATTGTGGTTGTAATTTGGTAGCCAAAATATCACAACTAATTGAATTATCTGTTAAGGGAAGGTTATTGGTGGACTAAGTCTGTGCAAGAAGGAAAAAAAAAGAAAGTCAAATGGAATAAAAAGGTTTGTTGGGGAAAAGTTGCCAACGATATTTCTAAAATTGTGTGTAATATATTTACAAGTGCTCTTTGATACTCTCATGCAACCTATAATAGAATTTCATATAAAACCATTTAATACTATGGGGAATGGATTTCATAAAACAAATAATAAAAAAAATCAAGTGCATGCCAAAAGCTGGATATCTAGTGGCCACAAATTTCTATCACCAAGTGGGTGGAGGATATCCCTAGTTCTCAGGGAATGACCACTCACGAATTTTTCATCAAGAGAAAGTTGTGGATCCTACTTCCCCTTTGGAGAGGATTAAATCATCTGCAGATTTGAGGGATTACTATGCCAACAAAAGTTGACTGATGAGATTCCATGAAGAATTTTTAGCTTCACCTTTAATGGAAAGGTGCACATGAATATGGTATCAATTTGACATGGGATTCTTACAATTATGAATCCCCTTGTGAAATAGCCTATGTTTCTTCCTAGGGTGCTAAATTTCTATTCTTGAAGATAGCCTTTACTAAGTAACTTTGGAGTTTTTCAAAGGCTGAACCATGGGGTATACGCTAAGTTGAAATTTGACTATATGAAATCATTTGTAATCAATATGCAACACATTTACCATGGATACAAGATCCCATTTGAAGTGCGTGTTTGGAACTCAAGCCTCTACTATGCCCCTGCATATGCATATTGTGAGCTTTTAAAGTTATAGAAAAAATCAAAAGGGAATTATAGAGGTTCCTGTATTTTTATTCACATGCATCAAACCAAATTGTTGATTTAGATGAAGAAAGCCAGGGCATCTCATCAGAGAAATGTAAAGATTCAGGAGTGGAAATTGAAGAAAATAATCTTCGATTTGAAGCTTGACTCTAATGGGATTTGAGTATGGGAAATCTTGTACCATTATGGGACCAATAGGCACAAGGTCATTAGGGAAAACATGTTGAAATTTCTCATGCATCCTAGGTGATGGGTCTCCATATTCAAATGAATATTTCTTATATGGTGAACATACCTTCTTCTTATTAGACTTAGCATTTACCAATTTCTTGGGTTCACTCTAGTCTTAATAGCGGCGTGCATTTAAAACTTGTAGCCTCTGATTTTTATTTCTCAATATCAGAGTATACACGCATTTTACTCATTGGTATTGTAATTTGGAATCGTTTCTACTTTCATGTTTTCCAATTATTCATTACATCCTGGTTCTCCATAGACGGCTCAATATAATGTTGGTTTCTCGGTTCATACATTGGGGGATTTAGTTATTATTGTTCTACTCTGCATAGCTTCTACTTTGACTCCGTATCCCAATGGTTGACTTTTTGCACTTGGTCTGCTATTTATAATCTTTTGGAACTCACAGGGAGTGCCCATCCCCAATACGATTTTCCTATTGGTATCGAAATTGATTCTCCCTTGGAAGATGAAAAACATCACATATTTAAAAAGATACTGAGAGATAGACAGAACAAATCATAAGTCATTTTGTAGCCGGAGAGGGGATTTAGCTAGCTATTTGTCACTCAGAGCATTAGAAGAAATGGATAACACCTTCATTAAGGATTTGATCTATCCTCACTATGCTCTAGGTCATGCCTTTCAACCTAGGGTGAGAGGACCCATTTTGTAACCTTTGTTGGTGAAGGACGAATGAAGAGATCCTTCTTTGCATAAATTTTCAAGGGAACCTTGAGAAAATATGATAAATACGCCACAATTTAATTATCGACGAGTTATCACTTCTAAAGAATGGAGATATTTTATGAAACAAGGCTTTAGGTTACTAAAGACACTTATGGGATGCTTGGTTTCTTGTACATATTTTGGCAGTAGAATTTATACATTTGTGGACATATAGGGAAAACAGGGGTAATTCAGGTAGGATTCATTCTTTTGAATAATTTTGGTGGGAGATTAAGTAGGATAAAATTGATTATGCTAGATCTTTGAGAACCTTCACAACATTTGGAAAACTAAATGACATAATGCTTCACAATAGCTAAAAGATTCCTTCAACCAGAAAGTGTGCATCAATGGAGACCCAGATTTTCACGTTTTCACACAATCTCCGAGAATTTAACATGAAGGCTCAAGCCAAAGACTCAATTAAGCATCAAAGACCCTTGGTTCCTCATGCCTAAAATACACTCAAAGGCTTACAGACAATTTTTATCAACAAATGACAGTAAAATGACTTTAAATTGTTTATCTCATTGTAGGATGAAGGGTCTTGTCTAAATGAAATTGCAAATGCCACTAAATTGTCACAGGGACAAGATCTTGTGTGATTCGGAGGGACTTTAACATAATATTGCAATAAGAATAAGAAAAACTACTTGTAGACATTCTGAAATAAAGTAGACACAAATTGGTCCAAGATTGACACAAATTAATGCAAAATTGATTAGATTTGTCAGCGGTGGAAAGTTTCTTTGAAAATTCTTAGATCTTGTCAATGGTTGTACACTCATAACCAACTTGACGTGATTGAAATATAAAACATGAGAAATTAACAGGTTTCTCAGATTGGTTTCTCAAGAAGATGGGCTCTCTCAAATTTTCTCTTAAGAATTCAACCCCCCCCTTTGCAAGAGTATTCTCATTGCATTTATACATTTTACTCGCTCACTCATCCCAAAATTTCCCCCCAAAAAGAAGAATATTCAAGGAACCTTTGCTTGTTACCAATTTACCTCAAAAAGTGACGTTTAACAAATTCATACCCAAAAGCTGCCAGGTGGACAAATTATGAACTAATCACGTTTCCTAGACCCACTTTTTAACAATCCTTTTAATCATTCTTATTCTATCATGCAAGAAATCCTCATTTTAATCAGTTTCTAGCGGCCCTGTATAGCTAGATCTGACAGGCAATCCTTTTCACCCTCAAGGTAACACTTTTTTCATCCTTCACACCTGTAACCTCCATCATTACATCTTTTTCCCACTATTTCCTATTCAACTCTACTCTACATCCAGCTTCCCTGGTAATTCACATTTTTGCAAGTGCCCGAGCAATTCCAACTTCAAAATATCACCCTTTATAATCCTTGGACTCACAAATTAAGTTCTAAATCCATTTAATGGCGCTTTGCAGACAAAACAACAAGGAATTTCATCAAAAAATGATGAAAAACAATGCGTATTCACATCTCCAGGAGTCTTGAAGAAAAAATGGTGGAAAAATAGATGTAATACACAGAAACCGTTGATTCTACCTCTTCTCAACTTTAGATTAGAGTCGTCCACGTGTTTCCTTGGCACAACTACAAAGGTGAGGTACATAGGCAAGTTTCTAAACAAGCACGAGCCTTCCACATGCCTTGGGCCCAAGAAAAACACCTTTTGGCCTTTGAAAATTCTCAATATAAAAGGATCCAATGGAAGCCTCCACATGTCTCCTTGGCGTAACTGCAAAGGTGAGGTACAGAGGAAAGTTTCCAAACAAGCACGAGGCCCAAGAAAATGCCTTTTGGCCTTTCAAAATTCTTAATATAAAAGGATCCAGCGGAAGCCTCCATGTGTCTCCTTGGCACACCTTTGGGATGGTCCCAAAAGTGGAGACCCCAAACAAGCATGGGCTCACCACATGTCTCAGTCTGGTAGAGTTGTTGAAAAATTTTAAGGACCAGCGGAAGGCGTCATGTGTCTAGGGTCTGAGATAGTTTTCCTTGGATGTTGAAAAGTCCAAGCAAGGGTAGAGTGAGCAGAAACTTCCAAGTGTCCCTTCGACGCTTATTTAAAAGTAAAGTACAGGGGCAGGTCCCCAAATAGGTATGGGCCCTCCACGTGTCCCAAGCCCTTAGAAAGTTGCTTAATAAGTTTAAGTATAGAAAGGAGTCGGTGGAAGCCTCCACATGTCTCCTTGGCGCAACTGCTAAGGTAGGACCCAGAGGCAGATCCTCAAATGAGCACCATCCCTCCACGTGTCCATGGTCCAATAAAGTTACACCAGCCACATGAACAAAAAATCCAAGTCTTTGCCACGCATCAGAAACCTCCATGTGTCTCCCTAGCACAAATCCAAATGTCAAACCAAGAGGTGACTTTTCATATGAGCGCAGGCCCTCCACATGGAAAAAACTTGAGTTAAATCAAGCTTTAGAGTTTCAAAGTGCCCCATTGAGCCGTGTCCAATCAGAAATGGCCACATTTCCATAGATGTTGAGATATAAATTTGATGGGGAAAACACACATGTCAAACCATAAAATGCAGGGAAATCACCATTTGCGCCTGGAAATGAATCTTTCTTTAAGGATAGAGAATTTGGAAATGATATAAGGCCCAAATGTGATCTACCAAGCCACATCAAATTAGAAAGGACCACTTTTCCACATGTATTGGGACAAAACCTACCAAGGAAAACAAAATGCGACTGTGGAAAAATGGAAGGAAGGGAAAAAACTTGAGTTTACGCCCAAGTTACAGATTCTTTCACGTGGACAGAGGAACAGAAAACAAATTCTAGATTTAAAATGATCCTCAACTAAAGGAAGGGACTGATCATGGCAACCAAATGAAGGGCAGATCTTTCATGCATCAACACAGGGAGATATAAAATACGACAGAGCCCGTAAACTGTTTTCAATGAAAAATGGGGCAAGATCAAATTGAGCACCAACAAGAAGATCTTTCCATTGTTAGAGGATTATTTATAGAGAAATGAATATTCATGTAAAAGCACAACATAAGCTATCATATCCTTATGCCTAAGCATTTAATAACAAGAGAGACATCATGGCATGAAAAATACAAAGAATATATTTTCTATAAAATATAAGGAAATAACATTAGGCTTTGCACCCTTTAACCAGATATTCAGAACAGAGCCATATATTTATATTGATCATAGTCTCAACAACCAAATTACATTAAAAAAGAGTTGTATCAGACCAAATGTATCAAGATATGGATCTAACCCATATATCATAGGTCCTAGCTAATATTTATCTAATGCAAAAAATTTATAGACCCACCCTGTAGACATGATAACATTCCTACAGTCCTCTAATGAGAACCCCAACTCCTAGGGCCTCCTAGTATTCCCTGTAGAGCTTCGCTCTTCCCATGCTATATGTCTTGGTGTCTCTCTTCATGCCTTCATCTATCTCTCTTCATAGATTTTTCTCTCTCTATTTTGTGTCTTCTTCTATCCGAGCATCTCTTCTTATAGGATCAACACCCACCGCCATGCCTTTCTTCAGGAGCAGATCAGATGCCAAGTGTCAATATGTTCCTCCAGTGGTGCATACTTATTCTACTCCAAGCTCTCCACTTACTGTAATGATGTATTCCTAGGAATATTCCATGCATGGAATATTATTTCTTTGACCACCAAATCTCAAGGCTGACACCTTATCCACTTAGCATGTCTAGTCGGGTCACATTTTTCCTCAAGTGCCTCCAAAATGTTAAATATGGCTAAGTCCTTAGACCCTGTGTATTACCTTGCGCATGCCCTAGTTTCTGCTAAACCCTTCTTAAACCATTGTACTACGTGCTTCTCCCCGTGCACCCTTCTTCTTACTAGTCCCCCCGTAATCATGTGTCATTTGGTACTTAGCCAATAATTCAATGCCCACCATCACCCCACACTAAGCTTGTTTTCCGTCCTCAAAAACATACTACTCCCTTAAATAATAACGAATGGTGGAACCCAGAAAAATTGAATGAAGAAGTAAAGAATGAAAGAATCAAATATCTTACCACTACTGCAACAGGAGTGGGAAATCCTTTCTTATTATCACCTTGATCTTTTCCCAAATGTCCACTTCACCATGCACCTGTTGAAGTAGGTCACCCACTAGAGTGCTCACATCCTCAAAACTTAGGTCATCGCCCTTAGCATTCAATGTGTCTATAATCCCTTCTAGTTGTTTGCTAAGTTTGTCTAGCATGTCTATTCTACGGGTGATTTGGGGATACAACTCCTTAAACCGGTTCTTGATCATACCTCGCAAGGTTTCAATTGCCTCCATCTTCTTTTCAACCTTGAATAGGATCTTATCCCACTCTTTCATGTTTCCTTTATTCTTATTTTGGTATTCCTTCAAACCTGCCTCATGTGTAGCAACTAGTATGATTGTTACCCTGTCTCTGTCAACGCAGTTATCATACACAACCTTAGACATCCATGCAGTGCGGTCTATAGAGCGGAAAGGATCTTGAAATATCAAGTGACTGTTTCCCCAGATATTTTACTTCTCTTCCTCCATTCTAGCCCGTTCCAATGCCTCTTCTGTTGATTCTAAGGCAAACAGACCACCTCTCCATGATAAAGATGTGCATTAAGTATTCCAAGCATTGCACGGTTGACTCATATTTCTTCTCAGGAGGTACTAGGTTTGGGTGTTTCAAAGTGATGGCATATGTAGATCATTTCAATATTCTTATACACCTTTGTGCACTTTTTCATTATCCTCCCTTAGTCCGTCATGCCTTAACTGTGTGCATTGATCAGACTCTTCCTAGTTTAGATCCTTGCTCTTCTCAATGCAGTTCCTCCTTCTTCTTCTCTAGTTCTTCCTCTAGGGAACCTTACCCTGTCATTCCTTTTGAAGAGTCTTTCCATCAACCTCAACTGATACCTTTTTGAGGGCATTACAGACTTTCTCATCAAATAACTATTGAGCATTTATTAGGGGGTTCACTCCCTTGATCTCTGGTATTTTCATCAGTGTTCCTTGGCTGACCTTAAACTCAGAGCTCATCAACATGGGACTCAAAATACCAAGATAGCATCTTCCTTGTTTTTTGGGTACGTGCCTTTTTCAATGAATGAAGACCATGCAAGGATTTTGTCTATAGGTATAGTACCTTAGAAGTGCGTGCATGCAGTATCTTATTCTGGATCGTTGATATAGCTCATTCCTTGATCTTGCACTGTTACCACACTTTTTCCTCCTGTGCGTGCATTGTCTTTAGAAATCTTACCCCTAAGATAGGATCTCTGCACGCATCCTCCCATATTCTTTTCCTAAGCTTTCCTCCTATATCTCCTTGAGCACCTTCGTCAGCTGTTACGACTCTACCTCCTACTCCACAAAATCCTTTATTATTCCCACTACTTTTCTTTCTGCAGCATCTTTTATCTACTCCTTGGCTGAGGCTTGGGGTCTTTTGATACTTGGTATTTACTTCCTCACTTTCCCATTTTCCTTGAGTTCCTTACTCTTCCCCATCCTACTCTTCATTTCCCTCATCCTCGAAGTCATGTACATTTTACATATGACGATTCTGAGCCTCTTCCTACTTGTCATCATCTCTCTCACCTCTGTAAGCCTCCAGCCTCTTCATTCCTTCTGAGTCCACCTTCTTTGCTACCTTTTGTTTCTTCCTAACTAGTGATTCCAAAATAGGAGATTATTCCTTCTCTTCTTCTTCAGCAGGTGAATCTCTTCTTTGGCGATTCTTCTTCTGTAGGAAGCTCTTCTTTGCTCTGACATCCTCTTCCTTAGGTGATTTTTCCTTTTCCTTAATGGGGTGACTTATTTCTCCATGTGCATATGTGCTCAACTTCATGCACTTGACTCCTGCGTGCCCACCAGATTATGTTGTTTGCAAATTTGGTGCCTTATTCTCTGGCGCCTCTTATCTTTCCCTCTTCCTTGGCGCAGCCCTTCTTCCTCTCTGTTGCGATCTTCTAGGATGGAGACATCATTCTCCAAGTAGGCTCCCTTGTCGTACTTGGGCCTAATGCACAGGTATACCCTTGTTATGTTCCTTACAGCAATTGGCAGCGTCACATATTTTGTCATGCGCACCTCGTGTGAGACATACTTCTCCACATAAGTGTTCTTCTTGGGGTTATACTAGCTTCCTCTGTAGATTGCGGTGATCCTGGTCTACCTCAATAAGGTCAAACCTTAGTCTTTTGGCCTCCTTGAATTGACTGACCCCTACTTAGAAATATTGCGCAGTGAAAGAGAAAGGTAGTTTACACCATGGGCTCTTCGTCCACATCTGCCAATATGAATCTACCAATGCAAAGGTGCTGGTAAATAGAGAACTTAGTCCTCTCCTTGCACTAGCAGTGGTAATTGTTTAGTGTATCCTCCACTCAGCCCCAAACGCTTCGTGCATCCTCTTGTACCATTTGTGTAGGCGCGCCTTGTGGGCGGCTGTCATGGTAACACAAGTCTATTTTTCAAATCTCTTTGCGGGGGAAGGGTCTTCATCTAGATAATCCCATACAAACTTATCTAGCCCATCAAGCTCTCCAATTTATGAGAAAATCCATGGTGAGGAGGACATTGTCCAAAAATGATCTTTTCTCTTTCGTGTGCGACACTGATTATTTCCTCTGTAATGAAGGTAGAAAAATTATAGATGGTTCCTTCTGAAATCTTTCGGAAAAAATTCAACCAAGTTTTGTTTATCTATGTCCACCTTCTCTTTCCCATTTATCTTGGATACCAAGCGAGCGTAGCCATCCTCATCACTGGGTTCAGAGATATCCGATATATCAAAATAGCATGGGAGCCCTTTTTGTAATCATAAGCCTGGATTGTTTCCTTAATGGCTTCCTTGTCCTCTAAGTCATCATCTAGTGGCTCCCCTTCGTATAAAAGGTCGGTAAACTTAGAGATTAGTTAAGGGGTTATGCGCATCCTTTTGCCTGCAAAGTAGAAGTGGTCCTCATGCACGTGCGACATAAACCATTGGTACAGTTGCTCAGGTTTTCCAAAGTAGGGAAACTCGTAAAGTTGCAGAAACTCAGCCTTCTCCAATTTTACCTTCACTTCATCATTGTAGATTGGCATCCCTTCTGGTGTCCTTTTGTCTTTCGGGTGAACCAGTTCCGATGTCGTCTCTTTCTTGGTGGTGCTTATGTGATGGTTTGTAATCACTCACTGTCATCTTCCTTACATGGAATACCCATTCCTTTCCGAGCAACATGCCATCTGGGTATTGCATCTCCGCATACCACTCCTCATTTAAACTAGTAGCGATAGTCTATTTCCCCTTTCCCTTGTCCTTGCCCTTACCCTTCTTTGGTGAGACTGTTGCCTTCTTTGGTGCCATCTTCTTTATCGAGTTACTAAAAAAAATCTTCCTTGCTCCTCTTCCTTAATTTGCTCAAATTTGTGACTTACCTCTGCCAAAAATCCCATTACTCCCGTGCCCTAGTTGTAGAACCCTAACCTAGACAATCCTTCCACAAGATGAGGTACTCTCTTAAACCCTTCTTCCCTACGCCCGCGTACTTCTTCCACTCTAGTTCGCAAATCAAACTAGTCACGCACTCAAATTTTCACAATTTTCCCTTCGCACAAATATTTTTCGTGGATGCCCTAGTTTGTGAGAGCTCTTTGATATTGCAATCACAAGGTAAACAATAATGTGCTTGACCTTCTACTTATATCTTTTTTTCTCATCTCCTGTAATAAATGCTACACCACTTACCAATGTACTTTTGCAATAACGGTGGCTTTTTCCACTAAATCCAACCTTAAGCGCTCTTACACCCCTGCGCCCAATCCTGCACAAAAAATATCTACAACCTTCTAGCGTGTAAAAATCATTACTAATGAAAGATCCTCGTGTGCGCGCTTGCAGCGCCAAAGGCACTTCTTCTGTCCTTAACCTTATTTTTTCCCTTGCCTACCTCATGTTGTTCATGCACTTCTCATCCTTTGTACGTGGTCTTTGTAAATTTATCTTGACACCAAGCTCTTTATGTCCACCTTTTTTACGTGCGCTCTTCCACGTTCACGCACTTTTGATCGTTCACTCCTGGGCCATCTAAACACAACTTTAACTATTGGCTTCCACGCTTCTCCACCCCATACAACAATAGATGTGTGATCCTCTGTGCATACACATCCTTTTGAAAAATAATAAGTGGCTACCAGTGCTCAAGGCACACAAAACAACAAAAAAAATAAATGAACAAGCAACAATAAAGGGAAAGACAAGGCAAAGAAATGCATTAAAAGAAACCCTAGGCAAAATGGAAATACTGCCTTATTTATTATTACAGAGAAGCCTTATTTATAGTAGGGTTTCAACCTACTCCCATTGAAATGGCCTGGTAATCTCATCCCATCTAGCGCTTGAAACTGGCATGCACCTGAATCAAGGATGTAAGAGATGATATATGGCCCTAACCAATGGACTTTTAGTTTCCTAGGATGGCGCAGAAATTTGGAGTCATATAGCAAGACCATCTGCCCAACCTTGATTTTTTTGTTTTTAATATGACAATCATGTCATACTTTTTTGTCGTGCCTTTTCAGTCTTCTGACTCCATCTAGCAAGTGATCACCTTTCGTCCAACTGCATTAAATTCTCCATGCACTCTTGAATTTCCTCTTCATCAGCTAACCCTTCTACGCGCACAATACATAGTGAAAGTAGCATAAATTCAATCGGTAAAACAGCCTCCGCACCAAACACTAATTGGAATGGTGTTGCCTTGTTCAATCTCTTTTAGGTTGTCATGTATGCCCATAGAACGGCCAATACCTTTTCATCCCAATCTTGTCTTCCCACATCACAAATTTTGGTCATTGTGTGGCTTAAAATTTTGTTAAACACCTCAGCAATTCCATTATCTTGTGAGTGATAAGGGGTAGTCTTATGATGGGCCACCATGAACTCTGCCAAGAAAATCTTGACTGTTTCATTCAAAAAATGTGTACCCCTATCACTAGTCAATCTTAAAGGACATCCATACCTTCTTATTATGTTCTCCCATAAGAATCTAGCAGTTTTTGTTGTTGTGCAATCCTTTATAGGCGTCACCTCTACCCATCTTGTTAAGTAGTCAGTACAAGTAATGACATAACACGAACCAGTCCATCGCGTGGCAGGTGAAATTGGTCCTACAAAATCAATGGCTCATTTTTCAAATGGTTATGCACTGGCTATAGGTCTCAGGGGCATCTCATATCTTTTTCTAGCTTGCCAAGCACTACCAATAGTCACAAGCCTTACAAAATTCAATTTAATCCTGGTAGATACTTTCCCACCAAAGCCCTACAAGTAGAATCTTCCATGCGGTGGCATTCCCTACATAATGCCCTCCTACAATCCCACCATGTGCTTCTTCCATGTTTGCAATGCGCTCATGTTCTAACATGCATCAGTGTAAAACCTCATCACGACCTAACTTGTATAAGTCCCCACTAATTATCATGTAGGGTGCGGCACGTATAGCTAACTGTTTCCTTTCCAAATTTTTCATTCCCTCTTGCACCACACCTATTTTGAGGAGCATAGCAATATCTTATAAGTCAAAGGGTGTGTGCCGCAACCTAAACAGTTGTGTGTCTGGCATAGCATCCTCAATGCTCTGTGCATCCTCTCCTGAATCTATCCTTGAAAAATGGTCAAGCCCTGAGTTACTCTTTCCTGGTTTCACAACAACTAGAAACTCAAATTCTTGAAACAACAAGACCCACCGACATATGCACCCTTGTAAAATGGGCTTATTCACTAAGTACTTCAACACCATGTCATTCGTGTAAAATATGAAGAGTGTTTCTAGAAGATACTACTTGAACTTATGCATCGCGTAGATCATTGATAGTGCTTTGCGCTCAGTAGTGGTGTAGTTTGGCTCTACCGGTGTCAACTTCCTACTTGCAAAGCAAAAGGGGGTGATCAAAAATCCCCTCACCATGTTGTGATAGCACTGCTCTAATGGTTGTCCTTGCAGCATCAACATGTACAAGGAAAGGTTTATCCCAAGAGGGAAACCATAATATGGGTGCAATGACAAGTATATCCTTCAAAGTGCCAAACGCCATCTGTTGTGCCTCTCCCCAATGAAAGGAACTCTTGTGTTTTAGTAACTCCTCCAATGGCGTGGCGATCTTGGCATATCCCTTGATAAACTTCTGATAGTATCATGTATGCCCAAGGAATCCATGCACTACGCTTTGATTGGTAGGCTACCCCAACCCCACAATAACAGCAACTTTGGCAGGATCCACCAGCAAACCTTCCTTGAATATGATATCCCCCAATAGGGTCCCAAATGGAGTAGCAAAAACAAACTTCTTAATGTTAAGGGATATCTTCAACTGCCGCTTTCTTTCAAACATCAACCTCAAACTGTCACAATGGTATTGCACTAGTCCATACACCGTCCAGTCATCAAGGTAGACCTGAAGGAACTTATGGATAAAATCCTGAAATGCCTGGACCATTATGCGTGAAAACACAAACATGTACATTATTTAGTCCAAAAGGCATGACCGTATAGGAAAAAACTTCCCCATTCAGTGGCAAAAGTTGTCTTTTCTTGGTCTTTCTTTAGCAATTCTAACTTGATGGTATCCTGAGAATCCATCTATGAAGGAATAGATTTCGTGCCCAGCCACTCCTTCCAAGGATTTCTTCAGTAAAAGGGTTTGGAAAAGCATCAATTACACATACCACATTTAAGTCCTTGTAGTCAACATAGATCCTTATCCTTCCATCCTTTTAATGTTGATGACCATGGGGGCTTACCCATTCTGATTCCGCCATAGCTTCAATGATGCCTGAAGCGATCATTTTGTCTATCTCCTCCTTGACTTTGACACGAAGATTTGGATTCATTCGATAAGGCCTCTTTCTGAATCGGGCGTGTACCCTCCTTTAACTTGATCTTCATTTCTCCTAAGGAGTGGTGAATGCCTTTAAGTTCATGGTATCCATGCATGGAAATAAGTCTTGAAACTCGTGCAAGAGATCAATGATGTTTGAAACCTCCTTCTCGGACCAATAGTCTCTGATGGTAGCATCCTTAGGTTTGGCCTCTGAACCAGTATTAACCTTCTTTGTTTTGAGGGGTTCATGGTAGGCACGTGCATGTTCATTAGCACTATCAATAACTTTTCACGTACCTTCACTATGGTTAACATCCAAACTCTCCATCTCTTCGCCATCTATCACATAGACCATCTTTCCCTTTTCTTTCTCCATACATGCGCGCTCAAGCTGCACTTCTTCTGACTCTTCCTCATCAAAGCACAGTTCCAAACCAGGTTCACCCAATAACTCCAATATTTTATCTTCTTGTCATGGCACAATCTCCCATCGTTAGGTGCTTAACAACCTAAAAATCCCTATCCACCAATGGTTTAGTACTCTGATACTCAAAAGCTTGAAGGAGGTCAGCCATTAGCTCCTGCCAATTTCCTATCTTACAGCACGCATCTCAGAGTGAATATACCATGTGTGCACACAATCTTGTAAGGTGTAATACAACTTATGCACCCATAAAGAAGGTGGCAAGGCCTCCGCACCTTCCATCCATGCTTTCTCGCATGCTTGGATGTGAAACAAGGCGGGTTCCTTCCCATGTTAGTCTCGTATTGCAGTGGGTGCATTGCTTTGGGAAAACCTAATAGAGAACGTGATTCTCACTTCGCATCATTCTAGAAGGACTATTGTGATATGTCGCCCATTATTGCGTTATGGTCCCAAGAAATTTATAGTTGAAGCATCCCTCTTCTTTTGACCTCATTTCTCCATTAATCCTCCATTTCGCATAAGAAATCATTAGGGTTGGCCCCTCTAGAGGAACTTGGAAAATTCTTTCCTCCCAGACGCTTGACTAAGCGTGCCTTTATCACCCTTGTAAAGGAGCCTCTTAACTGTCACCCAATTAACTCATAAGCCATGTACGCCCAATTTTCACACCCCACACTAGTTGTATCACTCAGGGATTGGACAGTCTTCAAACCAAATAACTCCTTCCGTAGGGTTAATAACCTCAGGGTCCCTGATGAAGCGCACATAGATCATGTCAAGAAATTCTTCTCCCAAGGGCTCCATATAAGGCGCGGACTTCCCATCGATCAAGGGGATGATAACATCGTTCTTCATTGTTTTCAAAACTTATGTATCCCTTGTTAAACCGTAGGTCAGCATTGTTCTTATAACACCAAGGGGCCCAAGTAATGCTGGAAAGTTATCCACCTCGGCTAGTGCCAGGACTTTGAAATCCCCAGTGAACTTCACCCCTTGGATAGTGATAATAGTGTCCTTCAAGACACCAATGGGCATTGCCTTTGTCTTGTTAGCCATATACAACACATTTGAAGATGGCTGTAATGGGGGCCTTCCATTTGATGTCATGCATCTAGAGTGAGGACATTGACCTTTGTGCCCGTGTCAATACGAATATTGCTTAGAAGCCATCCATCCACAACAACATTCAAGGTAATCTCCTTATCATAGTCAAGGTTGTGGGGAGGAAGGTTAGCATGCAAAACCTACCTCTCGCGTTCTACTCTAGCGCATGGTACTTTTTCTCATAACCATTCTCCTAGCAAGGGAATGATATTCTCTTGCCTCAACATTTTGCATACTTCCCTTACCTCATCCAGATCCTTCTGTGGAGCCCCAACATTCTTCCTTTGCTCTAACTTCCTTGACTCCTCTTTCAGGAACTGGATCTCTCCTTATAGGCTTTGAATCACATCCATGGTCTCTTGATACACCTCCTTCTAATGAGTAGGGTCTGGATACTTTCCATGTACCACTTCTTCTCTAATAACCATGGTCTCTTCCTTGGTACTTCCCTTGTGCGTGCAGCCTCAGCTCGCCTCGTAACTAGTACAGGCTCTAGTTCTGACTTCACACCACCCTTGGCATCCATTGTGAATTGGCCTTCTTTACGCTTACATCCCAACAACTTTTTTCCTTTCAGTGTCACTTGGCTCATATGTTCAAATAGCTTCGGGAACTCCTCATACTTATGCTTCTTTCCACACCAAGAGCATTGTAATAGATCAAGGCATTCACACTTATAGTGCTCCGTAGACCCACAATTGTAATAGGTTCCACATGGGAACTCACTTCTTCCTCCTCAGCGATTTCCACGACCACGAAATCCTCCTCGGAAGCCTCCCCCATGTCCCCCCTCCATCTGCACGCCCTTCATAGTGATGACCATCATCCTTGGAATCGTTTGCAAGGCTGGGTTTGGTGCACACCAATATCAATGGCATCATGTATCTGGTCAATCAACCTACAATCCTTGGTTTCATGAGTAGTAGAGGTGCAGAATTTGCAATAGCAAGACACATTCTTATGGATAGCACGTGCTGCAGTAATGGGCACCTACTTGCATCATGATCTCCATGGAAAATCTCATAGTCCACTGTCATAGCACACACTGATCTCCGCAGGAAACTATCCTTTTATATGCCCTTCTACCTCACAATCTGTGCACCATAGGCCACTGCGAGTCTCATGTGTTGCATTCGAAGATAGCTTCTCCAGTTTCTTTGCCATTGCAACAATTTGAGCCTCAAGAAAAGGGATAACACCAGTATCCACGCTTTTAATAGCCTCAGCACACATGGCAACTTCCAAGGCCTCACACGGGTCTGTGAAAGTTCTTATGCGAAAGTGCTCTCCTAAAAGGTGTTATCAACCCTCCAAAAAACCACTGAAGCATGCTGGGAAGGATGAATATCATAAGATAACTTTGACAAGAGAGTCTTAAAACATGTGTCATACTCCCGCACACTCTCTGTCATACCTTGTTGGATCTCCTTCAGCGCGCTAATGTTTTTTTGTTCAAACTCAGGAATATGAAATTCAGCAAAGAAGGCATTCCGCAGTGTGGTGTAATCTACCACTGTCTGATGGGGTTCATACTTTCAGTACCAACTATGTGCGTGTGTCCTTAAAAAATTGTTGCAAACTGACTTTCCTTCCACTCTGGGGTAGTGATTCCCTTTGTGTGCCATAGCAAGCTCACACTTGTGAACATGCTTTGCAACATCCTCAACACCTTTGTAGTCTGGTAGGTGCAAATAACATCTCAAAAAATACTTGCTGAGGCGGTTGAGGTCCTTTGTCTGCCTGATCCAGAACCTTGATTCCCTCTGGTGTGACCTTCACCACCATATCCACTAGATCCACTAGGTCTTGTCCCTCCTGACCCACCAGATCCTCTAGATCCGCTAGGTCCACCAAGTTCTCTAGCTCTGACTCCACCAAATCCACCTCCTGTAGCCGGTAATGGGCCTGAAGTGGTCGTGCCTAGTGTTCCCAATGTCCCACTGAACTGCATGCACCAACAGCTTGTGATATTACACCACTACCAGATGTGTGTCCCGCACCACTTCTAGATGTCGATACCCAAGCTTTGTGTACCCGCACTTTGCCCAAATGTTGTTCCAGACAATATTCCTCTAAACACAGGGAATGATTGTGCAGCCATAGATGTACCAAATGAGAAATTATATCTCCTAGGTGCAGATCGATCACTCCTACCAATACCAACTGGGTTGGTAATACTTATCTCTTGATTTGGAAGACTAAGCACCAGGGGTTGGTCAGCAGGTGGATTCATATGCGTGCATTGAAGGCTCTCCTTTCTCTAAGTGACAAACTCTCATTAGAAGCTGAAGGGGTCTCTCTCCCGCGCTTGCCAAGATGGGGTAGCACAGACTTCTTAGGCTCCATGTCCTCTACGTGAACCTCAATTCCTTCCCGCAACGTCTTCCTCCATAGATCCATCACTCCTACAACCTTGTGTTGTCTAGCCAACTCCTTCTCCCATGCTTCACTATACTTGATTCATCTCTCTTCTCTCTCTTTTTCAGCCGCAAGGTCCGCCATCTTCCTCCACCCTAGCTTCCTCGCCCAGTGCTCAAAGAAGCTTAGCCGGCCATAGCAGATGCTTCCAAACTTAGTGTAATGACCAGGATCTTTATAACTAAAGGGATATCATGCAAAAATGATCCTCTAGGCTCCCTTAAGAACTCAAATTCAGCAACCTCAAGACAGGAATACATAGAAATAGTGTATTCTAGGGTATAACTGGTCAGCACTCTTTTCCACCAATGATCAATAGCATGTGTCCAAGTCAGATCAGCATCATGCAGCCTCTGATATTCATCTTGGGTCCACATGTGAGATCTATAATACCAACTTGATCTAGATGTGTACACGGAAGCCATTCATACAACTCTACTAGAAAGCAACAAAAGAAGGTCTCATACAGCTCATGATACATATGCACTCTTCTACCCATCTGTGTGCATCAAACTCAAGTCCAGTACTAAATCTCTGAGAAAACTCATCCTCGGTGCTCTTAAACCATGCTTCAACATAGTCCAAGGTCAAGTGCTCTGTCATCCTGCATCATTTCACAACAACTTTGAAAAGAGGGCCCGACAACGGAACCAAGATGTAGTCATTTTTACCCATCTACTAACTTCTAACCCCATGCGCGTCGGCCTATCACCCAACGGGCTCTGGGTGCTCACCCGAGGCACGCGCGGGCATCGAGCCCCTCCTTTATGTGAGCATTGTGAGAATATCTTTCCATTGTTAGAGGATTAGTTACAGAGAAGTGAATATTCAGATAAAAGCACAACATGAGTTATCATCTCCTTATACCAAAGCATTTAATAACAAGAGAGACATCATGGCATGAAATACGAATAACAAATCTGCCATAAAATATAAGGAAATAACACTAGGGTTTGCACCCTTGAACCAGATATTCAGAACATAGCCATATATTTATATTGATCATAGTCTTCAACAACCACATTACATTCAAAAGGGTCATATCAGACCAAATGTATCAAGACAGGGATCTAACCCATATATCAGAGGTCCTAGTCTATGCTTTCTTTATTAGAAAAATTTTACATACCCATCCCTTAGACATGATAACATTCCTACAGTCCTCTAATGAGAACCCCAACCCCCAGGCCTCTTAGTATCTACAGAGTACTCTTCCTATGTAGATGTCTTCGTCTCTCTTCATGCCATGTTATATGTCTATGGTGTCTCTCTCCATGCCTTCATTCAAGAGATATCTCTTCATGCCTTCAGGTGTGTCTCTGTGTCTCTTCTTCTATTCGAGCATCTCTTCTTATAGGATCAACACCCATCGTCATGCCTTTCTTCAAGAGCATATCAGATGCTAAGTGTCAATGTGGTCCTCCAATGGTGCATGTTTATTCTGCTCCGAGCTCTCCACTTTTTGTAATGATGTCTTCTTAGGAATATTCCATGCATGGAATATTATTTCCTTGACCACCAAGTCTTCCAGGCCGGCACCTTATCCACTCGGCATGCTTAGTCGGGTCATGTTTTTCCTTAAGTTCCTTCATAACACTAAATATGGCTAAGTCCTTAGACCATGTGTATTTCCTTGCGCGCGCACCCAGGTTTCTCCTAAACCCTTCTTAAAACCTTGTCATGTGCGCTTTGCCCCGCACACCCTTCTTCTTATTGTCTCTTGTGCTGCACGTGCCTTTTGGTACTTAGCCAATAATTTTGGGCCCAACAATGGAGGAGCAGGAGGAGATGGAGGGTTATTTTCAAGAGGTACTGATTTACAGGCATGTATAGACATGCTAAAAAGGAAGGCACAAGCATAAGCAGTGGAGATAGTTAGCCTACGGGAAAGGGATGTAATGCGGATGAGATATATCAATGGCTTGACATTGGTAGTGAGACATAGGGAGGGGTAGATAGCATGATTGCGAGGGGAGCTAGCTTGAATAGAGCAAGAGTGGGACCATGATATACGTTGTCACGATAGATATTATACAGATCATGAGGCATACATTGCAAGGTATGGGATGTTGGATGGAGGAGTAGGGGGAGTGGTACTCAGAGTGGTTCAAAGGATATAGGGACAGCAGCATCACCAAGCACCTCATGTAGATTAGGACAGATGGGGACTCTTGAAACAATGTCATTACAGCAGTACCAGGCGTTGATTGCTGAGATGCAATACTATGAGGATATTATGATACATGAGTGGATAGATTATGTGCACTATATAGATTATGTAGCTAGATAGAGAGCATATCAGGGATCTGTACAAAGATCAAGTCAGAGACCGAGTCAATCCACAACTTCTCAGAGCATGGCTAGTGTTGCACAGCCTCCACCAGTGGGGGATGATACTGGGAGGTCAGCACCTAGATGAGTGCTAGTGTATTGTATCATATGTATTCTAGTAGTATTTTTGATGTATATATGGATGATCAATTATTTTGATAACCAGGATGGTCATATTTTTTATTTATACATGGATGATTGATGATATATAAGTACCATTTTTATGATGTTTGTATTATGGCATGTACATGTAGTGGGACATTGTATGATGATTACGAAGATCATTTTTTGATAGATATGTTTATGGATGCTTATTATGTATGTATAAGACATTTTTTTATGATGTTTATATTGTATATGATGGGATAATGTTTATTGATGAGACATGTGATTTCATTTGATGTTGATGATGTAGTGTTATAATGATTGGTGGTTTTGTTTTATCATGATGGTGATAATGTTTTAATGTTTTATGGATTATTATGATGAGTGTTTAATGGGATAATAAAATAGTGTTTAGATGATTTGGTTCATGATGGCTTTGATGACAATAGTTTCCTTATTTTTGGATGGTGTATAGGTGTGATGATGTCTACTGACAATGTTGATTTTTATATGTTTCTATGTGTGATGAAAATTGCATTTTTATTGTGTGTAATCGTAGTGATGGTGATGTAGTTTAATGATGGATGGCATTGATTTGTAAGTATTATTTGATGATTGTCGTAATGAGTATAAAATGTGAATGGGATCATACTTATTATTCATTGTTATTGTGATGGTGTATTATATGTAGATATTTTATGTATGATGTGATGCGTTACGTTGTTGGTATATGTTAGAGATGGATGTTGATATTTACACTATTGATGATTGATGAGATGAGATGTTAGTATGGATTATAGGTATAAATGAGATAGTGACTATGTGTTAGATGTAGATTAGGATTTTAGCCATGGATCTTGATGTATGGATGGATGTATAATTTTTTAGGTTAGTAATGTAATATATGGTATTTACAAAGGAAATGGATATCAAATGGTCTTTAATTTTGTATAAATATTAACAAGCTAACTATGGTGTTAAGCATGACAGGATAGCGGAGAGAAAGGAAAGTGGCAGTGAACAAGTAGTAACGACTATAAATGGGGGATGGAGAGAAATGAAGGCCTCATAATCTTACAAGGGTTGTATTTCTCAGCATTTGAATGAGACTCTTGGAAATCTATTTCTTTGGAAAAGAGCATGGACAATGTGACATGAGTTGGGATCAGGATAGATATTCCTAATCATGACAGATCCTATGTGGCATAGGAAGGATCAAAAGAATTCTAGATTTAGAGAATGGATAAGGTAGATTAGAATGAAAATTATGAATAGGAATCTAAGGGATATAGGGATGAAGGGGTATTTTTCCCTCAGGGTGTGTGTAGTAGTGTTGGAGAGTGCTAATAGACAAATGGTCGGATTTACCATAGCTATAGAAACTAGTTTTCACCATGGTAATTTTCCAAGGTGCCACCAATGTGGTTTTCACCTTTGGATGGATTTTTTTAGTGACATGGAGCGTTAGGAACTTAAGCATAGAAGCGGCGAAGATGCATGATATTCATGGGCTCATCCATCTTGTATCTATCTAGAGTGGCAAGCTTATAAGCACCTAAGCCGAATTTAGCTACGAAGACATATGGTCCAAGCCAATTAGCTCTGAACTTGCCCTTATTTTCTCAACCATAGTTAGTGTTGCACTGATTTTATTTGAGGACTAGGTCACATAATTCAAACTCGCGGTCCTTTACATGCTTTCTATAATGGCTGTAAAGGTGGATTTGATAGGCTTTGAGGTGATCTAGGACTTAGAGGCATTTCCAATAAAAGAGCTCAAGTTCTTAAAGACGATGGACACGATAATCTTCATCATCAATGAGGTCTTAGAGGGAAATGTGTATGGATGGGGTTTTGATCTCAACGGGAAAAATTGCTTCGATTTCAAAGACAAGAGAGTACGGGGTGGCATCGGTGGGAGTGTAGATGGAGGTGTGATGGGCCCAGAAGGGGGGATATATTTGTGTATGTCAATCACATCTTGTTTGATTTATAATCTTAGCAAGGATGTGCTTTAACGTCTTGTTAGATGCTTCTAATTGGCCATTGCCTTGTGGATAATAGGGGGTGGAAAGTTTGAGCTTGATATGGAATTTTTCACAAATTTCATCGACGTCTTAGTTTTTGAAGGATTTACCATTTTCTGTGATGAGTTTGGATGGGAAATTGTAGTGGCAGATGATGTGGTTAAGGATGAGTTTGGATATTTGTTTTCCGGTGACATAGGTGAGTGGCATTGCTTTGACCCACATAATAAATTATTTTGTGGCAGTGATAATGAACTTGTCGCCATCAGATGAAGTGAGATTTAATTTCCCCATGAGATCAATACCCCAAGTGGAAATGGGTCATGGGGTTGTAAGGCTTTTGATGGTGTATGGATGAGGTCAGCATACTTTTGACATGGGACACATTTGCGAACATAACAGCATACATCTTTTTCCATGTTTATCCAATAATAACCAATTCACAAAATATTTTGGGCTAGGGTCATACCACTAGTGTGAGCACTACAAATTCCTACGTGAACTTCCTGGAGTGTTGATTCGGCCTCTTGGGAATTTAAGCATCGCAATAGAGTTCTGTCAAAGCTTCTATAATAAAGGGTGTTGCCAAGGATAGTGAAGTGGGAGGCTCTTTGTATGAATGATTTATGATGGCTACGAGGGAGATTTGGTGGAACGGTATGATCATGTAGATAGGTGTAGATGTAATGGTACCAAGGGGAATTAGGAAAAATAATCTCACAAACCATCTCCAACTAAGGAGTATCATAATCCGGGATCATTAGTTCTTCAACAAAAAATGGTGATTAAAATGCATCAGAGCAAATTCTTGACAAAGCTGTATGAACTCATATCTCTCTTGCTCAGTTGTCACTTTTCCAATTTGCAATGGCTTGTTCTCTTTTACCAAGATGGATACCGAATCTTCCCTCTTGACCTGAATATTTGCTTTCTCTTTTCTAAACTGATCATTGGGGTTAAAAATGGACTCCAAGGTGACAAGTCCCTTGGGCAGCTTGTCAGTTCTCAGCTGTATCACCTGGTCACCATATTGTTGTTCCAACTTCTCTTGATTCTTAGCTGAGAACTCAGCTTCTTCTTGCAAGAAGTGGATGATTTGCCTGTCATTCTCAAATACTTGCCAATTGACATTGTTATCCGGCACTGAAGGCCTCACAATCATGTGGATGTTTGGTTGTACCTTATCTTGTTGAATGTTTTCTACAATGTCAAAGGCTGCCCCTACTGCTGCAAGCCTGTTAGCAGCTTGATTCTCTTTCCTAGGGATGGCTTTGATGCCAAAGCCCTCAAAATCTTCCATGAGGTCCCACACCCTGTTCTTGTAGCACCTGAGTAGATCATTTTTGGCGGCATGCTGTCCCTTGACCTGATTTACAATCAGCTCACTGTCCCCAAAAACTTGCAAGTTATTTATTTTTCTTTTTATTGCCCAATGCATCCCCTGCACCAGGGCTTCATATTCAGCAGTGTTATTGGAGCATGCAAATTGAAATCTAAAAGCTGAATAATACTTTACTCCTTGCGGTGAAATAAGCATGGCTCCACCTCCTGCGCCTTGTCTACTCCTTGATCCATCAAAAAACAGTTGCCATACCTCATTGTCATAGTTGTGTTTTGGCTTGGTGATGCTAGGAACAGGTTGACTTTCTTCGTGTATACAATAGACTCCTAGTTCAGATTCTTCTACCTCTTGATAAGGATCAAAAGCATGTACCTTATTTGCCCATTCATCAAGAGTCAAATCTGGGATACTCCCAACCTTGGTGTCGGTTTCATCAGTACTTGGATAATCTTCTTGATCAAACACTGAACAGTTGGCATTGATCTGATTTGGGGTGTAGGGCTCAATGTGAAAGTTCGCAATGGGCTCATATCTGATTGTGGCCTTGGTTCCATACCTTGTTCTGAACAGCATGTGTGACCAATCAGCGGACAAATATCCCCCAATCCTGGCAGTAAAGTCCCTTGACAAGCATAGGGCAAAGAGTGGTGGAAGGTCTATGACTGAGACGTCTTGCAAAACAACCACGTTGGGACATGCATGCAAGGTAAGACTCAAGTTTTTTATAACTCCAACTGTGGCTACTGCTGTCCCATCTAATTGCACTACTCCCTTAGTTGTTATTTCATACTGGAGCCCTAGCTGATCAGCTATTTGTTTAGGCATTACTGAACTACTTGCCCCAGAGTCAATCATGCAATTATGTACCAACTTGTCTCCTATGATCAATGAAACATAAAATGGAGGGGGCTTCAGCATTTTACCTTGTTGTGCTCCATGATTTCCTTCAGGTTGGGCAGCATTTGTAAGCACTTTGTCTTGCCTCTGAACCTGCTGATTCGAAATTGGCCAGTCCTTCATAGCAGCTTGCAGCAGATCTCTTTGGCCTGGGATGGATAGGGATTCCCACATAGATATATTGACGTTTGTTTTCTTCATCTACTTTTGCTATTTAAAAAGTAGATATTTGAGTGGATCTACTTTTGCTATGAGCTTAATAGTATTATTAAGCATATAATGTCACATCTTTTCAAAAGTAAAGACTATAGCAAGACATTTTTTTCCATATGAGTGTATTTGAGATCATACGCAATTAATGTTCAACTTAAATAATATATGGCATGTTCCTTTCCATGGTCGTCATGTTCTATGAGGAGATCTCCCAAGGTGTGTTGTGTAGTTGATATATAAAGGAGAAGAGGCACTCCTGGAGTAAGAGGTACCAGAATATGAGGATGTATTAGATATTCTTTAATCTTATCAAAATATGTTTGACATTCCTCATTCTAATGAAATTTTGTTCCCTGTTTAATAAAATGGTGGAATGGATTGCATTTGTCTACTAGCTGTGACATAAATCTCTTGATGGATTAAATATTTCCCTATAGTCTTCATAGTTGTTTGAGATTTTTAGGTGGAGGCATTTCAATCACATCTTTGACTTTATCTGGATCTATTTTAATTCCACACCTAAAGATGATAAAACTGTTAGTGCAAAATCACAACACCCCTGGATATTGATCAGTTTTCTAGGTTGATCATATTAATATCCAGTGTCATTGCATAACATTGAATCCTTTCTCCAAGTGTGGGACTTGAAGAGTGAGAAAGGAATCTCCAGAGAAAGGCTGGTTCCTATTCCTCTGTTCAGGTGCACACGAAATATGCAGAGGGTTTTCTCAAAATCTAATCTAATCTGCCAAGGAGACAAGGTAAGAAAATGCATAAAATAAATCTAAGCTAATAGAGGTGATGCACCAAGGAATGAAGAACATATGCTTTGCCACATTAAACACAGACCATGTAGATATAACACAACACCATGCACAGACAGCAAAAATGCAATGAAAGATCAAGAATGACAGTAATAAATATGTAAGAGGGTTTAGAAGCAACCACAGACACATATATATTGCTCAAGGATCGATTCAATACATTGCAATAGCCAGAAGGGAAAAAACGGTGTTACAGTCTATATGGGAGGTTTGAAAACTCCACAAATCTTCTTATGAACAGGAGAGAAGGGAGGGTGCAAAGCAGAAAATGTCCCCCACAGAAAGAAACCCCTCCTTACAATTTATAGGAAGAATGGGAAAGAAAAGAGAGAGGAATTCGAAATCTGCCCCAACCACCTCTAGGTTGCATTTAATTCGTCCATCATGGCAGAAGTGGCGGGTTCTGGCAAAGTGGCGGTTTGCCTAACAGAAGCGGCGAACTGTCTGCTGCATTAAAGTGGTTGTTGAAGTATTACCTCTGCTTTTTATTTCGTGCCAGAGGCGTTTTCTCAATTTTCTCCCTCCAGACTATACCAAAATGCAAGATTGACCCTGGAAACGTGTAGAGAATTTCAACAGCTTTCCATTGATATCAAGAACGTGCAAATCCAAGCTCTGGATCGAAAGATATGTCGATCTGAAGATTTAGGACAGGGAACAAGCGAAAACGGATTTTGAAATATTTTCCCGCGCACTGCCACTTGGACGCCACGTGGCATGCTCTGATTCGCTGAATAATTCTCTCTCCTCTACTTTTCGGCGGGCTGTCTCTTGAATTTTGACTTTTGGTGCTCTTGGAATATTTTCCACATTTTTTTTTTCCATGCCCCGCCACTAGGGATACGTGGCATGCATTGGTTGGTTCACGAACCTGCCGGGTCTTCCTTCACTTTTACCCCTTTTGGCTTAGATTTGGCCAAACCTTCCAACTCCTCCCCGAGCTCCACACTTCTATGCTCCATTGGACACGTGTCCAATTTCTATTGGCTCGGGCCAGTGCTTCAAAACTTGCCCTTTGACCCTTCGGCTTTTCCTTGATGACACGTGGCAATTTCTCAATGGTTCTCGGGCCTGCCGGGTCTTCCGCGTACTTCACGTCCATTTGTCCCGGATGTCCCAGTGTTGCTTGGGAAAAAAACCTCCGATCCACCCGAAATGGGCTTCCTTGTCCCTCATTTGGCCAAAGACACGTGGCACCTTTTGATTGGCTTTCGGCTCCTTCGGCTTCTTCGCGTATTTCGAGTCTTTTTGTCCCGGACGTCCTATTTTGATTTTGGACCTTTTGGGACAATTTCGGCCAGTTCGGCCGGTTCGGGTATTTCTGGCCTGCTTGTCCCAATTGCTTTTGGGCTGACTTGTCTCTTTTCGGCCGGTTCGGGTATTTCTAGCCCGCTTGTCCCAATTGCTCCCTCTAGAAGGACTTAGCCAATTTTTTCACTTTTTCCTGGATCAATCCTATTTGCCTTTCTGCAACTTTTCACACTTTCTCAAAGATTTCTCCTTCCTTCTTCGGCCTGGGGAGTTTAGAAAGATCCTGAAGGGACCCTAAAAACCTGATTTTGCTCTGAATCAGTCATTTTTCTTGGAATTTGGACATCCTGATGCATGTTATCAAATTTACCCTGGGGGGTGAATTTTGGATAACAAAAACCTATAAGCTTTTAAGATGTGATGTCAAAAACACATTTCTTGGAATTTAGATGGACTTTATATTCCAAGAGTCATTCAAAGATTTGGCGAAGGACCATAGGATGTTCCTTGCAATTTTTAGATTTTCCCATAATTTCATCGATGTATTCTTCAACTATATCATGCATCATGTCATGAAAAATGACAGAAATCACACGTTGGTAGGTGGCTTCAGCATTCTTGAGTTCAAAGGGCATGACTTGATAACAAAATGTGCCCCAAGGTGTAGTAAAACTTGTTTTATGTTGATCATCTTCGGCAATTTTGATATGATTATATCTAGAGAAACCATCCATAAGAGACAACATCTTGTGCCCGGCTATAGATTCGATGATCATGTCAATATTTGGTAGTGGGAAATCATCTTTAGGGTAGGATTTATTGTTGTCTCGAAAATATGTACAGATTGGAATGCCCCCATTTTTCTTTCCTACCAGGACAATATTGGAGATCCATTCAAAATAATCAATGGTTCGGATGAAACTGACATCAAGATGCCTCTGTAATTCTTATTTCACAAGCAGCGTGACTTTTGGATGCATTTTTCATAGTTTTTATTTGATTGGTTTTGGATCTTTACACATTGCTAGATTATGGACCCCAAGAGAAGGATCCAAACCAAGTATATCCGCATAGTACCATACGAATACATTTGAAAAATTCCTGTAGGAGTACGGTAAATATGTATTATTCCTTTATAGACAAAGATGACCCGAGTTTAATAATCTTAGGTTATTCTTCTGTGTTGATGTTGATGTCAATGGTTTACTCAATTAAGGACATTGATCCATCTTATAGTGTTTCAGGAGCTGGAAGAAGTTGATCAATAATTGGATCACTTCCAAGATCTGGGGATTCTTGGAAGAATTTAGTAAGGGGATCTTCCTCATCAAGGTGAAAAGATAATTTGGGATGTGGTATATCAGATTGGGATGGAAGGGAGAGGGGAGGCTCCTATATCCTAAAGTAGGCATCAACATTTAGGCATATTTGGAAACCCTTTTTATGATCCCCAATAGGTATATTAATATGAATTCCCATGAACTCAAGAATTGCTTCATCATTTTGAAATGACTCAAGAGGGGCATGCTCTAATTAGTAGTCCCATTTAATGAGTTATGGATAGGTGAGGGTGATGTTGATGGTGAGAATATAATTTTTATGAAAATATTAGTGGCAGCGAGGTTTTCGTTTGGCTATAAATGAAACTCGTGGCGGATGTTATCCAACAATGACCTCCTCAGCTGAACTAGGAAGTATCACCTAAGTCATCATAGATACTTTCACTAGCGTTTTTGGTACCAGTCCACAGCCATCATGGTTGGGGAAAAGTAGTTGGAGGTTCAGGGAGCGTGACCATGATGACGAGGAAGAATCAATTTTTCTTTTCATCCTCATGTAGCGCGCTTTTCCCCGGCTCCAAGCCCTCCTTTCTTGGAAGGAATTTAGTAAGGGGATCTTCCTCTCAAGGTGAAAAGATAATTTGGGATGTGGTATATCAGATTGGGGATGGAAGGGAGAGGGGAGGCTCCTCTATCCTAAAAGTAGCATAAACATAGGCATATTTGGAAAAAACCCTTTTTATGTCCCCAAAGGTATATTGTAATATGAATTCCCATGAACTCAAGAATTGCTTCATCATTTTGAAATGACTCAAGAGGGGCATGCTCTAATTAGTAGTCCCATTTAATGAGTTATGGATAGGTGAGGGTGATGTTGATGGTGAGAATATAATTTTTATGAAAAATATTAGTGGCAGCGAGGTTTTCGTATTGGCTATAAATGAAACTCGTGGCGATGTTATCAATGACCTCCTCAGCTGAACTAGAAGTATCACTAAGGTCATCATAGATACTTTCACTAGGTTTTTGGTACCCAAGTCCACAGCCATCATGGTTGGGGAAAGTAGTTGGAGGTTCAGGGATGCCTTGACCATGATGACCTAGTCCTCGTTCGGAGTATCCCATGTGATCCATTATCCTTTTAGGAATAAGATATTAATTATTAGAGAAACAAAAGGGGATAGAATCGTCAATAAGCCATATGGAATCAGATGGTCTGATGTACTCATTAACAAGACACCTGAAATGAATAAAAGTGGATGATCCCAACAAATATGTTTTCTATTTGTTTAGAAAGATGTCGGGCCTCCTGAGTTGTTTGGGCGATAGCGGTAGTTGGTCGATACTAAAGGTTTGACACTCTCCACACCATATTGATTTTAGTTTGAGTGGCAGAGTGGGTAGAAGGGGAGTGGATACGGGTGAAGTAGGTAGAAGAGGAGCGGATGAGGAGGAGGCATTGTGAGATGAGGATGGAAGACTATTTTGGTGAGATATATGAAGTGGCAGATGATGGTGGTCATAATGCCGGTGCAGGTTCAGTGATAGGGTAGTAAGGTTCTCGATAACTTTAAGATTCCAATATTTAGAAATATTGGAAGGGTTGGGGGTCATTGTGGATAGTAATTTATGTACCAGCATGTTCAAAGTTGAGACATTTATGGAGTGTGGAGGGTACAACATTCATCTCATGAATCCATGGTCATCCAAGCAAGAGGTTATGTGGGAACTGGATGTCTATAACGTGGATGAGGGTGGGAAGCACGATAGGCCTGATGTTAATGGGAAAATAGATGGTGCTGACTAATTTACACTTGGTATTGTCATATTCATTAATAGTAATAATATCTTTCTTAATATCCAAGTCATTGTATCCCAATCGATGAATGAGATTCAGGGTACATAGATTAAGAGTTGATCCATTGTCTATTAGCACTCTTTTAACATGAACATTGTCGATGTGGACTTCGATGTAGATAGGAAGATTGTGGGTAGGGCCATGTGGTGGAATGTCTTATTGGGTGAAGGTAAGTGTGATCGTTGCATAAGGATAGAGATGGGAAATAAGGGCCTGAAATTGTGTAGGATCAATGTTAGTTGGGACGCATGTATCTTTGAGGGCATGGTATAAAATTTCCTTATGAATAGATGAAGTCTTGAGAAGGTCCATGATGCATATCTGCACGGGAGTCTTCTCAAGTTGTTTTATGATATTATATTGAGCTTGTGGTGTTGGTTTGGAAGAGGATGGAGTGGCTCCTTAAACCACCACACGATTCCTATGGGTAGTGACAGCACACTAAGGGTTTTGCGAGGGTCCTTTTATTGTAATGTTGGCTACTTAGTAAGAAGAATGGTAGATATGACCAATAAGTGACATATAAGGAGGGGGTACACAATGGTAATTTATATGGTTGGAATGATGACTGGATGATTCAGGTTTTTGTTGACCTTGGTTAGAAGCATTTTCCAAACCATGATTAGGAAGGGGATTTTGATAGATCCCGAGTTTCTGATTTTGAGAAGAAGTGGAAGAGTTGTCCTCTATTTCAATTTCACCTCAGACAATAAGGTCTTGAATATAATCTTTTAATTTCATAAACTAATGTGTGGCATGACCCTTTATTTTATGTAACTTACAACATTCATTTTCCTTGAACCACAAAGGTTTGGGTCGGGACTCATCTATAGGAGTTTGAGGAAAAACGGCCATATTGGCAGCAATTAATTTATGAAGGATTACCTCCATAGGCTCACTAAGGGGGGTGCAGGTTCTTTGTTTGGAGTCTTGAGTAGACTGAGTTTTTCCTTTAGGGATGGATATGGCAACTTTTGTATGGATATGCTGGATATTTTTGGTATTTTTCACTTTATCACCAACAACATTTTTATTCTTATTAAAGTATTTATGTTTTTCCAATGTAGAAGGTTGATTGGATTGGTTATAATTATAACAGGAATATATCTTGATAAGGCCTTTTACAATAAGGGAATTCTCAATTTGCATTTCCTTCTTGATGATGTTATCAAATGTGTTTACACAATGGACTTGTAGATGAAATGCTAATTCTTGATTGAAGTTAGAAAAAAATGATAACTAGCTATTTTTCAGGTATGGGCCATGGTATGCGACTAGCAAGGTCTCGCCATCATTGTAGGAATGATGAGAAGATTTCACCATTGCATTTTTTGGTATTACACAAGTCAATCATGGTGACATCATATTCTACATTATAGGAGAAGTGTTTTACAAATTTTTCTGACAAGTCGGTGAACATTGTAATGGAGCCTTTGGGTAATTGGAGGAACCATTCTAAAGCGGGACCGCCTAGACTTCTAGAGAAGAGTCTTAGAAAATAAGATTCATCGTAGGCTACTTCTTAACACAACATATAGAACTCCTTAATTTGTTCATGGGGATCTCCTTTCCCCTTGTATTTTTCAATTTTGGGTGGTTCAAAATACAGTGGGAAAGGGGCCCATAAGATATCAAGGTAAAAAGGATATGGAAAAAGTTCTTCAAATTTATATTGTCATCCATGTGCACTAAGTTATAACCCTTGAATCGTTTCCTTCATAGATTTTACTTCTTTCTCCAACGTTAGTTCTGGAGGATTGGGAGGTTGTGGATTGAAGTTAGGATGAGAGTGTTGGGATCCATGATCATTGGATGGTTGTGGGCCAATTCGAGAGGCTAACTGAGTGATTTGGTTTCTCATTTGTTGTAATTGGGATAATACAGATTCTATGGATATGTTGGGGTTTTTCTCTCTACCATCACGTTTGTATATAACATAAAGGTGATTCAGATTAGGATGATGTGTGGATGGTGGTTGTTGGCCAATGTTATCATTGTCATCCTGGAGGAGACTGTGGAGTTGGTCGTGAGTGTAATCAGAAGGAAGTTTTTCCCCCATGTGATATAGATGGAGCAAGAGGGAATATTTATTCTTCTTGATGAAATGGTTAAGAATTTCTCTTCTTCTTCCCTTTGTAAAGTAGGTACTTGAGTCATTGTCAATTCTAGTGTTGACTGTGGTCTCCTCGTCTTCTCCTCTATTTTGATACTCTTTGGCATTAGCATCATAATAAGTGTGGTTTAATATATAGTGTTATACATTGTGGTGACTATTTTCCTCATCGTTTCTGAATTGGGATCGAGTTATTATTCTCCTAGGTTTCATTAGATTCTGATGTTAATGAGATGTATTGATGAGATGAAGATGTTTAGAATGAATGAAGGATGTTTGATGAAAAAGTTATGATTCCTTGGTTAATCGACATATAATATTAATAATCTACTCTTTCTTATAGGATGGAAGAAATTTGATGGAGAGAATAGAAGAAGGATTTACCTCATTAGTAGGGGGCTTAGGATGTGCCTTGTTATAAGGGCTTAGAATAATATGATGGATGATAAGGTTTTTTTTTCTATTATCAAGATGTTGATTAATAAGATTAGGTTAGTCATATCAAAAATGAATTGTAAATGGGGTATTTGGGATTGAAAGTGTTTATATAAATGTGTATGAGGATGTAAGGTTATGAAAAAGTTTGTGATGATAAAAGTATATGATTGAGATAAATTTTCAGAGTCTTAGGTGCCTAGGTTAATTTTGAGATGCCAATAGGAAATGTTAGGAAATTTGGGAGGTATGACTTATGTGGATTATGACGAAGAATGATAATATTTTTGTTTGGTAGATGGAAGGAGGTGTTTATGTTATATTCTTAATGTGTTTTTCCTTGGTAGGCAAAGGGTGAACAATGTGGAATTGATGAAATTTTTTTAATGGGATGGGAATGTTGGTCTTCTTTTTTAGATTTTGGATATTTTTGGTAATGTGGGAAGTTTAAATAAAAATTATTTACACGATGGTAGCGTATGTCTAAAGTTTATTGGTGGAAAATTTTGGTTTATTATTTATAAAGGATGTGTATAATGGTAAGGGGCTAACGTATGGTCAAAATTTATATATTGGGTGAAAAAGGAGGATTATTTTTAGTTTTATAGGATAATTGTGGTAAGTTTGATTAATGGTATGTGACAAACAAGATATAGTCAAATTTTGATGACGTAAATTCTAAAAATTGAGGTTAAAAGGCTATGGTCAAAATGGGTGAATGGTAGGTGTATGATTATGAGGATTAATATTAGGGTTATTTACTGGTTTCGACAAAACACTCAAACAAGTATAACCATGCAAGCACAATCCATAACTAGTCAAGTGATATTGCAACCGAACTATAGCTCACTTTTAATACCACACACTGATGGTGGTGCAACAAATTGTCTCTCCACCTATGTGTCGATGTGTGATTGGCTAGCGAATGATCTTGAAAAGTGTGGCCTCCTTGCACTATAGTTTGATATGCGGTAAAAAGGGATACCTATACTAGGCTAATGAGATCTCTAAGGGAGTCCCTGATATACCTGGTGGTATGTGGGGCCCAATTTTATGTTGTGAGGATGTTGTCTAAGGCCTAGGTTTTCGGACATGGAAGCCCATCACTTCACGTCACTCTTAAAACAAGAAAGCACTTAGCCAATAACAACAGCTCTCCAAGAATTTATATACCTCTCCGGAACACAGGGTGTGTCTATGTGCATGGAGGTGAATCCCACGGTCATGAGACCCCTAGGACTAAGATAAGTGTGTGGATGTCACTTCCACGTCACGGTACCCCCTTAAAAATAAAAAAGGGAAGGAAGGCTAACCGCTTTTGATCCTCAAGATAGTCCTAGGATGCGAGAGGAGAGTATACACAGTGTCGCCTTCGGGTTTAAATAAACAAGCACACAAAGTTCAAAAAGATACACGCAAAAGTAATGAAAATTGAAAAATTAAAATTTATACGATAGTGGTCTTTAATAAGGGAACCTAGAAAACAAAGGATTAGTAGTGTTTTTAATAAATCCCCAATGCTCTTAGACCGTTTGTGCTGTAAAAACAAAGGTTAGTAGTCTTATTTTATTTAATACCCTGTAGCCACAACTGTTAGGTAATTTTTGATCAAATGCTAAAACCGAAAGAGTTTCCCCTTGTTTCTATAATATCTCTGCAAAAACAGAATGTTAGATTCTAGGAAATGTTGTAAAAAGTAAAATATGTGGGTTATTAGTTAATTTCAAGACAAAAAATACTATTTAGATAAACACACTATTACACATTAAACACATTAACACAGGGTATAAACACACTGCTTCAGGATGAATGCACTGAAATATGGGTACCTGCAAACACAGGAGTTATTGGTCACAGACGTGCTATAATAGAGGTTAAATGCACTGAAACAGTAATTAAATGTGTTGATATGCATAAAGTAAAGAAACTTGCATGCACAGAATGTCACACAAACACGATGCTATAGGGGATAAACACACTGAAATAGGGTCCAAACGCACTAAAATGTGAACAGGAGAGTCAACCTGCACAAACAGAGGGTTAGTAGGTAAACGTGTTATGACAAGGTCTAAATGCACTAAAACATAAGTAAATGCATTGCTTCAGGAACTAAACGCATTGAAATAAATCCTTGTAAACACAGAGTCATAAAAATGTGTAGAATAAGATGTTTTATGGTATACACATTGATACAAGTCATGAATATGATGTTTTAGGTTAAATGCGCTGAAACGGAACTACAACACGAAAATTTAAAATTTGTCAAATCTTAACAAAAAAATCTGAAATTTTGACAGTTTGTTATTAGTGCTTAATGCTACTAATTTCAATAATAATTTAGGGGGTAATCCCCACAGTGGGTGCCAAAATGTAGAGGAAAAATTGTGTTAGCATGAAAGTATGAAAATGATCATGAAACAAATTCAACACAAAATCTAACATAATAATTCATCTACCTCAGATTGAGCAAAGTTAAAAGGGGGGAAAGTGATATACCTGTACTTACCTTACAAGTGAAATCCTCCTTTGATGATTTTGATTTGCTCCTTGATTTGCTTGTGAGATTGTATGAGAATGCTTCAGATTTATGGACCAATTTCGAGAGCACCTCCCCTTGATCAAATGATGTTTTTGGCTTGATAGAATGCTAAGAAGAATGCTTAGGCTTGCTTGATAATTTGACAGCATATACTTGCTATTGTTCTATGGTTCTTGCCATGGAGATTGGTACCTCTATTTATAGCTAGAGGAGGCAAAAATCAATGGTTGAGATCTTGCCATGTTGGATAAGATCAATGGTTGAGGATGCATGAGAGTGGATTATTTTCTAGATGTGGAGAATTTTAGATTTTCTTAATAACTCTCCATTGAATTAAAAATTCAATGGAATAGTGTATTTTTTATTTGAATATTTGAAAATGGGAGGAGAAAATGGAGAGGCTTCTAAAAATATAATCCTTTAGATTTGGAGCTTCATTTAGCTTGTGGTTAGGTGAGGCTAATTGTGTTTAATGGAGTGATTAGATGGAGAAGCTAGGACATAGATTAGGTGTAGGGTAGGTGGTAGGTGAGTGAGTGTTTTTAAATTGGTAGAAAATAGTTAATGAGGATTATTAAGTATAGTAAATAAAATAGTAATGAAGCATTAATATTTCTAAAGATGTAATGGGATTGTGGAATAGATGAGATAAAAATAGAAAGTATGGTTACATATAATAATTAATTAATTTTAAAATTAATTATTATATGGTTGATAATGGGAATGAATTATTGTATATTGGAAGCATATTATTTGCTAAATGATCATGTTGACATTTTGCATGTCTATAGTTTATATTTGTATGAATCCTTAAAGATGAGCAAGGTCAGTGATCTATGGTGTTTGCATCTTTAGATGATCGTGTACAGTGTTAAAAGTTGAATGAGTGAATATAGGCATGTAGGTGGTTACTTGTTCTTATGAAGGATGTTGTGAACTTCTTGAGAGTGTGCAAGCTTAACCAAGATCTGAGATTGTCCTTCTAACTAAGAGAATGTGGTTCACAAGTCCATTTCATTCAAATGTGGTATCTTGGTGAAGAAGTATAGAAGGTATTATGGTGAAATTGAGTCTCATGATCTATTTTGAGTATTTATAAGTGTGCAGATAGGTTTTGCACCATCCTTGATTGTTCTAAGCCTCAAAATAACATGAGTATGTAGTTGTGAAGATGTGTATAGGATTTTAAGTTCTGTAAAATATGATCTCAGGTATGGTAAAGCTTGTATGATGTCCTTATTTGTATCATGAGTTAAATGGCTTGTTATAGGTACAGTGTATGTGCAAGAGGCAGAATATGATGTTTCCACATATATGTGGTGTGTGTTAACTCCATCTATGATGTGTCCATGTGATCTAGAAAGTGAATGTCATATCAGAAGAAGCCAATGGTGTCTCTAGTTATCTTGGCCTATAAATAAGGTTGTTTGATGACTATGTATCAAAGGCTTAGTGTGCACTGTGATAATCTAGATATGTCTCCAAATTTTAGAGTCAAAATGTGACAATCCTTTTTGTTCTGATGTTCTATATGTAAATTCATGAGGGGTATTCTAATATCAGGAATGTAAGAAGCAATTTTAAAGGACAATAAAATGGCTTAAGATAAGTTTAAATGCTACTTGTGATGCTACAGTACTGTAATTATGATTCTACAAGTGTGAATAGTAATGATGGTCCAAATCAATCAGGGGGAGAAAATGTTTTGTTCTAGGTCTTAAGTAAATAATCTTGAAAGGATCTTGTGCCAAATCATGAAAGATGTGAGATCCATATGTTGTTTCTTAGCTTCTTATGTGATGATCATCCTTGACAAGAGTTGTAAGATAGTGAAAGGACAAGAATGAGTGGATAAAATTCTTTATATGGTGACCATGATAGGGGGAGCATGATTTTTTACTCCTATAAGGTGTTATAGATGTCTCCAAGGAATAAAATGTATGATTTGATTGTTGTCTTCAAGGACAAGCATGTTCGCACCAAAACTTGCATTGTCTAATCAAAATGTGACTACAAGGACTAAGAAAATGCTTTAAGAACTTGTAAAATTGGTTGTATCGTTTCTCAGAAAATATATCATGATATGGATTCAAATTTTTGTGTCTCCCACTAGAATGAGATGGTACTAGCTCAGGGGGAGTGATGGAAAGTTGAGTTGTATGGTGAATGGTGCTTTAGAGCTTGTCAAAGTTGGTTCCAAAACTATTGAAGAGCCTATTCAAAGATCTGTGTTCTCAAGGTGAGAAGAAGTCAAGAGATGCATGTGATTAGATGATTTTTTTTCCTTCTCAAGCTAAGACAACTCTAGAGTAAAGGGTATGAAGTCATGAAAATCATGTTCTTGAGCTCAAACAAAGAGGTTATGTGTTCTATTATATATGAAAGAGGTAAGACAGATGTCTTTCTATGTTATATCATCATTTTTGGCATGATTAGGACGTGGTATATAGTTTTCCCAAGGGGAGTTCATTGGTTTTATGCTTTAAAATGACTAAAAAATCAGTTTTTGAGTGAAATTTCAAGGTTGAGAGCTAGAATGAGATCTTTTATCGATGTTTCCAACTAGGAGGCAATCTTATGAAGGTGTGAAAGTTAAATTTTATGAATTTATAGGTATGCGTTTGTAATTAATGTAAAAAGGGGGAGAATTTCAAGAAGTTTTCCATCAATGACACAGATAAAGGGAAAGATTGTTGCCATGTTTCCATTTACGTGTTGTCATTGATGTAAAATACCATTAATGAAAAATTGGATGATGGAGTGGAGTTAGATTATGCTCAGATTTTTTATGATATGGAGATTTAGGTTTGTATTTAGTTTCTTGAGTTGATTTAGTGAGAGTTCCTTGTTCTAGTAAGCATGATCAAGTGGCCTAACTAGCCTAGGTGATGGTGCATGATGATTGGAGCTTCTTAGTACTTTAGGAGCATGTTAGAATTATGGAGATCATGTTTCAGGAATTTTTAGGCTTTCACATGAATTTCAAGGTGCAGGTATAGGCTAAAGACCAAGTTTCATGTGCTCATTTGGACCAGGTAAGGGTGTTAGCAAGTATGATATTGAGTTTTTGAGTTATATAAGCTCATAAAAGCATGCAAGGATATCATACAAGATACTACAAGTATGTTAGGGCTTTTTGGAGAGGTTTAATGATAAGTTACAGTGTTATTTTAGTTGACCCTAGCTTAGACAATGCAAAACACTAATGACTAGTTATGCAAATGAAATGGGCTAGAAATATGGAGAGGTTTTTGTGACATGGTGGTGATTGTAAATTCTAGTAGGATTTTTCATGATGTTTTGGGAAAAAATTTAGGTTTCCATTATTTGTATTTTGCAAGTTATGACTGCTTTGGTGAAAGAGGGTCCAAGAGAAGGTCATTTCTAGCTTGAATTTGATCTTACGATGCTCACCCTAAATTGTGTGCTTTGCATGGGACCTTGTGGATTTTAGGGATTTTTCTATATTTTGTTTATAATGTTTCAAAAAATGAATGAGGTTAGTTCATCGTCACATTTTTATGAACTAATTTTAAGAAGGTAAACAACTTCTTATGTGTTTAAAACCCTAGCTAGAAAGTGGTATGAGATATTTGACTCCTAAATTCCTAGAATTGATTGCTAGTGCATGGATTATGATTGGATCATATATAGGACTCCTCCAGGTTTCCATAAAGGTATGGTAAGTTTTTTGGTGAGGAGTGGACCCCACTCAAATAGGCCTATTTCAAAAGAAATTCAGTTTTAGACAAGGTTGTCCAACAAAGTTACAAAATAAATGGACATTGTTTTTAGCATGTGAGTTTTTATTTATTTACATGGTGGTTTTAGGTCACGATGATGCATAAAAATGGTAAAGTGTTCCCTATTTGTGATGGCTAGTTAAAGGGCAGTTTTGGGGTAGTTTCAAGAATTTTGTAGATATTGGATTGGTTGAAGGCCTTCCACTTGGAGTTGGAAAGAGTTATAATATATTTTGGAAAGAGGATTTAGAGGTATTTCTAGTGGTATAAGTTTTGTCTCATGGTAAGTTTATTTGATATGGTTTCATGGTCATTTTGTGGAGATGAAGGTTTCTTGGTTTTTGGGTTAGGATTGCTTTTACTGAAAGATTGAGTTAGTTAAAACATGAGATGATTGATTTGATGCTTTCTACCACCTAAAATTTAAGAGGAATGAATTTTTTCGTAACGAATACCTTTGGAGGTCTTTAAAGTATCAACAAGGGTGCAAAATAGTTGAGTTTACAAAACTAGTTTTTGGGTAGTCTATTTTGGTGAAGTGTAAAGGTTATGTGGTTTGAGTATATGGATGTTTTAAGATGTCTAACTTGCTTATATTTTTTCTATATAACATTATTTTTCCATGTATTTGTCACATTCCATATTTGATATCATCTTTGGTGGTCTTGAGGTCCAAAGGTGAAATCAAGATGTTGATAGCATTTGTTTTGTGAAGGGAATGAGTCAGTGGGCCCATTAAATGAAATATTTGATTGGTTTAATTAAATGTGTGACCATTTACGATGATGTTATGTTATATTACTCATTTGTGTTGAATTAGGGAGATTCACTAATCATTTTTTGGCATGATTGGATTTTTCTCATCCTAGTGATGGGGTTTTGAGGATTTTTGGTGTAAGGTGAGAGGTTTTTGCCATCTCTGATCTACATGGGTCAAATGTGAATCTTTTAATGATTCATATGGGATTTTTGTAATTTTTATGGTCACACCAAAGGAGGTAAACTAATCTATTTTTAATTTGAATCAAGGAGAGCTTATAAAGGTGATGTTTTGGGTGCAATTTGCAACCAGTTATGTGTGTGTGTATAAATTGTAACCTAGGTGTGAGAGTTTTGTAGGTTTTAAGGCATGTTTTGAGAGTTGTAAAATTGTGTAATAGGTTGAATAATGACAACAATAATTTGTACAAGGTTTTGATGCTTTGGGAATTGAATATTGTGTAAGTTTTTGTAAGTTTGAAAACATAGGGTTTGAACAAAGGTTTGAAGGTGTATATGAGTTAAATTTGTGATCTCAATTAGTTATGGCAGAAATAAAAATCATATATATTCATCATAAGGTGGTTGAGTTGGTGTTTTATAATCTTAGGGGGTTGTATCCTCCTTGTTGAGTTGGTGCTTCACAAAATTAGGGGTTGGTGATTCTTGTAGGGTTGGTGCTCTACTAAACTAGGGGTTGGTGCTCCTTCTGGGGTTGGTGCCTCACTAAATTTGAAACATAAAAATATAAATATTTTATTTCATTGGTTTTTCTTTCTCATGATGGTTTCCCACTTATATCTTGTGTTATGGTGTTAGTTCTCTTGTTCATGGTTGATTTCTTGCATATTATTTGTTGATATGCACATATTAATGGTTGGATAAGTGGTTTGTGATTTAAGTAAGTAATCTGAAATTAAATTTGATTTGTAAGGACTGATTCACCCCCCCCCTCTCATTCCATTGTGGTTCCAACACCCACTCTGATGACAATTGAGGCTCCTTTGTTGTGAAGGAAAAGAATATTCTCTTGCTAGTTTTGGGGGGAAATTGAAATATTAATCCATGAATTTTTGTATAAATATGAGGGCTTGTCCTCATATAAAGGGGGGGTTAGTTTTATATTTAAAATTCGAAATAAATTAATGTAATTGTACATGTTTCCTTTTACTTGTATGGAATACATATGAACTATGAGTTTTCAAGATTTTTTTTAAGGTGGTTACACTGTATAACCATTGGCAAACATTAAGGTAATTTAATTCATGTCCCCTTGTCAAGAAACTAAAAGTTTTGAATGAAATATGCCTACTTATGATTCTATTTTTACGATATGGATCTTGTATGTCGAGATTTGACTAATGAGTTACAATATTTACTATATTTTTCTGTTTATTGCTTTTGTATGTAGTACACTAGATCAAATTTCTGGTAAGTTGCATCTTATTGGTCATTAGATCATTATTATTTTGTAGCATTTACTCTACAATATCTGAGGTGATTATAAAACCATGTTGCAACTTATTGGTTAAATGGTTTTGTCAACCTTTGAGTATATCTTTGGCGTATGATAATAGAAGCAATAAGTACTTCGTTAGAGCTCTTGCATAAGCTTTTATGTTAAGTATTTTAAAGATTGTCTTGAAAAAAAATTTAGCTGTTGAGTATCAATTAATGTAAATATTTTTTGTTTAAGAAATTATCACTACTTAATCATATTTTCTTTACTTTCTAGGATAGCATGTTGTTATGGTACCTAGTTGATGATTTGTTGCAAGAAATCAATCATCATTTACTTCCCCTCTTTTACAAATCAAACCTACTATACTTTTCCCCACACTATCACACTTTCATATATAAAGATCCATTTACCACCTTGTTGTTCTATATCCAAGCATCATCGAAGACACCTCTTCATGCCCAGATTCCCATCAAAAATTGATGCAAGAATAAATAAAAAAATTTGTCTCTAATAACATGTGTCTAATGCACATAGTATATGTAGAATTCTTATGACAAATCTTGCGAGTGATTGTTATATTCATGGCCATAATTAGCTTAGATTGACCCACCATTTGATAAATCAAGAGGAATTAAGTGCAAATTATCCTCTCTCCATTCAAGTTACCCAATGGTTCCTCTCACCCTAGTTTAAGGTAGAACCAAAATCAGTAGAATCAGGCCATCCCCTTTGTACGTGCCTCTCAAAAATCCCAAGAGCTTGGTTCTAAAGAGAATGTCAAACATCTCCCCCAACTACAAATGACATGTATCACACAATTTTTCATCCTCTAAGACATCCTATTCTCTGAAATCACTTGCAGGCCCTAAGGGAGTGTATAATTGGGAACCAACAAGTGTTACATCTACTAATCCTTATTTGGAACATGTTACTACAATAGTCTCCCTAGCATTTGCATCACCACTAAGTCCCGAATCTCCATATTCTATGGAATATTTTTCACCTTCTCGGGAGGATCTCATTGGATAGATCTCTTTCGACCCACATCTTGTGTACATAAATATGCACTAAAATAAGACAAAAACATTCACAAATTTGAAAAAATACAAAACCAAGATGTGCATTTTACTTGTGTTATTAGCACTTTACCTTACACATGTTGTTCGTCACTTTGGTTTGATAGATAACATGTTTAATATTTGTACCCGCATGTGTTCACTTGGTATATTGAGTTGGATGCAAGAAACACAAATGGATACATGCTTATAAAAGTACTCATGTCTCCTTACATTCTTATCATTGGGGGAAATGCCTCCTCATTATGTAGGTGTTATTGTTCTATTATAGTTCATTAGTACTTCCTCATTTACACTCAATTTATATACCTTTTATACTTGCTTCTTTTCATACTAACAAGACCAACACATATGTCTTATGTAGTGTTGACATCTATTTTTTCATGCATTTCACTCATGTTGGTTACTACATCATATTATCATGTTTTGACACTCTTGAATCATGGATACTTGCTTGTGTGTATATGTTGTTGCTTGATTATTTTCCTTCCGTGTGGCCTATGTTTTGTGTTTGTCTCTGACACCATGGGTGTCCCATATTTGTGGCATCATGTCTATCTTATTTTCAATTTCTTTACTCTTGTATATAGGCCTACAAGCCTTGATTATCTTTTGACATTGTGGGTATCCCATGTTTACAGGCCCCAATCCATTTGTATACTTTTCTATGCCATTCTTTATTAGTAGATGCATTGATTTTTTTCTTGTTTTCTCCTACATACATTATTTTTATTAGTTACTTTAGTTTCTATTATTTATTTTTTCTCTAGCATTATTTTTATTACATGCCATGATTATCACCATGCGTAAATACCTTTCCTTTTGAAGGTAAAGTTTCTCCAAGATGGCCATATCTTCATCACTTTACACATCCTCTCATACATCTCCTTCAGCAGTACACACCTATTTATTTTGAGTCACACGCTCAAACATGTTTTTCACACATGTCTTAAAAGAGGGGGCATCTATTTGGGTTTGTTCCACATTTTCATTAAACAAAAAACAAATTATGGGGGAAGATACAAGTACAGATAGGGTATAGACAACCAAAAATGTAGTCATACACAAATTTTTCAAAATTCGCATAGGTTCAAAACCATACACTTTGGTCAGAACTGTGTGATACTGTCTTGACCCCTCACATATTTTTGACAAAGAGAAATTTTAGCAAGTTTTCAACATTTTCAAAATTTTCACCTATCTATACGGTTTTTTGTAAATTTTCATATACATATTACTCAGTTTAGATCAATACATGGGGCATAAAAAATTTCATTCCTTCTTCACACTAACACTTAGTTTCAAGAATCTTAGGGGCATGTATCTCCTTCCTAATTCAACATTATAGCACATTTTCAACATATTTTAGCATTTATTTCAATTCATACTCAATTGTTTGGCATATGGGGAGAGTTTGGGGACACTTATTCTCTTTTGTATTGTATGTCCATTTTCACACTTTTTAAATTTGATTAAAATTTACACCTATAACCAAAAAGGAATGAAATAAGAGTTACATGGGGTTATTTTGATTAATTAACTTCCTACATTAATCATTCAATATTGGATGTACACAATATAATACAAGTTCATAAACATAAGGGATTGGGTGTACTTGGCTAATTATAGATGATTTTATACTTATCTGGGTGGTTTCAATGATGGAAAAAGGAGATCTAGACTTAAGAGTGCCTCGATATTGAAATTGTGACCTAAATATTTTTTTGGGTAGGACCATACAATAGGGGCGAGAATGTTTGTATGGTATTGACCTATTTATAGGTCTTGACCCTACTCAAAGCTGTGATATGTAACTTTTTGGGTTTGGCACATATTTGAATATCTTCATTACTCTTTGTCGGTAACTATCAGTCGCACTACGGGGGTCTATAAATGATATTCTCAATCTTTCAAACCCTAACCATGGATAGGAAGTCCTACAAAAAAAAATATTAGTTAGGTTGTGGGAACCCCTATGCACCACTGACATTAGAACTACTCTAGAGGGGCCTCAAACTGCACATCATTCTCCACTTATCTTATGATATCCTTTTAGAGTGCAATAATATTTGACATCATTCCTTAAACAAAGTTTGAATTTAATTTCTCTCTTACAAATATACTTGAGTGATTGACTTTGAGCTTTTGAAAATGTGGGAAGCAGTCCCATAGACCTAATGGGAATCTTTAGACTTGTAGATGGTGTTTCCCCAATGAATGTGCAAAGATATTTGCAAAGTGTAGGGAGCTTTGGGTGCCTTTTATGCTAGCTTTTGTAAAAGGATTCCATAAGATTGTTAGGTTCTAAATGAGGTGAATTTCACTTTCTTATATATGCTTCCAAAGGTGGTATGAGTTACAAAGGCCAACTGAGAAGGAATAAATGACCCAAAGAATAATGTGCAACTGAAATTTTGGGATCAAAGTGAGCAAGGGAAAAACCATACACTAGGTTCAGGAACACATCAATGTTCTTGTCTCTATTGTACATTTTTGGTCCTAGAGAGATAACATGAACTGTGAAGTTTAGAAGTTGACCAACAGAATTTTTTAATGGATTTCATGCATTCGATTCTCAAAAAAAATTGACAAATGAGTATGTATGACTAAACAAGCTAGACAAGAGATCTAGAGATGTACCAAATAAGAATGGGTAAAGTGCACTTGTTTGAGCAATAGAGAAATGTTAAGACTAACAATGTTAAAGAATAGAATTATCAAATTTGAGTTTTTATAATGTCCTTATTTGTAAAATCAAGACTAAATCCACCTGTGATGGTGTGATCCATGGGGTTAGGGAAGGAAAAAAAGTAACTAAGGGCTTCGTGGGTAGGTTTTCCTCTCTTATTACACTTAAAGGGGAAGATATCAGAGTTGCTGAATAACTATGGGTAAATTCTTCTTCATTTATTGAGGTTCATTTGCACCTCTTTCTCATTATCTCTCTTGCACATTTCCATGTTGGTTTGCATGCATCTAACACTCTAGTTTCTCCCTGGAATTGATTAGGGACTGATCGCCCCCAATCCTTCAAAAAGGTTCAACAAATACAATTATCCAATCAAAAGTAAAGTGTGAGTAAAGAGATGTATTCTTCCCTTATTTACATCTATTCATTTCACATACATGTAAATGCAAATCTTTTATGTTACATGTTTTATTTGAGTTACAATCAATTATCTATCACGAACATTGACTACACTTTGTGTTGCAGGTTTCATCATAGAGCATGCCAACACCAATCACAACAATGCAACTACAAAAAAAAACATTCAATAAAATTTAAAGTGTGTTTACACGCTCAATTATAATTTCTTTTAAAATATTGGAAAAAAAAAATTAAAGTTTGTTTACATGAACTGAATTATGCTCCCCATGACCTAGAGCTTGCTGACATTGTTCATGCACTTCAAGTATGGAGGCATTATCTTTTAGGGAGACCTTTTAAATTAAATACTGGCCATATTAGGTTGAAGTATGTTTTCACTCAGCCAAATCTGAATACAAGACAACGAAGGTGGTTACATTTTTTATCTCTATATGATTTTGACATAAGTTACATTAAGGGAAAATAAAATAGAGTGGTAGATGCACTAAGTCATAGCAAACAATTTCTACACTTATAACCTTGAGAACTTGGTTTAAGGATGAAGTAAAAAGAATTATGGAATCTGATTCATACTTTCAGCAACTAAAAATAGCACTTGCTACAGATCCAAATGACTCAATATTTGAAGTTTTTCACTTTGATGATGAAGGAATTTTGAGATAAAATAATCAAGTGTATATACCTTCGGGAAATGGGCTAAGAAATAAGTTGTTAATTGAATTTCATAATTCACCTTATTTAGGACATCCCGGTATTACAAAAATGCTTGTTGATTTAAAATGGTAATATTTTTGGAAAGGTATGAAAAAGGATATAATTGACTTTATGACACATTGCTTACAATGTCAGCATGTTAAGGCTGAGCATATGCATCTAGCTGGTTTATTGTACCCTAATAACATACCGCAGTATAAATGGCAAGTAATTAGCATGGATTTTGTAAAAGGTCTGCCAATGTCAAGAAATAAGCATGATGTTATTTTAGTTGTTGTTGACAAACTAACAAAGGTAGCACATTTTATTGTTGGTAATATTAAGGATGATTCCCCTATTTTAGCAAAAATATTTGTCCATGAAATTTTCAAATTGCATGGTGTACCTAAATTGCTCATATCAGATAGAGATCCTAGAATGACATCTAGATTTTGAAAAATTCTTAATGTGGCCTTAGGAACTAAATTTAATTTTAGTTCAGCATACCATCCGGAAACGGATGAGCAAACTGAAACAGTTAATCAAGTTTTTGAAGATATGTTACGTATGTACTGCATCGATCAGTAATACAAATGGGAAGAGTATCTTCCATTAGTTGAATTTTCTTATAATAACACCTATCACACCTCTCTAAAAATGGCACCTTTTGAAGCATTATACGGAAGGAAATGCAGGACTTCAGTTAGCTGGGATATCCTAGAGGACAGAGAGGTAATTGGACCTGAGATCCTTATTGAAATGGAAAAACAAGTTAAAGTGATTTGTGAGCATTTGAAAGAAGCAGTCGATAGGTAAAAACATTATGCAGATCTAAAAAGGGTTGATAGGAAATTTTAACTTCGTGAAAAATTCTTTGTTGTCATGTAAATGAGCAACAGGGAAATTGATAATTTCTGAGCACGACAACTATACCCAAGTGTCAAATTTTTCAAGTCCTATCATTTCAAGACACCCTGGGTCAAATCTGTTAGTTTAGTCACCCGCTATTTGTTGTCAAATTTTTCCCCTAGGTGATTTAGGAAATTCTATTCATTCCACCTAGGTGATTTTAGGGAGTTCTAAAAAGACACTATCTTCTGGCAGTATAGGGAAGGGCTATTGCTAGCCTTCCCAGGACTATATTCAACTCCCTGGAGTGGAACGGAAGGGAAAATTTCAACACAGAGATGAAATGAAGACCTTAAAACATAATGGAAATGATTTTTGAAGGTTTGGGGAAGTTTTTCAAGACTTGGAGCAGTCTGAGTAAAAACTAGGGTTCACAAGCCTAGGCGGTACACGGGCCTAAAACAACTGTTGAGCTTTAGAAGAAGATTTCGGGAGCTTTGGATAGAGTTAGGAGAAAAAAAAAATCTCTAGAAAGAGGATTCCAAGACCTACATTATGGTGAAATAATATTTTTCACAACACTTTGGTGCATCAGGTCTGTAGGAATTATTTCTCATGCACAGGTGGAGTACAAAATAAAAAATACAATTTTTTAGGGATAAAATGGAATAATAAAGACATTATAACCCCACAATTGGATTCATAAGGAAATTTCCAGTCAGTATCATATAAAAATTTTCCAAAAAAGTCCATCGGGAGCTCAAGTTATCACTGTTACAAGTTCAGGACTTAGCCAAATTTTTGGGAGGACACATGTCAGCACCAGGAGCCTGGCGGGATTTTGTGTTCCTCACGTCCCCCAAGGTCAGGGAAATCAAGGTTTGATTATTTCACCAATCCCCCTTTAATCCCTCTCATCCCTCATATGACCTCTTGGACCCTCATGTGACCTCCAAACTCGACAGTTCAGCCCTCAGGTGCATTTTTTGGAGCATCCATTTCCTGCCATTGGATCGGACGCCACGTGTCACCTCCAGGACCACCGTGGAAACTGATGTCCCTTATGTACCTAATTTGGGGGACATAATACATTGAAAAATGTGCCCATCCCCTATTGGCAGTCATTTGGACACCCACGTGACCGACTTTCAGCTCCCAGTGCTTTTTTGGGAGCATTTATTCCCTGTCGTCGGATCGGGCGCCACGTGTCAACTCCAGGACCACCGTGGAATTTTATTTCCTTTATTCACCTAAGGTGGGGTACATCAGACCTTTAAAAATGTTCCCATCCCCCATAGGGAGTCTTCTGGACACCCACGTGACCGCCTTTTAGTTCACAGTGCTTTAAAGCAGCTTTTCCCTCCTTCATTCCCTGTCGTTAGATTAAACGCCACATGTCACCATCTTGCTCATTATGGAAATTGATGTCCCTCACATCCCTAAGATCAGGGACATCAAACATGAAAAAATTTTCCCAACTACAACTCAAAAATTTGAAAAATATTCTAATTGTTAGTTGTTTCTTGCTGAAACTAGTTACTTCTCCATTACCAGAAGAAAATTGCAGAGAACACAAGTCTACCACTCCACCATTGCAAGAAAAATAGACCAGATCAGAAAAGGAACTAAAATACCTTTTCCATGGAAATACACAGGTCTTAAAAGGAATTTTCATCAAGCTAAGAAGGAGAAATGAAGAACAGAGAAGAAGAATAATGGAAATCCACATAGCCATGAAAATGAAGATTCGAACATATCTTGCAAACCGATGCTCGGTTTGACGAATTGTTTATTGCTGAGTTTTAATCTCTTGAAGGCCATTAAAAAATAATATTCAAACCTCAAATTTTCATCAAGGATTTCTCACAGAAAAAAAACCCTCTTTCTGGCTCTACGAAGGAAAAATATTGATTTCCCACCAAACCGGTCACTGGATTGAAGAGAAATTTCACGTGAAACACCATAATGAAAAACCTATCGCAATGGAGTTGATTTTATCGCTAACAGAAAAAAAACCAGAAATGCAATTTTCAAGCTCCATTAATGGCCACCATGATAGAGTAATGGAAAAAATCAACGAGCTACCTCTCCACTTCTCAAGGTTCCAATGGGCGAAATCGCCCGAAAATTGGAGGAAACGATCGTCAAAAAATCTAGTTTCGTGCAAACTATTTTTCACACCATGAACTCCCTATTTTTTAGTGATATGATGGGCTGTGTTTTTTTTTAGCATTCTTCCCTCTTCAAATAAATTTTCAAATTCCTGAAGATCCGATGGGTGAAATCATCTGAAAACTGGAGGGAGTGATCATTGAAAAATCTAGTTTCACATGAACAAGTTTTTACGCCGTGAAGCCCCTATTTTTTAGGGATATGGAGGGCTGTGTTTTTTGTCTATATTCTACTCCCGCCAATTAAGACATCATTTTCCCACTTTTTCAGATGAAGGAATTACTCCAAATTCAAAGCATGGAACCTGGAATAAAACCCAGAATTTCAAGACTCATTTTGTCGCAATTTGACATTTGTGGCAAACTTACTAAAAATAGCATGTCTCCTTGCATAGGGGAATGTTACTTCAGGTAAGCCACCATTTTAAGATTCCATGAAGAAGGTGGTGAACACAAAGGGAACATCACAGGAAAGGTCATAAAAAAAGGGTCATCTCGGCTCGCAATTCACACTTACTAAAAATAGTAAGTTACACTCAAAAAGTAGCTTTGGCAAAATGGGTCGTATAAGGATAATCATTCAAGGGGACATCATTGTTTGGGAGAATCCTAGACATTTTTCATAGGGAATCTGAGATCCACCTTCATTTGTTCAACTGAGCAAGTGTTCGGGAGCTAATTTGGAGGAGTTTCACAGTGTGCAAGGAGTTCGAAGATTCAGAGTTTCACTACATTTGGAGCTTTCCATTAACAAGGATCAACGGACTTCATTGGGTGACATCTCCTCTTCTTCTTCTCTCTCTCTTTCTCTCTCCTCTTCCCCCAACTTTCTCTCACTTTCAAATGTTCTAATTCTTTGTCGAGGTTTACACTTTTTGATATGCCTTTAAGTCACTTAAAAGTGACTTTAGAAACATAATGTAAATTAAGTCGCCTTACTATTATAAAACGGACTTAAATATTTAAAGTGGAATATGAACAGTCTTAAGTCATATTAAGGCATATGGAGGGTCATGAGGAAGATGATAAGTCACCTCTCATTCTATAAATTGTAACGCAATTCCCATTGCAAAGGGTTGGCAATTGGTCTTGTAGACTCAAGAGTGCATTGTACCTAGAGAAAGCAAAGGAGATAGCCATTTTCTTCTATTTCCCCCTTTTCTAAATCTCCTCCACTCCCACATTATGTACAACTTTGATTTTAGCAATCAATATAAGAAGAAGGAGTTTCTAGCTTTCTTTGAATAAGGGGTTTCTTGATACTCGGTGATCAGTGAATTCTATTTGGTCTTGTTGTTATTTGCAAAGTTGTTTCTTCCGATAAATGCATGTGTTGAAGTTTCTAACTAGTGTGTGTGTAGGAATTTGATTTTCTACCTGCAGCATTAGTTCTCCTACCTAGCAAACTTTAAACAAAGTCCTCCCTAGCAAGAGACTGCTAGCTTTGTCACAAGGTCAGTGGAGTACCCCTCTTGGATCCTTGGTTGAAAGGCCACCTTAGAAATCCACCTTTTAACGTGCATACATATATGGCAGCAACACCAATTAAGTAGAGGGACTTAGATTCCCATAGCATTGGCAAGAAATCCACAAGTTTTTCCACCTGACAAATTTTCTCACCAACAGTCTTTTTACGGGTTAAGCCAAAAAAGAGTTGTATAACCTTTGGCAAGGCTACCAAATTATCTCCTCATTATGTGGGACCCTTTGAAATTGTTGAAGTATTCAATCTTGTAGCTTATCGTTTAGCTTTACCACCTACTTTATCCAAGGTATGTTTTTAAATTTTCAAATCAGGTTGTCTTGACATCCAATTTGGACATATGGAAGAATTTTGAACCTTGAATGTGCGAAGGCAGTGAAGGATCCTCTCCTTGGATCTCTACTTTGAATTGGAACGGGGTTAACACTATGGTTCCTCTTTTCTAATTATGGTATGTTGCAAATTTTAAAGGAGCTTGTGACTTATTTTCACCATGTTCCTTAAATTTGGAATATTATCTAAGGGAGTAACCTAACCTAAGTTATTAAGTTTATTGTTATTTAGGTGATTATTGAACCTAAGATTAAAGACTTATCTATGGACCTATGTTGGTTCCTAAATTAATGTTGAACCTAACTAAGGGAATGGCTAACCTAAAGGGGCCTATGGAATGACATAGGAAGAGGTAAGAGGGAGGAAGCGAATCCTATGAATTAATGGCAAGTTATTAAGTCCTTATCTCTTTTTGTAGCCAAATTTGGAAAAGGCATTTAGAAACTTTAGGTGGGTGAGTTGGCATCTTCGCCAAAGTTTTGGACACATGTATTTTTTTGAAAGAATTCTTCACCAAATTTGGAGATGGCGATGGCGGGAAGGTGGGAAGGACTGACAGTCCTACTCTGCGTTTAATATTTTTGAAATTGGTGAAACCACCTAGGAAGAAGATAGAGGGTTTGGTTTTGTTGATTCATTCGGTTTGGAGCTTGAGCTCTACATGTGGTTGTTTTTTAAACCTCCAGTTCAATTCTTGCATGTAATTTAGTTGTGCATGAGTTTTTCTTCCTTGCATGGCATGGAGGGAAGGAGTTGGCACTAAGAAGCTATAAGGATGAGTTAGAGTAAGTGTGTGTGTTGTTTGCATTTTGAAAGAATGATTAAAGCTCTGATTGGATATCTCTGTGAATCAGTGAAGGCAAAGCACTATCAGGCACGATAGGCTCTATCCATTAAGGTCAATGCTTTTTCTTAAATGCTCATAAAAACAACTCTGCTCTTAGGGAATAATCTGGATTTGTTCTGTTGATGAGATTCTTTTGCTTCTGTATTTTTGTGTTGTTTCAATGGTATAATTTATCGACCTTGTTTGGATGATGGAAAGTATGTTCTGGGTTTTAGGTTTCTTGTTTGGATAGTTGGGTTTTGTTTTAAATCTTTCTCTTAGGCTTGAAATCAAAGCCGAAAATCTAGATGAGTTCATATTAGAACATTTTACACCTTGTTGGTGTTTTTTGTTTGCTTAAACTCAAAAAATCTAGGTCTAATCGACCTTGTTGCTTCACCATCGGTAAACTTCGATTAGGAAACTATAGGAACATCTAGTTTTCATTATCATCTTGCATAACTCCTTTAAAAATATATATTCAATGGTTGTTAACATTTCCTTTTTGGTTATTGAATGAGGACTTCATAATGATAAACATGTCTTGAATCCTTTCATTGTCTGTGATTTTGTGATTCTAGTTTTTGTGTGTATTCTTCTTATTGTAGAATTTCTGACCATGTGTGTGTTACAGAAGGATAAATTATTATGGGTTTTGCTTGGTAATTGATTTAACGTCTACATGGACTTGTATAATTTATTTCGATTATTATTTTAAGACCTACAAAGGAATATCTCATGTTAATATCTTAAAATGAATAATTATTTTTATGAAGTTTGATTTTGGAAGCAAGTAAAGGAGATATAATATATTGTTTCTACTCATTTAGGTCTTTAGGTAACTAATGAACGTGTGGCACTTGGTGCTAAGAAGGGAAAACTCTTTTAAATATTTGTTATTGTAGTTCATTATTGTTGTTACCCTGAACTTCTTGACTACTTTGTCGAACTTGATTTGATGTTTTTTTTGGCACGTTTCTTAGGCCTATCGGGCCAATAAACTTGGTTTCAGTTCTTTCAAAACTTAGGAAAATGCTTTCTTCTTGAAAATGGAACATTAGCTCATGTTTTGGTATATATCATATTGCATAATTTTTTTCCTTTAAAGATCTGAGTTATAGGAAGTTTGTTTCAGACTTAACCTTTTGTTCATCTATTTCTTTCCTCTCTCAGTCTTTTGGGGAAATTAATTGCTTAATGTCATAGTAGGATTTGAAGCTATCAAAACCATCTCCTTGAATGATGAAATGCAATGGAATGTTGTCTCTATTCGTTTCTTTCTTTTCTTCTAGATTTTGGTGTTCATTTAATTTGAACCCGGAGTAAATATCTATTTGGGATTTTGGTTTGAGTCATTAGTTAACTGACCTTTGTCATTATAGATTCTTGGTTACTTAATGTTCTCTTTTAATCATTCAAAGAGTTTTGAAGTTTGTAATCTCTCTCTTACCTTCCTTTAATATTCTTACAGCTTATGAAACTTGGTAAATATGTTTTCCCTTCTCTGGTATGTTACGTTCATGCAACTTCTTGACTATTTGATAAGATTGAATGCAAAATGTTTTTAGGGCAGTATAGCTGAAGTTGAAAATATTTGGATGGATTATTGAGTTTGGTTTGAAAATATTTGGATGGATTATTGGGTTTGGTTGAAAATATTTAGATGGATTATTGAGTTGGTCTAAATTATAAACTTAACCATTCTACTCACTTAGAGTAATGATAACAATGGTGCATCTTTTTAGGATCTAATCTTAACTCGTTTTATTGTTAAAGGAAACCATATTTTTGACTAAGGTCTGATGGAGCTTGTTTTTATTTTAATTGGAAATTGCTTCCTAATTATGGGCTTGAATATTAGAATACCACAAACAGGAACACATTAAATGTTATGATGATTTGGATTATCCTTACTTAATTCTTATGATTATAGATCAATTGATGGCATCTCAAACTTTAGGGTGAATGTAGGTTAATGAAATATTTGGATGTAAAGTAATGCTTATAAATTTTTCACTGATGAGTTATGCCTAAAAGATATTTTAGGTAGTTACCCTCTTCAGATAATCAGTTTTAACTGAGTGAGGAACTGAAAATGAATTACAAGAAAGTAATAGTGACGATCCGATGAATGTTTAATTCTCTTAACTTGTTGCTTAAATTCTTTTGATAAAAGGAAAATAGGAAGGAAGGATAAAGTTGTTTTATTTCATGACCTAACCTTTTTTTATTTGAAGCATATATCTTTCTCTCTCTTTTAATTGGAATTTTAATCTCCTTCTTGGTTGAATCTTTTTGTTTTTGTTTCCTGGATTGTTTCATAACAACAGGGTTCTTTTTATGAAACAGTTAGATAAAAGCACATCGTTTTAATGATTTAGTGTTTATCATGCTCAATTCAATGAATTGACCCGTGCTAGCAATTTTACAAATGGACTATGGAAAATATGAAAGGAGAAAGCCTTATTTTAAGTTACTTTGTTTTATTTTGAAGACTAAATCTTTACTTTGATAAAAGAAAGGGGGTTTCATTACTAAGATGTACTTAATGAAAATAAATTGTAACGAGAAAATAATAGGTGATGTTGTTTTGACATTATGTGATATATGTGATGTTGTTTGGAAATTTTTGATGTATGTATTGTTTGGATGTAGCAAATGTATCACTCTTCCCTGATGATTAAAAGATGTTTGAATTCTATTATTAATTGTAGAAAGACTTTCTTGGCTTGAATTGGGCTAAAGTGATAAGTATTACTCTAATTTAGGAAGGTATTTCACATACTTAAATATTATGCAATGGTTGGGATAGGAGTCTGAGTTGTTGGTTAGAAAGGTTTATCTAGATGGGATGCATCTTATAAAGTTAATAATCTCATAACACTCTATCATTGCAAAAGGGTTTGTAATTAATTTACATGGATGTATGTGTTATAACCTTGTTTATAATTCTGCATATGTAATATAAATTTATTATGGACAAAGGAATTCTATTTATCCTCATTGGGCAATAGCCCATGAAATAGGAAAAATGGGGAAAATACCTTGAGGGTATACATTAAGATTAAGTTATCAACTTACTTAGATGTAAATAAACAAAAAAAGTGAATGGGTGTAAATGTGCTCCCTTATGCAGATTTCCTTAGTCTAAAAAAATGGAAATTAATTAGCTCAATCACCTTAATGTCTAAAAGAGACTTAATGTCCCTTTTGGTTGCAAATGGCATTAGATAAATGGTAAACTAATGCAAGAAAATAAATAGGTTGGGAAAGAGATTTTATCTGCTTACCTACCTTTGATATAGTTATAACTTGTAACCTGATAGGTTAAAGAACCTATTTGAATCATTAAGGATGCCGACATTAAATTTTAAGAAGGATTTAATATAACATCAAATCCACTTTAAGTTATGTTTATCCAGTTGAGGATACTCAGTTGGATTTTGACACATGATAACTGTAGTGAAGTACCTTCGTAACTATAGGAGTCGTTATGAGGTTACTACGTTGCTGTTGACATGTCTCAATACCCTTCCGAGTTTTTTTCAACTAGACTAACATAAGTTCTTTACCTGATCATTGTTCTACCCTATGAAGGGATAGGAACATGACCTAATGTAGGAGTTAACCCTTGATGACTTGGGATAACTAGACACACCTAATCGACGTGATTCAATTGAATATGTCTATGTATCCTTAGTCACTGCGGGAATTCCCCCACACTATGGCATGTCGCTAACCTCATCTAGGGCTATACTTTAAATCATGTGGACTGATAGAGATCAATAAAGACTAATCTAAATAACATATCAAGAGTAGTGAAGGACTCTTTTTTTTTACGAGTATGTCATCTAGGAATGTAAACATGATAAACATGTGTAAATCTTTGGCTAAAGTATTGCAAGTTGTTTGTTATGTTGTCCTATATCGCTTAGTTTAAGAAGCAAGATTTCATATGAATATCAATAACAGATATTCAGATAGGCTCTTAAATGGATCACTTGAGTACCCCTAACAAGGTAAAGTAACTAAATATACTTCATATACACATTAGTGCATAACATGAGATTGTATTACACCGAGTCATGAAATGAGAGATCGGTGTTTCACCGAGTCATTACAACTACATATAGTTTTATGTTACGTGATAGTTTGGTAATTGAATGTGTGTTCTAAATTATGATTTAAAATAGAGAACATTTTGTAAAAATAAAAATTCCTTGTTTCTAAAGTCTAAAAATGGGAATGTTACATCTTGGTATCAATGTTGAAGGTTGCAACTCTTGGACCTACTTAGTCCATAAATCTGATAAAAACTTAACTTTTCTTATAACAGAAAAATGGTTAGAACAAGGGGAGATGCTAAAAACAACCCACCACCAAGTAGAGAGGAAACTACCACCCAAAAACTTTAGAAAATCCTTACTTCCTTGTTAGACACAAGAGACCATCTAGCTGTACTTGAACAGCGAGTAATGGGTAATGAGGAGGAAAAAGATGTTGGTAATAACAATCAGCCACCTCATGAGAATAATGTCAATATTGGGAATCAAGGATTTGATAATAACAATGTTACAAATGTTAATGCTAATGTACCCAATCAGCCTGAAAATAAAAAGGCAAGGTTAGTAGCTGAACTTACAAATGATATAAAAAAGATAAGTCCACCTAAGTTTGATGGCACCACCTTGGGGGATGGAGCTGAGAACTGGCTCAGTGAAATGGAGAAGTACTTTGCAATAAAGAACTTCTCAGAGGAAACAAAGGCAGTATAGGGAGCTTATCAGCCTTCCCATGAGGCATCTTCCTAATGGTCCATTCGTAAGGCTGAATTACATATTGATAAGTCAAGTATCACATGGGATCAATTTAAAATTTATTTTAGTCAACGATGGCTACCACAACTTTATTATGATCAAAAGATGACTATTCATAACTTAACTAAAGGAAAGTTAACTGTAACAGAGTACAGGGAGAGGTTAACTAAATTCCTCAAGTATGTACCTCAGTATCAAACTGACAAAAATTTCAGGATACGAAAATTCATTATGGGATTAATTCCTATCATAGGGGGAGAAGTAGATGTTCACAACCCAACCACCATGGAAGGGGTTGTAGAAAAATCCATTAGGCAGGAACAGAAATTAAAATTAATCTCTTCCCATAAGGAGGATATCAAAAAGAAAATTCCTAATTCTTCTTCATCTCTTGCACCCAAAAAGGGGGCATGGAAGAAGTTTGGTACTAAAAATAAATTTGTTGTAGATAATAACAAGAAAACAACAGCAAATAAACTTGTAGCTAATGTTTGAAACAATTTTGTTAGGAACAATAATAATGGACAAAAGTCCTATGGGGGACAGAATAGCAACTTTAAGGCTGGAAATAAGTTTGAACCTGAACAGGGACCTGTAGGAGGCTACTAAAATTGTGGCAAGGATTATTATACAAATCAGTTCCCTTTAAAGAAGGGATGACAGTAATCAGTGGCATAAGATGCATCCTGCAATAGTTGATAAACAAGTTGAAAAGCAAGTTATGCCTATAGAAGTGTCAGGTAAGTTATTTGGTATACCTGTTACTATACTTTTTAATACTGGAGCTACTGAATGCTTTATTTCTACTAAATTAGCTTTAAAACTAAAAATAAAAGATGGAAAATGGTTAAATCTTGGGTTGTACATTATGGGAATAATGTTGTCAACACAGTTAGTCAGTGTCCTTTTTGGAGCAGTCCTAGATTTACCCATTTTTTCTACAGAATTTGATTTTTATGTTGCTCCTTTATGGTCTTATGATGTGATTATAGGTGTTAACTAGCTTGCCAAACATAAAACAAAGGTTGATTGTTTTGAAAATCATATTAGTTGTCTTGATGATCTGTAGAAAATAGCAAACATCCAAGGGATAAAACGTGAGATTTCAGTCAGAAAATTGTCAGCTATATAGATTAAAAAGGCCAAAAACAAAGGTTTCACCTTGTATGCAGTAAAAAAATTTGAAACAATTGAAGAGGATAGTGATTTCTTGGAAAAATATCCATTGTTATGAAATTTCAGCGATGTGTTTCTAGAAGAACTACCCGGTCTTCCATCCAAACAGGAGTTTGATATCATGATTGAGATCAAGCCGGGAACATAATATATTTCCAAGGCATCATATCAAATGACTACTAATGAACTGGTAGAGCTTAAGGAAAAGTTACAATAATTGTTGTCTAAAGGTGTGATAAGACCAAGTGTCTCGCCTTGGGGAGCACAGGTAATTTTTGTGAAAAATAAAGATGGAACACTTAGGCTGTAAATTGATTATAGGATGTTAAACAAAGCAATAATCAAAAATAGATATCCACCTCCTAGAATTGATGAGTTGTTTGATCAAATGTGTGGTGCATCGGTATATTCTAAGATAGATCTTCGATCTGGATATCATCAGTTAAGAATCAAAGGTGAATATATTCATAAAACAACCTTTAGGACAAGGTACGGGCATTATGAATTCACAATTTTACCTTTTGGTTTGACATACACCTGCAACTTTTATGAATTTAATGAATAATATCTTTCAAGAATGCCTAGAAAAATTTGTGCTTGTATTCTTGGATGATATTCTCATATATTCTAAAAGCATCAGTGAGCATCATGAGCATTTAAAGATAGTTCTCAAAAGATTAAGAAAAAGAAGAGTGTATGGTAAATTGTCTAAATGTTCTTTCTATGAGACAAAAGTACACTATCTAGGACATGTTATAAGTAAAGATGGAATAGTTGTTGATCCATTAAATATTATCACTATAACTAACTGGCCTACACCTAAGAATGTACATGAGGTCATAAGCTTCATGGGTCTTTGTTAAGTTGTGGAGCCTATTTTCATGTGAGAAAGTGTTGAAGACTATACACTAAGAGTATTGTACACTTTCCATAATTGTCTCACCGGGATTCAGGGCTGAGTCGGGCCCTAAGTAGGGGTCCGGGGGTGGCAAGCCCCTGGTAGTAGGGGTTTGGGGGCATAGCCCCCAAAAAAATTGACCTTAAAATGTGCCCGATATACCGATAAATGTGCTTTTCTCATATGGGCCAGATTTTTGACCCATAGGTTTATGGGACGGTTTTGGCCCATGGTTTTGATACCCATGGTTTTGTAAAACTACTTAAGCAGTTGTCTATTTATATGGTTTTGTGCATATGGTAGGTATAATGTAACATTGCATATGTGTTTTGAATTCAGGTGTGAATTCTGTAGAGTTTGTTGAGCATAGCTCCAAACATATCTGGGTATTATATTGAGAGAGTGGTGGCTTTTAATAAAAATTGAGTGAGTGATTCTTGGTGGACATAGCCTAAATTGGGTGAACCACATTAAATATTATCTCTTTGTGTTGTGTTATTTTATTCTACACTTTTATTTGAGATCTGTAATAATTTATGCATATTAGTTTCTACTGTTGCGATTCTGTGAGGGATTATCCCTCATATTTTATCCCTTATATCCTAACAATTGGTATCAGATCTTGGTTTGGTTTGCTAAAGTTTTGAATCGCAGGAAAATTTTTATCTTGAGTGGGAGCTATGATAGATGATGGAATATCTAGGGTTGATAAATTCAACGGGTAGAATTTTAGTCTTTGGAAGATACATATGGAAGATTACCTTTATTAGAAGGATCTTTAGATTCCATTGTCTGAGAAGGTGAACAAACCCTCAAGCATGATGGATGTAGAATGGGATTTTCTGGATAGGAAGACACTTAGAAAAATTTGGTCGTGTGTTGCATCTTCAATATTAATTAATGTTTCAAAGGAAAAGACTACAAAAGAACTGATGGATGAATTAGGGAAGTTGTATGAAAAACTATCTACCTCTAATAAGATATTTTTAATGAAAAAAGTTGTTTAATATGAAGATGTCTAAGAATGGTTCACTAACAGATCATTTAAATGATTTTAATATGGTTGTAAATATGATAGCTTCGGTTACAATAGAATTTGATGAAGAAGTTAGGGCTTTATTAGTTATGTGCTCTTTACCTGAGAGTTGGGATAGCCTAGTATTGGCGGTAAGCAACTCGGTTCCTAATAACTCAAAGTTGAAGTTTGAGGATGTTGTAGGGGTGATTCTATGTGAAGAAAGTGAAGAAAAAGATCTGGTGAATCTTCTACTTCAAGGAATGATTTGACAGTGGAAACTAGAGGGAGACAGAAGAATAGAAGAAGCTATGGAAAATCAAAGGATTGAACAAGCTCAAAATCCAAAAGCAAGATAGTATATTGGCACTATGGAAAGTCTGGGCATGCAAAGAAGGACTGTTGGGAGCTTTAAGAAGAAACAACAAGAAGAAAATAAGGAGGCAAATGTGGCAATGGGTAATGGATGCCAGGATGCTTTGATTCTTTCTTTGCACAATATTACTGAATCTTGGATTTTAGATTCGGGGGCTTCTTTCCATACTACTCCACATAGGCATTATTTTGTTGATTATATTCAAGGAGATTTTGGGCATGTTTTTCTTATTGATGATGAGCCTTGCATCATAGTTGGAAAAGGTTCTGTTCATGTTAAGATGCAGAATGTGAATACTTGGCTATTGAAGTATGTCAAACATGTGCCTACATTAAGATGAAATTTTATATCAGTAGGGCAGTTGGGAAGTGATGGTTGTACTGTGATATTTACAGCTAGACTCTTGGAAGGTTACCAAGGGTACTCTTGTGGTGGCAAGACGTAAGAAGTTTGGAACCTTGTATTGAACCACTTATAACACTAACATTTGTAATCTTGTGGCTTAAGAAGTAGATACAACATTGTGGCACTATAGGCTCAATCATATGAGCCATAAGGGCATCGAGATCATAAACAAGGATTTTCTTGGATATACAGAAATAGGTTTGGAGTTTTATGTGAGGACTACATATATGGGAGACAAAAAAGAGCAAGGTTTCTCAAGGTTGGACCTACAAAGAAAGAGAGTAAGTTAGAGTTGGTGCATTCTGACGTATGTGGGGGTTGACTCAGAGTATCATCTCTTTGGGGTTCAAGTTATTATGTAAAATTTAATTGATGATGCAACAAGGAAAGTTTGGGTTTATTTTATTAGAAACAAATCTAATGTATTTGGACACTTTTGTTAAATGGAAAGCCTTGGTAGAGAATGAAAAAGGTCTTAAGATAAAATGTCTCAGATCAGATAATGGAGGGGAGTATTGTAGTAATGAATTTGATGATTACTGTTCTAAGAATGGAATCCATAGGAAAAAGATGGTTCCAGGAACTTTGTAGTAGAATGGGGTGTCAGAAAGGATGAACAAAACAATAATGGAACATGCTAGGAGCATGAGGTTACATGTAGGACTACCTCTTTCTTTTTGAGCAGAAGTGGTGAGCACAGCTAGTGTAGTTGATAAATTGGGGATCCTCAAATGCCTTGGATGGAGACATACCTGAGGAGGATTGGTAAGGTAAGAAAGTTGATTAGTCATTTCTTAGGGTCTTTGTATGTGATGATGTTTGTGCATATAGATAAGGATGATAGGACCAAGTTAGAGGCTAAATCAGAAAAATGTACTTTCATTGGTTATGGTGGTGATGACTTTGGATATAAATGTTGGAGTATTAACGACAAGAAAATTATTCATTCTGGGGATGTGGTCTTTAATGAGAAAGTCATGTATAAGCAGACAGTTTTAGGAAAATAGGGAAGAATCTAAGAAATAATATGCAACAGTATAGGATCTTCAGGATGGGAAAGTGACACATGAATAAGTTCAGGAACCTCCTCAACAGGAACCAAAAAATCCTATATTGAGGAGGTCTTCTAGGGTAAGAAGAGAACCTGAACATTTTTCTCCTTCTCTTTATTATTTAATACTCACTGATAGTGGAGAGCTAGAGAGATTTGATGAAGTAATGCAGGTAGATGCAAGGAAGAAGTGGGAGCAAGCCATGGATGAGGAGCATCAGGCTCTCATAGAGAACCAGACATGGGATTTGGTGAAGCTACCCGAAGGAAAAAGAGCATTACAGAACAAGTGGGTGTTTAGAGTCAAAGAGGAAGGAGGAAAGAAATGATTCAAGGCCCGGTTGGTGGTCAAGGGGTTTTCATAGAAAAAAGGTATAGATTTTGATGATATTTTTTCTCATGTAGTAAAAATGACTTCTATTAGAACTGTTCTTGGAATAGTTGCAGCAAAAGACTTGCACTTAGAGTAGCTTGATGTAAAAACTACATTTATCCATGGTGATTTGGAGAAGGAACTATATATGCAGCAACCAGAGGGCTATGAGGTCAAAGGTAAAGAGGAGATGGTGTGTAAACTGAAGAAGAGCTTGTATGGCTTGAAACAAGCTACACTTCAATGGTATAAGAAATTTGGTAGATTCATGATGGAGCAAGGCTATATTAGATGTCATTCCGACCATTGCATGTATACAAAGAAATTTGAGGATGGCAGTTATATTATCCTGTGTCTGTATGAGGATGACATGTTGGTTGTAGGTAAAAACATGCAAGAAATAAAAGTACTGAAGAAGCAGCTAAGTGAATCCTTTACTGTGAAGGATTTGGGGGCAGCCAAAAAAATCCTTAGTATAAGGATATCTCGGGATAGGAAGGAACAAAATCTGACTTTATCTCAAGAAGATTACATTAAGAAGGTCTTGGAGAGGTTTAATATATAGGATGCTAAACCGGTTAGGACTCCTTTGGCAAGCCATTTCAAGTTATCAAATGAGCAGTGTCCCAAGACAGAGCAGGAGAGAAACTAGATATGTCCACGGTACCTTACTCATCAGTGGTTGGCAATTTGATGTATGTCATGGTGTGCACTAGGCTTGATATTTCCCATGCAGTGGGAGTGGTGAGTAGATTTATGAGTGATCCAAGTAGAGATCATTGGCAGACAGTAAAGTGGATCTTTCAGTATTTGAGAGGGACCATGGGGAAAATTTTGTGCTACAGTGGATCAGACACCACTTTGTATGGTTATGTAGATTTAGATATGGCTGGAGATGTAGACATCAGGAGGAACACGACAGGTTATGTTTACACTATAGGTGGGACAACATTGAGCTGGATTTCATGACTACAGAAGTTGGTGGCTTTGTCAACCACAGAGGCTAAGTATGTTGTTACCACAGAGGCAAGCAAATAAATGATTTGGTTACAGCAATTTCTTGAAGAGTTGGGGCATAAGCAGGAGGAAGGAAAGCTGCATAGTGATAGTCAGAGTGCTATACACCTAGCTAAGAACTCTACTTTCCACTCTAGGACGAAGCATATACAGTTAAGGTACTATTTCATTAGGAAATCTTAAGAGGAAGAGAAGTTGAAGCTGGAAAAGATTCATACTAATCAAAATCCTACAGACATGATGACCAAGGTGGTAACAAGGGAAAAATTGAAGCTGTGTTTAGCTTTGGTTGGTCTTCACAGAAACTAGTGAAGGGTTGAGAATCTTTCTCAGAGGAAAATTAGTCTCTAAGTGCGAGATTGTTAGGTTGTGGAGCTTTTTTTCATGTGAGAAAGTGTTGAAAACTGTACACTAAAGTACTATACACTTTCCACAGTTGTCTCACCAAGGATTGGGGCCAGGTCAGGTCCCAAGTGAGGGTCTAGGGGCAGTATCCCCCAGTAGTAGGGGTTAGGGGGCACAGCCCCTGAAAAAAAATTGGCCTTAAAACGTGCCTGATATACCGGGAAACATGCGTTTCTCATATGGGAGGGATTTTTGACCCATAGGTTTATGGGACGGTTTTGGCCCATGGTTTTGATACCCACAGTTTTGTAAAACTGCTTAAGTAGTTGTCTATTTATATGGTTTGTGCATATGGTAGATATAATGTGACATTGCATATGTGTTTTGAATTCAGGTGTGACCCCCTATAGAGTTTGACCTTGAGCATAGCTCCAAATTGAGAATTGGGTCATTTTATTGAGAGAGTGGTGGATTGTAAAAAAAATTTAGCTAATCCAGATTCTTGGTGGGACCTGTAGCCCAAATTGGGTGAAATCCACATTAGAATATTGTTTCTCTTCTGTTGTGTTATTTTATTCCACAAGCTTTTATTTGAGATGCTGGCATATTTTCTGCATATTAGTCCTAATCTAACTGTTGCCAAGGATTCTGTGAGAGAGATTAGAGGGACATATTTTATCCCTTATTTCGCTAAAACAGTGATACACTTGAGTAGGAAAATGTATGAACATCTAGTGACCAATCTCTTGGTCTTGTGTTCAAGTTAGAGGTCATGCATTTTTATTTGTATGGTTCAAGTGCATCACTTGGCCCAGTTTTTGGCATCTTTTAGGGAGTCTCACAGTGACATAATGTTTCAAAACTTCATGAACTCTAGTTCTATACTAGGGTGACACAGTTTTGGTGCCCTAGAAGTGATTTTAGGTGACCTTGTTTTTTTATTTGTAAAAGGTCCAAATGCCATTTGTTCGAGAGTATGGGTCGTTTTTATAACCTCGTGTATTCAACCCTAGGTTGTAGTCAAGAAGGGAGGGCACAGTAGAAAAGATGAACAAAATTTACAAGATGATGTTCCTATATAAACATAACTTTTAGTTACGAAGCATTATGGGAGGACAGTCTCAACTACTAAGGGCAGCTATCTGACTATGACAACTCCAACTATATTTGACAAATTCTTCTAATCTAGCCTCACACAAATGATAGGTTCCCATGGAAAAGCGCATACTTTGTAGTACATTGCTCTGCAGATTCAAATACGCACCATTCACATTCATTACAATTTAGTTATTAGCCCCCTTCTTCTATGTTCATTGCAAGCCATGCAAATTTCATCCTAGGAAATCTCCCACAAACATGCACATAATAATATAAACTTGGGGTCTCCACCATGTAGTGTAACTCTTAGTCATAAGTCCACCATGATGTAAAGAACAGTGAAAGGTCGAGGCTTTGGACCTATTCATATGGCCCTCTTTATTTCTTAGGGCAAACTTGAGGGCTATTGAATAGGGATTTGTAGGCTGGATCCTCAAACATTTTCCATTTATAGAATTTGGGAAAATTTCCCCAATATATCCCCGCACCCCACCACTCTGTTGCCAAATAAAAAGATATCTATTCACTGATGGATATTGCGGACACAAACCTCAGGCTTCCAGGTCCTTTGAGCTTTTCATTGGGACATTTTACAACACCTAGCCCCATAGCTCCATGGCTCCCAGTGATGCTCGTAGTATACTTCCTCATTGGAAGCTCAGGGATGCGCTACTAAGATATTCAACTTCATCCACCTTCCCAGGCTACCCCATCATATCTTTTCCAATTTACACAACAATCTGCTTCAGTCTAGCATATAACAAAGGTAAGTCAAATTGACGTTCCGTAGCCTCCGATCACCGCCTCTGGCTGGACCTGTGGCGGCCTCCCATTGGTCAATGCGGGCCTTAAGCAATAAAATTTCAAGATACTTCCGCCCCTTATCAAGCCCTTTTGATAAGACATTTCAACTTACCCCCGCTGGCCCTACCTTTAGCCATTAACTCATACAAATGGAATGACCTCCTTTTTTAGTTAATCACAAGGCCCTGTGCCTTAAGAGGTTATATTAGTGATCCCCCTACCATAGAGACAAATTTTTGGGCCATAGATTTTCCTTTGCACCACTTTTGGAAATTTTTCCAACTTACCACCACTGACCCGCCATTCCACCCTGCCACGTGGTGCACTCCTATTGGTTGCGGGCCTTCCCAGGGAAAATTTCCCTCAAAAACTCTACCGAGCCATAAAATGAGAAATACAAGGAGTTAGGAGGAAAATTTTACCTTTCTGGAAAGGTGAGGAAAAATCTAATCTGATGGGATCATTTCCAGAATCTTTTAAGTACCTGAAGTATGCCAAAAATTCATTTAAGTGCCAGCAAGCATGGGGCTTATTTTGCATAACAGTAACATTGCAGATGTGTTTTGAATTCAAGTGTGAATTCTGTAGAGTTTGTTGAGCATAGCTCCAAACAAATCTGGTATTGTATTAAGAGAGCATTGGCTTGTAATAAAATATGAGCAAGTGTTTCTTGGTAGATGTAGCCCAAATTAGGTGAACCATGTTAAATATTGTCTCTTTGTGTTGTGTTATTTTATTCTGCGCTTTTATTTGAGATCTGTAATAATTTCTACATATTAGTTTCTACTGTTGCGATTCTGTGAGGGATTATTCCACATATTTTATCCCTTATTTCCTAACAGTCTTGTTGGTTATTATAGAAAATTGATTAAGAATTTTTCAAAGGTTGTTGCACTAATAACTTCATTACAAAAGAAAGATAAGAAATTTGAGTGGAGTGGAAAATGTGAATATTTGTTTAAAGATATTAAGGATCAATTAACATCTACACCTATTTTAGTTATACCTGATCCAAATGGGGACTTTACTGTGGTAACAGATGCTTCCGGGGAAGGGCTTGGAGCTATATTGTTTTAAAATGAGCATGTTATAGCATATGAGAGCAGAAAACTCAAGTTACATGAACTGAATTATTTTGCCCATGACCTAGAGCTTATTGTCATTGTTCATGCACTTCAAGTATGGAGGAATTATCTCTTAGGAATGCCTTTTTAATTAAAGACTGAACATCTTCAGTTGAAGTATATTTTCACTTAGCCAAATTTGAATGCAAGACAGCAAAGGTGGTTAGAGTTTTTATCTCAGTATGATTTTGAAATAAGTTACATTAAGGGTAAAGAAAACAGAGTGACAGATGCACTAAGTCATAGGAAAAATATTTTTACACTTATAACCTTGAGAACTCCATTTAAGGATGAAGTAAAAATAATAATGGAATCTGATTCATATTTTCAAAAAGTAAAAATAGCACTTGTTGCAAATCCAAATGACTCAAGATATAAAGATTTTGACTTTGATGATGAAGGAATTTTGAGATATAATAATCAAGTGTATATACCTTCAGGAAATGGGTTAAGAAATAAATTGTTAATTAAATTTCATAATTCACCTTATTCAGGACATCTCGGTATTACAAAAATGCTTGCTAATTTAAGACAAAAATATTTTTGGAAAGGGATGAAAAAGGATGTGATTGACTTTATGACACACTACTTACAATGTCAGTGTGTTAAGGCTAAGCATATGCATCCAGCTAGTTTATTGTACCCTCATAGCATACCGCAGTATAAATGGCAAGTAATTGGCATGGATTTTGTACAAGGTCTGCCAATGTCAAGAAATAATCATTATGTTATTTTAGTTGGTGTTGATAAACTAACAAAGGTAGCACATTTTATTGTTGTTAATCTTAAGGATGATTCCCCTGTTTTAGCAAAAATATTTGTCCATGAAATTTTCAAATTACATGGTGTACCTAAATTGCTCACTAAATTGCTCATATCAGATAGAGATCCTAGAATGACATCTAGATTTTGAAAAATTCTTAATGTGGCCTTAGGAACTAAATTTAATTTTAGTTCAGCATACCATCTGGAAACGGATGAGAAAACTAAAACAGTTAATCAAGTTTTGGAAGATATGTTACGTATGTACTGCATCGATCAGCAATACAAATGGGACGAGTATCTTCCATTAGTTGAATTTTCTTATAATAACACCTATCACACCTCTCTAAAAATGGCACCTTTTGAAGCATTATACGGAAGGTAATGCAGGACTTCAGTTGCTATATCCTAGAGGACAGAGAGGTAATTTGACCTGAGATCCTTACTGAAATGGAACAAAAAGTTAAAGTGATTCGTGAGCGTTTCAAAGAAAAATCCAATAGGCAAGAACGTTATGCAGATCTAAAAATGGTTGATAGGAAATTTGAACTTGGTGAAAAAGTATTTTTGCGGGTTAAGCCGAAAAAGAGTTCTATAACCTTTGGCAAGGCTGTCAAATTATCTCCTCGTTATGTGGGACCCTTTGAAATTGTTGAATTAATCAATCTTGTAGCTTATTGTTTAGCTTTACCACCTTCTTTATCATGAATGCATGATGTTTTCCATATTTCTCTACTTAAGAAATATGTTTCAAATTTATCACGTGTTAAATTAGAATTCCTTGCAGGTCCAAGACCCAAGAATAATCATGGTTAAACCCATTAGAGTGTTGTAAACTCATCTGTTGCACTTAAGAAATCATGAAATTAGCCAATGCAAGGTTCAATGGGACCATTTTAATGAAGAAAGTGTAACATGGGAAAACCTCGAGGACATGAAAATTATTTTTCCATATTTATTTGAATAGAGTTGATTCTATTGATTTATGATACTTTAATAATTTGTTCTGATTATATCAATAAATCTCCCAGTTTTGGGCAAATATTAAATGCATTAGTATGAAAACAGCTAAATAGCATTGAATAAATTATGGAAAATTTGGAATTCTCAATCTGGTTCTGATGTGAACTTATGAATAAAAGAATTATAATTAGAATTATATTTCTTGTTTGAAATTTTGGACTAAGTTAATCGTCAAGACGATGATGCTTTTTAGGAGGGAAGTATGTAACGCCTCTAACATGACTTGTATTTATGATGACTTCGGTTAAAGAAGGTTCAAACGTTGACATGTGATTTTTGTCTTAACACAGTGTACGCTTATGACTTATGAAATCATGTTTGCAATAGGTAATATGTTATCTACGGAAATAGGTACACTATTGGCATGTTTTTCTTGATTTAAAAGGATGTAACCCATCTCTATTTGTGTAGAATAATTTACTGCATGGGATTGGGAAATTGAGTTTCAGTTTTCATAATTTATAAGATTCAGAACAGGAACACCTTGGATCAATTCCATTGATCCAAGGTATGTTTTTAAATTTTCAAATTATGTTGTCTTGACGTCTAATTTGTACATATGGAAGAATTTTGGACCTTGAATATGTGAAGGTAGTGAATGATCATCTCCTTGGATCTCTGCTTTGAATTAAAACAGGGTTAACAGTCTAGTTCCTCTTTTCTATTTAAGGTATGTTACAAATTTTAAAGGAGCTTGTGACTTAGTTTCACCATGTTCCTTAAATTTAGAATTTTATCCTAAGGGAGTAACCTAACCTAAGTTACTAATTTTATTGTTATTTAGGTGATTATTGAACCTAAGATTAAAGACTTACCTATGGACTTATGTTCGTTCCTAAATTAATGTTGAACCTAACTAAGGGAATGACTAACCTAAAGGGGCCTATCAAATGACATGGGAAGAGGTAAGTGGGAGGCAGTGAGTCATATGAATTAATGGCGAATTATTAAGTCCTTTTCTCTTTTTGCAACCAAATTTACCAAAGGCATTTGGAAACTTTAGGTGGGTAAGTTGGCATCTTCGCCAAAGTTTTGTATGCATGTATTTTTTTTTAAATAAGTCTTCACCAAATTTGGAGATGGCGATGGTGGGAAGGTATGAAGGACTTACAGTCCTACTCTGCATTTAATATTTTTTAAATTGGTGAAACTGCCTAGGAATAAGATAGAGGGTTTGGTTTTGTTGATTCATTCGGTTTGGAGCTTGAGCTCTACATGTGGTTATTTTTCAAACCTCTAATTCAATTCTTACATATAATTTAGTTGTGCATGATTTTTTCTTCCTTGCATGGCATGGAGGGAAGGAGTTGGCACTAAGAAGCTATAAGGATGAGTTAGAGGAAGTGTGTGTGTTGTTTGCATTTTGAAAGAATGATTAAAGCTATGCTTGGATATCTTTGTGAATCGGTGAAGGCAAAGCACTATCAGGCATGATAGGCTCTATCCATTAAGTTCAATGTTTTTTCTTAAATGCTCATAAAAACAACTCTGCTCTTAGGGAATAATTTGAATTTGTTCTGTTGATGAGATTCTTTTGCTTCTATATTTTTGTGTTGTTTCAATGGTATAATTTATCGACCTTGTTTGGATGATGGAAAGTATGTTCTGGATTTTCGGTTTCTTGTTATGATAGTTGGGTTTTGTTTTAAATCTTTCTCTTAGCCTTGAAATCAAAGCTGAAAATCTATATGAGTTCGTATTAGAACAGTTTACACCTTGTTGGTGTTTTTTGTTTGCTTAAACTCAGAAAATCTGGGTCTAATCAACCTTGTTACTTCACCATCAGTAAACTTCGGTTAGGAAACTATAGGAACATCTAGTTTTCATTATGATCTTGCATAACTCCTTCAAAAATATAGATTCGATGGTTTTTCTTAATGTTTCCTTTTTGTTTATTGAATGAGGACTTCAAAACGATAAGCATGTCTTGAATCCTTTCATTGTCTGTGATTTTGTAAATCTAGTTTTTTTGTGTATTCTTCCTATTGCAGACTTTCTGACCCTGTGTGTGTTGCAGAAGGATAAATTATTGTGGGTTTTTCTTGGCAATTGATTTAACATCTACATGAACTTGCATAAGTTCTTTCAGTTATTATTTTAAGACCTGCAAAGGAATAACTTGTGTTAATCTCTTGAAATGAATAATTGTTTTTTATGAAGCTTGATTTTGGAAGCAAGTAAAGGGGATATGATATATTGTTTCAACTCATTTGGGTCTTTGGGTAACCAATGAACTTGTGGAACTTGGTGCTAAGAAGGGAAAACTCTTTTGAGTATTGGTTGCTATAGTTCATTATTTTTGTTGCCCTGAACTTCTTGACTACTCTGCCGACCTTGATTTGATGTTTTTTTTGGCATGTTTCTTAGGCCTCTCGGGCCAATAAAATCAGTTTCAGTTCTTTCATAACTTAGGTAAATGCTTTCTTTGTGAAAATGGAATGTTGGCTCCTATTTTGGTTATATCGTATTGCATGATTATTTTCCTTTAAAGATTTTAGTTATAGGAAGTTTGTTTTAGACTTAACCTTTTGTTCATCTATTTGTTTCCTCTCTGAGTCTTTTGGGGAAATGAATGGCTTGTTACAATAGTGGGAGTTGAAGATATCAAAATCATCTCCTTGAATGATGAAAGGTAAGTGGAATGTTGTTGCTCTTCATTTCTTTCCTTTCTTCTGGATTTTTGTGTTCATTTAATCCAAACCTTGAGTAAATCTCTGTTTGGGATTTTGGTTTGAGTCATTAGTTAACTGACATTTTTCATTATAGGTTCTTGGTTACTTAATGTTCTCTTTTAACCATTCAAATATTTATGAAGTTTGTAATCTCTCTCTCTCCTTCCTTGAATATTCTTACAGCTTATGAAACTTGGTAAAGTTGTTGTCCCTTCTCTGGTCTGTTACGTTCATACAACTTCTTGACTATTTGATAAGATTGAATGCAAAATGTTTTTAGGGCAGTATAGCTGAAGTTGAAAATATTTGGATGGATTATTAAGTTTAGTTTGAAAATATTTGGATGGATTATTGGGTTTGGTTGGAAATATTTGGATGGATTATTGAGTTGGTCTAAATTATAAACTTAACCATTCTACTCACTTAGAGTAATGATAACAATGGTGCATCTTTTTAGGATCTAAGATTAAAACTCATTTTATTGTTAAAGGAAGCCTTATTTTTTACTAAGGTCTGATGTAGCTTGTTTTTTATTTTAATTGGAAATTGGTTCCTAATTATGGGCTTGAGTATTAGAATACCATAGCAAGGACACATTAAATGTTATGATGATTTGGATTATCCTAACTTAATTCTTATGATTATAGATTCAATTGATGGCATCTCAAACTTTAGGATGAATGTAGGTTAATGAAATATTTGGATGTAAAGTAATGATTATAAATTTTTCACTGATGAGTTATGCCTAAAAGATAGTTTAGGTAGTTATCTTCTTCAGATAAACAAGTTTAACTGAGTGAGGAAATTAAAATCAATTACAAGAAAGTAATAGTGAGGATCTGATGAATGTTTAATTCTCTTAACTTGTTTAAATTCTTTTAATAAAAGGAAAATAGGAAGGAAGGATAAAGTTGTTTTATTTCATAAACTAACATTTTTTTATTTGAAGCATATTTATTTCTCTCTCTTTTAATTGGAATTGTAATCTCCTTCTTTGTTCAATCTTTTCATTTTTGTTTCCTGGATTGTTTCATAACAGCAGGGTTCTTTTTATGAAACAGTTAGCTAAAAGCACATCATTTTAATGATTTAATGCTTATCATGCTTAGTTCAATGAACTGACATGTGCTAGCAATTTTGCAAATAGACTATGGAAAAGATGAAAGGGGAAAGCCTTATTTTAAGTTACTTTGTTTTATTTTGAAGACTAAATCTGTACTTTGATAAAATAAAGGGGATTTCATTACTAAGATGTACTTAATGAAAAGAAAATGTAATGAGAAAAGAATAGGTGATGTTGTTTTGACATTATGTGATATATGTGATGTTGTTTGGAAATTTTTTATGTATGAATTGTTTGGACTTAGAAAATGTATCACTCTTCCCTGATGATTAAAAGATGTTTGAATTCTATTAATACTTGTAGAAAGATTTTCTTGGCTTGAATTGGACTGAAGTGATAAGTATTACTCTAATTTAGGAAGGTAGTTCACATACTTAAATATTATGCAATGGTTGGGATAGGAGTCTGAGTTGTTGGTTAGAAAGGTTTATCTAGATGGGATGCATCTTATAAAGTTAATAATCTCATAACACTCTATCATTGCAAAAGGGTTTGTAATTAATTTACATGGATGTATGTGTTATAACCTTGTTTATAATTATGTATATGTAATTTAAATTTATTATGGAGAAAGGAATTTTATTTATCCTCATTGGGCATTAGCCCATGAAATAGGAAAAAGGGGAAAATCCCTTGAGGGTATACATTAAGATTAAGTTATCAACTTACTTAGATGTAAATAAACAAAAAAAAGTGAATGGGTGTAAATGTGCTCCCTTATGCAGATTTCCTTAGTCTAAAAAAATGGAAATTAATTAGCTCAATCACCTTAATGTCTAAAAGAGACTTAATTTCCCTTTTGGTTGCAAGTGGTATCAGATAAATGGTAAACTAATGCAAGAAAATTAACCGGTTAAAGAACCTTCTTGAATCATTAAGGATGTCGACCTTAAATTTTAAGAAGGATTTAATATAACATCAAATTCACTTTAAGTTATGTTTATCTAGTTGAGGATACTCATTTGGATGTTGACACATGATAACTGCAGTGAAGTACCTTCGTAACTACAGGAGTTGTTACGAGGTTACTACATTGTAGTTTACATGTCTCAATACCCTTCGAAGTTTGTTCAACTAGACTAACATAAGTTCTTGACCTTATCATTGTTCTTCCCTATACAAGGATAGGAACATGACCTAATGTCGGAGTCAACCCTTGATGACTTAGGATAACTAGACACAGCTAATCGACGTGAGTTGATTGAGTATCTCTATGTACCCTTAGTCACTACGGGTAGTCCCCCACACTAGGGCATGTTATTAACCTTATCTAGGGCTATACTTTGAATCGTGTGGATTGACAGATGTCATTAAAGAGCAATCTAGATAACAGATCAAGTGTAGTGAAGGACTTATTCCATTTGATGAGTATGTCATCTAGGAATGTAAACATGATAAACATGTGTATATCTTTGGCCAAAGTATCGCAAGCTATTGGTTGCATTGTCCTATGTCACTTAGTTTAAGAAGTAGGATTTAGATGAATATCAGTAACAAATATTCAGACTGGCTCTTAAATAGATCACTTGAGTACCCATAACAAGGTAAAGAAACTAAGTATACTTCATATACACATTACTACATAACATGAGATATCGGATTGCACCGAGTCAAGAAATGAGAGATCGGTGTTTCACCAAGTCATTACAGTTGCATATAGTTTTCTTTTATGGGATAGTTTGGCAATTGAATGTGTTCTAAATTATGATTTAGAACAGAGAACATTTTGTAAAAAAAAATCCTTGTTTCTAAAGTCTTAAAATGGGAATGTTGAAGTTGTTGAGTTGTTTAAACAACTCACATATTTTTTGGTATAACATTTTTAGCTCTCCTAATTTGTAGGAATTATATTGCCTATAAATTAGGAAATCTATGTTAGTTAACTTATAATAATATTCATGTTTTTTATGTGTTTATTTTTCTCAATCTATCCAAATTATTTCACCACAAACACATGTTTTGAAAATATCTCCCGCTAGGTGTTAAATTTAACGACACATTTTTCATATTTTTAGCTATAAAATACTTGCAATTTTTTAAAATAAATGTCTTATAAAGCTTGCATACTTAAAATATGATTGTCATTACACACACAAATTATATCAATATACATACACACACATATGTTTGTGTGTGAGAGAGAGGTTACCTTTAGTAGTATATAAATAATACTCACATATTTTTCAAGGGTAATGTGAAAAATCTATTTTCATTTAAAAAATATTTGACAAACATAAGTGGACATCAAATGTATAATTAAAAGTGGATTAAAAAATAAAATAAAAAATTCATTTTTCTATTTAATTTAAACTCCAGACAAACATCAAAGTGTGATAAATGGAATCCACACTCTAGAAAATGACAAATCCAAATCAATAATTAATGTAGTTGACATCCCCCCACATAGCTTCACATGACCGACCCAACTAAGAATATCTAGCCAGTTGGAGGAGATGACAACCTAGTAAAGTTTGTTTGAACCCAAGAAAAAACGATGTCCAACCAATTTGGTGCTAATTTCCTTAACAACAAGAGTGAGGAGGAGGAGAGTGATGGTGTGTCAATTATCTCTTGTAGTTATTTGTTGTAACATGTATTATTTAGGAAACCTTCATTTCTTACCTTTAGTGTGTCCTTTTTTCCCACTCTATATCTTTAAAGGTGAATTAAAAAACTAAATAAAAAATTCCTTTCTCCATTTAAGGAAACCTCCAAGAAAAAATGAAAGTACGCTAAATGAAATCCATGCTCCAGAAAACTATGAATCCCTATCGATAATTATCGGAGTCTACATCCACCCATAGACATTTACATGAGCAACACGGAAAAGAATATCTAGCTAAGAGGTGGTGGTGAAAGCCTAGTCAAATCTATTTGGATCCATAAAAAATAGTGTCTAACCAATTGGATAATTTATGTCAAGAACCTGGAAAATTTAGAGCATCCAATCGTAATTATGATATGGACAACTAATACAAAACTCAATAGAGAATGGAATGTGATGCTTGATAGGGTAATAATTGAGGTTTTTTCTTTCTCTTATGCCTTATATAGCCACCCTATTCTTTTTTTCATGCATAACCATCCTGATACATACATATCAAGTTTATAATTGATTAATTATACAAACATTAAATAATGAAATAGACATGGTTGTAATATTGGAATCAATGTCCTTGATAACAAGAGTGGAGGGGGAGAGAAATGTTGTGCCGCTTCTCACTTATAATTTTTTTTAGGAAGTTAGTCTCTAGGAAACCTCCATTTCATACCTTACCCTTTGTTTTCTTCTAAACATGTTATATCTTTCATTTCTTTGTTTATTTAATGGCTCTTTCATGCAGTGCAATAAAATTATAAGATAGAAGATTTCATTAACATGTGGAATGAGGAAAACATTTTATGTATGATCTATGGCATTAGATGGAAGAAATTATATTTAGAAAATGATGAATCCCTATAAAAATTTAATAGAGTTGATATCACACAACTAAACCAACCAAGAATATCCAAATAGGATGAGGTGGCGATGACCCAGTTAAGTTTGTTTATATCCACGAAAAAAATAACATCTTACTATTAACATATTTGATCTCAAACCCCTAGAAAATTTAAAGAATCCAATCATAATTATGACATGGACATTACTAAAAGAAACATTGGAGAATGCAATGTAGTGATTGGTAGGGTAATCGTTAAGAGTTTTTATTTCCCTTCTACTTAACATAACCTCCATAATCTCTCCACCTTGTGCATCCATCATAACACATACACATCATGTTTATAATTGATGAAATACATAGTGGTTCAACAATGAAATAAAACGTGGTTGTAATCTTGGTACCAGTTTCCTTGACAACAAGAGTTAAGAGGAGTATAATGGTGTGTCGTTTCTCTTTTGTAATTATTTTCTACAATAGGTAGTAGGTAGTCTTTGGGAAACCTTCATTTCATACCTTAAGTGCACCTTTTTCCCCCTATTATTTTCTTCCAAACTTATTCTATCTTTCATTTCATTGTTTATTTAATGGATCTTTCATGCCATGCTATAAAATTCCAAAATAAAAGATTGCATGAACAAGAGGGATGAGAAAAAAAAATATTTTAATATGATTTGTGGTGTTGGATGAAAGCAATTATTAGTGTGTTTGGGAAGCTCTTAAATTTCAAGGTGGTCTCCACTTGTATATTACTCATAATATTTTGGTTTCAATTTGTCCTATATATCATTAGAAATGGGCCTATATATGTAGAGGTGGACACTTTTTCTTCTTATTTTACTCCCCCTTGGTTTACTCACACATTTTCCATCTAAAACCTCTTCTTTGTATTTAAATTACATAGAAATGTGTCTTTTGTTCCATGTACTTCTTGTTTTCCTTCCCTTTTGAGTTGGTTTAAGATCTCGATTGATAAATAATATTGTTTTATTATTCCAAAATACAATGGGATTTTTTTGGTTTGTTTTGTGTTTGATTTTCAAACAAATCTAATATTTTTTTAAATGTGTTTTTAACTAGTTTTTCTTTATCCAATTATGGGGATTGACATCTTAACTTTTCCATCACTCACCAAAGGGATTTTTATGTAAAAAAAACTATCAAATGTGTTATTTTCTTGACCCTTAGGTTATTTTTTAAGAGAGGGGATTCTATACTTTATTGAAACATGTTCAAATCAAAAACTACTAGTATTTTGCTCATTAATCTATTATCAAAAGTTCGTAATTAAAAACTACTAATTGACTAGGAAACCACATAATGAAGATGTGCAACGGGTGCATAACATATAAGAATACATAGCACAACTATGTAATTTTCTTTGTGTTATCACATATTCTTTTTCAAATATCATAATTATTTTGACTTAATTTATTTAATTCACGCTTTTTTAAATTTTCCATTGATGCGTGTGTTCTCATTTATATATTTTTGTTTACTATGGATTGACAACCCATGACTTAAACTGAATTATTATTTTCTTCAATATGAAATAAGTAATTAAGATTTTATCAATGTCAAAATATTATGTAGTTTTTTGGAAAATATTAGTGAGGCATATGGGATCTACTATAGTTTAAATGCCTTATTTGATGGCTACATCCATTTTCATGGTTTTTTTACTTGTTCAAATTATATTTCAATGAATGTAGTGTGCAGGGTTACTACCTCATTCTCATAGGTGACTTAGGGATAATAATTCTTATAAGTGACATGGGGCAACTACCTCTTATAAATAATATACCAATGTATGCTAAAAATTCATATGGATTGACCCTTTAGAGGAGTTTTACCAGGTCTATCACCTTGAAGACAATTTTCTATCAAAAAAGTTATGAACCTACATAGATTTCCTTTCACAACCTCTTGTTAAATGTTATAAATGTTTAGGCAAATTTCTAGGATGGGGAGGTCCCTATGTCCAAAAAAAATGCACATTATTTTTTAATGAAGCTACCAAAATATTTAGAGACTACTAAGTGATTTCCATTTTTCATGGTAAAGGATATGTCAATATAAACATGTTATGTAAATGATTCACCTTAAGGATCTGCATATTGCACCCCTTTCTCCTTTTACCAACTCAAAAAAATGAAATTTCATTCATATGTGACTTACTAGAAGAAATAATAATATCACCTACATTACCTATAATAATTTCCCCACCCCTAAAATTATCCTCTCTCAATCCCCTTCTTCATCTCCCCTCTTCCTCTAATAATGTTCCACCTTCACTCCAAATTCTTCAATCTCTCCTTCTCGATGCCTACATTACATTTCTCAGGTGCAATTGTCATTAATAATGAAGATGTATGTAAGATATCTCTATTTATTTGATCAATGGTGTTCACCTTGTGTTAGATTCTTTCTCTTTGAAGTTTTGGGTCACTAGCTATTCATTGATTCCTTTGGATTACTAAAAAAAGAGATATCTATTTAGCTACTTCATAATAGTAAATACTTCCTTGAATATAGTTTGCATATAAAAAATATTTAAATGAAATGGTTTTAATTACGTCCATGAGATTGAAGGTCTATAGGACCACTGAAAAATCTAATTGCTTAAAGATTTACATGATTAGTGGTATCTCTTATAAGGTTGTTACTCCTCTTGTTGAATTGAGTTAGCATATCCCCCAAACCTTTTATTTTTCTTTCCTTCAATAGCTCTATCATGACATCAACTCTTAAAATTTCCTCATACTTGGATCTCATGTCTCTGTACCTTGGGTATTCATGGGTGAAATGCTCCTCCATTTTGACTACACCTATATTGTCATTTTGACTTCCCTTGTATTCCCTAAATAACAAGTCTTGTTTTCTAACAGTTTCTTAGGTATTTTTCATCTTCCTATTTCAGATATGAGTCTATGGAAGATAGTCCTTAAGTGAGCAATTTCATATCTTTTCCATCTATTTAATTTCAGCCCCTGTATAATATTTTTCGCAAATTTTATACATCGACATGAACTTTGTAATAGAATGCCAATGCTTCCTACTTGTAAACTTTCCATTCACATATATTTTTATGTATTTTTTAGGATTCAAGCATTCATCTCGGTTGATATTCTATTTTTTCATCCATTTTTGGTTCTACTTCATCCACATGGTCTTTCATTTATACATACCTTCGCCTTTTGCAGCCTTAGGCCAACTATGGCCTTGATGTTTTATGTTTATTTAAAGTAACAAATAATCCCAGTAATTGTAGAGACTAAAAATCGCACAAAATCACTATTACATTATGCTTTTTCCAGAATTATATGTACAAGTTTTGAAAAATGAAACAAGATCTTAGTGGTATCAATCCTTCATTGATTCTCTATTTTTTACTTGATTGAACTCAAACTATTCCTATTTTACTTATTTTATTGGATTTTGAGCCTTTGTATAGAGATCTCTGACACCCTTTTTTTATTAATTGTTATTATTTAAGCTTGGGTCAAGACTGTACAACATGGTCAGCACCATACATACAATTTTGACCATAGTGTGTGGTCTTCACCCTTTTTTTCTATTTGTTTTATCTATATGGGCCTATTTTTCACTCTTTTACCTTTTAGTTTATATCTTTTGGATCGGTATTTCCCACCACTAAAGTCCTAATTTTAAATAAATAAATCATATATATAAGTCTAACATAAACATTTATCATCTAGAAATCACCTATTTATCTATCATAAACTGAGTTGAAAAATCAAGGAGCACTTCTGCATATTGCATACACAACATAAGAGGGCATAAATCATGTTTGTCTCATGAGCACATAAGGGTTTGATTAGGATGAAGTATTTTATCCCGCTATCAGTGTGGAAGCACAAGGGCAAAGCTAGAACAAGGGATAATTACATGCACATCAGCACTAAGCACTAATATAACTACATGGATTCTGAAATTTAGTGTAACACTAGGTGAAATCACAAAGGGGTGACCACCGAGGTCAGTTTGACTCATGCTTTCTCATTTGATTTATCTAATGTTTGTTTGAGTGTGTTACATGATAGCTAGGGTTTGTTTTGTAGGCTCAAGTAAAAATCCTATGGTTTTATGTGAAAATAAATATTCCAAAAGGTGACAAATAATGACACTAAATTTTCTAGAACCCCATTTTATATGGGTTCAAAACCATACAATAATTTTGGGTTATAGCGTACGGTCTTTCCCCAGTTGTATGGTCTTGAGTAGGAAGGAAGAAATGTATGGGACTTGATCTGTTTGGTTTCCAAGGTTTTTTCTAACTACAGATCTCCCTCAACACATCATGGTTGTCATATGAGCCAGCTAAGTGACTCTTTTTATCTCATTTACACTCATCATTGCTTGTATCTCCTACTTAAAATGATTGTTATATTGTATATGCTTTGTATCTGATCTGAAATATCATTCTGAATGTATTTGTAATATTAGTTTCTATATTTTCAACTTAAAATAAATAATTAGTTTAATTATGGTTGATACATTTTGGTGAACCCATTCCATTGAATCCTTCACCTAATCTAAGATATTTCCATGTTTTTATAGGTTAGGCCTACTGAATTCAAACTAGAGTTGTCTTAGGGTGCATAAGTGATTACATTTATTGTTTTTGTGTGATCATGGTTTGTTTTCATGTCTTACGGAAAAACAGTGGTTACTATCCCTCTAATCATGTCCATACCACCTATGAGGATGGAAGGAGTGTTACTCCATTTTAATACTCCCCTCGAGATGACATAGTATTTTATTTTAATATAGATCCTAATTCTCTGGTATTTACAAACCATTCTCCCCGTTATGGTCCTTCCCCTACTAGAAGTATTGTCTTAGGCCACTTTTGTAATGTCTCTTTTTTCAAATCAATCTCAATTGAAGGCTTCTTACCCATTATTCTTCTTGTGGGCAAGAATAAGAAGAACAAAGGAGGTCCTTGGATAGTATTTCAAATTTCTTTCATTAATAGTTATGTTTTTATTTTGTATGTTGGCCTCTAAGACAGGTCATATGGGTTGGAGAGCTCCAAAAAGTGAAATTAGAAATCAATAAAAACTTGTAAAGTCGTCAGTCTTTGGGAGAATTCTCCTCTAAGGCTTTTGGTGCCACCACTAAGGCTTTGGGCATATTTTTGGCATACATACTTTTTTCTACTTTGGTTTTAGAGTGGTGCTCTAATCCAATTCCACTAAAGGGTGACAATCCATTAGTGTGGCAAGAAAGGGAGATAGAAACCTTCCTTGTTGAAGATTAGAGAACGGAAACCCTCCAATTTGGTGGTGTTGAAGACATTCTTTGAAGACTATCTTGTTAGTTTGTAGCTAAGGCATCAAGAAGAAGACATATCAAGGGTTTTGGCATTTTCTGGAGCCCCTCTCTTAGGGAGTGACTTATATAGGAGTGTGATTGGGTGTCTTATAGGGCATGAATTAGCATTCCAAGTTGATATTTGGACTTCTCATATTTTATAAGGCTAATATATTGCATATTTGTTAATTTTTGGGGTCTGAAGACCTCATTTCCAGCCACTTCTATTAATTATACTTATGTTGTTCATTATTTAAATTCCATTTGGGTTTATGGTTGAGTTTCATGGTGGAAATTACCCTGGAATGTTTTTGAAGTGTGTGTATATGTTATGGATGATTTCTATAGTGATTTTGGGTTAAAATACTACTATTTGCAAGTTTTTGTCCATAAAAATCATAATGTTGTACATTTTTGGTTTATTTTTCAATTTGTTGCTACAAAAATATGAGTTTACTTCACTTGGAATTTGTGCGGATTCCTTATTTATGTAGTTCAACCCTAGAAAGAGACATTACAACTTTACTATGAAGGAAGGCACTAAGCATCTACCTCCTCTTTCTACTCATCACCAGGATGGTGATTTTTACTTTGCATATCATGTAGATGGTTGGAATAGTGATAATAAACAAGAACAGTTTTTTCCCACCAATAGATGATGATGTCATACATGCTTTAGATTCTAGCGATGATGAAAGTGTTTCTATCCTACATATAAATGAGATTCCCTTCATTTATACATTGATTGATGATGTTCCTTATGCTTTGAATAATGAGCTAGAATCAATTCATAGTGATAGACATCATGATGACATACACAATGTAAATGAACTAAATGAATATACTTGTGTTTCTCCTACTCCTCTTGAATGCAAAAATGGTGAAAGTGATTGTAACATGTCTACCTTTATTACACATGATTCTTCTTGTATTTCATCTAAATGCCAAAAGAATGATATTTCTTATACTAACACTTCTAGATGTAATAATGATATAAGTTCTTCTTTTCCTCTTGTGCATGTTATGTTTGATACACATTGTTCTTTTACTCTCCCTCTTGAAAGTAAATGCAATGATTCTATTATTATTTATTCCATTATAATTATAGATGAAAGTGTGCATAATGATAATATTAGCAAAAATATACATGTTGTGTATTCTTTAATTGCATCTTATACACATGTTATTAATACATCTCCTAGTGTGAATACTTTTCCTGTTCATAATGGTAATATCCCGTCAAAACCTCCTTATGATATTCATCCCTTAGAGCCTCAAGTTTTACCAAATTTGGTTTCACATGACACATTTCCCACTATGGTATCTAGACCAACTAGTTTTCCCATGGCTACTCTTAATAGCAAATTCTAATCTTTAAATGAGATTTTAAATGTCTATGTCATACCCTCTTAAGATGTGATTTCTCTTATACATGTGGTTGGTGATTTAAAATGAAATTTTCAAACATAAAATCTAGAAAGAAAAGCCTATTATGCTAGTGTTGATTTTAATACCATCTATGACAATCCCATCCCATGAAAAATACTTCAAGATCCTTTTCATAAGAATTTGGTCATGCCCACATTTCAATTGTTTGATGGCACTTCGGATCATTATAGATATTTTACTAATGTAAAGAGAGTTGATAATCATGCATATAACTGACTACAAGAGGAATGAAAACAACAAACTCTCACTATCTCTGCATAAAGAGGATCTTTTATCAAGCCTATAATGGCTAAAAATTGTCAAAATAGCTCAAACTTCACCTTGAAGGGATTAACAACACCCATACATTGCTCCTAAAGCTCCTTACAACATCTTTCCATTGATTGAAACATCCCATCGTTCTTCACATTGACATTGTACTCACTCATCTTAACTGGCTCTACTATGTGCTTCACTACATCTAGCTCAATCTCCCTTAATGTCCTCTCCCAATTATTTTAGCCTTCATTCCCTAATTCACACACTTACAATATTTTTAGAAACAAAAAATATATATTTCAACACCCAGGACTTCATGCTACTCTTCCTTTGCAAAACTACCCCTATATCCCTTAAGAAAAGGTTGATTGCTCCAACCATGCAATTACACTTCCCAAGGCATCCAAAATGGTTTACAAGATTTAATAGTTCACTCCCAAATATATTAACATGCTCCTAAAATCACAAGTTCCAACTCTTTAGCCAGCTCCTATTATCTCCATGTTTGCAATTTTGTCTTCTAACCCTTAATTAGGTCTTCCTAAACCATTTTTCAAGATTATCTTAGGTTGTAGAAGGATTCCATGCAAAATACGAGGATTTTCGAACATCCAATAGGGCTTTTACTACTCCCTAAAATTTTCATCAGTTAACTCCGAGGTGGAAGTACAATTCTCTTGTAAACTACCCCCTTTTATTAGTCCTTGACTGTATTTTGGATTCTCCTCCCTAGACTGACACAAAAATAAGGAGTTTGTACCAATAGCTTTCAAAATTTCCTTCATGATCCCTTAATCTAGGTTGTCAATATGATAGCTTCAAATTTTTAAAGAAAAATGCATTGATTTGTTAGCCCAAATTACAAACCCTAGTTATGACTGTTAAAACCTTCACTGGTAAACCTGAGAGGGAAGAATTGGCTATAACTTTCTCTAATGGTGGATTCAAGGCCTTGGATTTATGTTGGAGTTCTATCTCAAGGGGTATCAACTAACAAGTTTACCAGTAGCTCGAGAAAAAGAGTATAAATGCTCCTTTTGAGAGGTGATGGACTGATACAACATGGCAAAAATAGGGGTATAAACCCTCAATAGTAATTTCAAGGTTTCAAAGCTCGTTCAAGGGAAAAGATGGATTTCCTTCCCCTTACATGCATATAACACAAGTCTCCAATGGTTTCCTTTCGTGTTTAACTCAACATATACACACAATCTCAGTTTTAGTCATCCTCCAATGTATAATCCCAATATTGGTTTCTCACTGTCAACTTGTCATGAAACACACACACACACACACACAAACCATTGTTATTGCAAAGAAATGATCCTTCATTCACCTCTATTTTGAGTTCTTGACCTCCACAGGCATCCTCAAAAAACATATCAAATAAAAAATATCACAGTCTTACGGCAAACCTACTCACACACAATCTATACATTTGTTATATGGTCATAACAGAGTATGTACCTTATGCTTACAATCACATCAACTATTCATCCATATAATGAAAGATAGATTTATAAAGATTTAATGTAAACTCATATCCATTCTACAAGATGAGATTATACCCCTATGCTTTGAGTATATGCTTTGAGAAGATGAGATTTGAGTATGTACCTTATGCTTGCATTCACATCAACTATCCTTTCATGAATTCAAAGAGAGGAGTCTAAAGATTTAATGTAAACTCAGATCCATTCTACAAGATGATATTGAAAAAACACATAGTCTTAACATACAGCACATTTATGTTCCTTCTTCATTACACAAACTACTGAGTTTTCTCCATTACATTCTTCTCCTCATCCTCCATTTGAGGAATGCTTTCAAAACTCACTCACCCCTTGTTATGTTCGAGGTTCTCCACATGTATTCCCTAACTACCTTAGTGTAACTGCCCTTTTTTACATCATTTGAAGCATCTTAATGATGCACTCCCACTCACAAGACTCACTACACACCTGTTTACTTTTAATAGGACACTCAGATGACCTTGAAAAACATTTATCAACCCTTAACATACCTAAAAAAAATTTGCAAGTCCATATACCTCATTACAACATTTTAATCTTAAAATATCCCTTTTTGGAGGGAAAACACCAATGAAGAACAATTCAAATTTCCTAACTCCACTAAATGTATGACTCATCAAGACTTCTTAGAGCTCCTGCACAACACATACTGACACCAAGGAGATTGAATCCTTGTTATTGAATGTTTCTTCATGGATGATCTTTCATCATACTCCCAAGGTGGAGAAAATTCATGCATGCTCTTTTTTTAGTTATCTTTTTCTTCCTTTCTCTCACTATCATGACATTCTTCATAGCCACCAGGGTCTCATATAATAAGTTTGAGTCTTCCATTTTCTTTAAGTCTACTCTGTTTTTCTTTGTCCTTCACCTTCACTCTTATCACCTTTAAGTTGTCTTGCTTAATTCCTACACATACAAGGATTAGAACAACAAAAAGACATGTTTCTCTATGTTCCTTGATGCCTTCCATCATTATATACTTCATGTCCAACGTGTATTCATCCCCTGTTATGTCAAAACCTTCATCTTCTTGCTCATTTACTTGTTCATGTTTAATCTTCACCATCTCAAGCTTCCTTAAATATGCCATTTCTTGTCCTCTGCTATCATTTCCATCATCACATGTCCATAAAATTACCTTTTTCTTAGTTGTACCTACAATTTTTTTCTTACCAACCACCTCATCTAACCAATCTTGAAAATATCATCAATATCATGTGTAAAATCTTCTTTACATTCTTATTCACCAACTTCAAATGCACAATCAACATCACTTCTTACAATTTCAAGGAATTCACTCACCCCATTTTTAATATCAAGCAACAAGGAATCAATTGTACTCACCTTGCATTCTTTGTTAGGTTGTGGAGCTGAATTTCTTCACAGATTGCATGTTTACACCTTGTTGGTTTACACAGTAATCGGTGCCGGTCAGGGTAACCATCTCTAGTCAGGCAACCATCACCAGTCAGGGTAACTATCGTCAGTTACCTGTACGTGAAAATTTATATTTAACTTACGTGAATTTAATCTAGATTTTGTTTTAAAGTTGATTTAAAGGATGTAATTACATGGCTATTGTACCCTATATGCCTATGTAAGCATGAAAGTTGGGGTTAGAAAGGGAATTAAGAGAAGGATTGAATTAGATCCTTGATTCTCCTAGATTAAGAGGATGAAGAAGAAGAGAAAGAAAGAATAGGTTACATGATGACAGAGCTTCCATGGAGAGGAGCTAGACTGAAGGAAATAGCAGGTACATTTGAATGGTAAGAAGAGGGTAACAACTTCTATTGTATTTCCTTTGTATAGTTATTGTCTCATTGTAATGGCTTGCATAGTATGCAAAGCACATAGAGTTTCTTCTTGTAGATCCACATGCTGGTGAGATATTGTATTATATATCTATATAGATCTAGTCTTTTATTGTAGATCCATGAGATCATATTGTATTATTGATCCATGTAGATGTAGATATTGTAGAGGAGGTTTTCTTCATGTTTGCACAGGTTGATGTAGTGATGGAGAGACAAACTTACTTCTTGGTGCACAGTAATGGTTGCACATATGGTTGACCCATGTGAGAGGTCTTATTTATAGATCCATAGAGAACTTGGTTGCAGTTCAGAGATGCAGTAGTTCCTAGTTATGTGAGATATGTTGATAGTGGTGTTTGGAGGCACGGTTGTAGTGCACTCATGGAGATCTGTTTAGATATCAAAAGGAGAGGAGATACTCTTGGAGATATGCATTTTACTCTTGTATTGAAGAGTTGGTTTGTACTCTTGTTATATTATATATATGAGATATCTATCTTTGGTGGATATAGCCCACATTGGGTGAACCACGATACATGTTGGGTTATGTGTGTGTACTTTGTTTTGATTTGGATTATTCTAGTTTATACTTCCACTTCTGTAGATTTTGGGGAATTGTTTAGATCCTGTGTGCATGATTTTTTTTGTTATTAAATCATAACACTATTTTGTAGTCCTGAATTTCCAAAAAAATTGTTTTTTTAAGCTTACTTCTGAAATGTGATTGCTTACCTTGAGTGTTTCTTCCTTTCCATGTTCACTGCTTGTATCTTTTTTCTTACACACCATCTTCATTTCCTTTTCTTTTACTTGTACATCTAAGAACTCTTCTTTCTCTTTCTTATGTTTCTCGTGTTCACTCTTTTCTTTTCTTGGCATGTCTATTGTTGCTTTGAATTTGTTTTCCATGCCTTCATTTTTCTCTAAACCTTCTTCATTATCTTCATTATTTTTTTCTTCTTGACTCAGCTGTACATTTTCTTCATTTTCTTGTCTTTTTCCATATTTTTTTCTCGTCCCTTGACTCTTTCTGACATAAACACCATTATGAACAACATTAGTTATAAAATGATGAGACAAATTTGTCCCATTTTGCTCTTCTTTCATTATTTCCTTGGGTTCTTCATAACATTTTTTATCTTCCTCTCTTAGCCCTACTAATATCAACTGAATGCCTCCACATTTTCCCTCTTTTGCTTCCTCTTGTGCCTGTATTTCACCTTCACCCTCTTTAGAGTTTTCATTGTTCAAGTTTTCCAATGACTTTTCTTGGATTTCCATTCCATTTCCTTGTTTGTCAGTGTATTCCCTTAACTAATTTGAACATTTAACTATCATGAATAGCTATTTAATCCTTTTTATTTCCTCATACAACAATATTTCATTCTCATCTTCACTTGCTTTATCAAATTTAGGACTCATTTGGTCTTCTTCTTCTTTGAAATCACATGATAATTCACTAAACTCAGTTTTCACTTCTTTTTCCTTCACTTTATATTCATCTTTCCTCATTTTTCTATCTCCCTATTCTTGAATCTCATTCACATGTTCTTCATCATGCATGTTAGTGTTAAAAATTAACTCATTCCCACCCTCAAATACTTCATTTTTTGCTTGCTCATCTAAATAATTCACATTGGTTTGCCTACCTTACTTTTCACTCACTTACTTCTCTTGCCAAGTTCCTATGAGGCTTCCTTGTTCTTATTTTCTCCCTTTGACTCTCCAAACTTGTTTTCTTGTCTCTTTAAGCAGATATGCACTTGTAGTTTCAGTCTTCCTTCTTGTCTCATAGGCCAGTTTGTGCTTTAAAAAAATATTTCATTCTTCATTTCTTTATCTTCATCATTACATGTTTGTTCCATATTGAAATCTGATCTTGAATTTCCATTTTCCTATTGTTTTCCACTACATTCCCCAACCTCATTATCCTCTTTCTTACATTTTATCCCTTTTTCACAAACAATTGAATTATTAAGCCATTTAGGCATGATATATCCATGTTGAAATTCAGATTTTGAAGAACTAACCTCTTCTTTTATTGTGTTATCTTGCATATCAAATAGTTCAATACCATATGCATGAAGGAGATCATGATTATTATCTTCCCATACTTGATTATAAGTCATCTTTGTGACCATGTCCTTCTCTTTTTCCTTTTTGTTATCCATATTCTTGTTTTTTGCTCTTTTTCTTGTCTTCTCTCTCTTGAATGTTTTCCAAAGCATCATAAAACTTTGTGTTCTCATCTTCTTCTTCATCAACATGTTGGAGGATATCGTTTTTCTTTTGATAAACATATATAATTTGTTCTTTGCTTCCTTCATGTACACTTGACTCAAAAGAGTCTCTTCTTGCTTCTTTTCTTGTAATTTTCAAGGTCTTCTTCTTGATTTTATCCACAAAAGTCATCATACATGTATATACACATGCAAACACAACATTAGAAAATATAATCAAAGACCACATTGTCTCTATAAGTGTCTCTCTCTTGGACACTTTCCTCCTTATCCACCCTTCATCACTAAGTGTTTCATTTTGCACTTTCCTTCTTCTCCATTCTTCTTCTTTCACTATGTTATCCACTATGAGAACTCTCTTCTCTTCATCATGTTGTTCACATGGAAACTCTCTTTCTCTTATGCCTATATAGGCTCTCACTTCTTTTCTTCCTCCACTTCTTCTAGGATGTTTCACAAGTAACTTTATTGGCCACTTCACTCTCCTTTTTAAACTCCCTCCACCTAGCTCACTTCTTGCTTGACTTCTTATATGTTTGCTTACTTGTAACCACATATTATCCAAGGACTCCAAACTCTAAAATTCACTCCTCAACTCTGATATTTATCTCTCCATTTCTAACTCTTTATTCACACTTCTTGTCTTCATGGTGTTTGACCTTCCAGTGTAGCTAACTTGTGTAACCAAAGAATGTATTATTTGCACCAAATTTTGTCAAATCCTTATTTTCCCTATTATGCTCACTTTGATACCACATGATGTAGAGATATTTGATAATCATGCATATAACTAACTATAATAGGACTAAAAAACAATAAACTCTCATTTTCTTTACATTACGATGATCTTTTATCAAGCATATAATGGCTAAAACTTGTCAAAATAGCTCAAACTTGCCTTACGTACACTATGACACCTTAAAGGGATTTAAAACACCCATAAAATTCTCCTAAATCTCCTCACAACACCATTCCATTCATTGAAACAACTCATCCTTCTTCACATTGATATAGTACTCGCTCACCTTAACTGGCTCTACTTTGTGCTTCACTACTTCTAGCTCAATCTCCCTTAATGTCCTCTCCCAATTATTTTATCCTTCATTCCCTACTTCACACACTCACAATATTGTTAGAAACAACAAAATAAATTTATTTCAACACCCAAAACTTCATGTTACTTTTCCTTTGCAAAATCACCCATATATCCCTTAAGACAGGGTTGTTTTCTCCAACCATGTAATTACACTTCCCAAGGCATAAAAAATGGTTTAAAAGATTTAATAGTTCACTCCCAAATATATTAACATGCTCCTAAAATTGCAAGTTCCAACTCTTTACCCAGCTCCTATTATCTCCCTGTTTGCAATTTTATCTTCTAACTCCTAACTAGGTCTTCCTAAACCATATGTCAAGCTTATCTCAGGTTGTAGAAGGCTTCCATGAAAAATAATAGGATTTTAGAGCACCCACTAGGAATTTTACCAACTCCCTAAAAGTTTTATCAATTAACTCCAAGGTGGAAGTATAGTTCCCTTCTAAACTACCCCCTTTTATTAGTCCCTAACTGTATTTTGGCTTCTCCTCCCTAGACTCTCACAAAAATCAGGAGTTTTTACTAATAGCTTTGAAGATTTATTTAATGGTCCCTTCATCTAGGTTGTCAATATGACACTGATAGACTCCTTCTAATATCCTTCTCTCAAAGTCTTTCATGTGATGTTATTAATTAGTTTACCCATCTTTCTAATGGCTCCTTAGGTTCTTTTGTCAACCTTGAAGATGATTTTCTATCACTTTTAGTTTTAATAGAGGCCCTAGGGCTACATATGAGCTTTTATTTACTTATATAAAAGCTGATTATAATCTATGCTTCAAATCCAAAATACATTTACTTATATAATAACCAAGTGATTTAGAAATGCAATTTATATTCTATAGAGGCCTTGCACGGTCCCTAAAAAGAACAATTACTTTATTATACATATGACACATTTAATGATATTTTCCTTCATGTTATTTATTTAGATAAATTTATATAGCAATCATAAAATCCTCAACATTTGGATACAAATATTGTCACCTCTCCTGTTACACATGATTATGACATACAACCAAAATCTATACCCCCCCCCCCCCCCCCCCCCCCCCAATGACGACAAAATCAAAGTCTTGCATCACAATGAATTTTTACCATCTTGGTCCTCAACCAAAATTTAAGCCTTCACCCCCTCCAAAAGGAAAACCCATATATTTTGACAACTCTTTTGATCAGCCTCATGAAATTTTGTTAACACTAATAGAAAAGAGGTTAATTTGGTTACCACCCAATGATCATCACCCTCCTCATCGGTTTGAGTGAGAAAAGGGCTTTCCCTTTTACAATCATTTTAATGGACACTGTGATAATTATTGTTATGTATTGGATCAAAAATTTAAATTATTAAAAGACTTAGGCATTACAACTTATAAGACAGAACATTCAAACATATCTATTTCACCTCCTCCACGGCATAAGCCTTCAACAAATGCTACATTTGATGAGAATTCTTCTACTTTTACATATAGCAATGTTTCTCACATGGAAGTTATTCCTACACAAGGGAAATATAAACCTATTTACAAATGGATCAACAAGGAGAAAGGTATTTCCCCAGATATTACACACATACCTTCAACAAACCCTTCAGATAGCTCCATTATGCATCATGTCAAGCTAAATATTTGCATTTAAATGTTGTAGTGAACTCTCAATACCTTATATGACTACTCAACATTAACTACACATAGTATTTTCACATCCAATGATTTACTCATTACATCCTGTTGTTGCAGGACTCACAGCACCCCTGGATGCAGATCAGGCTTCTAGGTTAATCACTCTAGCATCCAGTGTGATTGCACAACATGGAAACCTCTCTCCAAGTGTGGGGACTTGTTAAACTAAGAGAGGAATCTCCAGATTAGAGGTTGGTTCCTCAAACTCCTCTGATTTAGATCTATATTTGCAAAACTACAGAGGTTTGAAACCTAATCCTACTCTAAAATCCAAGGAGACAGATAGAAAATGCAGAAATGAAACTAAACTAACAGGTGATACACCAAAGGAGGATTGGTGAACACTTCTTGTTCTGTAGATAAACATAGATCATAAAAATGCAACATAAGACATCATGCACAAGCTGATAAGATGTAATCAGAGGTCTGAAATGAAACAAGAAACACAAACAAAGGACTGAAAACTGATCACAAAGCCTGTATTGTCATTTACACTGTCAAAATCCTTGTATTACAACATCAAAAGGGCAGAAAACCTGTTACAATTTTAGAAGAGGTTTGATACTTGCAAAAATCACTTATTACAGGTGAAAGAAGAAGCCTTCTATCCAAACAAATGTTCCCCCCCTTCAGAAATGAGCTAAATATGGCTTTTACATTGCATGGGTCGAGCCCAGGGGACAGAAAACGTACAAAAATATGGGAGCCCATCCTTTCTTGACTGCAGGTGCATTAAAACAGCATGGGGGCCCTTACAAACCCATACCCTATCACTTTGACCAGATTACAGGAGAATGCGACCCATTCTACATTAAACCTGGTCGCTGGAATGTCACTTCTGGCCATGAACACGCGTCAGATCTGTTTCTCAATTTTATCTCTCCAAGATGCACCAAAACTCGAGATTAACGCCAGAATCACATAGAGAATTTTGTGAGCTTTCTGTTGATATAAAGAACGTGTAAATCCGAGCTCTGGATCAAAAGATATGTCGATCTGAAGATCTAGGGCACAAAACAGGCGAAAACAGATTTTTAAATTTCTTCCCGCGCTTTGCCACCTAAATGACAAGTGTCAAGCGCTGATTGGGATGAGCAATTCTCTCTCCAGACCTTACCCGCGGGTTTTCTTTGAAAATTTGACTTTTGATGATTATGGAACATTTTTCATTTTTTCCCGCGTCCCCGCCACTTGGGACACGTGGCATGCATTGATTGGTCAACAGGGGCGCAAGGGAGACCTTTGCTTTTAAACTTTTGGCCAAAACTTTTGCCAAATTCTCTAACTCCTCCCCAAGTTCTGCACCTCCCTATTCCATTGGACACGTGTCTTGTACTAATTGGCTCGCGCCAGCACTTCAAACCTTGCCCCTTTGAATGTTTTGGACGTTTTCCTTGGAGACACGTGTCATGCTGTGATTTGTCCACGGGCCTGTCAGATTTTCGCATCCACCGCGTCCTTCTGTCTCGGATGAGTCCCAAACTGTCTGGGACAAAAACTTCCGATCCACCCGAAATGGGCTTCCATGTCCCTTTTCTGCCAGCTAACACGTGGCATGATTTGATTGGCCCTCGGCTTTCTTAGCTAACAGCGTCCCACGCGTCCTTTTGTCCCACTTGTCCCGGTGCTGAAGTTTCCCGTTTCGGCTGAATCGGCCGGTTCGCGTCCTTCGCGTCCATTTTTTCCCAAACGTCCCAGTGTTGCGCGGGACAAAAATTTCCGAACCGCCCCGAAATGGCTTCCTTTGCTCTCAGCCACTTTGCCTTTTCACGTCCTTCGCGTCCATTTGTCCCAAATGTCCCAACTGCTTAGTACGAAAGTTATCCATTTCGGCCGATCCGGGCGGTTTGCGTCCTTAAGGCCCAAATGTCCCGAGCAGTTAGTTATTTTTCTTCTCTTTTGGCCAAACCAGCCGGTTCGTGCCCTTCGTGTACATTTGTTCCACTTGTCCCAGTGCTTTGCGGGCCACCTGGAGGTGTTTCGGCTGAACCACTCCTTGGTGATCCGACTGTCCCAACTATTCCTAGGACAAGGACTTAGCCGATTTTCACAATTTTTTCTGGCCCAAGCTTATTTTCTGCAACTTTTTCACATTTTCTCAGAGCTTGCTCTTTTCAACCTGGACAGGAGAGTTAGAAAAATTTCTGACGGGACCCTAGAAACATGATTTTTTCCCTGAATCCATCCATTTGCCTGGGACTCGAGAACTCTGATGTATGTTATCAAATCAACCCTGGGGGTGGATTTGGATAACACATCCCTAGTCCACACTTCTCATGTTCACTACCCTTTCACTTAAGTTTCTTATGGGAATATTTGAGCATCACCCTTATTTATTTTTTAATAATAGGTTTCCTCATCCTATATGCTCAAGGGGAATTATATAAGGGTTATGTATACTCTGTGCAACATGTCCTCTCATGGCTATATGAATATCACTAATAAGGTACAATTAAATACTTAGGCACATACATTTGTATCACAATCACATCTATATATTATACTACATCACATATCATGCCCTAATCATCAAATCTTTAAAACCTACATCACATATACATCCCATCACATAAAACATACATACATCAAATATCTACATTAATCTCATCTACATACATACAACTATATTATGAATTTCTATATGTTTTACTCATACCAACAAAAATTATACAGAAATCCAAAATCAATATTTTTACATAAATATCGACATTTTATATAGTAATGATAATCAACTATGAAGAGGGTATAACCCTTCATACATACACTACTCCTCATCAACAATAATCTCCTCATGTACAAGATGTTGTTTCCCAGATTTACCCCCCATGGGAGAGGGATAATATGCGAATGTAAAGGGGGGGTGGGGTGAGGGAGTGTGACCCACATATGGTGTCATTTTGTAGCCTGGGATTTGGTATTCCTTCGCTCGCTCGCCTACTCTTCCCAAGGGAGTGATGGGGAGGCACCTGGAAAAAGTGTGTGGCTGATGTCCCTGCTTCTTTTGACATCTACCTTAGTCAAGGTGAGAGGACATGCGATGCGGTCAGGGGATCACATGAGTTAGGGCACAAAGTTGGGGGTAATATCCTAAAACCTCAAAATAACAAATCGAAACTAGGTACGTACAGCCACCGAATACAATGTTCACTCAAAATATTGGTCACTAAGCATTGCAGACACCCAAAGACTCGATACGGACCACTAGAGGCAGTTATAGTATGATCTACACTTTAACTCCAAGGATTTGCATAACTTGTTTCAGGTTAATGATGTAGATTTTGGATTATGACTGAAATCACTTAATGTAAAATGCACTGATATGGTGCTCTCACACATGGACTCAAATGAGATGAATAGATGAAATGAGATCTACACTACAACCAAGGGTATTAGAAAAAGGTTAACTCTTTGTGGCGTGGAGATGAAACTAGACTGAGAAAGAGAAGAAACTTAAAATTCAAGGGGTTTTGGGAAGATTACAGACTAAACATCAACCATGGCATGTTGTTACCACTAAATGAAGGCAAGGTAAACATAAAGTGGGTATTGCATAAGAAGATGACCTGTAGGGAAAGCTCAAAGAAAAAAAGAAGATCCAAATTCTTGATAATCCAACTAAGTACACCTAAAGTTATATCATCATGTATAAATCCTTATGAATATTCTAAATCGAGGGACCCCCAAGATATACAAATATATTACCCAATTATACTTAGTCTACAAGGATATTTTTACAGGTCTGAGAAATGATATCCATAGGTACACCCAAAATACATCAACTTCTCACACCATTTCTTAGACAAGAGCAAAGCAGTTACAGGGAACTTCCATATTAAATCACAGTCATGATTTGCACAGAATCACAAAATAAAAAACACACACACCATTTCAGCCTCAACATCATTTCATGACAAGAACAAAAATGCCAAAAAATTCTAGCAGGTCATCCATGACAAATCCATTAAACTTAGAAAATACAAGGGAAATATCTATTAATGCTCTCAAATATTGTTAATGACTATACATATGTAAACATCTTAATAAGAAATCCTAAGTGAATGGGTCACACAGCAGAAAACCTCCATCATAACATTGGGTCTCTTCCTGGTTGACAAGGCATCATGCAGAAATTTTTCTGATCCCTTTTCCCCTAAAGAACTTTCCACCTCTTTTCACCCACCAAAATCTCTCTCCAAGGACCCCCCCCTTTTTTATAAACCTTATTTTCTTCTTATACAGCTTTATCCATTTAGGGATTTAAAGTATATTATTCATATCTTTAAACAAATTGTCACTTCCCACAACTGATCAGGGCCACCATGGAATAATGTGAATGATTCCTCGTAGTCATTTTTATGCCCTTAGAACAACAGTCTAATCCCATGCATGTGGACCTATCACCCAGTGGGCACTGGGTGCTCACCTGAGGCATGCGCGGGTGCCAAGCCCCTCCTTTATGTGAGTCTTGTGAGAATACATTGATCAATGAAGAAACTTAGAAAAAGGGTAAAGAAACATGCATTCATTCTGAAACTTAAGATGAGGCATTATATTAATGCATCCATTCAGACAACAAGAGAAATATCAAATAGATAACATATCTGATTCATAATATAAAGAAGATGCACTAGGGTTTACACCCATGAACAATGTATATTTAGAATAGAACCATATATTCCTCATTAATCTTAGTTCAGTAACCACATTACATTCCTTAAGGCCATAACAGACCAATGTATCAATGCAGATAAGGACTCATGCATCAGAAATCCTAACTATGCTTCCCATATTACAAAAATGATCACAGACCCATCCCTCTAGATATGTCATCTCTCCTATATCCCTCCTAATGAGAATCCATAGAACCCATTACTATTTCTGTAGAGCTTCACCTCTTCAATCACTATGTGATGCCAGTGACCACACACTTTTCTCAAAGATTCGTCCCTTCCTTCTACCCGAGCATCTCTATATATAGCTTTAGCATCCACCGCCATGCCTTCCTGAAGTAATAGATCGGTTGCCAAGTGTCCATGTGGTCCTTCAATGGAGCATGCTTCTTCCCATCTGAGCTCTCCACTTTCTACAATGATGTCTTTCTGGATCCTTCCATCACATGGAATATTCCTTCCTTGACCATCAAGTTGCCAGGATGGCACCTTATCCACTCTGCATGCTCAGTTGGGTCATGCTTTTCTCATGTGCTGCTAGGAATGCCGAATATGGCTAAGTCTGAAACCCTTTGCTTTTCCTAGCATGCACCATGGGTTTTACTAAACCCTCCTAAAACCCTTTTCTATGCACCTTCACCCCACACACCCTTCTTCATATAGGTCCCATGTGCCCACATGCACCTTCTTGTACTTAGCCAATATTCTGAGGCCCAACATCACCCCACACTAAGCTTGTTCTCCATCCATGGGAACACCTTCCTTCAATGAATAAAGAATGGAAGACTCTGAATAGTTGGAATAAAGAATGAAGGAATGAAGAATGAGGAAAGAATGAATTAAAGAATGGGGGGAATGTAGAAGAATTTGTTTATTGTTGAGGAGGAGTGGGAAATCCTTTCCAATATCTAACCTCGAGCTTCTCCCAGGCATCTACCTCACTCTGCGCTTGCTGACAGAGGTCACCTACTAGGGCACTCACCTCCTCAAAACTTAGCTCCTCCCCCTTGGCACTCATTGTATCAACAATACCCTCCAGTTGTTTTCCAAGGTCATCGAGTGCATCCATTCTATGGGTGATCTGGGGATATAACTCCTTCAGCTAGTTTTTGATTGAGCCCCGCAAGGTCTCGATAGCTTCTAATTTCTTTTCTACTTTGGCCAGGATCTTATCCCTCTCTACTCTATTTCCCTTATTCTTCTCTTGAAATTCCTTGAGCTCCGCTTCATGTGTAGCAACTAAAATGCTTGCTACCCTATCCCTATCAGTGCAATTATCATAAGTGGCCTCAACAACTTGCGCGGTGGCCTTTACATTGGTGAGGAGTTTGGTATACCGAGAAATGATCTCTACCACCTTCAGCTTCTCCTCCCTTTCTTGGTGTTCAGTGCCTCTTCTATGGATTCTAAGGTGAGTGGATGCCTCTCCATTGTGAGGATGCGAGTCAAATCCTCCAGGCACTGCAAGGTTGATTCATATTTTTTCTCGGGTGGTGCTAGGTCGGGATGCTTTAAGACAATAACATCCGTAATCATCTCAATTTTCTTATATAATTCATGCACCCTTTCCTTCTCCTCTTTCAGTTTCACACCTTAGTTGTGCACTGATTAGTTCTTCTTGTTTTAGATCCTTTATTTTCTCGAGAAGCTCCTCCTCCTTCTTCTCAATTCCACCTCTAGGAATCTCACCCTATCATTCCTTCCAAAAATTCTGGCCTCAACCTCAACTGAAACCTTGTTGAGTGCATTACAGACTTTCTCATCTGACAACTGTTGAGCATTAACCAAGGGGTTTATCCCTTTTGTCTCTGGCATCTTCATTAGCACCCCTTGGCTTACCTCAAACTCAGGTTCATCGACATGGGATTCAAATGCCCAAGATAGCATCTTCCTGGTTCGTGGGTATGCACCTTCTATGTCAAATGAGGGCATGGCCAGGAGTTGTTCTGTTGGCATGGTGCTCTGGAAGCACACATAGCACCTTGCTTGGATCATTGATGTAACCCATTCCTTGCCCTTGCTGCCACCATGCTCTTCCCACCTATTTGTGCAACCTTTGGAAAGCTTACTGCTAGGCTGGGGTCTCCGCCCATGCTGCCATACTCTTTTCCAATGCTCTCCTCTTCTATCTCCTTGAGCACTTCATCTGCACTGTGCTCTACCTCCTATTCCACTAACTTTTTGATGATGCCTGCCACTTCTCTCTCTGTGGCCTCTTCTATTTGTTCCTTGGTGAGGCTTGGGGTCCTCTGATCTCTTGTGTTTACTTCTTCACTCACCCCTTTTCCTTGAGCATCTGCTTCTTCCTCGCCATCCTTCCCTTTGCTTCCTTCTTCTTTCTGAATCATGTATATCATACATGGGATGATTATGAACTTCTTCATCCTCATCGTCATCCTTCTCACCCCTGTAGGCCTCCAAGCCCTATTTCCTCTGAGTCTTCCCTCTCTGCCACCTTCTGTTTCTTCCTAACTGGTGATTCCAGTATAGGAGACTCTTCCCTCTCTCTCTCTCTCCAGCAGACTCCTTCCTTGGTGACTCTTCTTGTGGGAGGCTCCTCTTGCTCTGGTGCCTCTTCTTCTAGGGTCTTCTCCTTAACTGGGGACTTCTTCCTACGTGCATGTAAGTGCTTGGCTTAGTGCTTCTTCCAGTGCACCCACAAATTGTGTTGTCTACACACTTGGTGCCTTCTTCTCCTGCACTTCTCTCTCCCTTTTCTTCGGTGCAACCTTCTTCCTTCCTGTGGGGTCCTCAAGGAATGGAGACATCATTTTCTAGGTAGGCACCCTTTTCAAAATTTGGCCTGATGCACAAGTATACCCTTGTTGCAGTCCTCTCGGTGATTGGCAGTGTCAAAGGCTTCATCATCTGCACTTCGTGGGAGACATACTTCTCCACATATGCATGCTTCTTTGGATATATGAGCTTTTGATGCAGCTCGTGGTGGTCTTGGTCTACCTCACTAAGGTCGAACCTTAGTCTTTTGGCCTCCTTAAAATGGTTGACCCCCGCTTGGAAGTATTGCGGTGAAGGAAAATGGCAACTTGCACCATGGACTCTTAGTCCCATCCATCAAAGTGAATCTTCTGATGCAGAAGTGCTGATATATAAAAACTCAACCTCTTTATCTATGAGCATGGGAAGTTGCTCAGGTATCCTCCACTCTACCCCAAATGCATCATGCATTCACTTGTACCATTTCTCCAAGTGTGCCTTGTGAGTGGCCATCATGGTATCACAGGTATATTTCTCAAATCTCTTCATGGGTGAGGGATCCTCTTCTGGGTATTCCCATACAAACTTCTCTGGCCCATCGGGCACTCCAATCTCTGAGAAGATGATGGTGAGGAGAATGTTTCTGAACATTATCTTTTCTCCCTCCTGTGCACTGCTAATGATTTCATCTACAATGAAGGAAGATAAGTTATAGATGGTTCCTGCTGAGATCTTCTGGCATACGTTCAACCATGCCTTGTTCACTTGGGTCCATCTTTCTTGACCATTCAGCTTTGTAACCAAGCACGGCCATCCTCATTATAGGGTCAGGGATATCTGTGATATCAAAGTAGTGCAAACCCTTCTTGTAGTCATAGGCCTCCACAGTTCCTTTGATGGCCTCCTTATCATCCAAGTCGTCATCTATGGAGTCTCCTTTGCAAATCAGGCTAGTGAACTTTGATATGAGTTGAGGAGTTATGCGCATTTTTTGGCCTACAAAATAGAAGTGGTCTTTCATGCATGCATGACATCAACCACTGGTATAACCACTCGGGCTTTCCAAAATAGGGAAACTCATATAGTTGCAGCAACCCGGCCTTACCCAACTTTACCTTCACCTCATCATTGTAGATCGACATACCTTCTGGTGTCCTTGTATCAGTTGGATGAACCAGTTCCAATGCCATTTCCTTCTCTGTGGTACTCGTGTGATGGTTGTAGTCACTCATGGCCATCTTCCTGATGTGTGATACCCATTCTTTCCCCAACAATACTCCATCTGGGTACTGCATCTCTGCATACCACTCCTCATTAAAACTTGTTGTGGCAGTTTTCTTTCCCTTTCCCTTCTTCTTTGGTGAAACGGTCACCTTCTTTGGTGCCATTTTTACTTGTTGGCCAAACCCTAAACTTGTCTTCCTTGCTCTGCTTCCTAACTCTACCCAATCTTGTGGCTCAACTCTGTGAAAGAATCCTTTTATCTTCATGCCCTAGCTACAGAACCCTAACTTGGAAAAACTCTTCCACAAGACAGTGTATTCCACTGAAACTTCTCCCTATGCCCGTGTACTCCTTCCACTCTGGTTTGCAGATCAACCCTAGTCACGCACTCAGATCTCTATGATTCCTTCTTCACACAAATCTCTCTTCGTGGATGCCCTAGTTTGCAAGAGCTCTTCAATTTCGTAATCACAAGGTAAATAATAATGTGCTCGACTTCATACTTATAGCTTTTTCCTCCTTTCCAGCAATAAATGCTACACCACCTACCAATGTACTTAGCATTAAATGTGGATTTTTCCACTAAAGCTGACCTTAAGCACCCTTACCCACATGCCCAAACCTTGTAAAAATATTTTACAACCTTCTGGCATGCAAACAATCCTAACTGACTGAAGACTCTTATGTGCATGTGCTGCAGTGCCGAAGGCACTTCTTCTGTCCTTGACCTGATTTTTTCCCTTGCCTACCTCATGTTGTTCTTGCACTTTTCCTTCTCTGTACGTGGTTTTTGTAAAGCCTTATTCTGACACCAAAATTCTTATCCACCATTTCCATGCATGTTCTTCTATTTTTTGTGCCTTTAATCCTTTCATCTGGGCCTTACAACTTTCACTACCAGCTTGTATCGTACTTCGCACTACTCCACATTACTCCACCCCACACTAAATCAGATGTGTGGTCCTCTGTGCATACATAATATTTTGGAAGTAATAAGTGGTTACGAGTGCACAAGGTGCAAAACAAAACAAAAAGAAAGGAACAAGCAATGAGAAAGGGAAACACAAGAAAATAAAATGCATAAAGGGAAATCCTAAGCTAACTGGCAATACTGCCTTATTTACAAACACAAGGAAGGCTTATTTATAGTAGGGCTTCAACCTACTCCCATTGAAATGGCCAGGTAACTTCATCCCATCCAGCACTTGTAACTGACATGCGCCTGAATCAAGGATGTATGAGATGATGTAAGGGCCCAACCAATGGACTTTCAACTTCCCAGGATGGCACAGATACTTGGAATCATACAACAGAACCATCTGCCCAACCTCAAACTGCTTGTTCTTGATATGATGATCATGCCATGCCTTTTGTCTGGCCTTTTCAGTCTTCTGACTCCATCTAGCAAGTGATCGTCTCTCATCTAACTGCATCAACTTATCGATCCTTTCTTCGAGCACTTGTTCATCAGCCAATCCTCCTGTGTGCGCTATACGCAGTGATGGTAACATGAATTCAACTAGAAAAATAGCCTCCATGCCAAACACCAATTGAAATGGTGTGGCCTTATTCAACCTCTTGTAGGTTGTCCTATGTATGCCCATAGAATGACTGATACTTTTTCATCCCAGTCTTGTCTTCCAACATCACAAATCTTGGTCAACGTGTGACTCAATATCTTGTTAAATGCTTCAGCAGTTCCATTCGCTTGAGGGTGATAAGGGGTAGTCTTGTGATGGGCCACCATAAATTCTGCTAACAGAATCCTGACTGTTTCATTCAGGAAATGTGTACCCCTATCACTTGTCAAGCTCAAAGGACATCCATACCTACTGATTATGTTTTCCCATAAGAATCTAGCAGTTGTCATTGTAGTGTAATCCTTTGTAGGCACTGCCTCTACCCATCTTGTCAAGTAATCAGTGCAAGTAATGATATACTGTGAACCAGTCCTTCGCGTGGCTAGGTGAAATTGGTCCTACAAAGTTGATTTCCCACTTTTCAAATGGCTCTGCACTGGCTATTGGCCTTAATGGCATCTCATCCCTCTTTCTAGGTTTTCCCAGGTGCTGACAATGGTCACAGGCCTTACAAAATTCAATACAATCCTGGTAGATGGTTTCCCACCAGAGCCCTGTGAGTAGAATCTTTCATGTGGTTGCATTTCCTACATAGTTCCCTCCTACAATCCCACCATGCACTTCCTCCATAATCGCTATCATGCTCATGTTCTAATACACATTGGCGCAGAACCTCATCATGACCTAACTTGTACAGATCTCCACTAATCAACATGTAGGGTGTGATGTGTATTGCTAACTATTTTCTCTCCAAAGCCTTCATCCCATCCGATGCCACACCTATTTTAAGGAATACCAATATCTTCTAAGTCTGAGGGCACACACCGTAACCTAAATAGTTGTGCATCTGGCATGGTATCCTCAATACTTTGTGCGTCCTCTCCTGAGTCAATCCTTGATAAGTGGTCAGGTCCTGAATTACTTTTTCCTAGTTTTACAACCACGTGAACTCAAACTCTTGAAATAATAGGACCCAATGACATATGTGCCCTTGCAAAACTGGCTTGTTTACCAAGTACTTCAGTGCCATGTGATCTGTGTAGAATATAAAAGGTGTTGCTAGCAGATACTACCTGAACTTATGCAGTGCGTAGATCATTGATAGTGCCTCACGCTCAGTAGTTGTGTAATTTTGTTCTACTGGTGTCAACTTCCTACTTGCAAAACACAAGGGGTGATCAACAATCCCCTCACCAGGTTGTGCTAGTACTACTCCAATGGTTGTTCCTGAGGCATCAACATGCACATGGAAAGGCTTATCCCAAGAAGGAAATGTAGTATGGGCGCAGTGACAAGTCTATCCTTCAAAGTGTCAAATGCCTTCTGTTGCGCCTCTCCCCAATGAAAGGAACTCTTGTGCTTTAGCAATTCTTCCAAGGGGTGGTGATCTTGGCATATCCTTTGATGAACTTCCTGTAGTACCCTGTATGCCCAAGAAATCTGTGCACTGCACTCTGACTAGTAGGCTCTCCCAATCCCACAATAACAACAAACTTTTGTGGGATCCACTAACAAGCCCTCCTTACATATAATATGTCCCAACAGGGTTCCAAATGGAGTAGAAAAGACACATTTCTTAATGTTGAGGGATATCCTCAACTACCGACATCTCTTGAACATCAGCCTCAAATTGTCACAATGGTCTTTCACTAGCCCATACACCATCAGTCATCTAGGTAGACTTGAAGAAACTTATGGATAAAGTCCTGGAATGCTTGTACCATGATGCATGAGAACACAACAGGTGCATTCTTCAATCCAAAAGGCATGACAGTGTAGGAAAAGCTTCCCCACTCAGTGGTGAAAGTTGTCTTTCTCTGGTCTTCCTTTGACAATCCTGACTTGGTGATACCCTGAGAACCCATCTGTGAAAGAATAGACCTCACACCCAGCTACTCCTTCCAGAATCTCTTCAGTGAATGGGGTTGGAAAAGGGTCAATGACACACACTGCATTCAAGTCCCTGTAGTCAACACATAGATCCTTATCCTTCCATCCTTCTTAATGCTTATCACCATTGGGCTTACCCATTCTGATTCTTCCACAACCTCAATGATACCAGATGTTATCATCTTGTCTATCTCCTCCTTGACTCTTACGCGTAAGTTTGGATTCATCTGATAGGGTCTCTTCCGAATTGGGTGTGCACCTTCCTTCAACTTGATCCTCATCTCCCCCAAGGAATGGTGAATGCCTTTGAGCTCATGGTACCCACACGGGAATAGATCCTGAAACTCGTGCAACAGATCAATGATTTTTGAAACCTCTTTCTCTGACCAATAATCCCAATGATAGCTTCCTTAGGTTCTGTCTCTGTCCCAATGTTAACCTTCTTTGTTTTCAAGGGCTCATGGTAGGCACGTGCTCACTCATCAGTGCTATCTATGACTTCACGTGTACCTTCAGAATGGTTAACATCCAAACTTTCCATTTCTTCACCATCTACTACATAGACCATCTTTCCTTTTTCCTTTTCAATGCACATGTGCTCAAGCTGTATCTCTTCTGATTCTTCTTCATTGAAATGCATCTCCAAACTAGGTTCACCCAACAACTCTAGTAACCTATCTTCTGTCCATAACACTATCTCCCATTGTAAGGTGCACTTGACAACTTGCAACGCCTTATCCACTGATGGCTTGGTACTTCGATACTCAAATGCTTGAATGAGATCAGCCATTAATTCCTACCAATTCCCTGTCTGACGGTGTGTCTCAGAGTGAATATACCATGCACATGCACAACCCTGTAAGGTGGAATATAACTTATGCACCCATAATGAAGGTGGTAAAGCTTCTGTGCCCTCCATCCAGGCCTTCTCACATGCTTGGATATGGGAAGAGGTGGGTTCTTTGCCATGGTAGTCTTGGATAACAGTGGGCATTGCTTCTGCAGAACCTTACAGAAAATGTGACTCTTACCTCATGCCACTCTAGGAGACTCTCACGATGTGTTTCCCACCAATGCGCTACAGTCCTGAGCAAGTTATAACTGAGCATACTTCTCCTTTCATCCTCATTTTTCCACTGAGCCTCCATTTCTCATAAGAAATCATCAGGGCTTGCTCCTCCAGAGTAACTTGGTAGCTTCTTCCTTCCCAGTGCTTGACTGAGTGCACCTTTGTCACCCTTGTTACAGATCCTCTCAATTATCACCCAATTAACTCATAAGTCCTGTGCACCCAATTGTCACATGTTATGCTAGTTGTATCACTTATCGACTGAGCATCTTCAAATTGGATAACTCCTTCTGTAGGATGAATTATTTTAGGATCTCTGATGGAGCACACATAGATTCTATCGAGGACTTCCTCTCCTAAGGGCTCAGTATAGGGCGTTGACTTCCCATCTGTTAAAGGGATGATCACCCTTTCTTCCTTGTTCTTGAAACTGATATACCCCTTGTTAAACCATAGGTCAGACATTGTTTTTATAACACCAAGGGCACCCAAGTAATGCTGGGAAATTATCTGCCTCAGTGAGCGCCAAGACTTCAAAGTCCCCAGTGAACTTGGCCCCTTGAATAGTGATAACTGCACATCCTTCAAGACTCCAATGGGCATTTCCTTTGTCTTGTTCACCATATACAACACATTTGAAGATGGCTATAATGTGGGCCTTCCCATTTGATGCCATGCATCCAAGGTGAGAACATTGACCTCCGCTCCTATGTCAATGAGGATATTTCTCAGAAGCCACCCATCAACAACTGCATTCAATGTGATCTCTTTATCATAGTCAAGGATGTGAGGAGGAAGGTTGGCATGTAGAACCTACCTTTCATGCTCTCTCCCTGGTGTGTGGTACCTTCTCCCATAACCATTCTCCTAGCAAGGGAATGATATTCTCCTGCCTTAACATTTTACACACTTCCCTGACCTCATCCAGATCCTTCTGCGGAGCCTCAACATTCTTCCTTTGCTCCAACTACCTTGACTGCTCCTTTAGACACTAGATCTCTCCTTGTAATCCCTGAATCACATCCATAGTCTCTTGATACACTTCTTTCTGATGAGCAGGGTCTGGATACTTCCCATGTACCACTTCTTCCCTAACAACCAGTTTCTGTCTTGGCATCTCCCTTACACGCAACCTCTACTCGTGTTGTCACTAGTACAGGTTCTAATCCTGACTCACGTGCCACTCTTGGCATCCACTGTGGGTCGGCCTTCTTTATACTTACCATCCCAACACCTTTATCCTTGCGGTGTTGTTGGCTCATATGTTCAAACAGCTCAGGACATTCCTCGTACTTATGTTTTTTTCCACACCACGAGCATTGCAATAGTCAAGACACTCACGTTTATAATGCTTGTCGATCCACAATTATAACAGGTTCCATGTAGGAACTCACTTCTTCCTCCACCTGTGGTTACTGTGACCATGAAATCCTCTGTGAAAACCTCTTCCGCGCGCTCCTCCATCTGTGCCCTTCATAGCGGTGATCATCATCCTTGGAACTGCTTGCAAGGCTAGTTTGGTGCACACCAAGATCAATAGCATCATGAATCTGGTCAATCAGCCTGCAATCCTTGGTATCATGGGTCGTAGAGGTACAAATCTTGCAATAGCAAGAAACATTCTTGTGGATTACGTGTTGTAGTAGAGGACATCTATTTGCATCATGATCCCCATGGAAAATCTCACAGTCTACCCCATGGTGTGTACCGAACTTCCGAGGGAAACTATCCTTTGTATGCCCCTCCACTTCACAGTTTGTGCACCAAAGACCACTACGAACCTCATGCACTGAATTTGTAGACAACTTCTCCAACTGCTTGGCCATTGCAATAATTTGAGCCTCCAGAAAAGGGCTAACACTAGTATCAATGCTCCCAACAGCCTCAGTGCACAGGGAAGCTTCCAAGGCCTCGCGTGGGTCTGTGAAAGTCTTGTGTGATAGTGCCCTTCTAAATGGTGTTATCAATCCCCCAAAAAACCATTGAGCATGTTGAGAGGGGTGTATGTCATAGGATAGTTTTGATAAGAGAGTTTTGAACCATGCGTCATACTCTCACACACTCTCTTCCATTCCTTGTTGGATCTCCTTCAGGGCACTGATGTTTTTTTCTCAAACTCAGGGATATGGAACTCTGCTAGGAAGGCATTCTTCAACATAGTGTAATCCATGACCATCTGGTGGGGGTCATACTTATGGTACCAGCTATGCACGCACCCCTGTAGCAATGTTTTTGCAAACTAACTTGCCTTTCACTCTGGGGTAGTGATCCCCTTTGCACACCATAGTAATTCACACTTGTGCACATGCTCTGTAGCATCCTCAATACCTCTGTAGTCTGGTAGGTGTAAAGACATCTCAAAAAATACTTGCGGGGGTGGCTGAGGCCCTTGTCCACCTGACCCAGAACCTTGGTTTCCTCCCATGTTTCCTCCACCACTAGATCCACTAGACCCACCAGGTCCTATCCCTCCTGACCCACTAGATCCTCTAGATCCACTAGGTCCACCAGGTCCTCTGGCCCCTACACCACCAGATCCACCTCTTGTAGCCATAAAATGGCCTGAAGTGGTCACGCCTAGTGTCCCCAACGTCCCACTGAACTATGTGCCGATGGTTTGTGATATTGTCCTGCTGTCCAGTTATGTGTCCCATGCCACTTCCAGATGTGATACCCAAACCTTGTGTATTTTCACCTTGTCCAAAAATTCCTCCAAATATGGGAATGGTTTGTGCAGCCATGGATGTCCCAAATGAGAAATTATATCTCCTAGGCATAGATCGGTTACTTCCACTGATACCAACCAGATTAACAATACTTCTCCCTTGATCTGGAAAACCAAGCACCAGGGGTTGGTCACCAGGTGGGTTCAGATGCATGCCGATGACTCTCCTTTCTCCATGTGATGAAATCTCATCAGAAGCTGAAGGGGATTCTCTCCCACACTTGCCAAGATGGGGTAGCACAGACTGCTCAGGTTCCACATCCTCTGCGTGAACCTCAACTCCTTCCTGCAATGTCTACCTCCATAGATCCATCACACCTACAACCTCATGTTGTCTAGCCATCTCCCTTTCATGAGCTTCACTATACTTGAGTTGTCTCTCTTCCCTTTCCTTTTCAGCTGTAATGTCTGCCATCTTCCTCCACCCTAGCTTCCTCACCCAACGCTCAGAGAAGCTTAGCCGGCCATAGGAAATGCCTCTAAACTTAGGGTAATGATCAAGATCTTCATAGCCAAAGGGACAACACGTAAAAATGATCCTCTGGGTTCCCTTAGGAATTCAAATTCAGCAACCTCTGGACAAGAATACGTAGAAATGGTGTATTCTAAAGTATAATTGGTCAGCACTCCTTTCCACCAGTGAACAACAACACGCATCCAAGTCAGATCCACATCCTTCAGCTTCTGGTAATCATCTTGGGTCCATATGCATGATCTATAGTACCAGCTTGATCTGGATGCATATGCTGAAATCCATTCATACAATTCTACTGGAAAGCAACAGAAGAAAGTTTCATACAACTCATGGTACAGGTGCTCTTCTACCCATCTATGTGCATCAAACTCAGGTCCCACACTGAATCTTTGAGAAAACTCATCCTCCGTGCTCCTAAACCATGCTTCAACACTCTCCAAGGTCAGGCACTTAGTCATCACACATCAATGGAACCAAGATGTGGATGTATCCATTTCTCACAACAACTTTGAAAAGAGGTCCTAGCAACGGAACCAAGATGTAGTCATTTTTATGCCCTTAGAACAACAGTCTAATCCCATGTGTGTCGGCCTATCACCCAGTGGGCGCTGGGTGCTCACCCAAGGCACACGGGGCTGCTGAGCCCCTCCTTTATGTGAGTCTTGTGAGAATACATTGATTAATGATAAAAACTTAGAAAAAGGGTAAAGAAACATGCATTCATTCTAAGAACTTAAGATGAGGCATTATATTAATGCATCCATTCAGACAACAAGAGAAATATCAAACAGATAACAAATCTGATTCATAATATAAAGAAGATGCACTAGGGTTTACACCCATGAACAATGTATATTTAGAACAGAACCATATATTCCTCATTAATCTTAGTTCAGTAACCACATTACATTCCTTAAGGCCATAACAGACCAATGTATCAATGCAGATAAGGCTCATGCATCATAAATCCTAACCATGATTTCCCATGTTACAAAAATGATCACAGACCCATCCCTCTAGATATATTCATCTCTCCTATAGTCCTCCTAATGAGAGTCCATAGAACCCATTACTATTTATGCAGAGCTTTGCCTCTTCAATCTCTATGTGATGCTAATGACCACACACTCCTCTTTTCTCCAAATAATTCATCCCTTCCTTCTACCCGAGCATCTCTATATATAGCTTTAGCATCCACTGCCATGCCTTCCTGAAGTAATAGATTGGTTGCCAAGTGTCCATGTGGTCCTTCAATGGAGCATGCTTCTTCCCATCTGAGCTCTCCACTTTCTACAATGATGTCTTTCTGGATCCTTCCATCGCATGGAATATTCCTTCCTTGACCACCGAGTTTCTAGTTGGCACCTTATCCACTCCGCATGCTCAGTCAGGTCATGCTTTTCTTGTGTGCTGCTAGGAATGTTGAATATGGCTAAGTCCGAAACCCTTTTCTTTTCCTAGTGCACACACTGTGGGTTTTACTAAACCCTCCTAAAACCCTTGTCCTACATGCCTTCACCCCATGCACCCTTCTTCATATAGGTCCTGTCCGCCCACCTGCCTTCTTGTACTTAGCCAATATTATCACCTATCTTTTACAGAGCATTCCTCTTTCCAATTTTGACCAATCTTCTTGTTTCCATGTCTTCATCATCCCCAACATTGAGCTTTTTCAATGGAGAGATTTCTCACTTGGGTGAGTTTTTCATGTGAATGGGGCCAAATAAAGCCCTTATCAAGCATCTTTTCAGTATTCTAGATAGTAAGGTTAGCCCTCTCGATAGTTCTTCCCTAGAGAAGATGATTTTACACTTTCTTCATAGACTATCGAAATTATGTGCATCATTTCCTCTTTTTCAAACTTTTTATTTCCATTTAGTCCACCCAGAGTATCATATAAACACTAAGCAACTAAAATATCATTGGATTATCCACTGCCTATATCTTCATGACAATCATTGGTACATGAAGTCAGCTTATTACCATACTACCTTTCTAACCACGGAGCTTCCAGTGTCATACTTGTAGCCCACCCGACAAGAAGAAGGACAACCTTTAAACTCACATGAGGAGGAAACAAAGAAGAGGTTGTTAACATTAGAAATTTCTCTAGCTGAGGTACAGTCTATAATGGGCACTCACACCCTTCCTCCCAAGAAAAGAAATATCGTGAGGGGAGGTTCTTCTAGCTAAACCGTTCATTTCCCTACAACTCGGCTCTCTTCTGGCATGAAGACCAAGGCATTTATAAGAGGGGGACTTCCCCTCTCTGAGTGGGTGAACTCTCTCAAAAATAAAAGAGATCTTACCTAGATTCTAAGCGGGCCATGGCTGGGATTGCAAGAGTTGTTGGAGAAGGGCATGTCGTGGGGCCTAGTAAGTTCCATCTAGTTTGTTTTTAGTGCAATCTCTCATGAGGAATTTATCCAACACAGGGACAGTCTGTTTAAAAGTTCTCCAATGGTCCCCAATAAAACTATGTCTTTAGAGGATTGACTACCATATTTTACCTTTATAAATCAATCTATATTTTGTAACATCGTGTTGTATGCATATATGTTTTCAAGGGCACGGGGGCCTAAAATAGAAACCTATTTTGTTCATAATATTTGTTGTCCTGAATTGCCCTTTTGTTTTCTAAATATATGACATGTGTAAATATTATTTCATTAAAATAATTTCATACATGTCATGTACTTCCTTGTTTTCTTTTCTTGCAATGAGAATGGCCCAAGAAAATAAAACATTCCACTGTGTTATTGCACTTTACTATATCGTACATGACTACACATCATTACAAGATATAAAAATGGGCATTCACTACATCTCTTACCATTAGCCCCTTCACAGCTTGAAAATATCAAATTTTGTCTTTCCTTTTTTGTTTTATTCTGATTACTGGGCTCACAACAAAACACACAAGCTTCGTCAAAGTAAGGAAAAATAAAATCATACCCTGGTCCCCGAGATGGTTTTTACTTTATAAGTTGGATAAGTACATTTTCCTCGAATGTCAAGGAAAAACATCATTTTTGAACATTTACCGGGCATGGACCAAAATTTGACAAATCCCTTGATATGGAAGTGGAAAACTTGACTAAACTCTGAAGGAAACCAAAATATATTTCCAAGTTATGCCCACAGCTCTGAAGATACCTGGCCCTCGGGCCTCGAGGAGAAACTACCCTATCCATACAATAATAGCACCTAACAAAAAGATCCCAAAGTCTTGACCTTGTATTAAAAAACTTTGTCTTGTTCATTAAATTGTATGAAAAACCAGAAACCCTTGTAACAGTGATAGAACCATTTGCATACTTAACCCTCTAACTCAAATAAGAGAGATACTCCCCAAAATATAGCCCTCATCAAATTGTTCTCCTGAAAAATAATTCGGCAAGAAAAACAGCATGGGAAAAATAAGGACAAACAAATATGGGTACCAACACAGGGGCTCATGAGCTTGATGCCCCTCATACGCCTCCACAATCCCTAAATCATGACCTCACTCGATAGTACGACAATAGATTGCACAATATCACATTCTCTGCTAACACCTAGGTATACTAGCATGGGACTCAACTAATCTTGAGATCATATCCTGTGTCACCTCACTACTGGGATGAGCCTCAAGTTATCCAGTAAGCTCTACATGGATGTCATCTAGTTGACTCTACAAAACTATGCACATCGTAGCCACAACTGTAACTGGATCAAATAGATAAGCATGTTGGCCTCCAGTATCATCAACCCACTCAAGTAACCCACTAGTCACTATCTCTCCTGGAATGCTTCAGAGAAATATACGCACTGACGCATCAATAATGGTAGTCTAATATATATCACCTACAATTTTCAAAACTTGTACATTATCATTAATCATTTCATTACAATCACATCTACAAACAATAACTTAATAATACTTATGTTGTGCTATTGTGGAAACTATAACAATGTCCCTAAGGGCCTCTCCTACACCCACTCCACCTGAAAGTGTAGGAACATGTGCATCACCTACACCATCAGGTACAACACCCCCATATAGTCTATCAACTAGTATAAGGAATAATATAACCAAACAGTTCTCGGCCCCACCATTATGTATAGGTTCTTGTGTACCCTATATCATCTCCATCACTCGGTATCACCACATGATCTATTCCCATGTAAGTGTAGGAACTAGCTTAGCTAGAGTTATCCTAGGATTCTCTCCATCTCTATATGTTACACGTGTCGGTCATCTCCATGGGTAAGGTGTTCATGTCACCTCCTACATAATACCAAACTAACGAGTCACCCTTTCATACTGAAATAGTTTTCCCTACTGGGAAAATTGGTCTCTAACCACATAGTATGATGGTATCTTGTGTAGTAATCATGAAATAGAGATGTCATAATCACACTAAGTCTGATAGACGAATCTCCTACACTACCCCATCTCGATAAATACTTGTGTTTTTTAAATATGGAATGGTGTATATTGAGGAAGCACATGTACCTTATCTCTAATAATCAATAATCTTATTATCTGTTATACATCCTCCAAATTCACTATCATCCCCCCTAAGGGGAACCAAAATGTACACATATCTACATTACACCACTCATGCAGTGCAGTGATCATATGCATATTTGGGGGCAACTCCCCCAATGTCACTACATGATGTAGCTTGGCTCTATCTAACAATCCCACTCCACATCATTTAAACCTAATATAGATAAAGTATCCATGTGTTTCCTGTTATAGAACTCTCGTGGGTGAATATCATGCTACAAACAAGCACAGACAATCAACATATTAATATCTCTAAACAATGAAAACTCATCACATATGTATCAAATATAGGTCAGACATATTTTAAATGAAATAACTCAAAAACATATTTAGCTAGATAAAAACCATACATATTCGGTCAAAATCATACAAATGTGTACAGTCTCACCCCAAGTGCGAAACTGAACCAATCGGTCTATTTTTGACTTTTCTAATAAAACTTTAAAAAAAAAAAAATACATTTTTTTCAAAAATTGTACTAAGCTCATACAAAAAAATCATTAATGACACACACTAGCTCCTCCATGGTCTGGGTCTAGATCACATCTACTATGCACTTAAATTGTGATCAAAACACCTCCCTGACTTGCGGCAATTTCACACTCTCATAGAACTCATTTGCACTTGGTAACAATTACAAATGAAATTTACATTTCACTTTCATATTTACTATATATAGTAAAATCCGATGGTGGCATTTCATCTACTTACATATTACCTATGATATCATTAACTAATCCCTTTACGATGGTGCAACTTGTATCTTGGGGCCCATTACTCTATTTTTCATGTCGTTTATGTAACACCCTAAACATAATACATTCATAATGTTTTTATAATGCGGCTAGGTAATGGGGTTGCTGGTTAATTAAGGTATGTTAATACTCGTTGAGAGAAAGGTAATTACAATGAAGTAACAAATTGGCAATAATAATGTAAGTAGTTATGTATTTGTTAATGATTTAATTAATTAATAAAGAACATATAAAATATAATTAATTAATAAAGAATATGTAAAACATAATTAATTAATAAATAATTATGTAAATACACACACACACACACACACACACACACACACACACACACACACACACACACACACACACACACACACACACACACACACACACACATGCATGCATATACATATCTATATGTCTAATGATGATCAACGAAGAATGATAATATATCTATATGTCTAATGATGATCAACGAAGAATGATAATATTTCATAATTGTGTGTGTGTGTGTGTGTGTGTGTGTGTGTGTGTATTGCATGATGGGAAGCTTTATTAATTCATATGTCCATCATTTGGGTTGTAATGTTTATAAGTTTAATGTGGCATATAAGATGGGTCTTGGGACCACCTTGTGTAATGTATAGTTAATATGTTGGTCATACACCACTTAGCATTATTATTGTTTAAATTTTGGTCGATATGGATTGGACGTTGGTCATGGACCACTTGGCATAAAATTTGGTTAAGTAGAGTTCGTGGCATGCAAGGTTTATGGTTTTAGTTTTGAAGGCCATGGCGTGGCACTGACATTTAATAATATTTAACGCAATCAAGTTCTTTAGGAACCGGTAGCTTCTCTAAGAAGCCAAACATGCATTCACTCCCCCCATTTTCATTGTTTTCATTGCATTTGGTTTTTTGTTTGTTGGAAGCTCTGCATGGGGATTTTCATGGAGGATTATTTCTAGACTGTGCATGCAAATTATGGAAATTATTATCATCATTTTGATGTCATATTTGGTATTTAAATCTCCTGCTGGAATGTTTGATGATGTTTTTAGAAGCATTCAATTTGATAAGTTTCAAATAATTTTGAACGAAAAGAAAATTAGGCATGGGTTTCTTCTCACATTTCTTTTTTTTATGATGAAATAGAACAAATATGTTTTGGTTTCCTAATTTTACTTAAAATTTAGTTTTTTTAAAATAAGAATGTCTGAATATTTACACATATTTCTAGGTTGTTTGTAAAATCTGGTAAAAGGGGAAATCAGAAAATAAAGGAGTTTGTATTTGTTTGAAATTTAAAATAATGAATGTCTTTGGCTTTCTAATTTTTGTTTGAAATCTGATAGATGCATGTGATTGTTTTAAGAAATCTGGAAAGGGAAAATGTCTAGTTGCATACGTTGGATTTTGGGGCTTTTCTATTTGAAATTTGTTTTCATTTCTTTGGATCCATTGGAAAACTAGAAATATTGTAAAGGCAAGGTTGAATATAAAATGGGTGCTTGATTTTTGTGAAAGTAGGAACTAATTTCATATGGGTTTTTGGTTAATATTTAAGATCTGGATTCGAGTTAGAGTATTTAGTATGTTTAATGTTGGATAGTTGCTTCATCTCATATTGATCTCACCATTTTAGATGGTTTTAAATCTTATTTTGTAAGATCTTAGGGATTTGTACTATTATTATTGGTTGATTTCAATACTCTTTGTGGTTTAATGAGCACCATTAAGACTCAGCTCTTAGAGAGTTTGACTATATTTGTGGAGTTTTTAGCTCATTTCAAGCATGTTGTTATCTTCTCTTTACTTATACGTTTCACTAGTTTTTGGTTTAGAGAACTTGAATTGATGAAGTCTCAAGTCTTTTATGATGTGGGTTTTTGTTGGTTTCAAATTGCCTTTGGTCTTGTGAGCACCATTTACTACTCATCTCTTGATGGGTTTGACTATATTTGTTGATTCTAGCTCATTATTAACTTTATTGTTATGGTTTATTATTAATTAACTAAAAGTGTGTGGAATAATAATAGTTAATCTAATCTAGAACAACATATAAATGTAGTAAACAAGTATTGAAAGCGACCTAAACAACTATGAAAATGGAAATGCTAAACCCTAGAGTACTAAGAGAGTCAGAATGAACTCAGCTAATTAGAGGATCTCGTTTGACTGTGTCGTGAAAGTGACTAAAGAAATAGGAAGCAAGAACAACTGTTTAGAGGCCCTGAAAAGGAAGGATCAAAGATATCTGGGGTGGACTGGAGCACCTAGAGAGGGACTGGGGCACTTGTGGGCACCCTAGTCTGCAAAATTGGTGCTTTGGTCTGTGTGAAATGTCTAGAACTAAGTTTCATAGGTTCTGTAAGTGATATAAAACCTTTGTTGTCTGTTACATCAAGTTAGTTCCATTGCGCCAGGTGTCACTAATAATCTAAGATGAATAGAAGATCAAAAGAAATATCAAAATCCTAAAAAAATAATGCATATGAATAGGTCAAACTGACCTCACCAGCCACAATAGTGAGCTTACTAAATGATCATTGCACTATATTTCAGACCCAAATGTAGTTTTGGTGTGTCTGTGTGAATCATGTGCCCAAGGTGCTCTTGTTTCAATCGCACTTTGTGAAGTAGCGAGCTATAACTAGATGTAAAAAAGTAGTAGAATGGTGGATGGAATAGAATAGAATCCCCTTGTATGCTATTGCAATGCAGATTAACCACTCATGTCCCTTGTGATGGAGCTAAGTGAATGTAAATGATATCCAAATTCCTTTGATAGATTTAACCCTAGGTGGGTGACAGTAGTGACTACTTTTTGGTCCTTCATTATGGTCTCGTAACTTTATATTTATAGGGTTCTCTTGATCTAATTTCATAGTTAACCCAAAAATGGCTAACCACCAAAAAGATAAGAAGTTGAGATGGCTATAAAATGCCCAAAAAGTGACGAGAAAGTTCAAAAAGGCTTGGGGTGCTCCTGGTGGGACCAAGGTGCCCATGGGCACCCCAATACAGCTTGGGCACCCTAGTCAAAGATAAAAATAATGTGAAATGACAAAAGTTGACTAGGCATACGAATGCAAGAGGTCAGGAATGATGAAAGAAAATAACGTAAGATGGCCAAAAGATGGGGGTTAATTAGTACTTTATTCACTCAAAAACCATATGAATTGTAGTATGAGACCAGGACTAAGTAATTTCTAAAGTGCATGATTTTGTGTCTAAATTTTCCCCCACTTTATGTTGGTGAGCAGAAATCTCGATAATATAAAGTGGATAGAGATGTGTACTTGATTTCTGTTGGTGAGAAAAAATTTTAGGTGGACAAACTTGTGGATTTCTTGCCAACACTCTGAGAATCTAAGTCCCTCTACTTAACTGGTGTAGCTGTCGTATATGCATGCATCAGAAAATATGGATTTCTATGGTGGCCTTTCAACTGGGGATCCAACAGGGGTACTCCAATGACCTTGCAGCAAATCTAGAATTTTTTTGCTAGGGAAGACTTTGTCTAAAGAGCGGGAAAGGGGGGTGAGAAAAGAGGTAGGAGAACTAATGGTGTAGGTAGGAAATCAGATTCTTGCACACACTAGTTAGAAGTATCATCGCATGCATTTATGAGAAGAAACAACTTCGTAAGCATCATTAAGACCAAATGAGATTTGATGAGCACAAAGAATCAAAAAATCCCTTAGTCAAAAGAAAGCTAGAAACTCCTTCTTCTTGTATTAATTTCTCAAGCAAAAGTTGTACATAGTGGAGAAATGGAGGAAATTGAGAAGGGGGGAAAGGAAGAACTTGGCTAGAAGAATTTGGCTATCTCCTTTGTTATCTTAAGGTAGAATGCACTCTTGAGCTTACAAAATTAATGACCAACCCTTTGAAATGGGAATGGCTTTACAATTTATAGAGTAGACTCGAATCCTCATTTTCCTCATGACCCTCCATATGCATTATTTCGAACTTTAGACTATTCGTATTCCTACAAAATATTTAAGTCCCTTTTATAAAATCAAGGTGACTTAATTTACATTATGTTTCTAAAGTCACTTTTAGGTGACTTAAAGGCATATCAAAAAGTGCAAACCCCAACAAATAATTATAACATTAGGAAATTGAGAGAAAGTTAGGGGGAAGAGGAGAGAGAAAGAGAGAGAGAAGAAGAAGAGGAGATATCGTTCTAGATGAAGTTTGTTGATCCTCGTTGATGGAAATCTTCAAATCCAGTGAAACTTTTGAATCTTCAAACTCCTTACACACTATGAAACTCCTTCAAATTAGCTCATGAATGCTCGCCAAGTTGAGTGAATTGTTCCACTGATGACCACAATTCCCAGCCTACGTATGATATACTATTTTTAGTGAGAGGTGATTTTTGCCTCTTCTCGACCATCGTGATGTGATGAACTCCCTCATTTGATCCTGTGCATCATTACCCTTGCCTTGGCCACTTTTTGGGTTGAACTACTATTTTTAGTAAGCACCCATATAGGGAACTTACTATTTTTAGTAAGTGGACATTTTTAACTATTTTGTGCTCCAGACAATTATTCTAGCTTCTTGGTGACCTTGGGTACACATTGTTTTCACCACAACTACTTTTGATGATGACTTTCCAAACATAACAAGTATGCATAGAAAAACTTGCTATTTTTAGAAGAGTGTGTTTCTAGTGCTCGGTTTGCGATGGAACATATTTTTTTTAGACTCGTCTCATTGTCCGACGACCATATCCTCCGAATTTCACATAATTTTTCCCACTAGAATGTCAGGAAATAAAATTTAAAATGTCCACCTCACAATGGCTTTGAGCACGGAGCTGCCATGGCAGCCATTAATGGAGCTCCAAATTTACAGGTCTATTTTTTGTCTCAGTTTGTGATGACAACAACTCCATTGCGACAGGTTTTTCATTTGGAGCTCGTGTGCAAAATTTTTAGCTCGTTTCCATTGCCAGAATGATGGGAAATCTAACGAATGTGAGGTTGGTGCACGAAGTGAGGATTTGGTTGGAACAAACAATTATGGACACCATTTGACCTTTAGTTTATTGTATCGTGATCATCTTGAAAAATGTGGAAGTCTACAAAAGATGGCACCTCGGTCCAATTTGTATCTTGTGAGATATGAAGATTTCTCGATCGGGTGATTTCACAGTTATCTGGAAAAAAACCTTCATTTTCTTCCCATTCTTCATTTCTTCAGCACTTTTGATCATTCCTTCCCCTAAAACCTATGTATTTTCATGGACTAGGTGTTTTAGTAGCCATGGCTGAGCTATTTTGGATCAGCAATGGCAAACTGGGTGTCTAGACAAGCTTGAGCAAAACCATGGCATGGTGAGGAGCTCTGAGGAGAAATAAGAGGAAGAAAATGGCTAAGTGCCGGATTTGAAATTTAAAAAAAACCCATGGAGGGGTTGGGCACATTTTTTTCCTTGACGTCACTCACCTTAGGGATGTGAGGGACATCAAATTCCACGATGAGCAAGAGGACGACACGTGTCCTCAATCCTACGGTAGGGGATTTGCTTGAAAAAGCACTAGAAGCACTGGGGGCTAAAATTCGATCACGTGGATGACCAAAGGACTCCCCATATGGGATGGGTGTATTTTCCCATGTTTTTTGTCCCTAACATTAGGGACATGAGGGACATCAAATTCCACAGTGGTCCTGGAGCTGACAGGTGTCCTCGATCTGACAGCAAGGAATTTGAGCTCCAAAAATGCACCTCGGGGCTGAACTTTCAAGTTTGAAGGTCACATGGGGGTTGGGTGCATTTTTCCAAGGTTGATGTACCTAACCTCAAGGACATCGGGGACATAAAATCCCACCAAGCTCCTAGAGCTAACATGTGTCCTCTCAAAATTTGGCTAAATCTCGAACATGCTCCAAGAGGGCAACTTGTGATGATGATATCTTGAGATCCAGATCAAATTGGAATTTTGAATAAAATGGTGTGGGTATCATGTCTTCATTCATCCATTTTATCCTTGAAAAAGATGAATTGTGATTTGGTACTCCACCTGTAGCTGAGAAACACTGCCTGCAGATCTGATACACTAAAGTGTTGTGAAAAATATGATTTTACTATCATATAGGTCTTAGAATCCTCTTTCTGGAGATGTTTTGTTTTACTCCTAACTCCATTCGGAGCTCCCGAAATCTTCTTCTGAAGCTCAGTTTTTGTTTTAGGTCTATGTATTGTCTAGGCTTGTGAACCCTAATTTTGGAAAAACTACCCCAACTTCTTCGAGCCCTTACAAAATCTTCTTGAATTATTTCCATGATGTCCCAATAACTTTTAATCACCTCCATGTTAACTTAGGCTCTTCTGCTCCACTTCGTGAGGTTGCTCCAGCTTTAGGAAAGCCAGTGATAGCCCTTCCCATAACTGCATGTAGCTTTGCAAATGAACTCCTAAAATCACCTAGGGGGAATGAATGGACTTTCCTACATCACCTAGGAGGATGATATAACATTAGTCGGGAGGTCACTTGGACTAACTGAACAGACTTGGGATGTATTGGAATGATAGGACTTGAAAAAATTAACATTGGGGTATAGTTGTCATGCTCAGGAATTGTCAATTACCTTGTTGCAATTTTGCACGACAACAATGTCCATGAAGATTATAATAGAAAATGCACCAAAGGACTAGACAAAGCGTGGAATGAAAAAATGATGATGGATCATGGGAACCAAAGATGAAAAAGTGAAAAAAAACAAGTGATGACAGTGAACCTAGGGTGGAAACATATGTGTAGTTATTGATGTGTGTGATGTACTTGCATGGTTAGTATGGTGTGTGTTGCCACGAAATATTGTTGCTAATATTGTTAATGTTGTTATTATTGCCCCCATTTGACTGCTTGTTTCCCATACAGCTAGACCTACAAGGAGAAAATGATCAAGTAGTCAAAATATGTATGTATGAATGTGTAAAAATGCAATGTAAAAGACGCATGTATATGTATGTAAAAGCATGTAAATGTAAAATACACAAATGAAAAATATAAATGGAACCTGTGTACCTGATCCATGTCAAGAAAGAGAGACTAAAAAGATATCCTGTACTCCTAGGGTTTTTTTGGCAATCCAATGTCATAGGCTGAAGAAGTATATGGAGGAATTTTGTTGTATCCTCCAACCTTTAACTGCTTCCCTGAACAATGTGTGAAGAGATCTCTGTACGTCTTAGTTTTTTGGGTGATTGGATGCCACTAGCTAAAGAAGTATAGGGAGGAATTCCATTATATCCTCCAACCTTTAACTGCTTCCCAAAATGCTAAGGACTATCATTTCCTATAAAATTCGTTGTATATGGGGTTTGTAGACTGGTCTGAACCCACTCATTATATATAACCCACAATTCCAAGGGTAGAAAGTGTGCTGAATTGAACTGGTGTAGATGAATTGTTTAGTATATAAAACCCCAAATGATGCCCCCCTCTTTGGGGGTGCATGTGACGTCGCTAATAGGATAATGTGGCCCCAAAAGAGGACTAACAACATGAACTTTGAAACTCTACCCTACAGGGGGAAGGGAATGCACTTGGTATAAACCAAGGCATGCACAAACCAGAGGCCATCCAAAGAAAAGTGTTAGTATAAACAAACATGCATATATAAAGCAATGTCTAATCTATGCAAACAGTGTATAAGCTACCAAGCAATGTAGTAATGTAAACACGCAAGAAGACAAAGTAAGCTGCACAAAGTGGGCTTCAAACATGGGAGATCACTCACGATGTCGTAAGACACATAAGGCCAGCATGACCGCATACAAACAAACAAGTGTGCACACTAAACAAAAGGTAATGCCTGCAAATAAGAGCAAACAATATAAGAGAAATATAACAAACAAGTATGGAAGTAAATATCCCTACATAACAAATGTTTCATATGAAGCACCCGTTATCATGTTAGAAAGATAAACAGTATGTCACAAAGCATGTATAACCAAGTAATGAAAAGTGTTAAGTATAAAATGAAACAATAGTACTTAAAAGAGACAAATGTGGATGCCCCCAATGACCAGTGTAGGAAGGGTAGAAGGCAAGCATCCATGATGCATGTCAGAGACTTGTATCCATGATCACAACTAGAAAAATATGTGAATGTGCATGTGTTGATGATATAGAAAAATGACATACAAGTGATCTAATTAGCATGTACAAGCAAATCCAAGCAAGAGTAAAAGTAACCATAATATGCAGTATGTTTTGGATTAATGGAATGGAATACAAGATGGATGGTAAGAGCCACATGCCCCTTGAGTGAATGGAAAGATATTGAGTGAGGTTCATTTGGTTTCCCCCCTTAGCAGTCAAGAATGAACCATAAACGAGAGTGTGTCATCTGGAAATGGTTAAATAGTGTATGTTGTGTCTAATGTGTTGTGATGAGTATGTATGCGTAGTGATGATGATATGCAACATATAGAAGAGATGTGCATCAACCTTATAGCCTAAGTGTATATCACAAAAAAATGAATGCATGAGTGGTGATTTAGCCCTAAAGCATGTATCACTACAAGATGATAGAGGAAGTGACAATGCATCCTATAACGTGTATCACTACAAGATGAATAGTACGGAGTGGTGATGTAGACTAAAGCGTATACAACTACAAAATGAATAGTAGGGAGTGGTGATGTAGCCTAAAGTGTATACCACTACAAGATGATAGAGTAAGTGAAGATTCATCCTATATCATGTGTCACCTTCCTAGAAATGCCACATGATGAAAGGTCGAATGATAAACGCATGATGAATGTAAGGTCCATTTGATTTGTAAACCCTCGATAGTCGAGTATGGACTGAGGAACTAAAGTTCATCATAGGGTAATGATTGCAGCACATAGAAGATGATGTAGTATATGTAATGAAGATGATAAATGACCATGTGATGTGTATGTAGTGTATAGTATTGAATGCAATATGTGTATTGTGCCTAAGAGTGTATAGTATGTAGGATGCAATGCTAGATGAGTATGATAAAGAATAGTATGATGTATGATGTATAAATATGCAAAAATTGAAATGATATGGACTAAATGTAGAATGTTTGACCCAAGATGTGAAACACGATGTGTGGTGTCTATAGTGTAGTGTGTGGGGTTCATGTGTAGTAAGCCCTCAACAGTCAAGTGTGAACCGAAGCACAAAGTGTGTCATCAGGTAATGATAATGCTAAAGTATGAATGAACATGTGTATGTTAGGAGATTGATGTATGAGAATGTAAAGATGATAGATGTGTAGATGTGGCAATGGGCGAGGGGAGATGTATTAGATGTTATGCCCCCTAAGTGTACATGAATGACTGAGCTAACCAATAATTGTGAAGGATGAAGGTCCTCCATCTGTTGCATGTGATGATGAAAATGTATTACCATGCTCTAAGAGTGGTGGTATAGCAGATAGATGTTGTTTTGATGAATTAATTTCATGTGCATGTGATGGATGTGTTGGTATTCAAATTTGTTCTCCCTTTCAAGCCGAGCAGGATCACAGATTTAGCACAGAGCTTAGAGACATATAGATCATGATGTATGTCGTTTTGTAGCTAGGGATGAGATCTAACTGGCCCTTTGTCACTCAGATTTATGGAGAGATGGATAGCACCTTCAAGAGGATTTGACCTATCCTCATTACTTTAGGTCGTGCCTTTTGACCAGGGTGAGAGGACCCGTAGTGTAACCTCTGTTTGATGAAGGAGATAGAGATATCCTTCTTTTACACAAATTTTATGAAGAAAACCTTGGGAAAATAAGGTCAATACTCCATAATTTAACTCTTAAGAGTTGTCACTTCTAAAAGATGGAGATACTTTCAAAACAAGGCTAAGGTTACTGAAGACATTATGAGATCCTAATTGTTCTACATATTTTAGTAAATAGATTTTGTTCCTTTGTTGATATACAGGGCAAGCAGGGGTAGTTCAGGATGGATTCATGGTTTTTGAATAATTTTGGTGGGAGATTAAGTAGGATAAAGTTGATTATACCAGATATTTGAGAAATTTCACAACAATGGACAACTCGACAATAGAAAACTTCATAATAGTTAAGACATTCCTTCAACCAGAAGGTGTGCTTTAATGGAGGCCTAGATCAGCACGTTTTCACATAATCTTTGAGAATATAGAACGAAAGCTCAAGTTAAAAGACTCAATTAAACACAAAAATCTTTGATCAATCATGCCTAAGGTACACCCAAAGACTTACAGACAATCTTTATCAACAAATGACAGTGGAATGATTTTAAATTTGTTTATCTCATCATAGGATGAAGGGTCTTCCTGAAATGAAATTGCAAATGCCACTAAACTATCACAGGGATGAGATTCTTTGTGATTTCACAAAGATTTCAATGTAAGATTGCAATAGGAACAAGAAAAACTACTTGTAGACATTCTAAAACAAAGCAAACAATAATTGCTCCAAGATTGACACAAATTAATTTCAAAATTGCTTAAATTCATCAACAAGGGAAAGCTTCCAGAGCAATCTCAGTGCTCGTCAATGGTTATACATCGGTAACCAACTTAGCATGATAGAAAATCTAACACAAAAGGAAATTAACCAGGTATCTCAGATGGGTTTCTTAGAATACGAATTTTTTCAAATTTTTCTTATGAAATTTAATCCCCGACCCTTTGCAAGAGTATTCTCATTGTATTTATACATTTTACTCACTCAATTTTTCCCCCCAAAAGAGAATAATATTCAAGGGACCTTTGCTTGTTACCAATTTATCTCGAAAAGTGACGTTTAACAAATTTGCATCTGAAAGCTGTCAGGGTGGACCAATTGTGAACCGATCACGTTTCTTGGCCCCTCGACTAATGACTAGGATGTAATGCCACAACTTTTTGGTAATCCTTCTAATCATTTTGATTCTGTCATGCGAGAAATCCCCTTTTTAATCATTTTCTGGAGGCTCTGCACAATTAGATATGATATGTAATCCTTTTCACTCTCGAGGAAACACCTTTTTCATCTTTTGCACCTACAACTTTCATCATTTCATCCTTCTCCCTTCCTTCCTCTGCAACTCTGTCCCGCATCTAGCTTCTTTGGTAATTCCAGTTTTTGCAAGTGCCCAAGCAATTCCAACTTTAAAATATCAATCTTAAAAATCCTTGGACTCACAAATTAAGTTTTGAATCCATTCAATGGCACTTTATAGACAAAGACAACAAGGAATTTCATCAAAAATGATGAAAAATAGTGCGTATTCACATCTCTAGGAGTCTTGGAGCAAAAATGGTGGAAAAACATATGCAATAAACAGCAACCGTTGATTCTTCCCCTTTTCTACTTTATTTTATAATTGTCCACATGTTTCCTTGGCGCAACTGCAAAGAAGAAGTATAGGTGCAAGCTTCCAAATAAGCTCGGGCCTTCACATGCCCTGGGACCAAGAAAAACACCTTTTGGCCTTTGAAAAAGTCTCAATAAAAAGGAGCCAGTGGAAGCCTCCACGTGTTGCCTTGGCACACCTTTGGTATGGTCCTCAAAAGTGAAGACCCTGAACAAGCACGGACTCACCATGTGTCTCAGTCTAGTAGAGTTGTTAAAAAAGTTGAAGGATCAGCGAAAGGCACCATGTGTCTAGGGTCTGAGACAGTTTTCCTTGGTCGTTGAAAATTCCAAGCAAAGGCAGAGTGAGCAGAAGCCTCCAAGTGTCCTCCTAGCACTTCTTCAAAATAAAATTTAGGGACCAGTCCCTAAATAGGTGCGGGTCCCTCCACGTGTCATAAGCCTTAGAAGATTGCTTTGGAAATTTTAAGTATAGAGCGGAGTCGATAGAAGCCTCCACATGTCTCCCTATCGCAATTGTTAATGTGGGACCCTGAGGCTGATCCTCAAATGAGTGCCTACCCCCCATGTGTCCATGGTCTACCAAAATTATACCGACCATATGAAAAATTTGTTTAAGTTTGGGCAAGGCAATGGAAACCTCCACGTGTCTCCCCGGCACAACTCTAAGGCCAAACCAAAAGGTGAATCTTCACATGAGTGTCAGCGCTCCACGTGGACAAATTTTGAGTTGAAGTGAGCCTTAGAGTTTTCAAAGTTCCCTGTCAAGTTGCATCTAACCAAAAAGGGCCATGTTTCCATAGATGCTGCGATGTAAATTTGACTGGGAAAAATACACCTGTCAAACCGTAAAATGCAAGAAAATCCTCATTTGCGCCCGGAAATGAATCCTTCTTTAAGGATAGAGAATTTGGAAATGATATAAGGCCCAAATATGATCCTTTGAGCCGTATCCAATCATGTTTTCACATATATTTGGGACAAAAATCACAGGGACAACAAAACATGATTGTGGAAAATAGAAGGAAAGGAAAAACCTGAGTTTTATGCCCAAGTTACAGATTCTTTCTCATGGACAGAGGAACGAAAAACAAATTCTAGAATTTTAAGTGATCCTCGACCAAGGAAGGGACTGATTGTGGCAACCAAATGGGGGACAGATTTTTTATGCATCAATACGGAGAGATAGAGAAGACGACAGAGCCTGCCAACTAAATAACTTTAAGGATAAATGAGGTGAGATCAATTTGAGCACCAACTGGATGAATGTATGATGAATGTTGTGGAGTCAAAAAATGCATCATAAATCTATGTGATGTTGTGTGTGAAGGTGTTGAAGACCCACGTGGAATAAATCAAGACGGTGATCAACGTCGAGAGGCAGTGAATGTCTTAGGAATGGGCCCATACCTATGTGTAGGACTATCGGAGTGGTTTGGTTATATGGATAATGTGTGAGTCAGGGAACTAAATGTAGATTGTGCTTTAAGAAACATATAATGTGATGTGCTAGAGGAATTAGATGATGTACTAGCTATTGTGCGAGGAGATGACGACCATGGAACAGATGGAGGGACACCGTCAATAGAAATGACCTAATTGTTGTGAATAAATTTAAGTCACAAATTATTCATAGAAATGATATATTGAGAGCGACGAATCCAATTGAGACCAATAATCATGTCACATTCATCAAATGTGTTTCCAATGAGGAAAGGCACAACCAGAGTAAGAGGATGAACCATAACATGTAACTTAACAATACGAAAGGGTTTGTTGAAAGGGTACTCAATTTGTGATTAAGGATAGCCTTGAGAAGTGAAATAGAGCATGCACTAACGGGACATGATGGGTCAACCTTAGTGATGTTAATATAGGTCAAACCAATAGATGCACTGATATGTAAATGATTAGAAGTAAAATTCATGTGATAATTATGATTGGAGAAGAAAATTATTGGTGGCGAAGTGACAGTGCTTACAACTAAGAAATCTAGGACTCTTGATCCAGGAGGAGGTACTGTGTGATATGTATGATTGGCAGAAGATTTGGATGTCTTCTTGTCATGTTGTTGAGATTCTTTGTTAAAGATCTTGATTTTACCAATTTCATTGGTAGGGGCAGAGTTAGTAGACTCTGAAAACTCTAATTTTTTGTCATCAATTATATCTTGGATGATTGTACAAAGTTTGAAACATATATTTCTAGAATCACCCAAGCATCGATGATAATCATAGGGGAATTTCTCATTTTGGTTCATACCTTTTGGTCATGATGGGTCTAACTCAAGTGGTGGGGGAAGGTTATGTTGTTGTGCAAATGTGCAATAGGGATATTGATAATTTCTAAGCATGACAACAATACCCCTGTGTTAATTTTTTCAAGTCTTATCATTCCAAGGCACCCTGGGTCTATCCAGTTAGTCCAAGTGACCTCCAGATTAACGTGATCTCATCCCCTTAGGTGATTTAGGAAATTCCACTCATTCCCCCTAGGTGATTTTAGGACTTCATTAAAAATTGCAAGCTACATGCAGTTGTGGGAAGGGCTATCACTGACCTTCCTAGGGCTGGAGCAACCCCATGGAGCGGAGTAGAAAATCCAAAATAGACATGGAGGTGATTCAAAGGTCTTGGGACATCATGGAAGTGATTCAAGAAGATTTTGGAAGGGCTCGGAGAAGTTGGGGCAGTTTCGCCAAAATTAGGGTTCACAGGCCTAGTTAGTGCACAGGCCAAAACAGTTGTTGTGCTTCCAAAGGTTATTTTGGGAGCTCTCAATGGAGTTAGGGGGAAAATAAAACATCAATAAAAATATAATTCCAATCCCTAAAAAGTGGTGAAATCGTTTTTTTTCACAACACTTTGGAGAATTAGGTCTGCAAGTAGTTTTTCTCATGCACAAGTGGAGTACCAAATAAAAATTACACTATTTTAGGGATCATATGGAAGAATCAATACATAATACACCCACCATTGGATTAAAAATTCCATTTTCAGTTAGGATAATATAACATTTCACCAAAAAATTCCATCGGGAGCTTAAGTTATCATCATCTTGAGTTGTCCTCTTGGAGCGAGTTCGGGAGTTAGCCAAATTTTGGGAGGAAACGTGTCATCTCCAAGAGCCTGGCCGGATTTTGAGTCCCTGACGTCCCTCAAGATAAGTAAAATCAACCATGAAAAATTTCACCCAACCCCCATATGACCTCTAGAACCTCATGTGATCTTCAAGATCGTCAGTTCAGACCCCAAGTGCTTTTAGGTGCTCAAATTTCATGTCATCGGATATCCGCCACGTGTTAGCTCTAGGAGCACCATGGAATTTGAATTCCCCCATTTCCCTCACATTTTAGGGACATCAAACATTTAAAATTCACCCATCCCACTAAGGGATACTTCTGGTCACCCATATGACTCGCTTCCAGCCCCTCAAATTTTAAAACTGATTTTCTAGCTTTCATTCCCTATCGTCGGATCCTCGCCACGTGTAGTCACCTTGCTCACTGTGGAATTTGATGTCCCTCATGTCCCTCACATGTTGGTAATAAAAAACCTTGAAAAATATTCCCATCTCTCATCTTTTCTTTATTTCAAAATTTTAAAAAATCCTCCTACTTCTAACTTCTAACATCTAACTCCTTCATACACAGCTTGCTCTGTAACTTTCTCAGCAACTTCTCACCACCACTCCACCATTACCAAAGCTCAAACCAGCTTCACCAAAGCAATTAAATCCTATACCCCATGGTGATACATAGGTCTTAGAATAATATTTCATCGAGCTAAGAAGAAGAAACGAAGAACAAAGAAAAAGAACGGTGGAAATCCCCATTGCCGTGAAATCGAAATTTGAAGAAATCTTCCAAACCAGTACACGGATTGACAAACCATCTATTGATGATTTATTATCTCTTTAAGGCCATTAAAAAATCATATTCAAACCTCTCATTTGTAGCAAGGAATTCTCATAGTGAAGAAATTTCACTTCCAGCTCCACAAAGAACAAAGTTCAATTTTCTGTCAAACCGGCAACCGGACCGAAGGGAAATTTCACCAATAAGACAAGAATAAAAAACCTATCACAATGGATTTGATTTCATCACAAATGGATAAAAAATCAGACCTGTAAATTTCAAGCTCCATTAATGACCTCTATGACACAGTAGTGGAAAAAATTAGCAAGCTACCTCTCCACTTCTCAAGGTTCCAATGGACGAAATCGCACGAAAATTGGAGGGAATGATCGTTGAAAAATCTAGTTTTGCATGAACTAGTTTTCGCACCATGAAGTCCCTATTTTTTAGGGATATGGAGGGCTATGTTTTTTATCAGCATTATTCCCTCTTTGAATAAGTTTTCAAATTCCCAAAGATCCGGCGAGCGAATTCATCCGAAATTTAGAGGGAAGGGTCTCCAAAAAATCTAGTTTCTTTCAAACTATGTTTCACACAATGAAGTTTCCAATTTCTCGAGATATGAAGGACTAATTTTTTATTAGTATTCTACCCTGGTAGCTCCATACCTGAAGCTCTTACTAGACATAAATTTTCATTTTTCATTTCTGAGCTATCTAGAAAGCGAATCATGATGAAAATTGGAGCATGAGTTCGTGACGAAGAGTCAAATACAAAAAAGTTGTTCCCATGGCAAACATGGGTCGTTTGCACCACTTACTAAAAATAACATATGTTATACTTCCTCGCATGCTATAAATGATGAGCCCCACTGAATTACAATTTCGATCACTCAAGACAATCAGAAAAGGGGTAAAATGGAAAGTAAGACAAAAAACGACTTCTTCCCAAAATAGCAAGTCCCCAAATAACAACCTGCTAAAAATAGCATTATCTCAGGAGCATAGGAGGTTGGAATATGGTAGATGGTTTAGAAGGTGAAAATTGGAGCAAGACAGGTGATATGCCCCAGAATAGCATAACATAGGCTCATATTCTAAAAATAGAAATTTTTCATTTTAGAGTGGAAAATTGCATATGAATTTGTTTTCACTCACCTTACTACTTTTCGGATTCCCTTTTGGATATTGAGATGTGTTTCATGAGTTGAAAAGGAGGAATGAGAACTTTACGAAGGTCTTGGAAGCATCATCTTGATTACAATGGTTTACATAAGCAAATCAAGGCATCGTAAGGCACATCATGTGAATTCATTTTCATCACTTAAGGAACTAAGTGATCTAAAGAGAATTGGTTCTGAACGATTTCAACAAGTCAAAGGGTTCATCAACCAAGTTTCAAGGAGAGTCATCATGGGCATTTTATGTGTTCATATCAAGCTTGCAATGGTAAACATCAAAATATTTTTTATAAACACTCATTCTATGGTCCAGGATGTTCATTGCATCATAGAGTTTATGGTCATCACTAGATTGGGAAAATGATTCAAAGTTATTCAAGGGAGCAATCTTCATCAGTGTAGAAGATCACCAGTGGCAGAAATCTTCACTCAAAGTTCATGGGTTTCATCAAGGCATTCAAAACATTTCATCACGAGGAGTGTTTTCCCCTCTATCCCTTCCCTCTTCCTCTCTTTCCCTCTCTTCTTTCTCTCCCCATTTTAATTCTTCATTATGTGACATCATTGTATTTCATCCTATTCACTTAAGTGACCTATTTTAAATTTGTAAAAATTATTTTCCTAAAATTATAAGAGAAATACTTAATTCATGGAAAAACGAAAGGTCATGAGTCGAATATGGAAATGAAGAGTCATGTGAGGGAGGTGAAAGGACAATCTAGGTTGCTATAAATTGTAATGAGCTCTTCATTCCAAGGGGTTCTAATCCTAAAATTCTTCTAGCTGGTTATATTCTTGTAAGTTTCATGAGAGATATTTTTCTCACTTGTGAGTGAAAAGAGTCAGCCACTTTTCCCCTATTCTCAATGTCTTCCATTCGCATACTACGTACAATTTCTGCTTGAGGCATCAATACAAGAAGGAGTTTTCAAGCCTTTTTTTACTAAGGGGTTTACTCATACTTTTTGTTCATTAAATTCTAATTGGTCTTGTTATTGTTTACAGTATTGTTTCTTCCTAATTTTAGTGCATGTGATGAAATTTCTAACTAGTGTGTGCAGGAATCTAATTTTCTACCTGCAACATTAGTTCTCCTACCTCTTCTCTCACTCCCCTTTCCCACTCTTCAAACAAAGTCTTTCCTAGCAAGAGATTGCTAGTTTTGTCGCAGGGTCAGTGGAGTGCCTCTGTTAGATCCCCGGTCGAAAGGCCACCATAGAAATCCACTTTTACTCGTACATGCACATACGACAACTACACTGATTAAGTATGGGGACTTATATTCCTAAAGCGTTGGCAAGAAATTCACAAGTTTTTCCACCCAAAAATTTTTCTTACCAACAGGGTAATAATATTTCTCTCAAGAATTTGTTTCAATATGCGATGTGGAAACATTGGAAAGTAACCAAAATTACACCGAGGTTGTTGTGACTGAACCTCTTTAGTAGGAGTGACTGCGTTGACGGTGAGTTTAGTGTTGGTTGGCTTAGTGGCAGATGGTTTAAATGACATCTTGTTTGGAAAATGAGTGGAGAACGAAGCTTGTTCCTAATACTTAAGCTTACCTATGGATAGGATTTTAGTCTCACGACGCTTAAGAGCATGAAAAATTTGATCAAACGAAGGAGAAGTTTCAAATAGAACACTCTCTTAAAGAGGCGGTAAAAGACTCTGAATGAACAAGTCCCAAAACTTAGAGTCTAGAAGCACATTTATAATCTTAGCTAGATTGTTCTTATACCTCAAAATGTAGTTAGTGAGGTGTTCATTTGATCCATGTTTAAGTTGTGCTAGTTGAGCATAAGAGATCTTAGAGTCGATATTGATGGATAAATGAGTAAGAAAGGCATCAGCTAGATACATGAATGAAGTTATTGAGTGAATAGGTAGCTCATAAAACCAACACATCGCATACTCGTGGAGACTATGAGGAAAGAGTTTAGCTAAAATAATATGATCATCAGCGAAATCAAGAGAAGCGACATGAAATGCTCTAAGATGTTCCTGTGGGTCACCATGCCCATTGAAAATGGGAATCTTAGGGGTGACAAAGCTAGGAGGAAGTAGATAAGTAAAGATGGTAGGTGTGAATGGAGTATGTAATAATAAGGTAAAATCTAAAGACGGTGATGCATGCGAAGTGGCCTTTTGTAGCTTACGAATTTGAGCTTGAAGGTCGTGATAAAGAGAAGTTAAGTCTTGATTGCCAACGGATGAAACCTGTCATATATGAGAAACTAAGGGCGGCATAAAATGATTAGTAGGAGTATTAACTGAAACATGAACAATAGAGATAGGTGGAAGAGTGAAAGTAAGTGATTGAGTGGTAACAGAGGTTGGTATAGCTGTGGAAGTGTTGAGTTCCACCAAATTTCCAGGTTCCTCATGAGCCACATGTAAAAGTAAGTCTAGATCTTGAGGGTGCTCAGCAATATGATCATTAATGGCCTTAAGATGTTCTTCGGTAAAATCAGTATGAGAGTGAGCCAGGGTAAAAGGATAATAAACCCTATAATGATAAGGTATGAATGAAGATCTTATAAGCGTGGAGATCAAGTTCACAAAAATGATTAACTAAAAGTGTGTGGAACAAAGTAGTTAATGTAATCTAGAAGAACATGTAAATATAGTAAATAAATGCACTAAACAAATATAGAAAGTGACCCAAGAAAATATGAAAATGGAAACGCTAAACCCTAGAGTACTAAGAGAGTAAAAATGAACTTAGTTGATTAGAGGAGCTTGTTAGACTGTGTTACAGAAGGGATTGGAGAAACAAGAAGAAGGAACAACTGTGCAAAGGCCCTGAAAAGGAAGGATCAAAGATACTTGGGTGGACTGGAGTGCCTAGAGAGGGACTGGGGTGCCTATGGGCACCCTGGTCTATAGAATGGGTGCCCTGGTCTGTGCAAAAGGTCCAGAACTAAGTTTCACATATTTTGTAAGTGGTCTGAAACCTTCATTGTCTGTCGCATCAAGTTTTTTTGCATTACACCAAGTGTCACTAATGATCTAGGATGAATAGAAGACTTGCAAAAGACCAGAAGAAGTATCAAAACTCTAAAAAAAGAAAAATGTATATGAATAGGTCAGATTGACCTCGGCTACAACAATAGTGGGCTTACTAACTGAGTGGTGTACTACATTTCATACCTAAATGTAGTTCTAGTGTGTGCGTGAATCATGTGCCCTAGGTGTTCTTGTGTCATTCACACTTTTTGGAGTAGCGAGCTATAACTAGATCTAAAAATGTAGTAGAATGGTGGATGGAATAGAATATAATCCCCTAATATGCTTGTGTGATGTAGATTAACCAACCTTGTGATGAAGCTAAGTGAATGCAAATGATCTCCAAATTCCTTTGATAGATTCAACCCTAGGTGGATGATAGTAGTGACTAGTGCTTGGTCCCTCATTATGGTCTCATAACTTTATAGTTATAGGGTTCTCTTGATCTAATTTCGTAATTAATCCCAAAATGGCCAACCACTAAAAAGATAAGAAGCTAAAATGGCTAGAAAATGCCCAAAAAGTGGCGGAAATTTTCAAAAAGGCTCGGGGTGCCCCTGGTGGGACCAAGGCACCCAAGGGCGCCCCAATACTAACCTGGGTGCCCCAGTCAAAGATAAAATATGCAAAATGATAAAATTTGACTGGGCATATGGGTGCAAGAGGTCAGGAATGATGAAAGAAAACAAAGTAAGTACTTTCTTCACTCAAAAACCATATGAATAGTTGTATGAGACTGGGACTAAATAATGTCTAAAGTGCATGATTTTATGTCTACGGTTATTAAGTACTTTAAAACATGATTTTATCTCTCTCTCTCTCTCTCAAGCATGGGTTGGTTGAGATATTCATTATGAACTATATATATTTTGGTTTATTTGTAAATATGGAAATGTTTTGCTATTTTGTGAGATTTAGCTCATTTCAAACTTGATCGTTAACATTGTTTTTAACTCTTAAAGAGCGTTACTGTTTTGACCTATCCATAATCATTATTTTTTTTGGTCTGTGGAATGAAATCTAGGTAAATATTGGGAACAATATGGTTTTCTTATAAAGCAATGATGTTATTCTTCTCCCTCTTCATACATTATGAGATTTGAAATATTAAGTGAGAATTTGAAAGGTACTCACTAGTTTGATTCATTTGATAATAATGGTAATTGAGCCATTTTGGTTTTAGTCACTCGGGAATAATAGAAAATAGGTAATGGGTTAGAGTCAACTCATTCATTAAAAATGTGTTCATACCTTCTTGAATCTTGTTGAAACTTATTTTTTATGATTGAGGAATTAAAGAGCGAGATAGAATTGTGGCTCACTTTTGAGCACTGTTGTTTGAGTTAGTTTTAACGATCTTTACTTAAGCATGACATATCTATATGACTGAAAGGTTCCTTCTAATATATTGTTGATATTATTCTTTTACAAAAAAATAAATTGTTTGTAAACAAAAGATAGGAGGAATTGAATGATACAAACTTGAATTCTAATCTTGGACTATTGTAATAAATGACAGCGATAGTTTGATACTATCATCTATATGATAAGTTTATCAGGTTGATTTTATGTACCGAAAGTAAACATATTGTTTTAATATGAAGTATCATTTTATATGTGAATTCTATAGAATACTTATTGTAAACTAGGAAGTTTATTATTATATCGTATTGATTATGAATAAAGTTAATCATAATTTATTCAATTATTTCATCATGAATATGACATGGAATATGAGTTTGCAAACTCATGCCAGTTTTTTGAATTGACCGATATATATTTTCTCTCTCCTACAATTTGCAAGAAAGGATGACATTCTTAAAGTGACTGTTTGGATTGTTTATGATTGATTTACGTCATAAGATATTCTAATATGAATCCGAAAAGGATTATTGTAAACATTGTAAATGTGAAAAGAAGGTCTTCGTACCAATGTATTATTCTTGATGAATTCGTATATCAAATTATTAATGACAGTTTAAGGATTATCCTTATTTAAATTAGAATATATTACTTGGCTTATTTGTGAACTTATATTGTTTGATATGAAAATAAGTATATGTTGTCTATATAATTGATTATAAATAAAGATCATTAATCTTATGATATATATTAATTTATAATTTCCTTTTGTTCAATTGAAATGATCAATTATATTCAATGACGACACATAGGTAATAAAGATAACAATATAATGAAAATCAAATAAATTTATTGTTGTACCTTATGGAATTAAATGGACTAATCATGAAAGGTAATGTACTTAAAAGAATAAGGTCTATCCTTAACATATGAATGAAATAATTGATGTGGAATATGATTAGTAACATATACTTAACGATGAATACTACGTTGAGTTAGTTTAACAAGAGGAACTAATGAAATTTAGTAATTTGTTGAGTTACTATAACCCTCTTTCAATAATCTAATATTATGTATCAACACATTATAATGTGTCATAAAGAAAGACTTAGTTACTTCATCTATTAAAGATAACTTAAAGTGTATAAGAAGTGTATATTTTATGTCCCTTCATCTTCTCGTTAGTATCATACCTGTTCCAACTTAGGATGGCTATGGGAATGGTAATGAGGGTGTAATTATGAAAATCATTACATGATCATTATCTTTCCCATAGGGATCCTAAGGTGGTACTAATAGGATCCTTTCAATTAGTAGGATGAGTCAGAAATGGACTCTTCTTCTTCAAAACTAAAGCATCTTCTTAAACAATGAAAAGGAATCCAAATAACTATATTGATATTGTTTTGTAGTGATAGAAGACTATTTTCTTAGGCTAGTGTGTTGTCTCAAAACTTGCTTGCAAAGAAATGCTTGAAAACTTTGGCCAAAGTAATGTAATTGTTGACTACATTGTTATTCACTAATCCCCTAAATCAATGGTGTCGAGAACCGGATCGAAGTTGCATAAATATCTTCATGGTAGGCACTAAGGAGATGCACATGTTCTCATGACCTATAAAAGGTTTAGCCAAGTATACATGGTATACACACTTGTATAGAGTGATCAAGGGAGATCGGGATGATCTAGTAGACCCTTATAGCTACACATGGTTATTGTATGTTATAAAGATGGATTCTTGAATATTAAATAATGTTGGATTATTTAGCAGTAAGATAATTAATAATTTATATTCATTAATAATTATTAATTGAACTTAAGGGGTTTTTTTTTAACAAAATTCCCTTAATTTAGATGAATCATAACATGGGTGTTACAATTTTGGTATCAGATTTTTATGTTTATTATCTCTTGGACTCAATGGGTTCATAACACTAACATACATCTTATCCTTTTATTAACAAGATACGATGGTAAGAAGAAGGGTGAAATATTGATGATGGAAGTTGCTAATGTTGAAGGTTCAATGGTTAAGAAGTTAGATAAAATTATAACAATCCTTCAGGACACTTGAAACCAGATAGTTGCCTTGGAGTAGCTAGTAGTGGGTAAAAATGATGAGTATGAGAAAGAACATAATTGAACAACAAGATGATAACAATGAGCTAAGGGATATAAGATATCACTTAACTGTTGAACTATTTAAGAACATAAAAAAGAATCAGCTCACCCAAAATTGATCGAACAACCTTGGGAGATGGTGCTGAAAATTAGTAAAGTGAGATGGGGAATTGTTTCAAAATAAGGAATTTTCAAAAGAAACCAAATTAGTTTGAGGTCCTTTCCATCTCTCCAATGAATCATCCTCATGGTGGGATAACCAAAAGATGGAGTTAGGAGTTGATGTTTCTTGCTTCACTGGGATTAGTTCAAGGTTGTTTTTTCATGAACGTTGGTTTCCTCAACTCTATTTTGATAAAAAAAAATCTGAGTTTTAGAATTTAACACAAGGTAAACTAAGTGAGGTAGAGTATTGGGAACATTTTACTAAGTTACTAACATACGTCCCTCAATACCATAAGGATGACAAATTCATAATTTGTAACTTTATCATGGGGTTAAAACCAAATATAGGAGGTGAAGTAAACGTTCATGGACCATATACAATGGAAACTTTGTTTGAAAAATCCATAAGGCAAGAATAGAAATTGCAAGCAATTTCAACCTTTATAAAAGATGAAACATAAGAAAAGAGTTAGCTCACCTACCACCATTAGCTCCTAGAAAAACATGGTGGAAGAAAGAAGGCAGTAAATTGAGGACTGTTAGGAAAAATATAGAACTAAACATGATGTAAATATAAGAAATGAATGAGAAGAACAATGTTGTTTATGGTAAAAATAAATTTGAGAGAAAAGGGCATATTAGGGGATGTTTTACATGTGGTGGTGAGCACTATGTAAACAATTTCCCCCTGAAAATCATAAGGGAATAACCAACAGTAAAGAATTCACACTACAGTGGGTAATTCCAAGGTGAGAAACATGCTACCCCAATAGAAGTGTTGGGTAAGATTTATGGTTTTCCTGTTACTATTTTATTTGACACCGGTACTATCTGAGTTTTTGTTTCTATAAATTTAGCTATAAAACTTATCTAATAAATTGGATTTATGGAAAACACATGGACTGTTCAATATGGGAATGATGTTATTCATACGGTAGACCAATCTATGTTTGAGGAATCATTGGAATTACCTAGTTTTACTAATAAACTTGACCTTTACATGACTCCCTTAGGGTCTTATGACATCATTATAGGAGTAAATGTGATTGTCCAAACACAAGGAAATAATGGACTGTTTTGAAAAATGAATAGAATGTCTTAATGACATGTAGAAAACAACTATCATTTAGGGCATTAAGAGATATTTTGAAGTTAGAAAAATCTCTTCATGCAACTAAGAAAGATAAAAATAAAGGTTGCATATATTGTATGCAATCAAAATTTCAGATTTTAGTGAGGAAGGTAAGACTTCCTTGGAATATTTTCCCCTTTTACGAGAGTTTAAGGATGTCTTTTTGGAATAATTATTTTGGACTTCCTCCTAAAAGAGAGTTTGATTCTACAATTGATATTAAACCTAGAACTGAACCAATATAAAAATCACCTTATAGAATAACAACAAGTGAGTTAGTAGAACTGAAAACACAGTTGCATGAAATTTTTTCAAAAGGTTTGATCTAACCTAGTGTGTCTCCTTGGGGAGCAATGATCATTTTCATTAAAAAGAAAGATGGAATGTTAAGACTATGCATTGATTATCGCATGCTTTAACAAAGAAACAAAAAATAATAGATATCATTTGCCAAGGAATGATTTTTTTGATCAGATGAGAGATGAATCTGTTTATTCTAAGATTGACTTATGATCTGGTTATCATCCTCTAAGGATAAAATATGAAGACATTCATAACACAACACTTAGAACATGATATGGGCATTATGATTTTATTGTTTTACCATTCAAACTCACTAATGCACTTCTTACATTTATGAACCTTATGAATAATATTTTTCAAGAATACTTAGATAAGTTTGTTCTAGTTTTTCTTGATGATATTCTGATTTATTCAAAGAACATTGATGAGAATAATGAACACTTAAGAATAGTGTTAGAAGTGCTTAGAAAAAGGAAAATTTATGGAAAAATTTTGAAATGTTATTTTTATTAGAATGAAGTACAATATCTTGGCCACATCATAAAAAATGATGGGATTTCAGTTGACCCATCAAAAAATCAAGACTATAACTATGTGGCCAACACCTAAAAACATACATGAGGCAAGAAGTTTTATGGGAATGGCTGATTATTATCAAAAATTTGTAAAATATTTTCAAGAGTGGCTGGACCAATTACTTCATCATAGAAAAAGGATAAGAATTTTATATGGACTGGTAAATGGGAAAATACATTTAATTTTTTGAAAGGAAAAACTTACAATATCACCTGTATTGAAGGTTATGGATCCCAATGGAAACTTCACCATGGTAATGGATGCTCTAGTGAAGGTTTGGGAGGAATACTTCTTCAAAATGATCATATAATTTCTTATGAGAGTAGAAAATTAAAGGTGCATGAGTAGAACTATATTCCCCATGACTTAGAACTTGTTGTCATAGTTCATGCCTTACAAATATGGAGGCATTTTTAGCTAGGAAAGCCTTTTTGAATTGAAAAAAACCATTTGGGGCTGAAATACATATTTACGTGGTCTCAATTTGAACTCAAGACAATGTAGGTTTCTAGAATTTATATCCCAATATGACTTTGATATTAGTTACATCTAATGGAAAGTAAAATCGAGTGAGTGACAAATGTGAGTCAAAAGAAGCATATTTCCGTAATTGTGACCCTCAAAACACATTTTAAGGAAGAAGTTAAGGAAACAACTTCAAACTCATAAGTATTATCAACATGTGAAAACTGTGTTAGAAAAAAATCTGAATGATAGAAGATACAAAGGTTTTATGTGTGATAATGAAGAAGTCTTAAATTATGAAAACAAAGTTTATGTTCCCTTGGGTAATGATTTTAAAATGAAAGTCATGAAATAATTTCATGATGCACCGAATTTCAATAATTTGAAGGTAATAAAATTGTTAATAAATAAGGAAAGAGAAATTTAAGCTCATTTGTGAGCGGTTGAAATAAGTTGTTAAATGGTAAAAAATTTACACTAATTTAAAAAGAATCGATTGAAAATTGAGCAAAGGGATAAGGTATTTTTGGGGGTTAAACTCAAAATGAACTCTATTTCATTTGGCAAGGCTGCCAAATTGTCACCTAGATATGTAGGACCCATTGAAGATCCTAGAAGGTGATAATTTTGGTGGCTTATATATTAGTATTACCTCCCACATTGTCCAGAATGCATAATGTTTTTCATATATATTTGCTTTCCAGATGATATAACACATGTCATAAATTGGAACTCATTGCAGGTTTCAAGCACCAAGAATCATCATAGTTGAAGCAATAAGAGTGTTGGAAACTCACATGTTACATCTCAAAAATCATGAAATTGCATGATGTAAGGTCCAATGGAACCAATATTTTGAGGACAACGTAACTTGCGAGAACATGGATGACATGAAAGTTACTTTCCCTTCCCTGTTTACTAAACAAAACAATTATTTTGATGATATTTTATGGATTTCATTTTATACTATTGATTATGCTTTAATGAAATTTAAGCCATATTGTTGACTTTGTAGAAATAGCTTGATATTATCAGGTTGATTACAACCAAGTTTTACAAACTAAGGTTGAATAAGTTCTGAAAATTTTCAAATTGGAACTTTATGATAAAATGAATTGTTTTCTTTTATGATGATTTTGAGTTTGTTTTCAATCGATATGATAATGAAATGCTTAAATTTAAATCATTGGGATGATGTTTCTTTTAAAGGGGAAGTATGTAACACCCTAGACATAATACATTAAAATCTTTCATTTAACATGAAGGAAAGGGTTTGTTGGTTATGATAAGTTGATTCATTGAGAGCTAAGGTAATTACAAGGAAATAACAAATTGGAAATAATAATGTGTATATATATGTTTTTTAAATATTTAATTAATTAATAATGAATATGGTTAATACACACACACAAACACACACACACACACACATATATGTTTTATTTAAATTTTGGGTATACACACATACATACATACATACATATATATGTGTGTGTGTGTGATGATATTTAAGCACACGCGTCCAGGCACGCATGTGTGTGTGTGTGTGTGTGTGTGTGTGTGTGTGTCTAATGATGATTCTATAGCTAATGACACATATTGTATAGTTATTATATATGTGTGTGTGTGTGTAAACATATATATGTACACACACTGTCACAGATATGTCCCATGATGGGAATATTTATTAATTCATATTCCCACCATTTGGTTGTAATTTTTATAAGTTAATGTGGCATATGTGATGGGTCTTGGGACCACCTTGTGTAATGTTTGCTTAATATGTTGGTCATAGACCACTTAGCATTGCATTGTTTAATTTTGGATGATATGGTTTGGATATTGGTCATGGACCACTTGGCATAAACTTTGGTAAATTAGAGTTTGTAGCATGCAAGGTTTATGGTTTTTTTTGAGTTTTGAAGGCCATGACATGGCACTGACAGTTTAATAGGGAATTAATGTCAGGTTCCTTGGGATTGGTAGCTTCTCCAAGAAGCTAAACATGCATTCACTACCCTCCATTCACATTTTTGCATTGCATTTGTTTTTTTGGTTTTTGTTATTGGAAGTTCTACATGAAGATTTATGGATATTTTCATGGAGGACTATTTTTAGACTGTGCATGGAAAATTTATGGAATTTATTCTATCACATTTATGATGGTATATTTGGTATTTAAATATCCTTTTGGAATGTTTGATGAGGTTTTTGGAGGCATTCGATTTGAGAAGTATTTCAAGGAATTTTGAAGGAAAAGAAAATCAGGCATGGGTTTCTTCTCACATTTCTTTTTATTTTTATGATGAAATAAAGGAATACATTTTTTTTTGATTTTACTTTAAATATGGTTTTTGAGAATGAGAAGTTCTGAATATTTGTATTTATGGGTTTCTTTTGTAAAATATAGAAAATGGGAAATCAAAAATAATGAGTTTGTATTTTTTGAAATTTAGAATAATGAATGTCATTTGAATTTCTATTGTTGTTTAAAAGGTAAATGCATGTATTTATTTTAAATAAATCTAGAAAAGAAAACATTTAGCTACATGTGGTTGTATTTTAAGTTAAAGTGAGAATATTTTTTGTATTTCTTGATATTGGTTGGCAAAACTAGAAATAGAAAAAGGCAAGGTTGAATACAAAATGTTTGGCTTATTATGTGAAATCAAGAACTGATTTCATTTGGGTTTTGGGTTCATATTTAAATATGGACAATTGAGTGCAGAGTATTCTAGAGCTTCGTTTAATGTTTGAGGGGTTTCATCTCATATTGAGCTCACCATTTTAGATGGTTTCAAATCATTATTTTATAATGCTCTTATGGAGTTAACTTTGTTATTATTGTTTTATTTCAATACTTTTGGTGGTTTTTCTAGAACAATATTGGAACAATTCTCTTAGATATTGGGTTGACTATATTTGTGGAGTTTTTAGCTCATTTTAATATAGTTGTTATCTTCATATCGAGCTTATACATTTAGATAGTTTTTGGTTTAGTGAACTTATTTTGAGAGTCTCTTATAGAGATGTGTTGTTTTATTGTTGGTTTCAATCCTCCTTTGGTCTTGTGAGCACCATTTGCTACTCATCTCTTAATGGGCTTGACTGTATTTGTTGATTCTAGCTCATTATGAGATTTGTTGTTATGTTTGTTTGTTATTAAGTACTTTAAAACATGAATTATTGATCTCTCTCTCTCTCTCAAGCCCGGGTTGGTTGAGATATTCATTATGAACTAGATACGTTTGGGTTTATTTGTATATCTAGAAATGTTATGTTTTGTTATTTTTGTGAGATTTAGCTCATCATTGAACTTGACTGTTAACATTGTTTTTAACTCTTAAAGAGCATGACTGTTTTGACATGTTATGATCATGAATTTTTTTTGGTTCATGGAATGAAATTTGGGAAAGTATTGGGAACAATATGGTTTTCTTATAAAGCAATGATGTTATTCTTCTCCCTCTACATACATTACGGGATTTGAAATATTAAGTGAGAATTGGAAAGGTACTCACTAGTTTGATTCATTTGATAATAATGGTAATTGATCCATTTTGGTTTTAGTCAATTATGAATAATAGAAAATGGGTAATGAGTTAGAGTCAACTCATTCATTATAAATGTGTTCATACCCTCTTGAATCTTGTTGAAACTTAGTTTTATGATTGAGAAACTAAAGAGTGAGATAGAATTGTGGTCTCCCTTGAGCATTGTTGTTTGAGTTAGTTTTAATGATCTTTTACTTAAGCATGACAGATCTATATGATTGAAAGGTTCTTTTGATATATATTTGTTATTATTATTTTATGAAAAATAAATTGTTTGTAAACAAAACATAGGAGGAATTGAAAGATACAAATATGAATTCTAATCTTGGATTATTGTAGTAAATGACAACACTAGTATGATACTTTAAGTTATAGAATAAGTTTGATTATGGTTGTTTATCATTGAAAGGAATGAATTTTGAATCATGGATGTGACTTCTATTTAGTAAATGTTTCTAATCTTGGATTGTTGCAATAAATGAGAACATTAGTATGTTTTTATCATCTAAATGTTAAGTTTAATAGGTTGGTTTCATTATGTGAAAATTAACATACTATTTTTATTTAAGAGGAATTATCATTTTCATATTTGTGTTTGATACAATACTTATTGTAAAATAGGAAATTTATAATTATATCATGTACTGATTATGAATCAAGTTAACCATAACTTATTCAGTTATTTCATTATGAATACAACATGGAATATGAGTTTGTGAACTCATGCCAGTTCTTTGAATTGACCCATATATTTTCTCTCTCCTACAGTTTGCAGGAAAGGATGACACTCTTGAAGTGACTGTTTGGATTTTTATGATTGATTTATGTCATATGTTATTTTGATATAAATCCAAAAAGGATTATTGTAATCATTTGATAACGTGATTGGAATTCCATCACATCTTTTAAAAGGGAATTTTGCCCAATGTATTATTTTTGATGATTTGTATATCATTATTATTGAAAATTAAGGATTATCCTTATTTAAAATAGAATATATGACTTGGCTGATTTGTGACTTATCTTGTTGGATATGAAAATAAGTATATGTTATTTATACAACTAATTATAAATAAAGATGATTAATCTTATGATATATATAAATGTTGATTTCATTGATTCAATTGAAATGATCAAGTATATTAAATGATGACACATATAGACAATAAGGATAACAATATAATGAAAATGAGGTAAGGTTATCATTGTACCTTATGGAATAAAATGGACTAATCATGAAAATTAATGTACTTAAGAGAATAAGGTCTATCCTTAATGAGTAAATGAATGAAATAACTTGATGCAGAACATGATTAGTAACCTATACTTAATGATGAATACTACGTTGAGTTAATTCGATAAGAGGAACTAATGAAAGTTAGTAACTCATTGAAGTTACTATAACCATCTTTTGAGAATCTAATATCATGTATCAACACATTATAATGTGTTGTAAAGAAAGACTTGGATACTTCATCTATCAAAGATAACTTAAATTATATAAGAAGCGTATGTGATATGTTCCTTCATCTTCTCGTTAGTATCCTACCCATGCCAACTCAGGATGGCTATGCACGAAGGGTAGTGAGGATGTAATGATGAAAATAATTACGTGGTCACTATATTTTCCATAGGGATCCTAAGGTGGTACAAATAGGATCCTTTTGATTAGTAGGATGAGTCAGACATGGAATATTCTTCTTCAAAACTAAATCATCTTCTTAAAAATGATAATAAATATAGATAACTATATTGAGACAAATGTGTGGTGACATATGACAAGTTTCATAGGCTAGTGTGCAATGTCAAAATCAAGCTTCCAAATAAATGCTAGAAAAGTTAGCTGAAAGTAATGTAATTACTCACTACATTATCTATTGACTAATCCCCTAAATCTACAGTGTTAGGAACTGGATGGAAGTTGCATAAATATCTTCCTATTAGGCACTAAGGAGATGTATAGGTTATCATAACATATAAAAGGTTTTACTAATTATACATGGTATACACACTCATTAAGAGAGACTTAAGGGAGATCAGGATGATCTAATAAAACCTTACAACTACACATGGTTATTATATGTTATCAAGATGGATTTAGAATATTAAATAATGTTGGATCATTTAGCAACAAACTAAATAATAATGTTACTAATTAAAAAGCATTAATTGAACTTAAGGGGTTTTTTTAATTTCCTTAATTTAGATGAAGCGTAACATGGGTGTTACTGATTAACTAAAATAGAAATATATTCTAGTGTAATCGAATGTTATAGGAGTAGTAAAATGACTAAAAAATGGAATAGTAAAATACTTAAATATACCCATGCAAACTAATCTATAAAATATGAAACCCTAATATGCAAGAAGGGTTAATAAAATTTGTATTTGATTCATAGATGTCACGGGATTGTGTCCCATAGTGTAGACCAGGCGAACAAGAGGAGGAAACAACCACACATAATCCTAAAAAATGTACAAATTTGAGCTATCTAACTAGACTAGGGTGCCTGGAAAGGGATAAGGGTGCATTGTTATGAGATCTGGGCACCCCGGTCTGATAGAAATGGCCAGAAAACCTCCTCTGGAATGTCATTGGATGTTTTCCTATGTTACTTCCTTTAGTCGTGTGTATGTCTTTGTATGATTTGCCAATGTCATTGTAAGACCTGCAATAAATAATCACCTATAAAACCCCAGACAAAACATCAAAACCCTAAAAAACAAAGATACATTTGAATGGATTAGATTATCCTTAGTTTCCAAATTCATGGACTTATCACTGAGCAATTCACTACATCTCAAACTCAATGTAGTTATTGGTGTGTGTGTGTGTGCAATCATGCCCTAGCTTGCTCTTGTGTCAGTCACAGTTTGTGAAGTAATGAGCAAATAACTAGATGTAGAATGTAGTAAATGTGTGCATGGAAATAATAGACTCCCCTCCTATGAAGTGTGATACAGATGAACCATCCTTATGTGTCTTGTGATGGATATAAATGGATGCAAGTGTAGCTTTAGATGCCTTTGATGGATACAACTCTAGATGGTGATAGCAGATGCTTAGTGCTTATTCCCTCATTATGGTCACACAACTTTATATTTATATGGTTCTCTTGTTCTAATTTCATAATTAACCCCGAAGAAATCTGACCACTAAAAATATAGAAATCTCAAATGGCTAGAAAGTTCCCAAAAGTTAAGAGTAAAGTGCAAAGAGGATCAGGACGCCCCTGAGGGGACCAGGGTGTATGGGGTACCCAATTCCTAGTTGGGTGCCCCAATCAGAAATAGGAACAACATAAAATGACAATACGGACTAGGAAAACTGCTAGTGTAAGATTGAATGTAACGACAGACAAGAAAATGTAAAAATGGCCAAATACATGAATTGATTACTACTCCTTCACTTAAGATCCATATGAATAGTAGTATGAGACCGGGACTAAATAATGACTCAAATTGCATGATTTTGTGTCTACATTTTCCCCACTTTATGGTTGGTGAGTGGAAATAGCTTGATAACATAAATAGATATAGATGCGTACCCGATATTCCATGTAGAGTGATGTAGCAAATGTGTGCCAAAGGAATTGATAAAGTGTGGAGTGATAAAAAAACTTGGAGCATGGAGACTAAAGATGTAAAAAAATGTAAAAAGTGATGAAATTGAACCTAGGGTGAGAATCATGTGTGTAGATGCCAATGTGTGTGTGTACCTACATGGTTAGTATTGTGTGTGTGATGTACCCCACCATGTGTGTTGTTATTGATTGTTTTCTTCCTATATGGATGGACCTGTAAAAGAGAAGATGGTCAAGTATTCAAATATGCATGTATATGTGTAATGTGTAAAAATGCATGTATATATGTAAAAATCATATAAAGAATAGTATAAATGAAATTGAAAAAGGAACATGTGCACCTAATCTATGATGAGAAAAGGGGGGGTATAAAGGATATCATGTAACTTATCAATGAAGTGTGAGTTTTTTGGGCAATATCACAACATTGTGGCCAAAGAAGTGTAGGGAGAAATATGTGTTATTCTCCAACCTGTAACTAATTCCTGAGAGTTGAAATGAAGAGATCTTTGTACTACCTAGTTTTTTTGGCAATTCAACACCACTGCCATGAAGAAGAGTAGGGAGGAAATTCCAATGTTCTTCCAACCTGTAATTTCTCCCTTGAGAGTGCTAGGGACAATTTTCCCTATAAAATTCATTGTGTATGGAGTTCTTTAGATTGGTTTGAACCCCCTTGCTATGTATAACCCATTGTTTCAAAGATGAAATGAAAACTAAAGTTGTATCGGTACTGTGTTGTGTAGTGTGTAAACCCAAATGACGCTCCCCCTCTTTGGGGGTCCATGTGACATCACGAATAGGAGAATGCAGCCCCAAAAGAGGACCTACCATGTAAATTGAAACTATACCCTGTAGGGGGAGGGAAATGTGCTTGGTAAATACCAAGGCACACACAAACAAGTGGCTAGGAAAAAAGTGTTAGTATGAACAAGCATGCATGTATAAGACAAGTGTAACCCAAACAAATCAATGTGTAAGCTAGAAGATAAGCAGATAATGTAAACACCCAAGAAGGAAAGAAGACAATGTAAACCACAACAAAGTCAGATTGCAAACATGGGACACCACTCATGGTTTCACAAGACACTCAAGTCTGTAGTGGCCAGTAAACAAACAGGTATGCAGACAAGACAAAGGGAAAATCCCGCAAACAAGAACAAGCAATAGCAGAATAATGTAACAAACAAGTATGGAAGACAAGTATCCCTTCTATAAAAAATGTTACACATGAAGCACCAGTAAGAAAGTTAGAAAGATAAAATGTATGTCAAAGCATGTAATAAACCAAAGAAGTGTGCTATGAACAAAAATAAAAAAATAGCACCTATAGAAGATGAATTTGGATGCCCCCAAGAGCTGATGTGGGACTGGTAGTCAAGTATGCATGTTGTATGTAGTATCCATGTATAGCTTGTGATCAAAACTAGAATGCAAGTGAATGTGCATGTGTGTATGGTAATGATAATGATATACAATATATCTATCTATCATGTGTAATAAAGTGAACATGTAAAATTAAGTGCAAGAAAGAATAAATGAAACCATAAAGTGCAGTATGTTATGGATGGATGGAATGGAATGTAGAGTGAATGATAGGAGTATCGTGCCCCCCCCGAGTGAATGGAATTGTATCCAGTGATGTTCATTTAGTATGCCCCCTTAGTACTCAATAATGAACCATAAATGAGAGTGTGTCATTAAGAAATGGTCAAACTATGTGGTGTGTGTAACACATTGTGATGAGTGTGTATTGATGATATGTGACATAGAGATGAAGGATGCATGACTCTTTAGCCTAAGTGTATATCACGACAAGATGAGTAGAAAGGAGTGATGATTTAGCCTAAAGTGTATACCACTAAACAATGTAAGAGAAAGTGATGATGGATCCTATCATGAGATGATGCTAGAAGAAGTGACCCTATAGCCTAAATAATATATTATAAATCCTAGGAATGTCACATGAGAAAAATAAGCTTGAATGATGAACATATGAGTGTGATGTGATCCGTCTGTGTTATATACCCTCAACAATCTATTATGGACCGAGAGACTAGAGTGCGTCATCAGTAAGTGAGTGCATCGAGTAGAAGAGTAATGTGTAACATGTGTAGGATGTCCATATGTAAAGGGTGTGATGGTGTATAATGAAATATGCGTAGATGACCTAAGATGTGTAAATTCATAGTATGATGTAAGATGCACTATGTAAATGATATGTAAGGTGTAGGATGTAAAATGTAAGATGACGTGTATGATGCACAATATGTAATGGCTATGGTGTAGTATGTGAGGCATGAATATAATGTGCATGATGTATATAGGAAAATGTAATATGTACTATGGATGTCAATTGTAGAATGTATGAAGACGTGTAATGTCAATAGTGCATTGTATGGGGTTTATGTGTATGGAATGTCCTCAACAATCAAGTGTGAACCGAAGCACAAGAGTGTGTCATCAGGTAGTAACGATGTGATTTTATGTCAAATTATCAGTGTAATAAGAATATTTTGGATTTTTATGTGATGAAGATGTAATATGCATGTTTGTTGCTTAGAAGAGGGAAGGGGATGATAAGCGACATCCCCCCCAAGTATGTAAGTGATGGAAATTTAGTCAAAATATGTTAAGTGGATCAATGTAAGGAGTATTTTCTTTGAAAAAAGTGATTGGATGTTGAAGTCAAGGACTGGATAGGGTCCTTAAATTGTGAGAGTCAAAAGATGTCATCTAGAGTGTGTTTTGTCTTGTGTAATGAGTGGTTGTTTTTTGACCACATATGACTTGAGAGGTGTAGGAATTGCATTGATCTTTGATGGGGTTGCTTAGTTTGGCTCTATAATATTGTAGATGACTAATGCAAGATGAAGTTTTGGACTAATTTGGAGAGTTGGTTTCTTGACTTGAGTAGATTGCATAGGTGGCACTTGAGTGATGGAAGAAAGAAACACTAGAAGTGATGATGTGATGCTCATTAGACATAGATGAATCAGATTTAGGAACCCACTGAGATGTAGCATTTGTATATGGGCATGTAACAGAATGTTGTGCATTGAAGGAGATAAATCCCTGATGCTCAAGATGTTTGATTCTTCATTGTAAAGCATAACAATCATTTTCATGTTATGGCCATTGATCTGATGGTAATTGCAATATGGATTCCCTTGATATTTTTCTAGTCGATGAGGAGGATAGTAATGAGTAGGTGACAAAGTGATCAATTGATGACTAAGGATCTTAGTAAGAAGGTCAGCGTTGCTTAGTATTGTGATCAAAGATGAGAGGATTTGGTAATGGTATGATTTGAGGCTCACTGATATGAGCACATGTAGTAGACATGGAATGAGGATGAGATGGAGAGGGAGAACAAACATGAGCCTGAGAAGCGTCCTTAAGATGTTGGATTTCAGATTTGAGGGATGTAATTGTGGATTCCATATCCTTAAATTTGTCTTAAAATAAAGAATGAAAAGCTTGAATTGATTCCAACATGGATTGATTAGATGGAGGATCACGAAGACTAGGGTCGTTAAATAGATGATCAAATATATGACTTATTTCGTGTGGCAGTGTATCTTTAGGAAGATACATGGTGTTAGGGATTTTTGCCTAACAACCTAGAAATTAGGATGCATCATAAGAAAATAAGACAAATAAATTTAAGGATTTTTAGGATCCATGATAGAGGAAAAATGAGGATCATAAGCGTAAAGATCGAGTTAAAATAAAAATATATTCTAGTGTAATCTAATGTTATAGGAGTGGTAAAATAACTGAATAAATGAAGTAATAAAATATTGAAATAGTACCCAATAAATCTAAGCAATGAAATGTGAAACCCTAATGTGCAAAAAGGGGTAAGAACGCCTTAGCTAATTCGATGTTGCTGCATAACTATGTCGTAGTGAAGACCAGGTGAACATGAGAAGGAAATGACTGCACAGAAGCCTGAGAAAGTACATAGTCTGAGCTATCTGACTGGACTGGGGTGCCCGTGGGTGCCCTGGTCTATAGAAATGACTAGTAAACCTCCTATAGAGCGTTGTTGGATGTTCACATGTGTTCACTTCTAGTCACATGAATTTCACTGTATGATCGCCAATGTCGTTGTAAGACCTATAATAAAGAATCACCTACAAAAACCTAGGCAAAGCATCAAAAACCTAAAAAAATAAAGATGCATATGAAGGGGTGAGATTGTCCTCAGTTGCCAAATTGATGGACTTATCACTGAGCATTGCACTAGATCTCAGACCCAATGTAGTTTAGGTGTGTGTGTGCGATCATGCCCTAGGTTGATCTTGTGCCAACCGCACTTTGTGAAGTAACGAGCAAATAACTAGATGTAGAATGTAGTAAATGTGTGCATGGAAACAATGGACTCCCCTCCTATGAAGTGTGATGCAGATGAACCAACCGTGTATGCCTTGTGATGGAGCTAAATGGATGCAAATGTACCTTTATATGCCTTTGATGGATGTAACTTTAGATGGTGATAGTAGATGATTAGTGCTTGGTCCCTCATTATGGTCACATAACTTTATATTTACATGGTTCTCTTGTTCTAATTTTGTAATTAACCCCAAAAAGGTTGACCACAAAAAAGATAGAAATCTCAAACGGCTAGCAAGTGCCCAAAAGGTGAGAGTAAAGTGCAAAGAGGATCAGGGCAACCCAGAATGGACCAGGGCGCCTAGGGAGCCTTACTCAAAAATAAGAAAAACATAGAATGACTATACAGACTGAGAAAGTATAGGTGTAAGATCAAAAAATACAACAATAAGCAATTTAAAATGGCCAAAGACATGGGTTAATTATTACTCTTTTCACTTAAGAATTATATGAATAGTAGTATGAGACCGAGACTAAATAATGACTCAAAGTGCATGATTTTGTGTCTACAGTTATAGTTTGTGGCACTAAGATCATCTTTTTCTCCCCCGTGTGCTAATACATCATTACTCAATCTTGCATTCATTGTGTGTTTGTGCACTCAATTCTTGTCAATGAATCCATCTATCTCTATTGGCACGTTCTCCAACTATTACCTATCATTAACATCTCACTTAGTATAACAACTACCACTACATACATCTCAATAATTATCTATTACACCACTATCTCTTTGAATTTTTCATAACTCTTCACTTTCATCTGAAGTAATAATGTCTTACACTCTCCCTTTTCGTTAAAAAAGGGAAAATATATAGGATTGATTATATAAAGTTATCCTCCTTTCCTCTCTTATATGCAAATCATAACTAACTAGTTATGCAAAGTTATCCTTCCCTACATGAGTTCATATGAAAATATAACAAGTTGGTTATGCAATACTAATATCCCATATTCAAGATAACATGATCTCAACATATAAAATGACCACTCATGATTACCCAAACATACTAAGCACTAAATGCCATTGTATCCATTATGAATACATGAGGCAAATTACAAATATTCAAATGTAACAATAAACACCCACATTATATATTCTACTAGTACACACGTATAATGCACGATGGGGTGATGAGACAACATTTCCCTTTCACCTTATAGGGGTTTCCAACAATTTATGTGACCTCGATCCATCTATAGTAATGTGGTCCCATTATTGAGAAGCATTATTAAGGGCAAGCTAGAAGGCATTGTGACACTTTTCCCTAAGTGTCGAGAACACCCAAGTGCCACATTATTATAAAATCAAGTACTTTGATGGGGATTTGTTCACCCCCAACTCTATGAACCTGCCAAGTTTAAATCTTTGTGTTTACAAATACTTCTCTCTACAACTACGACATCCCCCTTTAGTACCTACAAAACACGTCTCCCTTATTTCCATATGGGTCGGCCAATGACCCACATTGTTCACCATAATTAGTTAACTTCTCTTAGTATGCTTACATGTTTCTTATTTCAACACTTTCAAAGGTACGATCCTCCTTTCCTTTACACTATTAAATTCCATTTACTAACATAAAATGGGAGCAAATGTAGACACTAAAAAATGCACAAAATCACTAAATTATGCTTTTGTCAAAATATATGTACATGATTTTTGAACAATGAAACAAGATCTCTATGGCATCAAACCTTCATTGATTTTCTCTTTTTTATTGAACTCAAAGTATTTATATTTTTCTTATTTGACTGGAATTTAAACCTTTATACATGATCTATGGCACCTTGCTTTTATTGTTTGTTATTATTTAAGATTTGTTCAAGACCATATAATAGGATAAGGACTGTACATATGGTCTTGACTCCTTTTGTTTTTTATTTATTTTATCCACACGGGTCCATTTGTCATTCTTTTAACTTTCATTTTATATCTTTTGGGTCGGCCTTTCCTGCCACTAAGGTCATAATTTCAAAGTAAGAACTCATATATATACAAGTCTAACCTAAACATTTATTATCTATGATTTAATATAAATTGAATTAAATCTAATTGTAGAGTAACTATTATAGTGTGTGATATACAAATGATAATGTACAGTAAATACATAAGTAAAGAAACATGTACAAATATGGAACCCTAAGCAAGAGAAGGAGATAAAGAGACTTAGTTGATTCCTAAGCAATCTGGAACTAATATGGGTAGGTGAATAGTTAAAACAGACTGAGAAGAGTGTTGTCAATGCTTATTAGAGTTTCTAGGACTCGAAACGATACAAGACATGAGCGCCCACATGAGGACAGGAGCGTTCGGGTGCTAGTGATTGTATCTAAGCACTAGCATCCAAACATATGCTTAGATTATGATATCTTCTGTGTAGGAGGAGCTTCACTGTTGTTCTCTATTTGTCGCTCTAGATTCACTCCTCAAATGTTAAATGCACCTATAACCTACAAAATAAGTTGTTTACATGCACATGTCCACAAACCACATCAAAACTAATAAAAAATATGTAGAATGTGGAGTCGGAGTGACCCCGACGGTCATCCGAAGAGTGAACTTAGTACCGAGCATTTTACTACATTTCAGACTCCATGTAGTTCTGCGTGAATGCGTGTGTAATGATTCCCTAGGATGCCCTTGTGCAAGTTACACAATAATAGCGGGATAGATCTAGAATATAGCAAATGAATAGAATGTGTGAGATGGAATAGAATAGACTCCCCCGTCCTATGTTGTGTATGCAAAGTGATGCAACCCTTGTCCCTTGTATGTATGTGTTAGATGGATGTTTTGTAATGCTCTTGTACCTTTGGATGCAAGCTTAGGTGATAGTAGATAATGCTAGTGTTTGGTCCCTTATCTGAGAGCTATAACTATGCATGTATATGATTCCCTTATTTGAATTTCATAATTGACAACTGAAAGGCTAACCCAAAAGTATAAAAGATGCCCAAGAAGTCAAAGAGACCCAAAAGAGTGAGAAAAGGGGAGAAAAGGTCAAGAGCGCCCAGGAGGGATAGGAGCGCATGGGTGCTAGTGTCCTAACTGGGTGCTAGTGTCTGATGTCATAAAAGATAAATCAGTCAAATAATGACATGGTTCTAGGGTGTGCAAGGTATATAAACATATAACAAATAAAGCAAAAGGCCCAAAAGACATTGTCAATTACTAGTTTTCTTGCTTAGGAATAATGTATATATTAACATGCTTTAGGACCTAGAAATGTACCCAAGTGCATAGATTTTGTGTCTACATTTTTCCCCCACTTTATGTTGTTAACTGACATACTCGATATCATAAAGTAGATAAATGATGTGTACCTTGTTATACTATAAAGAAGAGTGTAGCCAATGGCGTGCCGAGTGGACAAGTGAAGCGTGAAGTGATTGCAATGTGAAGCGTGGAGACTAAGAGAGGGAAGTGGACCCTAGGGGTGAAGCGTATGTGTATTAATGTGTTGCCGGAGCTTGTGTGAGTTGTTTCTTGTTGTGTATTAATGACATACCTGCAAAATAAGAGTGAGAGAGTAGTCAAAGTCTTGTATATGAAAAAACATAGTAATGCATGTATGAGTAAGTAAAGAGTGTGAAAGCGTGTAAAATGAAAGCGAGCACTTGATGCATAAGACAGTAAAAGATAGAAAGTTGTCCATTTTTGCTTGGAGTTGATGAATGGTGAGGTTTTTGGGAGATCTCAGGCTAAGAGTGAGTTTTTTTCCAATATCACGCCGAGAGCGGGTTTTTTGGGTGATCTCACGCCAAGTGCAAGTTTATTGGGTGATCTCACATCAAGAGAAGAGTGTTAGGGAGAGAGGTCTAGTTTTCCTCTCCTTCTATGACGTTTTCCAAATAAGCACCACTGCAAATGGTACATCCTGATTTGTTATAATTGTTCCGATTGGTTCTGATTGTAACTGAAATGTAACTGATGGACTAAATTTTGTAACTGGAGGCAAGTGCTTGTTACTAGAGAATTGTGCTATAAACTGTTAGATATCATGCTAAATTGAGAATTTGACAATTTGATCCCCCATGACACAAGCACACAGGGGGGACACAAGTGCCCATCGCTAATGTCCAGGTCTGGGTGCTAGTGTATTCTTTGTGTTTTGGACATAAGTTTGTTTTTGGGTCAATATGTAATTGTGTGCCTATGTTAATTTTTTACTATCTTGTGTTGTACTATAGCTATGAGCTATTGTACAAGTGATTTGTTCACCCAATAGATGCCCCCCTCATTTGGGGTGCATGCGACGACTGTAGGAGAATGTAGTCCAAAGGAGATGAGCCTGATTTGATATGCATATTTGAAGTGGATACCTGTAGGGGTAGGGGATGTACATGGTAGAAACCAAGGCACATGCAAACAAGATGGACTAGTAACATATGTTAGTATAAAAGCTAGCATGCAATAGAAGATAATGTAACAAACAACTAGGAAGATAAGATGGACTATGAAAAGTGGGTTTCAAACATGGGACATTGTACACAATGTCACAAGACAATTAGGGCCGAAGTGCCCAAAAGCATAGAATGATCAAACAAGACATAGGGTATAACTCGCAAACAATAGCAAACAAGAACAAACAAAGAGTGACATATAACCATGATTGTATTGATCCTGCAAAACAAATGCTACACATAAAAGCACCCATTAATATGTTAGAGAGATAAATAGTATGTCAAAGTGTGTATAGATCAACTAAAATTAAAGTGAGAAGTAGTAATAATGTGACAATAAAACCTATAATGTATGAAGTATAAGAGTAGCAAAAGAAGATTCCCCTGGGAGCGTTAGTGCGACTGGTAAAGTGTTGTGTCAAGCATCATGCATCATGTATGAATCTATGATATGTCCTACATTCACCTCAAGATACCAAGTGAACATGTATGTGTATTTAGAAAAAGATAAGGACATACTAAGAATCTATCTAGCAAAGTGCAATATGTAAGTAGTATAGGCTAACAAGAGTAAAGGTAACCAAGATATGCAAATGTTATGCGAGTGTGATGGTGTGATATGTAAGGTGTGGAGATGATAGGAGCAACATTTCCCCCATTATATGTATATGAGATGGGGTTCGTTTATAAATGTTCCCTTAACAGTCTAAATAGAACCATAGAACAAAAGTATGTCATCGAGAAATGAGTGTATTACGTGAGAGTAGATGCTAGAAAGATATACCGCGAAGCACAAAACGTGAAGTATAACAAAAGTAGAGGATGTGAGGTTCATTGATGAAGTATGCCCTTAACAGTCAAGTGTGAACCGTGTCATGAGAGTACGTCATAGGAATGTTGTTACAATGTGTGTACCAAAGATTGTAGGAGTGCTTAGAAATATTAGACATGAAGCGCAAAGCGCGAAGTGTAGTAAAGAAGCTAAGAGTAGAAAATAGTGAGAGCCGAGAGTGGTGGAGAGGGGGGAGAAAGTGCAATGCCCCCTAAGTGTGTATATTTGGATATGCTGGCAAATAGATGTGATCATTGTAAGCAAGAATAACCAAAGTATGTATATGATTAAGCTAAAAGTGGATTTTATGCCTAATCTAATGTTATTGTAGCAGTAAAATAAATATGCAATTAAGTACAAAAACTACACCTAATAAACTAAGTAATAAATTATGAAACCCTAACTGCGAGGAGGAGGAGAAGGTACTTAGCTAGTTCACAATTAATTTTGAAATGTACCGAAGTGATGACCAAGTAAACATAACAGCAGGAGTGTCACACAGAGACCCATAAAAATGCAGATTTGGAGAAATAGGCTAGACTGGGGTGCCTGGAGAGGGACAGGAGCGCCCATTGGCACCCTAGGCCTGTTTCTGAGCGCCTAAGTTTGTAGAAAAGCTTAGAAAACCTCTTCTAAGGTGTCGTAAGGTGTTTGTCTTTAGTCACTCTAAAGTCGCACCAAGATTTTCGGGGTCACTGTAAACCTGCAATGAAACATAAACCTGCAAAACCCTCACATAGACATCAAACCCCAACAAAGAAAGATGTAGAATGAGGGGTCAAATTGTCCTCAGCTGTCACAATGGTGAAATTATGATTGAGCATCGCACTACATCTCAGACCCAATGTAGTTTTATGTGTGTGTGTAAACAAAATTGTGGCCTAGGTGGCTCTTGTGCGTGTCGCACTTGATAGCGAGCAAATAACTATATGTAAAGAAATGTAGTAAACGTGTGCATGGAATAAAATGAACTTCCCTCCTATAAAGTGTATGTAGAAGAACCAACCCTTATGTCCCTTTTGATGGTGCTAGATGGATGTAATGGAGCTCTTAGATGCCTTGATGGATGCAACCTTAGTTGGTGATAGCTAATGCTTAGTGCTTGGTCTTTTATTATGATCACATAACTTTATATTTATATGATTCCCTCACTTGAATTTCGTAATTAACCCCGAAAAGGTCGACTACCAAAAATATAAGATGCTCAAATGGCTAGAAAGGACCTAAAAAGTGTGAGTAAAGTACAAAGGGGTCAGGGGCACCTAGAGGGGACAAGGGCGCTTGAAGCTGGCATTCTGGCTGGGAGCTAGTGTCCAGGATGATAAATGCCGAGATGTAAAAAGGAAGAATGAGCAAGTAAATGTGTAAGACCAAGAGAAGTGACATAAAGCAAATAAAGGTGGTCAAAGACATAAGTTAATTAGCCCTTTTCTCACTTAGGAATCATATGAATAGTAGTATATAATCAGGACTAGATAATTACCCAAAGCGCATGATTTTGTGTCTACAATATAGTGCACTAAGTGATGTGTATCGTATATATGAAGCAATATGTGTACCATGAATAGAAGGATTCATAAGTAAGCACGAGTAACAAAGTGCGTATGAAGTAGTATAGGAGCATAAAGAGATGTAGCAAGGTGTTCCCACAGTGTAGATATGAGAAAGTGCTACTAGAAATATTGACATCAATTGCAGAGCAACAGTAATGTATAGATGTGTATGTGAATAATATGGATAGAAAACTATTGATTAAAACATGTGACTATGAGGAGGGGAGAGTTTGATGCCCCTAAGTGTGCGAGTAATGGAGATCTATGTGATGATACAATAGAGACCATGCCATGGTGGTGGAATTAGAATATGTAGACGATTGCAAAAGCTACCAAAGAATAATGTCAACATGGTGGGGGAAAAACCTGATAAATTCTAAGATCCGAATTGGATGAATATAAAGTGTATAATAAATAAGAATGTACCCATTAGGAGAAAATAGAATATGTGTAGCATTGTGCATGTTGGCAATAGTGGAAAAGGTAAGTGTAAACATAAGGATCAATATATAGGTCAAAAGATGTGTAACATATGTAATGTTGGGATGCTCATCAGTAGTAATGAAAAACAATAAGTGTAATTGGGGAATATTGTAAGCAATAAAGCAATATGAAATAGCCCCTATGATTATAGACAAACATGTAGAAAGAGGGGAACATATGACCCCCACAAATATAACAAGATAAGGTGTAGCCAGAGTAAATGAATCATGCATAGGATTGTGGAAAGTGCGAGGATTAGGAATCCATGTAAAACCAACATTAAATGTTCTAACTTGTAGTGAGGAATATGTGGAGAGAGATGTAATATTGGAGGCACTAAGCATATGATCAATAGATTTGTATCGAGAGTGAGACACAATGGGAAGAGTATCATGGCTACCAATAGAGAATTGATCATGTAAATTAGCAGCACTAGGGGGCATCCCAAGAGGAGAAGGATGTGCAATGTAGGTAACTTCATGAGAATCATGTGTACGAGGAATATCACAGGGAGTATAAACATGAGGTGCAAAATCTACTATAACAATATCCATAGAAGAAGGTGTGGCAAGGGCATTGTGTGTTATGACATGAGTTAAAAGAAGTGTATGCATAATATGTAACTAAGGATGACCCGGAAGGATAGTATAAGGAACATCACGAGGCATAACGTGACATAGAACATTAAGAGTGCAAGATCATGTAGTAAGGTGAAGAGATATTGTGCCCAACACCTGCTTAGGTATATTATCAAAGCCATGGATACAAAGAGTAGATGGATTGAGATGAGTAGCAGAAAGTCCTATTTGATGGAGAAAGGACAAAATACATATGTTAAGATCAGATCCGGGATCAACTAGGACATGCTTAACGAGAAGATTATAAAGTTGAACCTAGATATACAATGGGGAAGCCATGAAAGATCTGATAATGGACATGTAAGGAACGAGTTCACCAAATGATTTAATATAAGTTGAATTAAATCTAATTACAGAGTAACTAATGTGGTGTGTGATATACAAATGCTAATGTACAGTAAATACGCAAGAAAACAAACATGTACACATATGGAACCCTAAGCAAGAGAAGGAGATAGAGAGACTTAGCTTATTCCTGAGCAATTTGGAAGTGATTTGGGCAAGTGAATGGCTGAAACAGACTTAGAAGAGTATCGTCAATGTTTACTGGAGGTTCTGGGACCTAGAATGATGCAAGACCCTGAGCGCCCACGAGAGGACAGGAGTGCCTTGGCGCTAGTGACTGTATATGGGTGCTAGCATCTAGACATATGCTTGGATTCTGATATTTTTTGTGCATGAGGAGCTTCACTGTTGATATCCACTTGTCACTTCAGATTCACTCCTAGATTGTCGAATGTACCTGTAACCTACAAAACAAGTTGTCTACCTACACATGTCCACAAACCACATCAAATATAATAAAAAAGATGCATAATGTGGAGTTAGATTGACCCCGACGGTCACCCAAAGAGTGAACTTAGTACCAAGAGTTGCACTACATTTCAGAATCCATGTAGTTCTATGTGAATGTGTGTGTAATGATGCCCCAAGATGCCCTAGTGCAAGTTACACAATGATAACAAGCTAGATCTAAAATGTAATAAATGCATAAAATTTGTGAGATGGAATAAACTAGACTTCCCCCTCCTATGCTATATGCAACCCTTGTCCTTTGTATGGATGTGCTAGATGAATGCTTTGTAATGCTCTTGTGCTTTTTGATGTAAGCTTGGGTGATAGTATATAATGCTAGTGCTTGTCACCTTATTTGAGAGCTATAACTATGTATATACGATTCCCTTATTTGAATTTCATAATTGACAACTGAAAGGTTGACCCAAAAGTATAAAAGATGCCTAAGAAGTAAAAGAGACCTGAAAGAGTGAGAAAAGGGGACAAAGGGTCAAGAGCACCCAGGAGGGACATGAGCGTTTGGGTGCTAGTGTCTAAGACCATAAAAGATAAATCATTCAAATATCGATAGGGCTATAAGGCGTGTAAAGTTAATAAAAGTATAATAAACAAAACAAAAGGCCTAAAAGACATTGTCAATTACTAGTTTTTTTGCTTAGGAATCGTGTATATATTAACATGCTCTTAGACCTAGAAATGTACCCAAGTGCATAGATTTTGTGTCTACAATCTAACAATCACCTATCTATCTATCATGCACCGAGCTAGAAAAACAAGGAGCACTTTTGCTATGTTGTATACACAACATAGGAGGACATGAATATGGTTTGTTTCATTAGCGCACAAGGGTTTGATTGGGACGAAGTAGTATAGCCCACTATCGGCGTGGAAGCACAGGGGAAAAGCTAGGACAAGGGATAATTGCATGCACATTGGCACAAAACATTAGGAGAACTACATGGAGTTTGAATGTAGTGTAACACTTGGTGAAATCACAAAGGGGTGACCGCCAAGATCAATCTGACTCAATCATTCACATTTGTTTTATCTAATGTTTACTTGAATGTGTTGTAAGATAACTAGGTTTTGTCTTGCAGGTTCAGGTGTCAATCCTCATGGTTTGATGAGACATTAAAGATTCCAAAAGGTGATAAATAATGACAATGAAGTTTCCAGAACCCCATTTTCTATAGGGTCAAAATTGTACAATAAGGTCAGGTTATGTTGTATGGTCCTGCCCCAGTTGTATGGTCTTGCCCTAGTTGTATGGTCTTGACTAGGAAGTCATCAATGCACGCGATTCGATTTGCACATTTTTCGGGGTTTGTTCTAGCTCCAGAGCTCCCCCCAATACATCCTAACTGTCATATGATCCAACAAAGTGACTCTGTTTACACTCATGATTGCTTATATCTCCTACTTCAAATGGTTGTTATATTGTATATGCCTTGTATCTGATCTGAAATATCATTCTGAATGCATTTGTAATATTAGTTTCTATATTATTAACTCAAAAGAACTAATTAGTTTAATTAGGGTTGATACCATAACATTGTTTTCCTTTAGAGGGAAGGTACTTGTTTCAGCTGAGATGTTTTCACAGGGTATGTCTTCTTGATTTTGAAATCATCTGCTATTAGTTGTTTCTAGCTCCTTTTTATTTGCCTCCATTTCAAACTTGTCGTTTCACTAGCCCATGCCTCACAATCATATAACTCCACTAGCGTGACGAGTAACCCATAAAGGACCCTGGTGGTCTTCCAATCCCATAACTCAATATTCCTGCACCTGTTTCGAAGCACATAAGAGCTCTCCATCCTCCTTGTATTCATTTCATCCTAAAAGTATCTTAGCCAAGTTTGTTCTCAAATTGAGGCCAATATATTTATATCCTGACACCACTTCAAGAGACTCTCCGACAAACAATCTGAAAGTTGAGATGTTGTTTCTTCTTTTTCATTGAGAAAATCATAATTTTAGTTTTACCAATATTTACCCGCATCCTCGTTTCTTTACGGAATAGCTCTAAATCTTGAATTGTAAACTAAGTCATTTACTTGTAGTAGGAATGAAATGAAACGAAAGATTTTAATGACATCCATGAGACTGAAGAGTCTATGAGACCAAAAGATGAGACTTTAAGATGACTGTAGAATCTTTTCAATATCAGATCTTCTACTGTGAATCTTGAGCACAAAACCCACGATCTTTTTAAGTCTCGTTTCTTTAAATAACTCATTTAATCTGTCCACCTTCAAACTATTTTCGTACTGGATACGAATATCATCATAAGCTGAACACTCCATGATGAAGTGTCATTCTGTCTCTACCACCCCTTTGCTGTAGAAAAGACAAATTCTCCTTTCCCAATCCTCCTTGGGTATAGTTCATATACCGGTTTCACATTGAAGATGATGCGATCCGGTCCTCAATTGAGCCACTAAAATCCTTGCTTTACCCTTGATAGCTGCCCCAAGATAAGCTTTTTCATCATGCTCCCAAGCGGGGTTAAATTCTTTGATGTAGTATGCTTTCTTTTGACCAATCTGCTATGTCCACATGGAAATCCAAATTTTTTCTATCATATAGTTTTTTATTTCCTTGTCATTAGGACACTCCTGAAAGTTGATGCCCATTTGTTCATCCATTTGTTGTTCTGCTTCATCCAAGTTTTCTTTCTACGCCCTATTTTTTTCCTCCATAATCATTTTGGGCCAGCGATGATTATCCATGCTTTCAACCTTTTTTAGATAACTTAACAACCAAGTTATTGTTGATGCTTCCATTGGAAAAGTACCTGCTTCAACCAACATGATCTCACAAGGGACTGTTGATTTGACTTTAAGAGTGCTTGTAATTAGATGTTTCTGGATTCTTTCTAATTGTCTCCACCTATAATTTGACATGCTACTCCCCCATACTTCGCAACCATAAAGGATAACATGGATGACCACACTCTCCCCATGTAAAAAAAGCCAACATCGAGAACAACATTTTCTTTAGGGATAGGAGTAAAGAAACCAAGGTGGAGAGCGAAGGGATTGTACAATTATTCACTTGGTACGTAGGGTACTTTATGAGGGTGGAAGGTGAAAAATGAATCCGGCTTGATTCGTACAATTAAGACCTGAATTGATGCGTACCATTAAGCCTTTTTCGTTTCAGGTCATCTTGTCTCCGTGTTTATCCACAGCGACCTCTAAAGGTGGGTGTGATTAAGTTTCTTTAGCCCAATTAAAGAAAATAGAGCTACAAGAAGGACATTTGGTGGTGTAGAATGAATGACTTGCATACCTGTATGAAAGGCAGAGTCAGCTTACTACTAGTAAATTAAAAGCAAAACTGTACAGGAGATTTGGTTGAGTTGAAATGAGCGCAGGGGGCGTTGATCTGGTACGAATGGCTTTACCTGGACTTGGCGGGCTTTCAGAAGCAGATTCCGCCAAAAAGATAAGAAAACCCTACACCATCACCAAGTCTCGAGAGAGCTGGACCGAACAAGAGCATGACAAATTCCTCGAGGCCCTTCAACTGTACGGTTTTCCCCCCATTTACTCCTTCTCATCTCAATTTACGTTTAACAATGCTTTTATTTGCACTGTGAAGCGAACACAAGGGCTTCCAAACGTCTAGAACATAATTTTTATGCACTTGGGACCAAAATTATGCTCCTTACTGTTCAAATAGCGCAATTCTGTTTGAATTAAAAATCGTAATCCGTTTTTTGGTTAACGGAAGGGTTTCCACTGGCTGGAATTTCTTAAAAGACACTGATTTTCAAGATTTCCGCGGCTTATCTCGTACAAATTCTGAATCAATCTATATATGTAGAATAATCCTGGTTTAATAAACTCTAATAATGATCTTAATGAACATGAGGTAGGCCTTGACATTGCATGGCAAAATTATCGAACGACTTGGTATCACATTAGATTTTTTTTTTGTATCACGTACAAAGGGATATTAATGCAACCAGCAAACCATAACAAGATCTAATTTCCCCGAAGATGGGCTAAAAGCTGCATCGGTCGGAATCCGGGTAAAGAAAAGATGACATAACATGTCGTTTTTATATAAATTTACCAGAACCCTAGTATATTCACATTTTAGACGTGGCAGCTCACACGTTTGTTTCCTCTGCTTATGTAAAATAAACATTTATTTTCTCGCAAATCACTGTAATGTATGTTTGTATGAACTTTTCCAGGTAATTCACGTCTCTTTGGAACATCAGTTGGAATTGTTATGAAGTAGAATACTGTTACGTTCCTGAAATCTGTTGGTGGACTAAAATTAAGTAACAGAGTAAATGAAAGTGTATGTGACTAAATTTCTGACGAAATGAAAAAATGGAAGATGTGATGGCATATGTGGTTGGGGAGGGTTTGGTGCAAGAAATGTATTTACAAATACTTATAAATATGCAGAATTTACAGTTCTTTTGGAACTTTGTCAATCATGCTTTACAGTGGTTTAAACATCACATGAGCCACATGAAACTTGGTATTGTCTCGACAAGCCAAAAGAGTGACTCAACTTTCAACTAGCAAATACTGAGAAAAACTTAACCATGTCCAATAGGCATAACCTACAATGGCAGCCGAGTGGAGTGGGAGGAGCGAGTGTAATTTTGTGATGCCAGCAAAAATGATGCGACCTTAAATTTGATGGCCATTTGACAATTGGGACAATTGTAGCTTTCCCTTATTGCTTGTAGAAAGCGATAAAATAATCACGATATCCTGGGCATAAAGTGGAGTTCGGATCCTATTTGTTAATATTAAGAAAGATTTTTCAAGTCCACCACAGTGGTGCAGCTAGATTGCAGAATAGGTAATGAAGTTGCCAATCAATGTGGATTCCTTAAATGGGTGAAAGTGAAACTACGTCAGAAATCCAAGATAAGTGCCTTGAGATTGATATATATATATATATATATATATAATAGTATATATATATATATATATTGGTGTTTTTCAAAATGTCCCTGGAAATTTTTTTTCCTTGTTGGGTATGTGGGGGGGTACACACCTTATTTTTCACTTTTACTGACTTTTTTTGCTTTGTAGGCACCATTGGTGCATTAACCTCTCCTAAGTGATATCCTACGGGGTATCACTGGGAGCAGCGTGGGATGGTTAGTGGTGGTACTTGTGAGAGTGTCAATGTTATCTCCCCCATACCATATATTAGATAGGGGCCCTCTGTCTATATCTGCCCCCATATCTAGATAGGGTTTTCTAGAGGGGCTAGACTAGAGAGAGAGTCCCCTCAGCCATATAGAAGTCTAAGGTGATCGTAGCGTAGTGAATGAATAAATGTGCCAAAAAGAAATCTTCGGAACCCAATTTGTTGAAAGGGATATGATGTGTGAAAAATTGTCCATAGATAGACAAACCAGCGTATGCCTTTTGATTTTATCAGAGAGGGTGTTCAGAAAAGGTCAAAATAGTTAAATAGGAGGACATTGAAAGAGTTGTCGAAAATGTTTGACAATATTTATCTGAAAGATTCGTTGGAATATGTTTTATTGGCCCCAACAGATTTAGATATAGAAGTGGGGGTCAAGTCAAGAAGAATTATTATTCTTTTTTAATCATTAAGAAGATTATTTTTGATCCATAACATCTATGTTAGTTTTTTTAGTTTATTTCTACTCCATGTGAACGGACCAAATACCTATTCACTTGATAGATGATCCGGGGCGAGCCCCATCTACATGGGGGCTTCAATATCTCTCAAATTGATGCCTGCGAACAACTCCTCGGGAAATTGGGGAGGGCATTAAGGAACCGCCTGGGTTTCAAATTGGGATTGGTAGGAAAAGACATAGACCTGGGAGGATTGATGAGAAGAATAGGGACGATGATGGGGTAATACTGAAAAATAGAAGGATTCCATATGGGTACAACTATTATTCGAATGAAGTGTGGAAAATGCGATCCCTGCTGTCTGGTGGAACAAACGTGAATACCTCCATTGGGTTAGTCAAAATTGAATTTGTCTATCAAAGTGCTTCTCCAATTTCTTAGGACATCTCTTTCCAACTGAGGGATGAAACAAAATCATTTCGTTCCATTTTTGGTCGAATAGTTTGGGATATTCCATTAATCATGCCCAAAGGGGCGGGGGGATCCGTATTTGTTGTTCGGGTCGATTGAAAGGTGTAGAAATCGCTAGAACTGAATGCAGGGAGTATGGGAAAACCTCGTGTAATGCATTTCGCCATCAAATCGATTACGCTTATACGAAAGTCTCTACTTGTTCCATCAGAAAGTTTGCTCTTCATTCAAAATCATCAACTCGTGGAATCAGGACAAGTTATTGCCGAAGTTCATGCTAAAACATCTCCCTTCAAAGAGAAAGTGGAGAAACATATATATTCTGACCTAATAGGAGAAATGCACCGGAGTATCCCTATGTCCAATTTTTATATTGAAGATAACTCATTTATGGGTATTATTGGGAAGTATGTACAAAACCGTTGTAGTACCTTTTTATACATTTCTTAAAGATCAAGATCAAGTGGATATTCCATCACTTCTTCTTGACAAACATCAATCACTTTCGAATTATTCAGTGGATCAAGTGAAATACGAATCAATTTACTTAAACTGTTCCGAAAAAGAAAAAGAAATCTTCATTTATTTTGAAACTGATGGGATCATATCTAATGAACATCAGGACTCTATCTATTACACCGTTTTTTATGAAAATCCTAACAGGACTGGAAAAAAAAAAAAATTGACTCATCGTACCATTATGGTATGATAAAGAATGGTGAAAACGAAGAATCCCTTGTCCTGATTTGATTCTTCGAATACCCCAAAAAGGTATTAATAACATAAATAACATTTTTGCTCTTTTGAATTACCCTCAGGGGATATCATCAGGGTTGATTCAATTGAAAAAAATCAAATTCTTTTGAAAATTCATTAGCCTGAGAATTCAAACAAAAAAAAAGAGGCTTACGCTTCTCTTATTTCAGTAAGAACAAATAAGATCATTATCAATGTGATTCAAATTAGCTTGATGGAATGCCCCCTTTTTATAGGGAAAAAAGGGAAAATAAAGCAAGTTCCAAATTTATGTTTCATAACAAATCAGACTATAATAATCTTTTTTATTCCAATGATAAAAGTCAGTTACGTAGTAAGGGGACTATTCGTTCATTACCTAATGAAAATAAAAAAGGTGATTTTTTTATGGTTCTTTCCCCTTCTGATTTTTTGCAAATCGTTCTAGTTAACGATTCAAAAGGTTTCAATACAGTAAAAAAATTAATTCAAAAAGATTCAGTTATACAAATCATTGAATTGTCAGGTCTCGGAAAAATAGTCTAATCTACTGACTAGACAATAGCAAGCGGCCATGGTGAAATTGGTAGACACACTGCTCTTAGGAAGCAGTGCTAGAGCATCTCGGTTCGAATCCGAGTGGTGGCATTCTTGGAAATAAGATACCATCGATTCAATACTGAATCCCATACAATACTTATAGGATTACCTAATTACAGGTGTAATTACTACCACTGTTCGATCTATGTCGATATGATTGATGACATATCAATTAATTTTATCTTCTTAGCACAAAATCAAATTAAGAAATGGATTTATCATGATATTAATCACTCTAGAACATATATCAGCTCATGTCTCTTTTTCCCGGACTTTTGTTCTAACTCTCATTTATCGGGGAACCTTTTGTTTGTTGGGAATTGGAGAGGGTCAAACGAGCGGACATCGAACGATTAATCCCTATTACTCCGTATTGCGGAATTCGTCATCAAGATGGATTGCCCTTATATGGTCAACAAACTCATACTAATGCTAGGACTTGCCGCAGAAAATCGTAGCCGGTCGAGCGCATGAATGTGTTCCAATCAAGCAATGAAAGGAATGATTATAGCCCTGAACTACAGGACAGAACTCTGCCCATCTAATCTGAACTATAGGGGGTCGAGCCCCCGAGGTTTCCTACCCGGCCGAAGTTGCCTGGGATCGGGCCTTGGCCCTAAATACTGAAGTCAGCCCCCGGGCAGATAGATCTATAGGGGTGCATGGATGCATCCATTCTATATGCGATACAACCAGATGGGATAGAGAATCTTGTCTCGCCATATAGAGAGATAGAGGGACGGGACCCCCACGCAATATAGATGAGATGATATGGATCACCGGCTCTTAACAAAAGAAATCGAAGAGGAAGAATTCGCAAAAGAAATTGGACAGGAAGAATTCACAAAAGAAATTGAACAGGATGAATTCACAAAAGAAATTGAACAAGAAAAAATTCAAGAAATTAAACAATTAACACTTGTTGCCATATCATATAGAACTTTAGGGGTCACCCATAGATATAGAGAGAGATATATTAGATATCACATCCTATCCTTCACATTTAGTCATCCTTTTGCGGCCTCTTACGACATCGTCTTACTACCCTCTTATGACCACTTGCATATCCACTTATAGCATTCCTATACCTCCATTAGATCACTTCTTATTAGCTCTAGAGTCTGCCTCCACTTCCCAAGCCTTCCTTTTAGGACCCCATGATTTGTAATTACCTAGAGCCAATGGCATTGACCATGGTTGATACCATTTGGCTTTCATTCCTCATGGCTGACATAGTTGATGTTGTCTGCTGTAGGGAACTGTAATAGCTAATCATGTTTCCTAGTTATAGGTGGCATTTGAGTGCTTCTACCATCATTACATCATTCATCATTTGGTTTGCTTGTGCTTGCCAAGCTGCTCTTAAGGTCTTAAAGGTTTAGGAATTAGTCTTGCTTATCTTTGGAGCATTGTATCTAGGACACTTAAGAATAGGAGCCGCAGTAGGGATGCAGATCAAGTCTTTTGAGTCCCCAACTGTGATTTACTTAGGTCTTCTTTCTATTTGTGTTGTGGTCCCCCACATCAACTCTTTCATAAGTTGTTGCTTACCTTGGAGGGAAGTTAATGCAACAATGGTGTCTGCATAAAGATAAGTATCTCTAACCTCCTTTTCCTTTCTGTTATTTCCGATTTGAGTTATTGATTGATGTATCATGTACATAGACTAAGATGGAGTTGCATATTCTTGTCTATTGCATTATTCTATATTGGCTCTTGCCTTACAATCCTCCCTTTGGGCATTACAACTTATTGATCTCTACATTCCATTTTTGCAATCCTAGCTTCGATATCTATATGTTCTTTACAACCTATTGATCTGTTTACAATTAGGAAACTAGTAAGACGACATCCCCTATCCTAGACCCAGGCTTTGATAGAGAGTGGATTACCATCTTCTAGGTCCACGGCATTAGCATCCCTTGATTACAATGTTTTTATGGTGGCCCTAGAATGGTCCCTTTCTTACTATAATCTATATTATTGAGAAGAGAGAGGATACTCTAGCCTACATACAGAGGGAATGTTTCGTCCCCAAGTCCCCAATATGTCTCAGATGACTGGGAAATGGGGGGGATGTGTCCCTGCGTAACACAGATTTTAAGTGAATTTCTCTCAGATCATGTTAACATACGCTGTAAGACCATTTTTTTTTAGGAATTTTAAAAGTTTTTTGGACAGTATGTTTTTACTAAGAGCTAGAGTAAATCTCACTGCTGACATCTGTATGTGGAGTAAAATAACAGAGTAAATTAAAGCATCTCCAATTCAATTTCCTAAAATATTCTGGAGCTGTTTAAATTCTTCTAAAACTATATGGAATTGAAAGCCTAACAGGGCGTTTGAATATCTTTCCAATGGGTATCCTAACGGGCAGATTTGAAGCCCTTCAATACGAAACCTAGTTTGTAATTCTCTTCACTCTCAAGCCTTGTTTATGCCTTCTCCTGATGATGGGCCTGAGGTTGAGGCCTGAAATGTTGAGCATCATGTTTTCTCTTGTACACAGGTTCTTCCAGAAGAATTTATACATTAAATGGAATTGAGAGAGACTTTACCCTTAATGGACAAATTTAACTGATTCTATTGTGAATTAGGTCACAACATAGGGCATAAGAACGTTTTCAGGCAACTCATTTTTTTTTTGAGCAGAAAACCTGATGTCTTTAGGTAGACTAAAATAACAGAGTAAAGAAAAGCGTATGTGAATGTGCTTCTTAAGATATCTCTTGAGCTGCTTAAAAAGTTCTAAAATTACATAGAAGAGTCAATTTCCAGTAGACTTATTGTTGGCAGGGTACTTTAATTGATATTTAGCAACTCAAGCCAACATATGCTGTAAAAAATACATCACATAATTCAAATTTCAGACAGAAAACAGTTATTTCTAGAACTAGAATCCTGTTGCACTGCTGACATTTGTTGGTAGTAGAATATACCAGAATAAATTTAAGTGTATCCCCATATAGATTTTATAAGATATCTCTGGAGCTGTTTGATTCAAAACTAGGCAGAATCGACTCAATCTCAAGATGCTTTAGTACCATAACTAATTTTCTCAAAATTATATCAACATATGCCGTAAAAATATTCTCAGATGATTCATATTTTTCAAACAGCAGATGGTTGTACAAAGGATTAGAACCTTGTCACACTGCTGACATCTGTCGGTAGATAAAATAACATTTGGCACTTTGTGGTGTGGTTGACTAGCCATCTATCAGCCAATGCTGCCCCACATACCTAACTCAGCCTTCATCCCTCACTAAGAGACTGGGACTGGGACGAGACTGAGGCCCCTAGATATCTTATCTATTTGGGGTCCCGAGCATCTGCCATTGTACCCACAATGATTGGTCGTGTCATTGCTGACCCGATATATAGAGGCGCTGTCATATAGATAGTCATAGTTCGGGATAAGATGTGTGTGTGTGTGTGTGTGTGTGTGTGGGGTGGCTGTATCCGCAAATAGATATTCTCCTTTCCTCTCCCCGAGATTAAATTGAAGTGTATGGCAATAGATTTGTAAAATATATCTGGACCTGTTTCTAATTTTCCAATACCATCTGGAATGGAGCCTGTTTTCAGAAGACAGATTTTAACAGGGTGCCTTAAGCGAATTTCTTGCAAATTATGTTAACATATGCTATAATAATGTTTTCTGGCAACTGAATGCTGCTTAAAATAGCAGAGGGTTTTATGAAGATTTAGAACCTTGCCACTCCTCATCACTTGTTAGATTAAAATATTTGAATAAAGTAATGCATATGTGAATAAATTTCATACAGTATCGCTGGAACTGTTTAAACTTTTGTGAAACCTTGTAGAGTCGAGTCAATTTTTAGAAGAATTTTTCATTAATAGGGCACCCAAACCGGTTTCTTGCACATTATCATTCTGTGAGCATATGTTGTAAGAATATTTTCAGGTAATTCAAAAGATTTAAATTTTGATTTTGAACAGAAGATTTATTTTCTAAGAATTAGTACAATGTCACCCTCTTACAATCTGTCTATAGACTAAAATAACAGAGTAATTTAAAGAGTGTGGATAAATTATCTAAGATTCCTTGGAGTTATTTTAAAATGTTCTAGAACTTTATAGGATTGAGTTAATTGTTTGGAGACATTAATTTTGACAGAGTACCTTAACTTTGTTTTCTTGCAAATTATGTTTACATATGTTATGGGAAGATTTTCAGGTACTCAAAAAGTTATTATACACATTAGATAGATTTCTAAGAACTAGAACTGTGTTGTACTGCTAACTTCTATTAAACTGGGCTGTAGTTAAGGCATTTGCAAATAAATTCTGTTGAATATCTAAAATTTTATTGTGGAGCTGTTGAAAAAGCTTCAAAACTATTTAGAATCGAATTAATTTTCAGGAAATTCTATTTTTAACAGAGAACCCTTGTTGATTTTCCAAAAAATCATGTCAACATACGTTCTTAGATGGCTTTCACACAACTCAAAAGTTTTTCAAACAGCAGATGGTTTTTGCTATGGACCATAATCCTGTTGCAGTGCTGGCATTTGTCAGTAGAGTAAATTAAAGATTATGCGAACAAATTTCCTAAAATACCTCTGTAGCCTAGAGAACTATGGATTTCACTTGTCATATCATGCAAAAATTGGCTTTGGGTGCAAATATCTTTTGATTGATGTTTTGGATCACTGACTGTGATCCATCCTCTGGAAGAATCTCCAGAGTTGTTTGAAAGTTTTAAGAACTTCGTAGAATTGAGTCAATTTTTAGGAGACTTTATCTTGAACAGAGTACCTTAACTATTTTTGTTGCAAATGATGTCAACATGTACTGTAAGAACATTTTCATATGATTCAAAAGTTTTTCAAACAGCAGATGATTTTTCTGAAAATTAGAACCTTTTCTTACTCTGAAATCTACGGGTTAACTAAAATAACAGAGTAAAATAAGTGTATGTGAAAGCATTTCTAAAAGTGTGGTGTCCCCAGGATTTCACCCTGAAATCTGGGACTACCCCTTTTAAATTTTTCGTTCTTTTTAAGTGAAGGGTCATGTTTTTGTGTTTTGTTTTGCCTGCGGTTGCTCGCATTGCTCAAAGGTGCCTCTAGGAAGTCATAAAGCCACATTCGTCAAATACCCATATGCAAAAGCTCACTCAATTCCCTTTCCAGACTTTGTCTGGTTGTACAAAAGCGTTTTATTTATTTTTATATTAAATAAATAAAGTTCGTTTAAACATAGATTGAGCTAAAACTGAGAAATTTGGGTTATATAAAGCATTTCACCCCATCATTATTACCACACCAGTATTACTTTCACCTCAAAGTGGAGCATTCACGCAGGGAAGAGTTTTTATAGACTAGCTAATTGGAGAATTCTTTTTGAGCAATTGCCCGCAGCTTCTTTCAGGTATTTTGTTTTTATTTTATTTCTTTTGTGTTTTGGTTTTGGTCTTTCTCCATGTTCCATTTGGCGATTCCCCATAGCTTTTCTTTCTTCCTGCCGGATCTGTGCCCTGACCTGGGGTTTTGAAAAGTCATCCATTGCCTCAGACAAAGGGAAAATTAATTGATAAACGCTGGTTTTTAAGCTTGTATTTTCATTGCAGCCCAGTGAAAAGAGTGCAGTTGGAATGGAAAATCTTTTAAATTGTCATGAGTGTCTATGGTCTGGTCTTCTTTTGTGCAAGCATCCACTTACCTCTAAATCCACACAGCTGTCCACTCAAGTTTCCACGCAGCTTTTTGAAGGAAATCGTGGTTTTTGGAAGTCTTGTTTTATCCTAAGCAAATCGTGGATGTTTAGAAGCTTGTCTTCTAATTTTCAACTCAATTTTTGTATTAAAAAGCACAAAGCAAAGTCACTTAAAGCAAATCGTGATTCTTCAAGGCCGAGTCTTCTAATTTTCAATCATCCAGTCTCCTCAAAATCCATGATAGTCTTTTAGGTGCGAGTCGTGGTTTTTAAAGTCTTTGTCTGTCAATTTGAAGCTGCCTTCCCACTTCAAAATCCACGCAATTTTAAAGGGAAAGTCACTTAAGCCAAGTCGTGAATTCTCATGGTCTAGGCTTCTAATTTCAACACAGCTTTTAGAAGAGAAATCACTAAAAGGAAGTCGTGGTTTTTAAAGTCTGTCTTCTAATTAAAAGCTGTTTTTCCTCTCCAAAATCCACGCAAATATTAAAAGAAAGAAGTTGCAAGCCAAGTCGTGGTTTTTAAAGTCTTTGTCTTCCTTTGCAAGCATGCCTTTCCTCTCCAAAATCCATGCAACCCTTTTATTATGAGTTAAAATTCACTTAAGTTTTGTCGTGAAAGTTTAAGTGCTTGTCTTCTTTGTTTTCCACGCTGCTGCCCTCTCTAATTTTCCACTCAACCTTTTAATACAAAAGCAAATTACTTAGACCAAGTCGTGGATTTTGGCAGCCCAGTCTTCTATGTTTCAATGCAGCCTTTGGGAGAAAAGCAAAAATAGCTAAAGAAATTGCGTGAATCTTCTATATAGCAAACATCCTCTTCCTCCAGTTTCAATGCAGCCACCCACGTTGCCAAATCCATGTAGTCTTCTAAATTGCAAACATCCACTCTGAAAGCCCAAACGCAGCCCATGTGGAAGATAATCATAATTTGCATGCAAAATCCCTCTCAAAGCTCATGCATGTTGTTCCCAATCTCCTAGTTTAGCCCACATTGAGCTTACTTATATTTGCTTGCACCCGGAGTAATTTCCAGAATTCAAAGTTGCCCACATGCTATTTAAAAAAAAAAAAAGTGATGAACTGCATGTTTGTCTGAATTGTTTACAGGAGTATTTTATTTGTGCACATACTTGTAAAAATTAAGATGACGTTAATGTCAAATACATTTGAGATATCTTTAGAATCAGGGGAAGCAATTGCAACTTTTGCACAAATAGATCCAGTTCTCACAATTGCAAAAGCTTCTGGTAAAAGTGGAAAAGGGAGATCTCAGTCAAAAGTTGGTTCAGACAGAATGAAGGGTAAAGACAAGCATTGATATTCTATCTAGGGAACTACTAAGGTTCAAGACTGAAAGCGGAGTTATTGCTAAGGTAGATGGGAAAACAATGAACTACATGCTTGACAAATATATTCAGTAATAGAACAAAGGGCAAGTATGAAGTGTCGCTGCTGGAATGACTTATTTCTTCTCCTCTTTCTTCTTCTCCGTATTTTCTCGGACAAAAAATTGTAAAACTAAAGTAATTGGTTGAAAGCCATTACTTCAAGTTGTTTGAAAAGGTCCTTTAATTAAGAATAGGTGGCAGACATGCAACGCATTGATTTAGTCTTTAGTTGTAAATCATGCATGTCATGCAAAGAGGAATTCTAGGAGAAAGATTGCCAACAGTTCCCTTTTTATAGCTTCCACATGTGGGGGTTAATTGAAGGTTTCCTATTTGTATTTTCTTTCTATGCACTATAAATAGAGGAAGAGCCTACGGGTTAAAGGATCATAATTTATTCATGAGAACACTTGTTTAGCAGACGCTTTTGTAACTAGAGCATTTTTGAGATTTTAGACTTTGTGTTGGAACCCTTGATGTGATTCCTGTGAAAGCTGGGGATTGAATAAAGGGCGGATTTCTGGAGAACTTTGTGTCTACAGTGCTTTGCTGATTACTTCTATTCAAGGTTTTAGATAAACTTTGTGTTATCTTAGATCTAGGTTAGAAGTTGTTTCTTTCCCTTATTGCTGAATGTTGTGATCTTTATCTGTTTATTTAATTTGTGTGGATGAGACCAACTCTGATAGCTATTGGTTAATTCAACACATCTTCCCTCTTTCCCTACTTCTATTTATCCCCCTTCTGCAAATATCCCATCACAATTGCTTACTTGCTGCCAAATTACCTAGTTGTGGTTCACGAGCTGAGAGAATTAAAGTAAAACCCTTGAAAGTAGTTATTAGGATTCACCCTTACAAATAAGATAAACATCTTACATGGGAGCTTCATCGTTAAATGAAGGAGATTTATCTCATAACTGCCTAGGTTTTACGTTGTGCATAAAATCTAGCCAACAAAGTGCATCTGAAGCTTTTTAAAGTGTTGCATTGAATCAATTTTCCGGAGGGTTTACCTTTAACATGGTATGTTAATCGGTTTTCTTGCAAATTCTGTCAGCAAATGTCGTAATAACATTTTAAGGTTATTTAAAAGTTCTTCAATCAAGAGACAATTTTACTAAGAACTAGAATCCTGTGGAACTCAACATTTTTAGGTAGAGACTAACACGACAAAAGTCAAATAAATTGTTTAGATAGTTATAAGATTATATAGGATTGAGTTGATTTTCAGGATACCTTACCCTTGACAGACTATCTCATCAGAATGTTGTGCCAAAAGTGAAAAATTGCATTCAAGTCTTAAATTGGTTATTAGCCTTGCATAAATTGACACTTAATAATAAGGATTCGAGTCGAATCCTTAGATGTTTTCCTTAATTTACTCACAAGGGACATGAAGTTGTAGTGATATCATAGTTAATTCATCTTAATTTAATTGCTAATGCAAATGACTTTTTTTGTTAATTGGACAAACCGTTTGTATTATCTATTGGAGAGGATATTACCCAAATTGTACAAGGAACACTTTTTCAGCACATTACTACATGAAGCATAAGCCTGCCAATCAAACCTTGGTCATCGCAGCTGTAAGCATGCAAACTTTCCTCTATATCACAGTGGCCTTATGTGTTAATTCCAATTGTATGTACTTACCATTAAATAGAATTTAAAAACAAACCCACTATAACTGTTTTGTGAGCTCAAAATCACCATTTAATTTTGGAAATTGACAGCACGACCTTAAATCAACATTTCTCTTTTTAATTGATGGGTAAAGTAAGTTCTGTACGTTATAGATAAAGATAAGATAAGATAAATATATTAATGTTTGACAAATGACCACAAGAGTAGGTCAAAGGGACTGACGAGTACACATGTTCACTACAAAGTGGGAAAACCAAAGGTTTTAAAAGAAGTACAAAGGAAAAGGCAAAAGAAGAGCCATAGAAAGGTAGAAGAGGGGGGAAGCAGGGTAGGAAAGAACAACCCACGAGCCAAACTAGGGGGTTTGGAAATGCCTAAGAAGAGAAGAAAGAAGGCCGAGGAGAAGCAAAGAGAAATGTCTATCACGGAGTGGTAGACCCAACTCTCCTAACATCTGAGGCCAACTAAAAGAATCTTTGGATAGAATGCCGATTGAAAGAGGAGGTGGTGAGATGTTGAAGCCTCCCGCTGTACTGCTGTCTGCACAATGGGGTACGTTGCAAGAACTTTGTAATGTCCCTTTTCTTCAAAATTGAAGACTATTTGGAATTCCGGGCAAACCTTCTTCATGACTACAAGAAATAATATAAAAGAAGAATAAAGGAAGAAGAATATAATATATTTTTATTATATTTTGTATGTTTTTAATTAAATAAATAATTATAAGTGTATGGGTCAGCCATGGTGGAGAAAAATAACATGAAAGGTCACGAGTTATATGAAAGGTCATGCCTTTTCATATTTTGGTGCCAAGGCTTGAAAGTATTATAAATAGGGGATGTGGGCATCATTATGGGATATCGACTTTCATTGTAATCTTCGGAATTTGAGGCGATTCTCTCATTTATTACCTACTGGAATGAAAACCCCTCTAGAGGTCCATTACAAGGGACGAAAACCCCTTGTTCTTGACTTAAAATATTTGATATTTATATTCATTCAAGTTATTTTATCAAATTTGATTTATATCGCATTAATTCTCAAAAGTGCGACTTGCCTATTAATTATTTTGAGTTGCTGGGTGAAATTTGCATTAAATATAATTGATATTATCAGTCAACTTGCATTAATAAGTCCCAATCTGCACCTTCACATATTTTCAAGGCAATAATTCAGGCAAATTGAATCAGTTATCACTGCTGCAATTTTCTGGGAAATATTTATAATTACCAGCAGTCTATAAGGAAGACTTTGGCACATTTTTGAGGATTTTCAAGTTCCTTGTAATTAATTACAGCATGCTGCAGTATTTTTAGAAATCTTGATATTTTGTTTAATCCCTAAAAGGGTACATTGCAAACTTGGTGGATCTAGTCTGTCTACTGGTGTTGGAACTAGTATGATCGTGTTGATGAGATTTCGGGGAGCTGTGGATGGTCCCCCCTGAACCATACTGATCTGGATTGTACTGCAGAGCTGGTATCAATTTTGGCGCTTAGTACCCTCATTGAAGGTATCACCAAGAAGGAGGTGATCCGCTGGGTAGAGATTGGTCTAGAAGGGGTCTAAAGGGTGTGTGCCTGCAAAGCCTCAAAGACTCCTGCATGTATAGAGCCAGGCATTTCTGGTCCTCGTATCTGAAGTAAGTCTAAAAGAGCCTAGGTCCCCCTAAAGAGGCAATGAAACCTCCCCCTTATCTCGTAGTAAACGGGGCAGCAAGAAGATGAAGTGTGCTTCCGTCTCAACCTACTAAAGGCAGCCAAGCTGGTAGATCCTGTCTAAACGATCATAGTTGGTGATTCGTCTCACTCTGAAGCCTATGAGAGCATACTCTGAACTGGCCAAGAGGGATGCGAAGAGTACATCCAATGGCGAAGAGCATATTGAGAGGCGGACAATAAGACCGTCACTCAGCTCCAAGAAATGCTCAGCGAAAAAGGACATCTTAGATAGTAACCCGCCATGAGGGTTCATCCAAGTGGTGTGAATAAATTACTTGTAAATATCCTCCCTAATGACCCTATTCAGCTCTTATCTATTCTGTAGAAGGTGATCAGGTGTGTCCAAGGAATATTTGAAAGGGGGGAGACGGTCCATCTGAATACCCACGGACTCTAAGAGATCGGAAACCCCAGCATACTAACAACAACCACGGCCAATAAAATCAGAGTGGGCAATAATCTCTGACGAGCAATATGCCAAGTACGGGTACCTTTCCCGTCCGTCAGCTGAGTCAGCAAAGCCCTGAATGAGGTACAAGAAAGAGATAAGATCAAAATGGTCTCCAAACTAAAAGGACGGGCCCCAAACTCAACAAGAATGATGTGTTGGGGGATAGTCTGCTTGCACCTAATAAAGCAACAGAGGAGAGGTGTCTTAACTCTTTTCGACAAAAGCACAATCAATCTCAAGTAAGGAGGGCCCCCAAACCACGAAGCCATAAAGAACTGTGGGTTTGATAAGCGAGTCCATGAGGGACATCTTGGAAGAGATGTCCTGAAAGTGGTATCGAAAGCATTGTCTCTCGAGGAGGGATAAAGAATCGTTAGCCCTTATTGACTCTAGGCTAGGAGGGCATGTCTCAAACTGAAAGGTGGACTAGAGAACAGTACTCCCAAGTAAGTATAGGTGTTGGTGATCTCGATCTCCTCCCCCCTAAAGAAGAAATGGAGGTGTGGGGTCTTCAACCCATTGACTGTTGAAGATCATAAAAGAAATCTAAAGCATCCTTGTCTTTAAAGTCCCTCAGGAGAGGAGGTAGGAGGTCCACATCAACTGAAAACCAAGAGATCAGAACCTGGTGGAGAAGGCAGCCATCACTGTCTTGGGTATGCTCCTGAAGAAAGGTCTTGAGCTCATCGATGTAGATCCCAAACAAAGTTGGGGATAGGGGCAACCCTGTTTGACACCAATGGTACTCCTGATGAAATTTTTTACCCAGGTTGACCATCAACTAGGATCATAAAATAAATCTAAAGCATCCAATATCTTTGAAGTCTCTTTACTCTTGTTTTCCCAGGAGGGCCAAATCATCAGAAAACAAGAGTAAAGAGATCAGAACCTGGATGGAGAAGGCACCCATCGTTGTCCTGAGTATACTCACAAAGAAATGTCTCGAGCTCATCGATGTAGATCCCAAATAAAGTGGGGGATAGGGGGCAGCCCTGTTTGACACCAATGGTACTCCTAATGAAATTTGTTACCCCATGGATTATGCATAAACGACCAAGAAAAGTCTCGTATAAATGCTTGATGGCAATGAAGAAGGGTCTCGAGATATGCCAATGTCTCTGAGCCTGTGAAATAGGACCTCCTACGCAGAATAAAGTCAAATGCTTTCCAAAAGTCTACAAAGCAACAGTAGACTTTTGATCGATGGAGAATCCTCAATAATGGTCTGGAGAGTAAAGATATGATCAATGGTCTGGTGAAAAGGATGAAACCCTGCCTTTCCTCTAGCTCTAAGGTGTCTCTACTTCAACTCCTCGGAAAGTTGCATATCAAGAACTGTAGCATAAAGTTTCGAGAAAGTATGGTCCACCATGATTGTTCATGTAGTTGTTGGGATCAGAATTGGAGCCCAATTTGTGTATCAGGTGAATAATATGTTGCGCCCAAGCCGATAGAAAACCAGAGCGAATAAGGTGGTTGAAGAGATCAGCCAAGTAGTTGCCCAGTATGCCATGCCCCATACTTGAAACATTCTGCTTGGAATCCCTCCTCATCAGATGCCCTACTACTATTCATCACTCTAACCACCTCTCTGACGTTATTGTATGTAAACAAGTGGGAAGAAGAGGGGGGAGAATCAATCTAGACATGCAGCTGCCCAAGAATATCATAGAGGGTGGAAGTGTGGGAGAACATGGATCTTGGGTTAAGCTCTAAAGGAAGAGAAGAGTGATGAGGAAGGATGGTGTGCCAAAAATGTTTGGGAGAATGTAGGAGGGAAGCACATAAGATTCGTCTCCTTTGAGAGATAAAGAGGTGTTTCTTATGAAGAAGGAAACAATGATAGGAGGCTTTCAATGTAGGATAATAGGGATGGGCATGGATGAAAGTGTGCCTACGTTGGCGGTGAAAGGACTTGCACTCGTCATTGTACCATTTGTTCATAGGGTAAGATTTGGTTAAAAAGAGTTGGTGGGAAGTGGAGGTAGATCTAGTGGAGCTAGGAAAAGAATAGAGGGCAGCATCCCAAATGATGGAGAGAGACAGGTTTACTTGGTAACAACACAATCTAAAGAGAAGAACTAGAACTTAGATGGGAGATACTGACGGATATGGGAGGAAAAGGTATCAAGATCCCCTTTGTCAAACTAGAAAGTGGTACGAGGAAAGCCATGAAGGGGAACAGTGACGGAAGGAGGGATGTCGACACAGAGCGAGAAAGAAAGAAGGGCATGGTCAACAAGGGGGATGGGGGAAATTGAGAAATGATAGTTGAATGACAAGAGGTTTTGGCTAGAGAGGACATAATCCACCACACTTCGCACCCCCTCCATGAAGATCGGCAAGTGAAGAGGCGAGAGTATGGGAAACATGTGAGCCCGTTGAGAATCAAAAACCCATGAGATTCCTCCCAACTACATGAGGTGGCCATATGCTGTGAAAGGCCCTGAACATCATCTGACATCCTATGAAGCCCCAACTGACTTTAGATCTAGTGACTAGGTGCATAGCATGTCCTATGAGCGGTCATAGAGAGGAACCTAGAGAGCTTTAGTATGGGCATTAAAGTCACCTAAAAGGATGACTTCACCAACTACTAAATATTGATTAATACTAACATGCAAGTCAATAAAGAGATCTCCGTCAAGGCCATTGTGGATAGCATATGAGGAGGATGCAGGAGGGAAGTAACAAGCTCCAATGTAGATATCATTGGGATGGGGGGCAAGCCCCTCTAATACGGACACACATGAACCTAGCAAACTAATCTGTGGCAACCAAAGATATCATGTTTTTGGAGGGAATATCCACACAAACAAGCCGCACCACCCAAACCCCTGACAACCCCTGAACTCCTTGTCTCCTGTCTACAAATAGAGTACCAATGATAACCTCGTGATACCAAGGGAGAGGCCGCACATGACTCTCATGAGCCTTGGTGATGAAAATAATGTTTAATGACCCAAGAGCATCATACATTAGGCCAGGTGAAGACCAAAATGACCCATTACTGTTCCAGCACCTGAGGGAAATAGTTATGTACCCTATCTCCTCCCCCAATTGGCCCATCATTTGGAAGTTCTAGGCCAAGACTCCCACCCCCGAAGGGGCATGTACCCTTGCTAACTACTTTGAGATTCCTGATAACTACCCATTTACCCACTTTTCTTGCCTGCCATAACCAATTCTCTAGAGCATTTTACCTCTGCTACCTGTGACTTGGTAAGATCTTCATTGAGGAAAACCCTATTGGGAAGAAAGTATAACAACTTTTTGGCTCTGAGAGCCCTGAATCAATCCATTGTTGATCTAAATTGGAGAAAAAGGGTGGAATCATAGCCCAACCAAGCTCGATCAAGAGTTATATCAGGGATACCTCAGATTATCCTTAATAAACGAGTTCCCAACAACCATGGGGTCAGGTGATGGAAAGGGTAGGGGGAGTCCCCTCACCCTAAGGTTTAGCTCTTTCTCATGTCGGGTGCCTTCTTTCACGAGCTTAGCTTGTACAACCTCCTCAATGGACAACCATGGGTGTGGGGATTCCATTTTTACCACTGACCACCTTTGCCTATGAATGGATGTGTTTTGGTTTATTTGTTTAAAAGAAGCCTATTGTGATCTAATTTCTTATTGATAATTTTTTAGGTCCAAGATATCTGCGTGTAGGGTATCATTGGGAGTATTGAGAAAACTGTGTCCTTAATTGTTGATGATTTTTCCTATGGTAAAATATTTTTAGATTTGATTGCTAGAACACGGTTTGTGAGTTCACAAAATTAATATGAAGAGCTTGGTTCATGTCTTCCATTCTCTGGACTTGATAGATCAGTTCCTGTATGATGTTATTTATGTTTTTGTCGGGATTATGTGCACCCCGATTTCCCGTTATTTCCTGTTATGGGTTTTCATGTGTTTTAAAAATTCAAACCAATAATGCTGTTGAAGCCATGTGGATGAAACTCGGTCTGCCTGAGGCCAAGTACAGTGGAATTTTTTGTGAGTGAAGGGTATGTGATTTAAAAATGTGATGGAGGAGAAAGCCATGAATGCACAGACTTTTGAACACAAGGCCATGAACGGTAAAAGAGGCACAATTTTGTATACTTAAGGTATTTTTTCTGTGAACTTTAAGATTTCATCTCAATATATAAAATTGAGATATTTTGTTTGTAATTTAAGATTACATTTAAGTGTTAGAAGATGTGAACACAGAAAGAATGTAGAGAACTGAGAAAGGCACACAACACACATTGAGAGGTGTGTGGTGCTTGTATTTATTATGTTGAACGAGGTTACATTATAGCTGGGGAAGTTCATAACCTAACATTATTTAGTTGATAACTAATAGCTCCTTAAACATTAACTAATATACTTTAATATTAAGAGCCCCCCAAGGAGGTTTTATAATCTTTTGCATTGATTTATGGGTGAGATGTCAAATAGTGTGTCATAGCCAATATTAAAAATCTAGTTTTGTAGGAAGTGCAAAGGTTAATTGGTCAAAACTACAACATCTAGAGTCACACAATTTTAACAATTGTGCACTCTTGGCACTGTGATCAAATCATTTGAAAAGGAGTTGAGACTGACTATGTAATGTCCCGTCTAGGGCTGAACAACACAAGCAAGGAGTTCACACAAACCCCAAGTGAAGTAAACTCAGATTTTTATACCAGCAAACTGAAATTAGGAACAGCAGTGTACAACAGTCTGATTTTTAAGACAGCAGCTTGCAAAGAATGAAAATTCAACCAAATATCATCACAGAAATTATCCACAACATAGATAAACACTTTAAGAACATTTTATGGCACTTTTCACCATGAAACTCAACCAAATATCTACCTGGAAATTTATTTATCAACAACAGAAGTACAGCCAATAGAAGTGACCAAAAATGAGGTCTCCAAACCCCAACAATTTCAAAATATGGAGTATATCAGCCTTATAAAATATGAGAAGTCCCAATATCAACTTAGAATGTAGATTTGTGCCCTAGAAGGCACCCATATGCACTCCTACCCAACTCGCTTCCTAGGAGAGGGGCTCTAAACAATGCCAAAACCCTTGATCTTTTTGATGCCCTAGTTGCAGACCAGAAAGATGGCCTTCAATGGATACCTTCACACCACCAACTTGGAAAGTGTTCTTTCTCCAATATTCCACAAGGAAGGGTTTTGTCCTCCTTGGATGCCACACTAATGGGTTTTTGCCCCTTTGTGGATTCGGATTAGATCAATCAGCCCTAGAACCAAGTAGAAAAGTATATATGCCAAAAGATGATCCAAAATGATCGTATTCGACTCCCTTTATACCTTTATGGTAGCTCCAAAGGTTTAAGGGGTGAACTACCCCAAGACGGAATTCTTTGGAAGTTTGCTTTATTTTCTAATTTCATCTTGGGAGCTCTCTAACCCAGCTGACTTGCTTGGAAAGGCAAAACACAACTTAAAGATAATTGAAATATAGCTCAAGTTCTTCCCTTGTTCAACTTCTTCTTGCCCACAACAAGGAAGATGAGCAAGAAGCCTTCAATTATATTATTTCGAAAAGGGGACATTACAGGCTACAAATTTTGTTGACTATGACAAGTGTCATAAGGAGGCCCCTTTGTTGCTGAAATTATCCTTTTCAAATGATTTAAACCTTGAGATCTGAAATGCCATTGTGGCAAGTGATCTCCGAATTAAGTATCAAACTTAGGAGAAAAGTCGGGTATTCTACCTAAAGAGTCTGTTGTTATTAACAAAGATGCTTGAGGGTGTGTCCTTGTCAGAACATCTTCAGATGAAAGATCTTGGAGAGCAGCTCGTTACCATAGAGAAAAAATGGATAGTTATGACTTGGTTGTGCTTGGTTTGAATAGTTTACCTCCCTCAAATGAAACATTTGTGGAGGCGTTACATCTGATGGTGGAAAGCTAGACCTTGACTTTTGATCAGATTTGTTTCTAATTGCTGCAAAATAGGTATAGGTTAAAATCCTATTGAATGTAATAATATTCATTCAATTATTCAAGATTGGATATTCTGGTCGGAAATGTAGCAAAGTTATTATTAAGGGACACAAGTAGATTCATAGTAGTGAGTCTAGTTCCAAGCATATAGAGAGTGCATTGGTTGCTAATCTTGAAGGATCTACTTCCAAATTCTAGGTGAAATGTCAATATTTTCATAAGGTTGGCCATGTCAAAAAAGATTGCTAGAGGCACAACATTATCTTTCTCAAAAAAAGGCGCATGGTAAGGAAAATGTTGTAACACTTGAAGATGAATGAGATTTTGAGGAAGAGTATGCCCTTGGGCATTATTTTTAAACAACAGTGCTACTCGTTTCTGATTCAATGATTGTAGCACATCTTGAAGTTTTTCATGTCATGGGGGTCAAGTATGTAAAATTTACTACAAATACAAATATTTTTGATTTAGTTTTATTAACAGAGAGGAGTCACTTGTAATAGAGGGGATAGGAGATATGTGCAATGTGTTTAATAATGCTCAAGAGCTCTTGGTAAAAAAAAGCTAGGTATGTTCCTGACATGAATAAAAATGTCTTGTCTATTAGTCAGTTAATAGAAAAGCCCAATATTGATGTAAATTTCTCTTGGCAGAAGTGTATTATGTCTGATGTGTAACATGATAGTGTAGTTGCCCTAGGCATTAGGCAAGGTGATGTGTATGGGCTTGTTGGTCTTGCTACAATCAACTTAAACATAGGTGTGGAGGGAGACTCCACCATACAGGACATGTGGGAAGATGAAATGCTGCATGTGTGGGAGGATGAGTCGTCTCAATTAAATGCACGGTTAATTGTGGAGGAAGACTCAACTATCTAGTATGTGTGAGAGACACATGGTGAGATGCCAAGAAAAGCCACTCCAAGAAAGGAGACGCCAAGAAAAGCCACTTAAACATAGGTGTGGAGGGAGACTCCACCATGGAGGGAGAAAAGCCACTCCAAGAAAGGAGACGCCAATAAAAGCCACTTAAACATAGGTGTGGAGGGAGACTCCACCATACAGGACATGTGGGAAGATGAAATGCTGCATGTGTGGGAGGATGAGTCGTCTCAATTAAATGCACGGTTAATTGTGGAGGAAGACTCAACTATCTAGTATGTGTGAGAGACACATGGTGAGATGCCAAGAAAAGCCACTCCAAGAAAGGAACTGGTTTAGAGGATCGGAAACATGGTTGTTAATCCAACATGACATATTTAGTTTGCTCTTGCATCTGACCTTTTTATGGTATCCGAATCACAACGATATTCTAAAGCAAAAGGCATACCTAAGTGGGAGACTTCCATGCAAACAAAATGTGACGCGTTGTTGAAGAAACATACCTAGGATTTGGTGGAATTACTGCTAGGCGATTTGGTGGAATTGCCCATTGGATATAAATGGGTGTACACAGTAAAAAACATATCCGGTAGTACTTTGGATAAGTACAAGGCTCGTCTTGTTGTGAAAGATTTTTCACAATAGGAGGGAATAGATTACGAGGAGACCTTTGCTCTTGCTTCAAATATTGTGAATATGGTCACATTTCAGTTGCTTCTCTCCATAGCAACTCAGTTTGTTTGAAGAGACTTAGACTAGGAGGTCTACATGGTGCAACTTGGAGGTTTTCAGGCACCTAGTAGTGATCACCTGGTTTGCAGATTGATTTAGTCCTTGTACGGACTTAGGCAGGCTCCATGAGCCAGGTAAATTAACATTGATCAACATCTCCAAGATTCTGAATTTAGAACTATGTAGGGCAGGCTGAAGTTATCAGCCAATGATGATTCATCATCGTTCGATGAATCACTCTACAAATGACTGGTGGGCATATATCTTATGCCCACACGATTGGATCTATGTTTTTCTGTTAGTGATCTTTCTTGGCTTTTATGTCAATCGAAGCTCATGCATTGGACAATAGAAAAATCTCAGAGGACTGCAGATTTCAAATTAGTATCTAAGGAGCAGCCTGCTGATTTAATGACTAAATCATTTGGTTCCATTGTGTTTGTAAAATTTTTCAGACAAACTTGGAGTAGTTTTTGGATTAGTCATCATGGGGTGTATCAAAGTTACTAAGATATTATGTAAACACTGTTAGAAGATGTGAACAAAGAAATAATGAAGAGGAATTAGAATGCACACATTATTCATTGTGTCCGTCATTTTACAATCAAAATATTCAATTGAGGGTACATTTACTCACATTATTGAGCTTTCTATAGATCATGAGGTTTTTTTTATCACATGGACCTACCTTTGCTCCTTCTGCGAGTGTGTAGGACTCTTATGGAGATTGTGACTCCTCTTGTGATCCTCTTATTTTTTTAACGTGCACTATAGAGAACTATGATGTTATATATGAGGATACTCATGATGAAACCCATATTTTTGTTCCTTTTATTTGAGTGGAGGAAATTGAGGATGACATTCCTTTTTTGGATGAAGAGGACGTTGCACTAGATTCTTCCTTATATGACCTCACTTCTATGACTTACTCTGTTGATATTGTCAGCAAATTTGGAGTTGATTATCCTATTTTGGTTGAGAAACAATGCTTGAACTTCTCTTCGTGTGTAGAGGATGTTCCATCTATGGACCCTTTCATAGATGGGGGGACCTTCTCGTATGCTTTTAGTGGTACCTCTTCTCGATAAGGTTGGGCCACTTGGTGTAGGCACGTCAGGATTCATTTCAGTGAAAGTGAAATTTATGTTATTGATCATAGTGAGCATCTATAATTGTGCCTTACTACCTTTTTATAGGCTTGGGATTGCTTATTATTTCTAATATCATGCAATATTATAATGGCCTACTTAATGCAGCTGACATTACATGTTTTCAGGATTAATAGTCTATCTATTAAGTTTTTTTCCCATCACATTTTATCATCTTGCGAGTTATAATATTTTATTTAATGTTTTACCTATGAGTATCAACATATCTTCTTGCGCTTGGTTGGAGTTCTCTACTTTATTGGATGCTTAAAAGGAAATGATTAGAGGTTATTGCTATTGGGACTTGATTGTAAAATCCAATTTGGTATCAACACAAGGTTGATCATCGATCACAAGAACAAAAGACTTTTGATAGTTTGGGTTATTCGAAACCCCGATTTTTTGGAAGATCGCAAAGTTCACAAATCATTATGATTTTTAAAGTGATTTTTAGAGAGAAGTCGAGGATATTTGCAATGAGGAAACTATCCAAATTTCATCCTTCTTTGATCGTGTTATTGCGAGTTTAGTGTTTTCAATACTATTGCTCCCCAAACTGTAATTTTTGGTATTTTTCCAGATCTTACATTTTTGGAAAGCTCATGAAAAATAAGGGTGGGTATATTCTTTATATTTTTAGATTTGAGGTCGACCTCATTTTGAAATTGGCTGGTCAAGTCTTGATCAAAGGTGGAAAATCAGGGGTTTTGATTTTTTGCTTTTCCTAACAATCCTCCATGTTGGTGTAATTAATATTGGGTGGCCATACTTCCATATTCATAAATATGGCTTACATGATTTAGGAAATTAAAGGTATTTGACAACTCCAAGGGTGTAGCTACCACTATTGGAAGAAGCAATGCATGAACTGTTCTCATTAAATATGAATCTTGAAATATATTGCTATTAAGGAAACCCAAAACTTTGAAATTAAAGATGATAAGAATGGAAATGAGAAATCCTTGCCTCATTACTATACTTGAATTCTTATCTTATTTATGAGAATGTAACAAATACAAGGGAACTTTGGATATTTTAAAAAAAGCATCATGGGTGTCATTTTGTATGGGATGGGAATGAATGACACATCCATCTAAAAAAACGAGTTGGATGCTATAACACCGTTTCATTATCAATAGAGTCTAGTGGGGGTGCGGTGGGGGAAACGAACAAACAAGAGTTGCAATGAATAGATCGGACCTACACTATTGTCCCCTTTTTCATATCGCTCACACACCTTATCTCAACCTCATCCTAACCTCACCTCATCGTACATATGCGTATTTGTGCCCTTCAACCTTAATACATGGGTGTGGGCATGGACATGGGCATGGGCATGAGTACAGGTGGGACTGCACTACTAGATCCCATATTCCTTTACATTATTTGAGATCGTTTATTGTGGGGGTGCGGTTTTGTTATTGCTCACACACACCTCATCTCAACCTCATCTCATATGACATGCTTATGTGTGCATTTCAACCTTAATACATGGGCATGAGTATGGGTGGGACAGCATTACTAGGTCCTATACTCCTATACATTATATCCTCCAATCAGATCTACCTATACGTCCTGTATAGTGGATATTCCCTCCACAAATTGTACATGTAAGTTGATTGCAGTAGGGTCAACATGCCTATGAGGAATTTTATCCTCCACCACATCCTATACATGGAGTCTCCCCCCACGTGTGATTTCAAGTTGGATGTGGAAAGGTCAACAAGCCTATACATGCCACCTTGCCCAGTGCTCAAGGAAACTACTGTATCCTGTGTCACATAAAATGCAATACACTTCTACTTAGAGAAATTTACAACAATATTGGGTTTTATATTAACTGATGAATAGAAGAGCTTTTTATGCATGTTAGGATTGTACTTAACAATCCTTAGTATGAGTTTTAAAGAATTATTCAAGATTATATGAATATCTCCTATTCCCTTTACTCCAAGTAACTTTCCGTTAACAGTCTCTTTGACACAAAAAATGTTTGGATCCGCTAGAATCAATGAATCAACAACTGGTAGCACCGTTGTTCCATTGATAACGTGAAAGCATACTTTTCCTGAGAATCCTATTCAACTGCTGCCACATTTGGCTGACCTCTCGCCTTATTGTTGTGGGAAGAAAGATCATACCATTGCTTCCAGTAATCCTTTTTCATATGCCCAACCTTATGATAGTAATGACATTTCACTTGGTATCTGGAAGATGATTCCCTAGGGATTTGTTTCCAATTCTTTGTTTAAGCAAAAAATGCACTCTCAATCCAAAAGTAAACTCACTTTTTTTGAGTTTTCCTTCATTCCTTCTATAACAAGTAGGAACTGACATGATCAAAAGTTAGGGTTTGGCTTTTTGCCATCAAGCGTATGTTCTTCACAAATGTTTCAAAGGAGGGCAGTAAACTGTACAAAACAAACACAACCAGGTTGTCATCATCCACTTTTTTCTCTATGGCAGCGAGCTGGTCTCAAAGATATTTTATCCTAAGATGTTCTTAGAGGAACACACCCTCGTGCATCTTTGCTGAAAAAAACAAAAAATTGTTTACGTACAAAACCCAACTTTTCTCCGGAGTTTGATTCTTGTTTCCAAAAATAATCTAAAGATCACCCGCCACAGTGGCATTTTGGGCCTTGGGTATCAATTTATCTGACAGAGATAACTTCAACAACAAGGCCTCCTTATGACGATTGTCATAATCCGAAAAATTCGCAATAGGTCTTGTTTCAGTGTCGAAAAGGATTTTATTGCAGTCCCAATACTCTGAAATTGCCAAAATTTGTGACCCCAAACTAACTTTTGCGCTTCTGGGAGATCCAAATTTTGAATATTGGCTATAGTTGCATGCAAAATAATGCTTGCAAATGCTATAGTAATTTCGCTGATAATTACAACGAATTCAAAATTTGGTACAAATCAAATTACTTATAGTCACCAAAGTTCATGGCAATCCCTTTCTATACCCCACCTCCCTGGTCTTTAGATCAATTTAACCACAATCCACTGAAAACTGTGACCCTCCATCTTGATTAAAGTTTTGGTCTGTTCACAACATGAAATTGACTACAAGAATGACCTTCTATAACTAGTGTCACAATAATACGAAAATGACTGCTCTTTCTAGTCACGTTCAAGGTTACTGTCATGCCCTAGTTTTGTGATGTTCTTTGACTAGTGTCACAGTAGTACGAAAATGGCTGCTCCATCTAGTCACATTCAAGGTTACTACGTGACCTAGTTCTCACGACTGTTGTTCATTGGACTGTAAAAAATAACAAATAGCTTCTACATTTGGTTTGATCACAAACCACAACTCACGTGGAGAATTTTGTTCCCTAGCATGAATACACCTTGGTTTGGACGTATTTTCAATTCATATCTTGGTTTGTTCTTTCCCGTGCTTTGCTTTCTAGTCTTCACGACCTCTAAACGTTGTCCTTGTCGTCATGTTTTTAGTAAATTGTGACTGGAAAAATAGTGGAAGTAGCAATTCCTTCCCTGCAAATACTGTTACAAATCTTCACAACTTCAGGTGCCCTAACATCGATCAATACACTTGTTTGGAAATGTCTTCATCAAACTGCCTCTTCATGAATGCTCATGAATGTGCATTCCTTTGTCATGACAACACGTTCTCTCTTTCACTTGTTCTTCCTCACTGCACATGAGTCACATTTTCTTGTGGTAACATGTTTCTTTCTTCTTCATGCACTTTTTGCGTCTGGTATTTGTTTGTAGTTTGCAAAAAATGTCTTTCTTTGGTTCATAAATGCCAAAATATAAAAAGTATTCATGTTTCCCTCTTCTATGGCTTCTTGGAACACGTGCCCTAACTTGTGCATAGTCGTTCTTTTCACAATTTGGTCTTGAACCTTCATGTCCCCTTTCACAAAATGTTCTCTCAAAATCTGCAGATTTTATGAAAATTCCTTGCAGTCTTTTTCACCTATGATCTGACCAGTCTGTTCATACACTTCTCCTAGGGCTTCCCAAAATGTCTGAAGTTTGAACCTCTTCTTCTCTTTTACAGTTCGTACCCTTTTCGAGGGCTTCATGAATTCTGATGTTCATACCCTTTTTCTAGGGCTTTCGCAAACCATGGCTTTGATACCAATGTTGGCAAAAGATGAGAGAAATAATGAAGAGAATGGAGGGCATATGACACACGACATACATCTCGTGTTTATAGGTCATTTATTAAACATAAAAGAATTTACATCAGGTGAGGTAGTTATATGTTATATAGGTAAAGTACATTAACTAATTTGTAATCAGTTAATGTTTAGATAATTTCTTAATAACTAAATAGACCATTCACAAGGTTTGTAGCAAAGCTATTTTAGTTTCACAATATTCAATTGAGTGTACATCTTCTCACTTTTTTGGAGGATTCTTATGGAGATTCTGATGCCTCTTGTGATATGGAAGATTAGGATGCTATATGTGAGGATATTTGTAATGAAACCACATTTTAGTTGCATCAAGTGGAGGAAATTGAGGATGACATTCGTTTCGTGGATGAAGAGGACATTGCACTAGATTCTTCCTTGTGACATCACTTGTAAGACTTCTTTTGTTGATCTTGCCAGGAAATGTGGAGTGGATGATCCTATTTTGGTTGAGAGAACATGCTTGAACATCTCTTCTTATGTGGAGGATATTTCATCTATGGACCCTTTCTTAAATAGAGGGAGCCTTCTCATATGCTTTAATAGCACCTCTTCTTGATAAGGTTGAACCACTTCATGATAAGCATGACAAGACTCTTATTTTTATAAAAGTGAAATTCATATTATTGATCATAGTGAGCATCAAACGTTTTTTGACTATGTTGCATATGAGTCATTGAGAGATTAGGTGATTTGGATAAGGCCTTTTTTGAGGAGTATCATATTGATCCTGATATATGTATGATTCATGGCGATGGTTCTAATTTAACTCTTGCATCACTTCACACATGTGGAGATCCAGGGGATGGTGCTAGAAGTTGCAAGACTTGTCATGATGCAATTTTGGTTTTTCCCTTTCTTGTAATGAATGGACTATATCTTGGAGACACCGAGTTGCATCAATGAAGATTTTCTATTCAACTATATTGGAGACTTACGCACATGTTCTTTCCATAGCATTGGAGAAAGCACATTATTCTTGTCAACGACATAGTGAAAGAATTTTACCTAATGGAGAAAAAGTTGGAGAAGCGACTGCAGACTATACTTTAAATTATAAAACTTATGAACCAAAAAGAGACAAGTTAGTTTGTGAAAAAATCTTTGGGCCTAAGAAAGGGGAGTTTGTGCTTGTGAAAAATCTTGAGTGATCGAGGATGAAAAGGAAGACCTCAAATCCAATTTTCGTGCCCAATGTGGAGTTGAACTTGTTGTGGATTCTCAAATTCGAAGATATTCAATGGGATACATTAAAATGGCATGTCTAGTTCATATTTGGTATTTCAAACAATGTCCCAGTTATATTGTGGATATATTAGATAAAACTCGTAAAGAATTAGAAGACTTGAAGATCTACTCTATATACTTGGGGAGGCCACTCTCTATCGTTGGGCTCCAAACTAGTGGCTCCAAAGAACATCCCCCCTGACGGACTGCGCTTACTATTGTAATGACCTTTTTTGAATTAATCCATTTAGAAGATTTCTAGCTCATTCCATTTCCCGTGGGCCAGAAGAAGGTGAACAAGGGAAGTAATTGTTCATGTTTTTTTAGTTTTCTTTGAGCATTTACCATTTTCTTTCATGGTTTCTCTCATTAGCTTAGGTCGTCTGGGTTGGAGGAATAAAAGTCAAAGACAAAAAAGAAAACCAACTTCATTACGAGGTCGGTCATGGGGGAAACTCCCTCATGGGTGTTTGGAGCCACCAAAAGGATATATAAAGAGTCATTTGGGCTCATTTTGAGCATGCATCTTTATTATACTTTTACATTTCTTGGTTTTGGGGCTGATTGCTCTATTTGCATTCCACTAGAGGGTGGAAATTTTTTGGTGTGGCTTCACAAGGAAGACGAATCACTTTCTTGATAATTGGAGAACGAAAACTCTTCAATTAATTGTTCCAAGTGCTTTAAAGAGGTGGATAAGGCCTATTTTCAGCGAGGGTTTGGTTCTAAGGTGAAATTCAGCTCCTATCCTAGGGGAACAACCCACCTTGGGGAATAAATTGGTGGTTTCTAGGGCATGACACTGCTCAACTCAACCATCATTGCATCCTCCATATTTTTGGCAGTTGGAATCTACTTTGTACTTCATTTTTAGGGCTTGGAATCATTCATTTCCAGCCATTTCATAAGGGCATACTCTGCTGTTATTTATTTAATTTCGAGCTGTGTTTAGAGGCTGATTTCTTGATTGATAAATTTCTAAAATATTCTTAAAGTGCCTCTATATACTTCAGATATTGTGAATGGTGATATTTTGATGAATTATTGCTTTTTCCTTACCGCTGTTCTAAAAACCAGACTTCTGTTCACTGCTGTTCCTAATTTCAGTTGACTGGTATAAAAATTTTAGTTTACTTCACTTGGAGTTTGTGTGAATTCCTTGTTTGTGTAGTTCAGCCCTAGAAAGGGACTTTACAACTATATAATATAGAGCAAAGGTGGGGGAGGAGAACGGCTAGATTTCTAGAGAGTCTAGTCAATAGGTCCTCCTCTCCAAACACTAACAAGTTCCCTCCCCCTTGTCCTCGAGCCTACCTGTTAGTCGAGCCCCCTAGCTAGTCCCATGTTTCCCCTCCCCTCTAATCTATTTGAGATCTGCCCTCACCCCAGATGTATGTGGTAGAAAGCATCATGAGACTTGAATGACATGATTGGTTTTGTGTGTTATGACATCTGCTATTCTCGATTCAAAGGCGCTCTTATCTCAACATTATCTCTTGAAAAGAAGATCATTCTTATGCCTTTGTTAGTACCTCCTATGCTTCTTAATAATTAGAGGTGTAGTTGGCTATACGAGCATTTTGAGGATGACGAGGATTGATCTTCTTCCATGTTAGTGAAGTTTTTTTCCTCTTTTAGTTCGATTTTCTAGAGGCTTGTCGAAGGCTTCATATTATTATTGCACCTTGAAGAATGTGGATTCTATGGCTTGTGATCTTGGTGGCATCATGGAGGGGACACATGGAGGAATACTCTTTAGAGATTTTGGTTCTCATGGAAATTTCAAGAATGTAGATGCATTCTTAATGATCCTAGAGGAGCTTGCATGATATCTTTGGAAGTTGTCATGAAGGGGTGGTGTTAAGCTCAATGCTAACTTTCCTTCACATCTATGTATATTGCTAAGTTTTTTGCCCTTTGGAAGTGGAAGGTAAAGATTTCTCTTCTACAACAATATCATTTGCAAAGCTATTTGCATCCTCACCAACTCCTTCCGCTTTTGATGCCTCTGCTTCCTTTGACGCCATTAATTCCTCTGCCTCCCTCTCCAACTTTGCAAAGTCCTCATTAAATGTGGGTTCCACACCATTAACACTCCATTTGGCATATGGATTGATATCATCCAAGTCAATTGCCTCATGACTCTATGCCCCCTCCACTTGTCTCGTGCAAAGACAAAGATTGTATTGCACAAAAACAAGGTCGTTAAGGCGTTGTGTTGTCAGCTTGTCACACTTCTTTGTGTGAACAACTTAAAAAATGCTCCAATTCCGTACACACCCAAAGGCACCACACAACTGACACAAAATGCAAATAGTTTAGCTTCTGAAGAATTAGTGTTTTGCACCATGATTTTCCCGCCACAAATTCGCAAATAAGACATTTATAATTTTGAAAGTCAATGAGACTAGAATAAATGAAAGAATTCTAGTATCTATGCGTAGTGAGGTTACAAAAATTTACTTAATTTGTTTTTACCTGTTGGAGCGGTGTAATGCCCCCTTTTCTAGATTGAAATAATTAATAATATTATTTAAGTTGGGCCTGGGCATTTCTAATCTTTGGGCAACTTAATAATATTATTACTATTAAAATAATAAGTATTTTTAACTTTTAACTAAGTCGGCCGAATGTAACTTTATGTTATATTATAAGGCAACTTATGTTTTAAAAATAAAAGTGACTTTTAAATAAAGTAAGTCGGGCACCAAAATTGAAGAAAAGAGGACAAGTTATGAAAGGAGGTGTGGGGGTTCATTTCAAGCATTCTTTTGGACATTTGATAATTTTTAATTTGGGAGTTGGAGCAATTTGCTTCCTCTTCATCCATTGAGGATGGAAACCCTCCATGAAGGTCTATTGAGGACAAAATCCCTAAATAGCAATAAGATTTGAGGATGAAAACCCTCCAAATTTGCATAGGTGGTCTCATTTCAGAGATCACATTGGGCTAGAATCAGATTTCCTTCATGCATTCCTAGCGAGGGGTTTGTATTGCAGACTGATTTTCAGCAATTCTGAATGTGGAACAGCCACAAGGGTCAATTCATCCATTTTTAGAGGTAGCGCCAAGTATTTGTGAGTTTATCGATCAATTCCAGACCCTCTCCTAGGGTAGAGACTCTGCCTCGGGAGGAGTTTCACTGGTTTCTAGGGGACAACACTTCATTTTTTGTTGATATTTGAATTGCTCATAATTTCTAACGCTGGTTGCATTTGTCGGATTGAATTTTGAACCTTGGAATCTCAATTTCCGGTCATTTTTGTAAGTGGATTCATTGCAGTTGCAAATTTAATTAAATATACTCCAGTTGAGGAGTTTTAAAGGCCCGTTTCTTGGCTTGTACTTGTTCTAAAATATTTTTAAAGTTTCCTACATGTTTTGGATGGTGTAAAAGTGGTATTGGCGGCGAATTATTGCAATGTTCTTCTTGTCTGTCATAAGATTTCAGAATGTTGTACCTTGTTTTCCAAAAATTCAGTCAGACTGTTATAAATTTTAGTTTGCTTTTATTTGGGTTTTGTGCCATTTCCCTTCTTTTTCAGTTTCAGCCTAGAAAGGGACATTACAGTGGTATCAGCAGCAAATATATTCCCAGTCTTGAAGGGTATTCATGCAAGAAGGTGGCAAAGAATACATTTTCTATCAAACGAAAGGAAAGAAGAATTCAGGTCAGCCACTTGAAGGGCCTAACATGGCCAATAAAGATTCTGAAGAGGCCAAGTTTGATAGACTTGTTCGAAGGGAAAGAGAGGTTGGCGGATATTATGGATTTGCTTAGCCCTAACTTTGCAAAATCGGTACGAATTGGGCCAAGACATCGGCAAAGGTGAGAGCAATTTATCGGGAGTTCACAATATAAGGCATGCCACAAGGGTCAAAGTTTGGATCTGTTGCTAAACCGGTTTCATCCTGCCAAATCGGTCCCAAGAGAAGAAGTCCGGTTATGATGAAATATCCGATTGTGGGATGTCCACTGTAGAAAAGTTACAAAATACTGACAATTTACAACCAAACAGAATTCTGACTTTTTAAGTGCATGGAATAAAAACTAGGGCAGCGACATCTGAAATAAATCTATAACTCACAAAATGACTTGCCCAAATCACTTGAAAATTTGCATAGAGAGTTTGATAACAATGTAAACTAGAGGACTAGAAAATTGGAGGCTTTGAAATTGATTTCACTTGATAATAGACATACTGTAGAGAAAGTTACAGCGTGCCCTAAACAGCTGGAAAACTTCTAAAATTTATATCTCCTGTGAATACAAGTGCAAAAATTATGAAAGCTTTGGAAATAATATTTATAAATATATAAGATGATATTTCAACCTTCAGATCTGAAAATGGACAACGGAAAACCCTCCGAATAAAGGTCTAGCAATCTCCAAAACAAGTCGCCTTTTTTGATGTAGGTGGTTAGAAATCCTAGCAAAATCCTCTGAAAATGATTGCCAAACCCTTCCTTTATTGCTGCCAGGTAAATCTGATTCAAGAAAATTCACTGATTATCTTCACCGAACCTAGGGAAAAACCCTCTAAGAACCCTATCTCTGAAACCCCTGCAAGATATCTTTGTGAATCGGCCCTGAAGAACAGCTCCAAAATGATCAAGCTAGGAGTCAAATGATCTCTCACTACCGAGAGTTAATGAACCTGCTAGCTAGGGATGGATCTCTCACCACCATAAGCTAGTCGTTCCTGTGGGATCTCACTCCACAAGCTAAAGATTTAGCAAACCATGCAGTTGCACATGAAAAGAAATAGTTGAGTATTGGACATGTGTGTAATTGTTGGAATCCTGGTTCTCCCCTCAACTCATTCATATATACCTGTTTTCAAGGCAAAAGAACCCTAAAAAGGTTCTAGTCGCATTTTATCCTTGGGATGGGCCAATAACATAAAGTAAACTTAAGTTACTTTTCACCTTTTAAGTCGGTCCATGGTCCAAAAGTGACCCCCAACACAAAATTCCGAATTTTAAGTACCATATGGCCCCTTCCTAACGACAAAACATAACATCTAGCCCCTCCAAAACCACTTATGCATATGTCAATGAAGACATAATAAGGGTAAAATGGACTAGATCGTTCAGGGGTACCCAATAGCTCTCAGCGTCCATAACCCCTTGGGTATGACCAAGGCCTGGACTCGAGTTGCTAAGCCTTTTAGGCCTACCTGGCATAGGAAAGGGGACATGTACATTCTGGAGTTTGAAACACAGACATTCAGTGGGTCACAACATTACGGCCAGCTATGAGGAGTATACGGCTCTTCCGAATGAGATTCATGATGTTATTTCTTTTGCAAAGTTCATAGGAGTGAGCAAGGGTAGATCAAGGCCCTAGCCTAGATCTCAAGCACCACTGAAGGATCTTCAACATGCCTTGGGGAAAGTGACACAACTGATCCATACCATGCAACATCCGAATTGTGAAGGAAGTTTTTCAAGGGAAAAAAATAAAATCCTAACCACTAAGAACCATGAGTGATTCTTCATATAGGTCATTCTAGTCTTACTTTCCTTCCAAAAGAAGAAACCATTCCGGTGAGGGAAACTCGGCCCTCCATACTGGATGACATTGCTGCCAAAGCACTTCTTGCTAAGATCCATGAATGATATTTCAATTGCCAACTTCATTGGCTTGAAGAAAAACTGTGAAGAACCTTGGGAGCCAAACTACTAGTTGTCTAGGTAAAGGACATGAAGAGGTGTTGCTAGATGAAGAACCAGAAAAAGGTATGACTTGTGATAAACATGGTGTTTTCATTAATAATGTATAGGAAGAACATGCATTACATGTTGAATGCCAAGTCTCCAAAATCGAAGTTGTTTCAAGCCCTAGAAGCACCGATCAGTCTTCCTAACATTGCAAAGTTTGAGTCATTACCGTTTGAGAGTGATATAAAGAGTTCTCCCTTAGTGATGAGGAGAGAGGAAGAAATCTTGGGGAATGAACTGAAGAAAGAAAAATCAGATCTGCAAAAATGTTTTGAGGTGGAGTTCCAAGAAGACCAGTGTTGAGAGGCATGCACATGAGAAAAGGGCTTCATCCTGTTGATAATGTTGATGTTCAGCTTGCTGGGATTTTCAAAACAACAATCAATAAGAAGCAAGTTGATGGTGTTCATGACTCTGGCAAAAACTATGAAGATGCTCCATTGCATATGTCAACAAAATATGGATAAATTCAAAGCGGAAAGGGCTTCACTTGTTGAATGCGAGGAGTCTAAGAGGAAGGAAAATACTGACCCCAACTCTAGAAATTTTGAGTCACAAGAATGGAGGTGTTGAAGATATCTCATTCATTCTTCATCCGACAAAGGAAGGTGAGCAAGTTGTGGACGGCCAAAGGTATGAAAGTGTTTGTGGATTTGTTGTTTCCTACTATGTCATTTCAGATGTGTTATTATCATGGGCAGCATGTTGAAAAGAATGATCTTCTGTCAAGTTTGATACTTCATGGTATATCACAACAAATTTGCGGTCATCATGGACAACATAGTGAAAATGGTGATAGAATCAAGAACCCTTTTAGTGGCAAAGGGCACATAAATACTTTCATACAATTTCCAAATTGATTGTACATTAAAGTTTGGGATCCCGGTGATCCTTGGAGATTCAAGAAGGGTGAGACTTGAGTAAAATGGGATATCTTGCTTATGTGTTATCAACTTAACATAGTGGGTATGGATATGGGAGTTGTCTCAAATTTTTGGTCTGCTGTCCACCACATTTCCAGTTTCTCACATATGTATTTTGTTGAGATAGGAGAAGATCTTGTCACAAGAAAGATGCATATTCTACTTATAGTCATTGATGATCTTTTTGCAGTTATTACAAGATGGTTTCCAGCCACCATAAGCCCAAGGTTGAGTAAGAAAGTACAATGCTACAGCTAGAGGTATGATACTCTTTCCAATTTCATGTGTTGGAATGATAGTACTTTCCTTAGATAAAGGTATATTGACAAGTTTGAGGTTCTTTTGGTCTAACATGATGTATGAAAGGGGTCACTTGATGAGATTAGTGAGTGCAAATATTCCAACACCCTTATGGCTGTCTCGTAGGGAATTAAGAGCAAGGGTGGATGATCTACTACTTCCAAAGGAAAATGTAATGTCCCCTTTTTCAAACTAGCACCAATTGAAGACTTCTTGCCATTTGTCTTCTTGTGGCCAAGAAGGAATTGCACAAGGGAAGTCCTTGGGTTTTGTTTTCATTTTCTTTCATTGTCATTAATATTTTTCTTTGGTGTTTTACTCCTAAGATAAAATAAGCTCCTTAAGAGGTTGGCAAGGTTGGAGAGTTTCCAACATAGAATTAGAAGATAAAGCAAGCGTAAGAGGTCGGTTTACACTCTTATGACTCTTGGCACCAACCGAAGGATATAAGAGGAGTCTCATAGGCTCATTTGCACATCACTTTTGACATATATACTTTATCTATTTGGACTATAGGGTTGATTGCTCTATTTCCAACTTTACTAAGGGCGAAAATCCATAGTGTGGCATCCAAGGAGGATGACAACCTTCCTTGTGGCATTTGGAGAACGAAAAATCTCCAAATTGGGTGGTGTGAAGGAAAATATTGAAGATCCTCTTACTGGTTTATATCTAGGGCATCAAGTAGAAGACCTATGACGAGGTTTTGCATGGTTTGGAGTCCCTCTCCTAGGGAGCTATTAAGGTTGGAGTCATTTTAAGTGACTTCTAGGGCACGAAATTCATTTATTATTTGATATTCAGACTCGGCATAAATTATAAGGCTGAAATCATTCATATTTGATCATTGTTGGGGTTTGAAAACCTCCATTTTGATTATTTCTCTTAGCTGTACTTCTGCAGTTAATAAATTAATTGCCAACTGTATTTGAGATTGGTTTTCATGGTGAAAATTGTTCTAAAGCATTCCTAAAAGGTTTATAAATATTGTGGATGAGTTTTAGGGTGATATTTGGGTGGAATCTTGTTGTTTACAAGATGCTGTTCCAAAAATCACACTACTGTACCGTACTGATCTAATTTTCAGTTTATTGGTCCAAAATCAGATTTAAATTAGATTGGTGTGTGTGCTATTTCCCTGTTTTTCAGTTTCAGCCTTAGAAAGGGACATTACAATGGTATTAGAGCTTCAGTTTTCCCATCCTGAGGGTTTCATGCAAGAAGACAACAAAGGTTTCATTTGCTATCAGAGGAGAGAAAAGAAATTAGACCAGCCAAGAGAAGAAGATAGTATGGCTCACCAAGGTTCATAAGGAGCCAAAATCGATAAGCTCATTGAAGGACAAGTTAGATTAGCGGACACCATGGACTTGTTGTCTCTAACCCTCCGAAAATTCCATGGACCAAGGCCTCATAATGGTGAGGGTAGCTTATCCGGAGTTGGCACCTCACGACAACCCTAAGGATCAACTAATGGTTCAACTACTGAGCTTACTTTCCTTATTAGGGAAAAAGCCATTCTGGAGGTGGGAACAAGATATTCGTGAGGGCAAAATATTGCCACCATCTATGAGGAGTACATGGCTCTTTCGGATGAGATTTGTGATGTCATGTCACTCACTGAGTTTATAAGGTTGAAAAAAGGTGAAATGGGACTTAGGCCAAGATTTAAATCCCGAGCCATGCCCAAGAAAAATCCGGAAGATATTCCATTCCTAAGGGGAAAGAATCCTTCCATCGTGATCAAAGAAGAAGAACCGATGATGATGGGCATTGAGAGGGAGCAGCCCGTTACAGCCCTATAAGCACCCATAACTCTATGTAAGAACAATGCATTGACTGGTTTTCAGAACAACAGTGTGAAGGGTCAAGGGTTTGATGAAATCTTGAAGCACGAGCTTAAGAAAAAGAAGGAAATCATGAAGCACCAGTTGGAAGGTAAAAATATTTTGATAATCAAAGATGATTAATTGATTTCTAATGATGGCATGTGATAGAAAAATGGAGAAGAAAAATCAGATTTGGATAAGGATGACATGTAATATCCCCTTCTGTAATATTATTCAAATCTGCAATTTAATTTATTAAATCGACTGTAGAAGGATTAAACCCTCCTAGTTCGACCTCAAATAACCCAATGTCGGCATTAATACAACCCAAATGGGGTTGGAGTAGGTCAAGGTAGTGGGTTTAGATGGGAGAACTAGTTAGGAAAATCAATCTTATCCAAAACTGAAATTAATTGCAGCAGTGAATTAATTAAAATGCACCATAACAACTGAAACTTAAAAAATTCATAACTTGCTCAATATTCCATATTTGGCCCTCAAATAAAATGCAGAATTTTCTATAAATCAAGGGCTTTCCAACGAGCTACCAATCTGAATTTTTGAATCACTGTAACCCTTCCAAAACATCCCTCAAAATCCGAAAACAGATCGCTAAGATTAGAATAAAATCTATGTTGCACGGAAACGGATACGGATACGAAACGCGCAAATGGCAATTTAAAAAAAACCTTGGATACGAAACGTTACCAGAAACGTCCATACATTTTAAAAATATATATATATATATATTTATATATATATATATATATATTTATATGCATAATACTCATTTTATAATTGTAAATTTGTAGACCATAAGAGATAATTGATAAAACACTCAAAATATTTGGTATTCATTGAAATTTGAACTTCTAAAGAGTCATAACTCATCATTCAACATGGTTACAATTTCAATGATTCACATATACATGATAATAATCTAGATTCTAAAATATATCATCCAGATCTTCTCATCATCTTGATCTCCATGAACACAACTGGCAGCTCCACTCCCACTAGCTCCTCTTTCCATCCCTTGTGCAATGGATCCTGATTCTTCTTCATCAATACGAAGCAGTGAAAGTTGGCTAAGAGTAGCCGTAGAAGCATCAAAACCAGTACTCTGAAGATCAATATCCCAAAGTTTGTTGGGACCTTTACGATAGCCTTCAGTCTTGTGTGTGAAGATGTGCAAATTGGAGTGTACATACACTAAATCCTCAGCCTTCTTGGATCCTAACTTGTTCCATTTGAATGAGTGGATGAAGCTATATGTACTCCAATTCCGCTCTGCTGAAGAATTGCTAGCCACCTGTTACAAAAATGAAAAAAGAAGTTAGAAAATTTTCAATTAGAAATAAAATTAATTTACTAAGAAGTAAGTACTTTCGAACATTACAATTTTAATTTTTAATTCATTAATAATAAACAAACTTTTGATTTCATTATAATATTTTACACCTGTGAGAGGACTTTAATGGCAACAGGTTGTATGTACTTGGCATCATGGCCATGTACATACCACCACATGAATGGGGTCATCTTGTACTTGTCAACTGCTGCATCCATTTCACCCATGCTACCATTAGATGAAGAGACAAAGAGTGCCATTTCATAGCAGACCCGTACTAGCTATAGTCTGAATCAGGGAAAAGCCTCGGGAATGTTGCCTTAGCTCCAATTGCAACTTCGTGGTCATCATATGGTTTTTTCCTACCAGGTAGCGAAATTATTTTACTGCTATAAAATTTGGGATTCAGGGCATAGGCTAGGAGATGCAATGGGGTGGTCATTTTATTACACCTTCTCATGATCACGCTCTTAATTTCATTGTAGAAGGGTTTCTATAGGATCCTGCTCTTTTTGTTGTACGATGTCTCTAAATTTTTCAAGCATAGAGTTAATGCCATCATAGATCTCCCCTATGCAAGCGTCATCTGTGTCTGTATATCTAATCATAGATAAAATAGGCTCAGTAAAAATAAGCAAGAATGCAACCTTTGCCCACCAACTATCATCAAGTATAATTGATTTTACTTTGATGGCTATTTCTGTGTTTGCTTGCCTCCACATAGACCAAACATCATCAATCACCATAAGCTTTAAGGCTTGTTTTACCTTCACAAGTTGTCTTAAGACGAGCGTGTGAGAGGCAAATATTGTTTCAACAACCTATTAAAATAAATTAAAACAAGTTAATAAAATATAAAATTAAATTTAAAAGAAATTCAATTGATAAATATTAATTTCATATTTCATAGAAAGTTAGCAAATAAATATTAAAAATTTAAAAATTAAAAACTAGGAAATTGTTTCGTCATCTTCAACAACTCCAATGTTGAGAACTTCCTAAAGATAGCCTGAGACATGTGATGATTTGTGACAAACATTTGAATCTTATTTTGCCTCTGTATAAGTTTCTTCTATCCATGGAATTTTGCCTAACTTCTGCGACATCAAATTCAAGGAGTGTACTGCACAAGGTGTCCAAAAAATGTGCTCCTATCTCCCCTCAACAATCATACCTGCTGCTCTACAATTTTTGGCAATGTACGTGATGACTTGGACAACGTTTTGAGGGTCCACTGACTCAATAGCTTCAATCAAAATATCAACAATAAATTGAGCATCTTTCACTTCACCCTCACAATCAACAACTCTTAAGAACATTGCCCCTTTAGGGCACACTGCAACAATGTTGATTAGGGGTTTATTTTGAGCCATCTTTCCATGCATGTGAAATGATAAATACCCCTGAGTCCTTTCCATGAATCCCTAATTGGCTGCACAGACGTGTGTTCATGGGCCCACTTGATTCAATAGCCTCAATCAATGATATTAGCAATAAATCTGAGCATCTAGGGCTTACTATCACCCTTGTGGTGCAATCATTACAGCCCTCTAAGAACATTTGCTGCCAATTAGGTGCACACTGCAACACATGTTGATTAGGGGTCTATTAATTGGGCATCTTTCCATCCATCTGAAATGGATAGATACCCCTGAGTGGTTTCCATAAATCCCTAATTGGCTGCAAAGAGAGTGGTTGTACATAGGCCACATCTTGAAGCTGCCAACAATGATGCCTTCTCTTGCTCTTTGATATATGCCAGGGCTATGTATACCCTTCAACTGGTGACATCATTTTCTAATTCCTCGTTCACCAATCTGTTCCCCAATAAGGTGAGCTTTGCAGGCACATTGTAAGAGGCAGCCCACATTGTATATTACAATGCATTGAGCATACCCAAACTCGAGAGCCACCGCCAACATCCCTTCTTCTCAATTTGCAAATGCTTGCTCTAATGAGGAGCTGTTGGATCCACACTCTCACTTCGTGACAAGCACTCTCCCTGTCCCCATGGAGTTTCAACTGCAAGCTTGGATAAATGGATGCCATTTGATGGGGTGGGTGGTTTTATAGAACCCCTATTTTGCAAAGGAGCAAACCTACATTAAATCTAGCTCTTGAAGCATGCCAAACTCAGCCTAACAATAAATTGCTCTATTCATATTATGCCAATATATGTTAGAACTTCAACCTTGGCACATTTTCTAATCTGCTTTTTGATCACCAAGTTCCCCATTAAATGAGCTTTGAGGCGAGGTGTAAGAGGATACATGAAGTTCGTTATATTGCAATGATTGCATACTGTGCCTCGCGCTTAGTAGTTGTGTAATTTTGTTCTGCTGGTGATCACCAAGTTCACCGTATTGGCAAAACACAAGTGAGGTGATCAACAATCCCCTCACCAGGTTCGTGCCATTACTGCTCCAATGGTTGTTCCCGAGGCATCAACATGCACATGGAAAGGCTTATCCCAAGAAGGAAAGCGTACACATCCTATGGGTGCTAGTGATCAAGCCTATCCTTCAAAGTGTCAAACGCTATTTGATGCGCCCCTCCCCAGTGAAAGGCACTCTATGTAATTTAAGCAATTCAAAAAGAACTCTTCAAGGGCTTTAAAAACAATCTTGGCATATCCCTATAATAAATTTGATCACTAAGTACCCCGTAAAGGCGCCAAGTGAGATCCGCACACATAGAGCTCTGATTTATTTAGGCTCCTCCAATCCCACAATAACTCTTAACATAGCTTTGGCGGGATCCACCACGCAAGCCATTCTGCTTACATGATCACCATATGTCTCCGTACAGGGTTCCAGATTGGAGTAGCAAAGACACAGTTTGGATAATATTGAGGGATATCCTAAAAAACATGCCGACATCTATTCAAACATTTGCCTCAAATTGTCACAATGGTACAATTTTACTAGCATACACAGTCCAATCATCCAGGTAGACCTGAAGAAATTTATGGATTGATAGTCCTGATCAAAGATCTTGTACCATGATGCGCGAGAACACTGCAGGCGCGAGAACACTGCAGTGCGCATTCTTCAACCTAAAAGGCATGACCGTGTAGGCAAAACTTCCCCATTCAGTGGCGAAAGTTGTCTTCTCTTGTTCTTCCTTCTGCAAACTTCTAACTCTGGTGGTACCCTGAGAACCCATCCGTGAAAGAATAGACTCGTCGCCCCCGGCTACCTCCTTCCAGTATTTCTTCAGTGAAGGGGGTCCTGGAAAAGGGTCAATGTTCTTCACACTGCTAAATATCAAGTCCATGTGAATCAACACAAATCCTTACCCTCCCGTCCTTCTTAATGCTTATGACCATTGAGACTGACCCATTTTGAATGGACTCAACGAGCCTCAATATATAGCCTGATAGCAAGTCATCATTTAGAAAGTTTAAATAAAGTATATTTCCCTTAGCATGTAATAAATGTCTATTTGATGCAAATTATATTTGTTTGGAGTTTGGAGTGACTTTACCTTGGTGTGGAAATTTGGTATGTGTAATGTGCCAAACGTTTTGGCAAATATGAAATTACGTTTCCTTAGCGTTTCTATATTTTCTAAGACCAAGATTCCGAGTTTCGATGAATTTTGGTGATGTTCTACTATTTTTAGCAAGCGTTGGGCCCTAGGATGTTTGTTGGTTAGGGTTTCGTAGATTAATTAATTCCACATAACAATATTTCGGCCTTTCTAACAAGCTTGCAATTGATTGCTAAGGGTCACTCCCCCTGCTCATTATTAATTTATAGGCAAATCAGATTTTTAGAAACATCTGGCACGTTTTGCGGAGCGTTTCGTACTGTGTTTCCGTTTCGTACTGCGGTTCCGTTCTCAGAAATGTTTCCTGCAGGGAACGTCGCTGCCCTAGGAAGGGTTTGAAATTCGGTTTTTGCAGGGTTATAACAATCAGTGATATAAATTTGATTTGTGAGCTTTTTGCCATTTCTTGAGCTTCCAAACACTCCAAAAAGGGACATTACAGTGGCATCAGAGCATCATCCTCCCAACATGTGACAACATGGAAATGTTCGAAATCTGATTATGCACAGCTGAAGTTAGCAAGGTCATTAATCAAACCCCAGTTTGCTGCATAACAGTGGAAAAACTCGTGGAAGTTCCTCCAAACTACTCCGATTTGGGCAAATGAAGATATGTTCGGACTCGGAAAGTCTTCCAAGGCTCCAAATTTGATGTTTCGCTATAGAGCTCTTCCGTTAGAAGGTTCGGGATGCTAAACTCCCAAAATTGCCAAAATAGCAAGTTGCGTGGAGTTGGAAATAGAGAGAGTTGTTGAATTGGCACAAGGTCAAATTAATTCCAAGCAACAAGGAAAGGGTCAGGTCTCCATAAGACCCTCACATTCAAGGGTTTTGACACTCACACATAATTATGCTAAATCAGCTTGAATTGTAGAGGTTATCTCAAAAGACTCCAAAACATGACAAATTTTTGAACCTCCTATATAAGTCACACACATAGCTGGTGAATAAATGCAAGAGTCTGCATTTTGAAGGGAATAGAACACCATAAAGCCATTCCTTGAACCACTTAAATTTGAGTCTCACTCCCATTGTTCTTCCAGAGAGTCAACATTCTGAGGTAATTAATGCATCAACATATGAACCAAGTCGCCAATACTGATAATGGATTCTAACAATGTGATGAATCACATGGTTGAAACAGAAGGATGATGAGCAATGAAGGGGAAGAAAAGGGATGGTTGGAAATATCTTCAACAATGGCTTCAGAATGAAGCAAATGAAAGAGAGCAAAATGCAAGAACTATGGGCATACATCCCAATATTCCAAGCATGAAGTGCAAAATCAAATGATCATCCAACATAACCTTCCCTCAATGTCAAAGCATATATTTATAGATTCTTCCTAGGGTCGAGCGATTCCCTTTTGGAGGGAAAACCATAATTTGAAATTATAAGGCATACTTATAATTTCCCCTTTTTAATTTTAATTTTCCCCTCTAAGTGTGACGTCCCATTTCTAAGGGTCTTTATGACATGAAAAGCCACTTTAATATTATTTAATTAATTCCCCTTTTTAATTTGCATTTTAGGAATTTAATTAAATATATTACTTGCTCCATAAATATTAAATAATTGAATAAATATTGCTTTATAATGTCAAATGATTAAAATCGCTCTCCAGGCAATATTATCTAATTATTTAATATAATTTTCCCCTTGCAACATCCCTAAAGCCCACGGGGAATGAGAGGCTAAGGGTCTTCAAATGGGGACATTACATATAACAAAGTTGATTTATTACAAAATTTAATGTTTTAATAGTTAAATTTCATTTGATTTTTTGTTATCATAAAGTTAACATCAAATCTATAGCTAAACTATGATAAACAAGTATTTGAGAGGATAATTTCATCACTTGATGTATTTGAAATATGTCACTTACAGTATGTTAGAATGCATATTTCGAGGGTGAGCTCCTTGTTGGCATCCTAAGGTATGACCATATTTCTAATTTGTTGTTTCCAAAATATTGTTACCATTTTGTCATCATGGGAAATAGCAATAAAGCATTGTAGAGACAACTATGGTCAAATTGTTTCTTCTATTAGACCAAGATTGCCTTGGCATGGATAATCTTTGGAAGATCAAGGTAAATATCATTTTTTGCACTTTTTGAAAGGAAACTTATGACCAGTCATAGAGGGTTTGTTGTGCATTCTAACCACATGGTGAAGGATCAATGTTTCTCAGTTAATAGAACACTCTTGGGGGCTAAGTAACATCATGAAGCCAAGATCGTATATGACAAAAGAAGATACTTCTAGCGATACAACAACATGCTTGATGTGGAAAATGGTCCAAACTAGATGTTATTTTCAAGATTGTATGAAACATCTTCACTATGGTAGATTTTTGGGATTCAAGTTACTTCATAAGATTTCCACTTTTGGATGTATGTGAAGGTGATGGATAATTCATCAATGAAAATAAAATTTACATCGCATGGGATCATAAACTCAGATTGCTACAAGGACAATAATTCAGTTTTCATGAACCAAGGTGGAGTAATAATCATTATTGTTTGGGATTGGCTCTCTAAAACACACCTAGCAAGAAGGCCTAATGAGACATGGATTCCATGGGAGCTTTGGGGTGTAAGTCATCTTTCTAACATGAATGAGATCAGTTTTGAAAATGTGGATCATGAACCCCAAATCATTATGGGAGCTGTTTTAGATTTGTGACTGTTATTTCCAGTTGGTTCTGCATTCTATTTGCAACCACCAAGTGGATTTCGATTGCACAATAAGTGGTGCTCTTCTTCTAGTGACATTGAAAGGTAAGGGTAACTCTCACAAGATGTTTGTTGGCGATGGTACAATTCTGAGAATTTGAGTAAAGAAATGCAATGCTAGAACCGTGATGAGATGTTTTTTCCAATTTCATTTGTTTGGGTTGTGCATATCTTCTTAGGACAACAATAGACGGGCAGGTTTGAAGACATTCTTTTCATTTGAAATTTGTAAGAGGGTTCACTCATTGAGAACAATTAAGGCCAATGTTCCAACATATTTGGTATTGTTTGGGACGAAATTCTGGGCAAAGTATGGTTGTTATACTTACATACCAACACTCATAAGTTCTGATCCAGAGCCAAATTTAGCAAGAGATTAGTTTGGGGCAGCTTGGAAGCATCTTTTGGAAAAAGGTAATCATTATGACAGTGTGTATTTTGTTTCATCTTATGTTGAAATGCTGTCCGCAACAATTTCAGCTCCCTATCATTCTTTTGACATCTTCGGGGCACTAGAGAGGCTAGTGAGACGTGGAGTAGGGGGCCTTGAGGTTGAAGGGGTGCTTCATCTACTATCATTGTTGATGTGTTTTCAGCTGTTATAAGGGATCCCAGCCAGTTATCCTTGTGATTTTGGAACACCAAAAACATGGTTACAATTTGTGTTTCCCTATGAAAGAACTTTCCTGAACATATATCACTTAGGAGAATATGAGATGAATTCAAACATTGAAAAAGAACTTGCCATCATGTTATGAGGCAATATGTCTGTCAAACAACGATGTCATCCATAACTCTTGTTTTCTTTAATAAGTTTGTTCCATATGTAGGTACATGTATTAAAAGACAAGACACAGCTGAATTTCCGTTTCTCACCATAATTTCACATTGGGGAGCATATGGGATTGCATTAAAGATGAAAGTTTGCAAGTCAAATGTATGGGACTGCCATCCTCTAGCTTATCATCAGCTATGAACTTATATTTCCATGGAAATTTGTCATATGATGTATCATTTCTATATTGCCTGGTCACAATATTTTCACTCATGATTTGGTAGCCATGTGAATTAAGATAAGGTTTGAATGCATGGCAATAGTAGGTGGTGAATCTCCACTTTTGAAGCATACTCACTCTGCCATTTAGTCTGTGATGAGGTATTGGAATTCCAAGTGATTTATGGTTGTTCATGACTTATTCTTGCCCTACATGCAAAGCTACTTGTTCAATATGTTTGTGCTTTGATAGAAGTGGCTTCATTGAAGGAGATCCATTGTTGTTCTTTGATAGGGGTGATAAAGAGAACTTCACTCATTGAAGAGGCTTGTTGCACAAAGCAAATGGCTTTGTTCTCTACTTTAACCATGAGTCATTTCACAAGTACAGGATGAGTTTTGGGAACACTAGATGCATTTGTTTCACCTTGATAGGATGATATTATTGGACATATAATTCCACAATTGCAATTGCTTGAAGGAAAACAATTTTGGGAATGGAATCATTGTAATGTCCCAATTTTTCAAACTAGTACCAATTGAAGACTTCTTATGGGCATTCCTTTTCCCATGGCCAAGAAGGAATTGTACAAGAAAAGTCCTTAGGTTTTGTTTTCATTTTAACCATTGTTATTAATGTTTTTTTTGAAGTTTTAGCTCCCTAAAGATTAGGTCGGCTTGTAATTATGCTCCCAACCTGAAATCTAAATGATAAAGACCTAAGCTACCTTAAGATCTCCTTCAAAGGTTGAGAAGTTTCCATACACGAGTAATTGTAGAAGATAAGAGAAAGCTGTAAGTCAAGGTTGCCTTCTACCACTTTCTTTAGATGATTCTTGGTCAACCAAATGATATGCCACAGAGGAGTCATAGGGGCTCATTATGCACATCATTTTTAGCATTTATACTTTATCTATTTGGTAGGGTTGTTTGCATCTATTTCCAACTCCACTAAGAGCGGAAAATCCATAGTGTGGCATCCAAAGAGGATGACAACCTCCTTGTGGCATTTGGAGAACGAAAAATCTCCAAATTGGGTCAATGTGTGAAGGACAATATATGAAGATCCTCTTGTGGACGGTTTTTATCTAGGGCATCAAGAACCTCTTAAGTAGACAAAGGGATTTTGCATGATTTGGAGTCTCTCTCCCAGGAAGCCGACCTCATAGGGCACCAAGTCATTTTAACTCTTCGAAATGCGACACTAGCCATTATAGTATAAACATTGATGTTCCAGACAAGCACATAATTATAACGATAAATCATTCACAAACTGTTGAAGTTTGGCAAACCTCCATTTTAATTATTTCTCTTAGGTTGCACTTTTCTTGTTCATAAAATATTTTCAAAAGCCTGGATAGTTGATATACCACTTCGAATGGTTTGAAAACATCTGTTCTAAAATACTTCAAAAAGTCTATAAATATTGTGGATGAGTTGTAGGGTGATATTGTGAAATATGTGTTTTACAAGTTGTTCCAAACAATCAAACCGTTGTTCCGGTATACTAATTTAATTTTGAGTTTGTTGGTCCAAAGATCATATTTAAAAGGTAATTGGATCTAGAGTTTTGCTCTAATTCCTTCTTTTTGAGGGTTCCTTTTTTTTCAAATTGGAGATTGGAGTTTGTGTTAATTCCATTCTTTTTCAAATTTAAAAATGAAAATCTGGAGTTTGTTGCTTCAAAGATCATATTTAAAACCTAACCTAAGAACATCCCAATGTGAAATGTTCCAAACCCACATTAGAGTTTCATTTTACACCTACATTTCGACTCCTCTTGGGGAAACTTCCTTACCTAAGTCCAAATTTGGATCTATGTGCCCCAACATGAAATTTTGTATTTTTAACCCTATCTAAGTTTCCCAATCCTTACCTAAGGTGGGCCAACTCTCATTTTTCCAACCTCAGGAACATAAACTTTATCTCACCCCTTATGGACTTTGGTTTTATTGCCACCAAATCGAGTAACACAAATCTCTTAAATATTAAGTAAAATTATTCCTAATAGCACTTTTATACAAATGAAAGGTTTGACCTCATACATATTGTTTTGAACCAAATCGGGTTAAACTTTCAATTATTTATGCCCAAAATCGAAGAAACTGCCTTCCTTATGGGAGTAGAAGAGGATGGAAACCCTCTAATTGACATGGTGTTGAATAGAAATCACTGAAGATTCTTGCCGTCATAACAAATCTAGGGCATGTTGTAGCAAGACCTACAAGAGCTTTTGAACATTGTTTGGAGCCCCTCTCCTAGGGAGCGACTTCCCTAAGTCATGTTCCCACCCTATATCATTATTTTTTTCTATTTTTCCTATCTCTAGGCCTAGTAATTTGATTTCTCCCATAACGCACTTTATATCTTCCCTACACATATTACTCCAATATACGGCCTACTTTACTATCTCCCATAGGCTATCAAGACCCATCCTAGCCTTCTCATCTGGCTGACTTATATCATCCTTCCATGAGCTCCCCTTAACATAGGGTTTACTTATTTTTGTAATTTAGCTTCTAGTGTTTCCTTTCCATTTTGTATGAGATAGGCTTCCTCAACAACTCTTTATGCATTATGGTAATCACTATGTATTCACACTCATGGGAATCAGATTTAAATTTGAGTTCATCTTTTTATCACTTATACTGCTACTTTATTTCAATCATTTTAATTTCAGTATTGCATTTTTCCGAAGATTGCCTTGTTTTACACTTTTTATGCCATGTAATGATCTTCAATTAGGGCATATGTATACACCACATTATTCACTCCTAAGTTTTCTCTTCACATACACCCTTGGCGCTTTAATTTTCTCTTAGTGATGTCCTACAGGGCATCATTGAGAGTGGCATGTGAGCTGGTTACTGGCAACTATGGGAGAGCTTCAATGTGCAATAAATGTTACCTTAAATATCATATGGATCTCCTAGTCATCCTTGCATCAGCCTCCTACAACATCACATTATATACATCTCCTAGTCATTTTTTACGGCCTTGTACAACATCACCTTACTACCCTCTTATGATCAACCCTTTATACCTCTGTTAGATCACTTTGTATCAACTCCATAGACTTCCTCCACCTCTTGGTTGTTCCCATTAAGAACCCAAGATATGTTATTACCTGGAGCCGACAACATTACCATGGTCGATCCCATATAGATGTTATTCCTCATCACTAACTACATCGACTATAGTTAATACCATCAGTTATAGGGAAATGTAATAACTAATCATGTTCCATATTTATTTGCAACATTTTAAAGTATTCAACATTTTCATTACATTTTCTTACAATCACTAAGTTACTCTTAAGATCTTAAAGGTTTAGAATTTATTCTTGCTTGTCTTTGGAGGTCTATCTTTGGAGCATTACATTGGCTAAGACACCCAAGAATAAGAGTTGTGCCAACAAGGTTCACCAAGTCTTTGGAGTCCCCTATTGTAGTTTACTTGGGTCCAGGCTTCTATTCAGCTTTGTAACATGCCCACATCAACTCTCTGGCATAATGTTACTTGCGCATATGACCTAGGGGAAGTTAATGCTTGAGGAAAAGATAAATTTCATAATGGTAAGTATCTCTTACTCTACCTTTTTCTTTATGTTATTAAACTAATTGATTCATTGATTTACTTTGCAAGTAACAGCATTCTCACTTCTACTCTCTGGGCAACTTAATAATAATATTATCCACACTGCCTACCTCATTCCTCAAGACATAATTGCATACAAGTTGCAAGAGAAATGAATTAAGGCTACTAAATCCATACACGGTTCCAAATACTCATAAAAGACAACTTACGTGTTTAGAGTATTGGAAGTCACTTTTAAACAAAGTAAGTCAGCCACCAAAATTGAATAATTGACATATTGGTACTGCAACAAGATCTGTGTAAAGGGTTCATTTCACAGCAAAATATGCTTTTGGACATTTGACCAATTTCTAATTTGCAGAGTAGAAACAAACTATTTCAACAAGATCCAATATTGAGCATGGAAACCCTCCATGGAGGTCTATTGTAGGAAAAAAGCCCTCGATATATCACATAACCAAGTCGAAAACTCAAAATCTTATATAAGATCTTGACTTGGGTCCACACACTATTAAAGGCTTCAACATTGGGCGACAAGGCAGATTTCCATCTATGTATTGAACTAGTGCAAGGGTTTCTGCTACAAACTTGATTTTCAACAATTTTGAGTGTGGAACAGCCACAAGGGCACGGTGCTATGACTTAGCCATATGGGTTTTGATCAATATTTTCATCACCAATCTCTTCAAGGTATGCGCCTTTTATCTCTGAGGATTTCATTTGATCAATTTCAAGACCCTCTCGTGGGATACGGTTTTGAAGATCCTTCCATGGAATACGGATTTACACTGGACAGCACAAACTCATGGGACCAATGAGCACCAATCTTTCTAATTATGTGATATTTGGATGTCCCACATAATCTCTCATAATGCTGGTTGCATTTGTCTTACTAGAATGTGCTTGTACACATGGAATAATCAGCTATCCGGCCATATTTTGTAAGTGCATTCGCTGCACATGCAAATTTAATTCCATATATTCCAATCTCGAGGGTTTCAAAGCTATGACCTTCTTGGCTCCAGTACTTCAATTTAAAACAGGTCCTCTCGAGGAATAAGGTTCCTGAAGATCCTTTGGATGTTGTAAGAGTCGATCTACAGGTGGATAATGCAAACTCATGGACCAATGATCAGCTCAATCTTGTCTTAAGATTACATGCATTGCTGTCCCCCACATCTCTGCCATAAAAAAATTCAGTTGACTCTTACTAGATGTGTGCCTAGTAAACGTGGAATAATAGCTATAAACATATGCCTGTAATTTCCACATCCAAATTGGTCTAGTTTCAGCTCGGAAATCACAGCCAATGCAAACGGTATCAGATACTCTCGACAGTAGAGAGCCTGCAATTATTTTCAAGCAGCCCAAATACTCTCTGAAAACTTATAAATGATGCAGCTTTAATCTGAAAATTGCATTTGGATCAAAAAGAATATCTTCAAAGCCCAAAAGAGCATGCAATCTCTACTCAAAATGTATTGAGCTCAATAATAACCCCTATCACCACATATTAAATGATCTGCCAAGAAATAGAACCCTCCAAGCATTGGAATTCACTCAGTAGGCCGTTGCATTGCATATGTCGAATACAGTCATTTGTTATGTTTTCGATCAATTCTGCATTAAATGGATTCATAACCACTTTGATTCCTTGGGCACAATACAAACAGCCCACGGCACCATAGGAATAACCTCGATTGTGCCTCCATATTTGAACCAGACCGTAGAGTTTTAGAAGAAAAAATCTAACAACGGGACAGTTGAACTTTTAAGGAAGCCAAATTAAGAGAAATAATAAACATTTTGAGATGTCTAAAAAATATTCTACTCAACACTATCAACTTACCTACAATAAGACAAGTCTATATTTTGTTGGAGAAGTTTATGTCTACATGCCTTTGAAGAACCCAATACCACATACTTTGGAAAGGTCCGGAAATCAAAAAGGACTGTTTAGCCATCATCTTGAGAGATAACTCAGTGAGGTTGGACAAAAGTTCACTGCGGTATGGAATCCAAGGTTGTGTAAAATATGGGCAAATCCAATAAGCTCCAAACTCTAATTTATGTTAGTGTGCTCTGACGATCAAGCTTACCACCAAAGGATGGTTGCAGATGAAGTATCCAGGGATATTCCCTTGCTCCAACGCATATTCTTCATCCAAGTCATGGTTTGCTTGGATAGTCCAAAGATGTAGAGGCATCAATCAAAATGGGCTATTTAAGGGGTTAAACATTTGTAGGGTGCATCTCCTCAAGATAGTCTGTCTGCCTCTACATGTGTGTTGCATTGAATGTCAAGCAACTTCTAGTAACATATCGCCACACGCATCAGCTGTCCATCAGCACATAAAGATAAGGAGCAAGTGGGCAGCACAAAGCCTGTTTGGAATGATGAAGCATAATGCATGGGAAAGCATCAATTGACTTAAAGGAGACCTAATGCCCACTTGAAGCCACAAGAGAAGGTAATCAGTGCTCACCATTTTCATAAATCTTGAATCAAAGCCATCAGACATGATATTATTTCGATAATGAAAGCCTAATCAATTTTGTCCATGCTTTATCAAAGTAATCTTAGGAATACTTTGTGTATCTATTGTCCAGTCTCTCTTGTCCAATATATAATTTCCTGAGTCGATAATACAATGTTCAGAATGAAGCAACCTTGAACTCATTCTTGAAAACGATCAATGCAATGACTAAATTCTCCCAGTATGGGCTTTTCGCTACATTAAATGAAATGTTTTTGTAATACCAATTTTTTTCGACAATTATCCTTGCTTCCTTGTGCACTTCTTGGTTCCAAGCAGCACCTTCGAGTGAAGGATGTGACCTAGGACTACTTTTAGGAACAAAAAAAGTATTATCCAGACTATCTTTAGTGGATAAGATCTGTTCTTTTCCTTGAACCTCGAGAGTTGGGGCAATAGAAGAACCTTCAATGTTGTAATCATTTCTTTCTGCCCTCATATTTACTAGGGCTTCAAGTGCTTCAACTTATTTTTTCCTTTTTTTCTCTGCATAGCTTGCAATGTATGCGGCTATTTCTTTTTGAGCCTCTAGTGGCGCTTGTTTGCACACTACCACATATTTTTCTGGTATTTGTGTGATGTGTTATTTGAGATGATTGCAACCTCCACTCATTTTCATCCCACAATAATTGCACATCACACAATTGCCCCTTGCACATTCACAATACTTCTAGGAAGGGTTTTTAGAATTAGGCTTGCAAACTGTAGTTGAATTGGATGCCATTCTCGTAAATGTTGACAATAAAAACCCTATAAAAAGCAAAAGAATGTATTAGATGGAAATCCTAACAGTTATTCAAAGGAAGAAGCAGCAGAATTAAGTGATTGAATATGGAACGCTTGAAAACTCTTGGAAAAGAAGAAACTAGAAACTTAGAAAAATAGAAAGTAATGCTATCACATTATCATTCTTACCTGTATGCTAGGAATTTGTGTTTCAAACTTGTTTTTGCCAACTATACGCTAATGTATTCCTATTTATGCTGAAAACCCTAGCTCCAATGGGATGCCGATCAATCACATTAATTGTATTTACAAAGGAACACACAAGCTTGAGTGAAAATGATGTGTTTTTAAAGCTAGGCATTACATACTTTTGCAGCTGCATCAGATGGTGGCCTTGGTACCAATATTAGTAAAATATGAGACGGAGAATGAAGAGAATGAAAGGCAGACGTCTCTGTTGGCAAGAAAATTTGTCGGTGAACAAATTTATGGGTTTCTTGCCAACACTCCGGGAGTTGAAGTCCCTCTACTTAGACGGTGCAACTTCCGTATTTGCATGTGCGTGAAAAGGCTGGTTTTTCATGGTCGGCCGAGGATCACACAGGGGTACTCCACTGACCTTGCGACAAAGCTTGCAATATCTTGCTAGGGATGACTTTGTCTTGAGAGAGGGAAAGGGAGGGATAATGAAAGGTAGGAGAACTAATGTTGCAAGTAGAAACTAAGATGCCTGGACACACTAGTTAGAAATTTCAACACGTGTCTTTAAGAGAAGAAACAACCAAAACTTAAATGCTACCGGCTAGAGGAAAACATGCATACAAAGATGCACACATTCATATGCCTTGGAAAACAAAAACTTCTTCCTTCATTAGCATTTCAATTAGAGTTGTACATAGTAGGAGAATGGAGGAAAGTAGAGAGGAGAAATTAGAAGAAAATTGGCTAATTCTTTGTTCTTCCACAAGTAGGCAAATGCTCTCTCATGAATTCACAAATATGCAACCAACAACCCTTGAAAATGGGAAGTCTTTTCCTTTTATAAGGAGAGAGATGACTCTTCATCTACCCCCCAATGACCTTTCATATGCCCTCGCGCAACTTGAAACTTTTCAACTTCCTAGGAAAATATCAAGTCCCTTTTTATAACATAAAGGTGACTCTAACATTAGAAACATAAAGTCGCTTTTTTAATTTCGTTAAGGACATGAAAAAGTGCACCCCGAATGAAGAATTATAACGTTGAAGAGAGAGAAAGTTGGGGGAGAGAGAAGAGAGTGAGAGAGCAGAAAGAAGGAAGAATTATGCTGATGACGAAGAATCCGCCTCCGATAAAGTCCGCTGATCCTTCCAGATGATTTGATGGAGTACTCCAATGTGATGAACTCTGAATCCATGAACTCTTTGCACCCTGAGAAAACTCCTTTGGATGGTCCACAGACACCTTGGGTTAAGTGTTTAAAAACACTGCTAAATGACTTCACCGGTGACCACGAACACCACTCATGAAGATCCTTTCCGAAGAGATAGGAGCTCAAAACTGACCCTGCCATGACCTTTACAACATGACCACCCTGCAAACGTTGAATGGAACATTTCACCAATGATTGCAACCTCCACCTTGCACATGATACACATGCAAACCGAACCATGGAACGAGTGTCGAAAGACACTGTCGAGATCTCCTGAGATGGATTCCGAATGACCTGTGAGCAATGCTTATGATGATCCTCTGTGACACTGCCATGATCCGCTGGCGAAGATGGTGCATTGAGGAGATAGGCCACAGACACTAATGAAGACACTATTGGTGACAGTGAAAATGCCCATTCTGTAAACTTTAATTTCATGTTTACCATATTGGGAAATGGCAACTTACTACTTATAGTGAGTGTCAGAATTTGTCTTTTTGGAACCCAAATGGTGATATTGACCTGAATGATTGCCCTCTGTTCACTCCTGTGAAAACTGCCTTTTAGAACGACTTATTATTTATAGCAAGTGCCTACAAAGACAACTTACTATATTTAGTAAGTGTTGATTTTTGCTTGGATTGACTATACCAATGAGATTTGCTTGTATTACTCCCCCTGTGTACACTGTCTTCTCCTGGATTGCTCTTCTGAAATGACTTACTAAAAATGGCAGGTACCCATATGGCAAACTTACTATTTTTAGTAAGTGGTGAATTTTACCGTTTCTAGCACTGAAATACCGTTCTGACCTTCCAAATATCTCCTATGTACACCGCTTTCGCTGTAACTGCTTCTGATATTAGCTTGCCAAAAATAGCCAGTCCTCGTGTAGAAAGACTTACTATTTTTGGAAAGTGGGTCTCTGGTGGTTGGTTGCGACGAAACAAACATTTTTGATATGGATTTTTGCTCAATAGTGCTCCTCTGTAATTTCAACTTCACCTGATCGCCCGGCTTCAGAGATTTTAAATTTCAATTTTTTTGCCGCAAGAAACTAGGGTTTCTTTGCTGCAAAAAATCTGGGGCGTGTTTACAAAATATTTCACTTGGATTCCACTGGCCTTTGGAAAACTAAATGATTGCAAAAAACGACACCTCGATCCGTTTGATATTTTGGGAGATATGAATACTTTTCGTTCCATTGACTTCGAGGTTTTCTGACCAAAAATCTCGTTTCTTCTTCGTTTGAATCTGTTCTTTTTGCATTTTTTCTTGTTTTTAGATGGAGGATCGCATGGAGTTATTCGAGTGCAAAACATTTGGTATTTCAATCTGGAGAAAATTTGGCAGAGTTCCAGCAACATTCAGAGGCGTAGGGGAAAAATGGTGAAAAAAATGGGAAGTATCGGTTTTTATAGCTTTGGAATGGAAGAGGGAGGAATGAGGTGCATTTTTTCTGTCCCTTTCATCCCTTTTCGAAAGGGACAAAGGGGACATGAAATTCCCCTTCATCCTTAGCTCGACACTTGGCATGTTTTAATTCTTTGAGTGAAAGTGAGGGGGGCTGAATTAGAGCACCTGGGGGCCGGTTGACGGTCGTATGGAGAACCAAAAGGCACCATAGGGGTAGGGCGCATTTTCATGCCCCTTTCGTCCCTTTTCGAAAGGGACAAAGGGGACATGAAATTCCTCTTCATTCTCAGCATGACATGTGACATACATGCAACAGTAGGTGAGGACATGGTCAAACTGGTCAACAGGGCTTAACAGGTGAGTACATGGTCATATTAGTGACTTGAAGACTAAATGGGGGAGGGGGAATTTTATGTCCCTTTGGTCTCTTTGCAAAGGGACAAAGGGGACAAGGAATTCCGCCTTAACAAGAGGCTGCCCCGTGTCCAGCTTAACAAATGACTAAGCATTGGAAAGCTCAACTTGGGATCAACTTGTGAAGACCATATCTCGGGCTCCCAAATGACTTTTTGGGTGAAATTTTATATGATTCCGCTTGCAAACAACCCACTGAATCCAACGGTGATGGTTCCAAGATCCAATTTTGGCTGCAAACCCTCCAAATGGCTCCTTCTTTCTCGGGATCACTTGTTGTGCGCCAGAAGAATGAGCTGCCTGGAACAATGTATGAGGTTTCGAGATGTCCGTTTTTTCCATTGGAGGAAATTGAAAATTCTTTCCATTGATACTTTGTTGGGCTTTCAAATCATCACAAGGCTCCCAAAATCTTGCTTTGAAGATCAGGTCCTTGTTCACAGTGTGTGCTCGTTCAGGCCCGAAAACCCGCTTTTGGTGAATTGGTTCGAACACCTTTGAATCTTTCAAAATCATCTCCATGATGTTCCTAGTACTTGAATACTCCTCCATGATGGGTTTTGCTCCTCTTATCCGCTTCGGGGGTGGTGCATTAGTCTTAGGAAGGCCGATGGTAGCCCTTCCCAAAATTGCTTGCATATTTGAATGCTTCAGAAGACCCGAAATCACCTAGGGGGACTGATTTTGCTTTCCTAAATAACCCGGGGGTATACTTGACATTCACTTTGGGATCATTAGACCGACTGGACAAGTCTGGCCTTGGGGATGGACCGACCTGGGGGTGTCTTGGGAAGGTATAACTTTTTAAAAAGTTTTGACATTGTGGAATCTTTGTCCTGCTTTCTAGTGAATTTTGCTCTTGTAAAATCACAGGACAGCAATCTCACAACACACGACACACATCTTGTGTGTATAGGTCATTTATTAGACATAAAATAATTTATGTTAAGTGAGGTAGTTATATGTTGTATAACTAAAGTACATTAACTGATATTTAATTATTTAATGTTTACATAACGACTTACTAACTTTAATAGACCATTCATGAGGTTTGTGGAAAAGCTATTTTAGTTTCAAAATATTCAATTTTGTGTACATCTTCTCAAATTTTTGAGCATTCAATGGATTATGAGAATTTTTTGTCACATGGATATACCTTTTCTCCTTCTGTGAGTGACGAGGGTGCTTATGGAGATTGTGATACCTCTTGTGATATGCACAATTGGGATATATGTGTGGATATTTAAAATGAAAGCCACATTTCAGTTCCATCTACTTGAGTGGAGTAAATTGAGGACGGCATTTCTTTTGTGTATGAAGAGGACATTGCACTAGATTCTTCCTTATGTGACATCACTTCTATGACTTCTTTTGTTGATCTTATTAGGAAATTTGAAGTGGATGATCCTAATTTGGTTGAGGAAAAATGCTTGAACTTCTCATTTTATGTGGAGGATGCCGCATCTATGGACCCTTTCTTAGATAAGGGAAGCCTTCTCATATGCTTTAGTGGTACCTCTTCTTGATAAAGTTGAACCACTTGGTGGTAGGCATGATGAGATTCTTTTTTTATCAAAGTGAAATTGATATTATCGATCATAGTGAGCATCAAACATTTTTGAGTATGTTTTACACGAGTCATTGAGAGATTAGGTGATTTGGATGAGGCCTTTTTTGAGGAGTGCCATATTGGTCTTGATATGTGTATGATTCATGGTGATAGTCCTAATTTGACTCTTGCATTACTTCACACTTCTCGAGATCTAGGATAGGGTGCTAGAAGTTGTGAGACTTGTCGTGATCCAATGTTGTTTTTTTTGGTTTCTTGTAAACCACATTGAATGGGCTATATCTTAGAGACACAAAGTCCCATCAATGAAAATTTGCTATTCAATTATATTGGAGGCTCATGCACATGTTCCTTCCATTGCATTGGAGAAATCACATTTTTCTTGTTGGCTACATGGTAGATCATTCTATATGCCTTTGCTAGTACCTCCTACGCTTCTTAATAATTAGAGGCATAGTTGGATATACTTGAGTGGTGAGGAACATCTCGAGGATGACGAGGATCAATCTTAGTGAAGTTTTTTCTTATTTTTGTTGGATATTGTGGAGGCTTGTCGGAGGCTTCATACTCTTATTGCACCTTGAAGGATGTGGATGTTATGGCTTGTGATATGTGGTATGATGGAGGGGATGTGTGGAGGAATACTCTTTGGAGATTTTGGTTCTCATGGATATTTCAAGGATGTAGTTGCATTCTTTATGATCTCAAAGAGGTTGCATGACATCTTCGAAAGCTGTCATCCAGGGTTCGTGTTAGCCCCAACGCCAATTTTCCTTCACATCTATTGCGTATATTGCTAAGGTAGTCTTACAGGGGGTGTTAGAAATAATATTTGTCTTATGACCTTTTTATAAGGTTGACATTCTGTAATATCCCCATTCCAATCGAAGACCTTCGGCCTATTTTGTCAACTCGACAGCGAAAGGAAAAATATAAGGGTGACTTAAGTCGCAATAAATTATTATAAAGTGCTATAAAAAATAAAATAAAATAATTAAAGCACTTATATTAATTTATTTGGCTTAATAAAAATAAATTATAATCCCTATAGTAAATACGATTTGCCTTGAGGGGGGCAAATATCATTGTAAAGGGATTTATTATATTTTATTCTTCCTAGAAAGGATAATGGCGACTTGAGCCAAAGGAGAGTAATGGACATTTTTGAAGGATACAAATATTAATTAATTATGTATTCCTCCTAAAGAAATGCGACTAGCTCTAGGATTGAAAAACATTAGAAAAGTGTGCCAATGGTCTCCTAAAAAAATGCGACTTGGCCTAGGGGTTTGCAAGAAAGGTGATTGGTTATTTTGGAGGTCATTTTAGGACCTTTTTCCTTTATAAGGAAAGGTCGACCTGCCCTTTTGTATCCAAAAATTTTATATGATATTTTCTCTTGCATAGAGCTCTCAGCTGCTGCAAAAAAATTTCAAGGACGAAACCCCTTAGGAATTCTATTTCGTGGACGAAAACCCCAAGAGCTTGTGAGGGTTTTTCGCTCCGAAAATCCCATTGAATGTAATCAGATTTTCAGTCATTTACAGCAGTGTGTTTTGAATAAAAATTGCAGCAGTGTTATTACAAATTCTTCTAGTAGAGTGACCCAGTATTTTGGCAGATTTGACATTGTTTCTGAGGTATTTTTGATCTGATTTTTATTGTCAAATCAACTTATTTTTGGGAAGCAAAGAAGTTTCATAATTTGTGAGAGGGTTTTTCAGTGGTATTACAGCTAGTTTAATATTCAGATTTCAGATTTGATTTTTGATCATTTGTGCCTTCCAAAAATTCTGATTATAATATATTTGGGCTTCAAAAAATATGGCAATCAGTTGGTGATAAGAATATAATTTTTTGAGAGTGATTTGCATTGGTTTCTCATCCAAACCCTAGTTGCATTTCCTCTATTTAAATCAGATTTGCCCTAGTTTAATTGCCATAGTCTTCAATAAATCTGTTTTGATATTTGTGATTGGAAAAAAATTCATTTTGGGCAAAGAGATCCATTTGGGGATCTTACACATTCCTTATCATTTCTAATATTCTTCAGTATTATAATGGCCTACTTTATGTTGGGGGATTAATGGTCTATTTATAAACTTAGTGTTTTCCCTACGGGGCTCAACATATCTTCTTTTGCTTTGTTGGAGTTCCCTACTGTATTGCACCCTTGTGTGTGGATTGATTAGAGGTTATTACTACCAAGTCTTGGCTGTAAAAACCTTTTACCTTCTCTTGCACTAGCTGTTTTAGCAACGGGCATAAATTTGTGAAAGATAGCCACACACAAGGTACTCAACCTTGCTCTGATATGAATCTGATGTGAAATTAGCATAGATATTCCATAGCTAATTTATCATCTCAAATCTTAGCTTAAGGGAAACCTCTTAGTTGCTTATGTTTGCTGTCCTACTAAGTATTTTGCTTAAGAGAATAATAAACTGTGCAATAATTGAGTTCGTTAAGTGCTGAAACTAATTGTTGGCAGTCTCATGAATAAAAAGAAGCAAGGGATATAACTGAAAATACAACAAAAAATGGATCTTATAACACAGATTACATTGGAGAACCCAATGTGGGAAGAAACTATAGAAGAGTAAGATCCCAACTTTCTCTTGCCACTATTTCTTGCATTTTTACAAGTCAATCACTTATTCAAGGCCTCCACAAGCACCATCAGCCAATCAACAGTGCTCCCAGGATTTGCTATGCTCTGCAACTTGCTCTATACACTCCTACTTCTGCACTAAAATGTTGCAACTCAAACTAAGAGGGCCTAAGACGTTTTTACAAGAATCCCAAAGGGTGCATTTATACGCAAATATCAGCAAATGAATTGACAGGCAAGCTCCAACGGCTTAAGATTTTGTAAACACAAAATTCTAAATTTTTGAGCTCCTTGGAACCCTGCGCAATTCTGCTAATTTTGCAATTTTTTGCCATGTGATGTTCTTGGCTTCAATCGAATTTTGGCAAGTTAGCTACTGGTTACTAACTCTCATGATCCAGTTTTGATCAATATACCCCTCAACTTGCAAGATTTTGCTTTCAATTCACAGATGTGCTGTACAATTTACAGAATATTACTCTAGCAGCACATTTTTAACAACAAACGATGGCTTAAAAGGGCAACGCTGGCTATCATTCCACAATTCTGCCCAAAATGTCTGTGCCTCTGTATCTACACTGGATGCAAACAGATTTGCCTTTCTTTCTGAGAAGAGATTGCTTATACATGTATCAGGTATCCTGGTTTGTGTAATTTATGTTACTTGGTTTGTTTTGTAGTTCATCACTGATTTATAAATTATTTTATGATATTGCTTATTATATGATACTATGTCTCTGTAATGTCCCCAATTCCGAGCAGATGGCCTAGGAGGCTTTTCATTCGTCTTAGCCTTGGTCATACCTGAGGGGCTAATGATGCTGGAGGTTATTGGGTATGGATGTCTGATTACCACCTTGCTTTATGTTGTATTTTTTCGTTGACATTAAGCTGGGCAACTTGGTGGGAATAATTGTTATATTTTGTCGTTGTGTGACTATATGGCTCTTAATTATTCTATTTCTTCGTTGGGGGTCACCTAAGTTACTTTTGGCGCATGGGGGGGGGGGAAAAGTAACTTAAATCATATCATATTTATGTGGTTTTCCCAAGGGGGGTCGATTGGGGTCTTTTTTTGGGCCTCTTGTTGTATGGTGAAGTTATAAAGGAGTGCTTGAGGAGAGTTATTGATTCAGTCATACACTCATCTATTTTGATATTGGAGCAACTGCTGTTTACACTTTCTTTGTTTGTGGAGTAAGATCCCACAAAAACCTTAGCTTCGGTGGTGAAAGATCCTCCCTAGTTTGCTATTTTGGAGCTTTATTCATATTTTGGATAAGATCTGGAGAGTAATCAGAAATTCAGTTTCAGAGTAAGAGGACAACCCTTCTTCATCAAGGGTTTCAGTTCAGATTTGGAACTACTATTTTCTAGGGTTTTATCTACTCAGTTCCTGATTTGCAGCAGTGTTTTTTAGGGTTTCTAGGTGTCCATTTTCATGTTTGGAGGTTGGGATTACTTCTATATGTTTAGAAGATGTTATTTCCAAAAAATCAAATTTTTATGAGTTGTATTCACATAGTTATGAACTTTTGAAGTTTTTCAACAGTTTAGGGCTTTCTGAAAATTACTGGTAGTTATATATTACTCAAAAAAATAAAAAAATATTTTTCTAGTCTTTGTTTTCACCTTAGCAAGCTCTCTATAAAATTTTTGTGTGATTTGGGCATGTATTTTCCAAGATATCTATGAATTTCAGTTCGCTGCCCTCATTGGTTCATTTCCAGAAATTTCAGAATATCATTTGTTGCAAATTTTTATTAAATTTTGTCAAATTTCAAGATTATCCCACAAGGGATATTTTCAGTCTCCTTTGTTAAGACCCCATTTAGAGTTATGCTAAGAATGGGATCTACTCTTTCTCTAAGTTTTCTAATTTTGATAATAAGGTACGGTATGGAATACTAAATCATCTTGTTTGAATCTTTGGTTGCTTCTCAGATTTGATCGCGATTGGAAAAAAATTGAAGCTTTTGTAGGGTCAAAGACTGTCATACAGGTATGCTTTCCATCAGAATCTAGTCTATTAGCATGTTTCATTATAATTTCAATTTTATATTAGCTAATAAGTTGTGTAGATTGAACAAATTATGAACTGGTTTAGAATCTCCAAGTTGTGTGAATTTGGACACTGGTACAGATATAGGTTATTCATCGGTATGGTATTGGATATGGATTTGATAATTTTTTAGAAAATACATATGCTAAGTATTCTAATGACTTTCCATTTTTTGTTCTTGGGTCGATGCCCGAGTGGCTAATGGGGACAGACTGTAAATCTGTGGCATAATACATAGAAAATTCAAAATGCTACACAGCAATTTGCAACTAAGTTGCATGGATATGCATACGGGTCCAGATACAGGAACATATGTGGATGTAACAGATTTATGTAAGACATTGGTCATAATGTGGCTGGGATATAACAAATATAAAAAAGATGCACATGCATAAAAAACTGCAACATCAAAAAGTCAAAATGTCATTCATCAATTTGGAAAATAATTCAAGAATGAACTTTCATTACCGGTTGGACACAATATAAACAATACATACCAAGCAAGTTTTCATCAATCTATGGCTGCATGGCAACAGCCATAAACCCTACAAACATGACCTGAATGATCGGTGAATCGTGATGTCTGCCTCTCTTTATGTATTAAATAGGTATATCCAGTAAAATAGCTATAGACAGAAATCATTCAACAATATTATCCACACAACCGTATATTTTGTCTGGCAATTGTGCTCAATCTATAGTGGGATTTGGTTTCAGCAGAAATGATAGCTTCAAAATACCGAAATTTGAGAACTATTTAAAGAACATTAAGCTCCACAGAATTAGTTCCATGACATGAGATACCCCAGCATTTGAGTTTATTCATGAGAATGGGTAAATCATGAATATGCACATGTAGGAGCTTTATAGCTAATGTTATCATGCTTAACGTTTTATGTTGTTGGGTTATGTTTTGCTACTTTTTTTTTTTATTTAAGACTCATCATCTTTAGAGTGCTTGATTTACAGCATTTTTTGTTTCAATAGAAATGTTGCCTTAAAAATACTGAAATTTGGAACCCACTGAAAAGACGAATTTATTTTTTGAATTACCCTAGGTATTTGAGTTTTTTCTTGAGGAACAATCTTTTACATTTTTAAGTAAATGAATTCTGTAGGCACTAGGTGGTTGTTGAACCTTACATATCTTGAGAAATAATCATTATAAATATTTAACAGTGTGATGAATACAGGTCATGATAACCACCACATGTAAAGGTCCATTTACTGATTGTGTTTGATTAGTCATAAATAAAAAACTGTTTCTTTTTAAATGAAACCAAACTCATTGCCAATGAGATTGCTCCGATTACTAGCTGAAGACAATGATGCCCAAACCCAGGTAGTGCCATCTTGATGAGAGAATCTTCATAAATACAGGAAAAAATCTTTCCTCTTTTAGTAATTTATTGTTAATAATCACATTATAAACAAGGACTTTTCTTTAAAACAAAGTTATAGGGAACGGACTACAAGTTTCTAAAAGTTAAGAGCTGAATAATGAGGAGGAAATTTGAATGATTTGGCAGGCATGTACCATTCACTTGAAAGTTGTGTCTCTGACTATGTTATTACAAATGAGAACAAAGAATGAAACTAGCAATTCTACCTCTGAAGCAACAAACTGCAATGAGAATCAAGGGTGGGATAGACTATCACAAAAGTAAAAGAGAACATTGGTAAATGAGGTTTTTTTTCGCACAATGATAGGTTTTTTAGTTTTCTTCCTTGAATGGCCTTGCTATTGAAATACATGGAATGAAAAAAAATGAGAAACATTCATCTGTTTAAAATGTGTAATATTATTGTACATAATATTGTTAATCCTAGGGTAGGATCTCTTTTGTCCGCAGTGCTAGGTGAAGAGTCTTCTCTAGAATATGAACAGTCATGGAGAATATGAAGTATAACAGTCATTCCAATGGCTTTATATTTTGTAAATCCAGTCATTTGTTCTTGCTGAATTATTAATACTAAGTTTGGTTTGCACATTCTATTTCCATTTTATTCTCTTTTGCAGTCCATCCAATTGTTGGCCTGACATTGGTATCGGAGTATAGGCTTTTTGATATCTTTCCATCCTTTTCATTCCATCTCACCTGGCTGTATAAACATTAATTTGTCATCCTCATTGTATGGTGCTGCTGTAGCATCACAGTGTGGTGTTTTTTGCTGATATCTGCCTTGGCTGTTGTGCTGGACTGTCAAGAGGCATTCCAGATATTGTTTGGCATCTTCCAAAAAGCTGTGGCATTTTAACTGAAACCTACGACCCCTTTTTCAATTCCTTGGCATCTCTGCGAAGACTGCTGGCTTCCACAACTCCTGAGGCGATTATATCAAGGGAAGATTCAATTCATCACTGCTCATGGAATAGGTGCCAATCCTTGGGGCATGAATACAGCTCTGTATTAGTCCTTAACTACTCTCCCCTTCCAATGATTTCAACGTATTAAACGCTGGTCATGGGATGGGACAGCTGAAGGAAGATGAATGACTTATATTATTCTCTCATCTGCTGCCGTGAAAGCTAAAGAGTTGGAGAACTTGACTTCAAATTTTAAGATACGTTTAGGGTTTTCTAATAATAGTCATTTTTTGAAATTTGAAATTAATAAATTTAAAAAGGAAAGGCATAGTCTGTCAAATTAAAAGGAGGTTTTTTTAATTATATTTGGAGGCTATTGCCATTTAGGGATTTTTTTTATATTTTGGCTTTTAATAAGTTGATATTATTGTGCAAATCATTTCCATGTAATTTTTTTTCAAAATTAGGCAAATTTTGAGAAACAAAATTAATTACAACATTAGGTATAAACCTACTTCATATTTACGAATAAAGCCGTCATGCTAAAACTACTTCACACAATGCCTAATATTGCTTCAACAATGGCGTCTACGGCATCGCCCTTATAAATTGTTGAGTTTGTTATAAGGAACATTTATTTTTTATTTCCCTTCCCTCTGGTACTCATTCACGTTTGTTGTTCAGCGTAAACCTCGTAGACTAAAAAAAATCAAGTATAGAGGAAAGTCATGCCCATGTATGAGATTTTCTTGTTAATTGGGGTGTCATTGACAGAGTGAATCCTTTTCACGTACCACCTAGGTACCATATACCATTCGACTCTCACGTACTTTAATACCTTTTTATGTATTAATGGGTATATTAAAAGGGTGTGCATCTTCCACATACTGATGAGTATATAGGAAGGGAAAATATATAGAGAGATTTGGTATATACAGTTGGTGGTATATCAAAAAGGGAACCTGTTGGAGTGATAAGGAACCCCTTCGTCTTCCTGGTACAAAATAATTTCGATAAAACCAATTGTTTGCATAACTTTGACTGACAAAGTTATTTGGTTAGAGTGTTCTCGGAAAGTGAACACACTTATTTTTAATGATATATGGTTCAACATTTGCGAAGGGGACACAAAGCCAATACTGCCTACAAATGTAAATGAAACCTATATTTGGAAGTAGTTGTTTTGAAAGCATTGGCCTTAATGAGGGCTTTAGTTAATGCAAAAGTCTTTCATCACAGTCAGGGGTATGATATTGCATGGGAAACATTCAATAAGTTGAAGGACATGTATAATTCTCACTTAGAGTTGGAGTTCATATACTTGCAGTTGAAATTGTTCAATCTTGAGTTGAATGATGATGTCAGGAGTTTGGCCTCAGAAATTGGTGCAATTAAACATGGTGTATAGGCCACTAATGTACAAATTGTAGTATATATGATTGCTTTCATAAAGACTTCTCCATACTTGGAGTCCTTGCAAGCGAGCAATCAATTGAACTCCAAATTTTGATATGGTTGAAAAGATGGCCGAAAGAGAGGATGTTTACGAGAAATATTGAATCATCAGGGGAAAACATTTGTTATGCCAATAAAAAATGCAATTCTTTCAAGGGTTCTTCCTCCAAGGCCTCTTTTTATAAAAATAAAGTTAGAAGAACACATGGAGGAATAAGGGTCAAGGAAGCAAAAATAACAATAACAGTGGGCAAAAACAAAATGACAAACAACATTTGTCTTGCAAGCGATGTGGCAAAAAAGGGAGCCATGAAGCTCATGAATGTAAAATTTCATGGGAAAATATTGAAGCCTGTTGTCAACAAAAAAAGGAAAAGAAAAAAACCAACGAGCCAGACTCAACTCAATTCACTAGTGAATACATGCTTTCCATTTGTGATGAAGCAAATAATGCCTCAGTTAGTACCACTTTGTTTGATGCTTAGGTCCTAGATAATAGAGCCACTCAACACATTTTCTGAAAGGACTTATTTGAGGAGTTTCATGAAGAAGGCTGTAATCTAGGATACTAGGCAGATAGATCAAGTATGCGAGAAGAAGGTAAAGGGACAATAAGACTTAAGCGTCAAGAGCTCCCTCTACCTTCCGTAGTTGAAAAGAAAATTGTTGTCCTTGGTACTCATTCGTGTACAAGGGCACTCCATTTTGCTGGAAAACGAGGAGGTCACTATGAAAAGAAGTGACAATGTAGTTGTATTGATTGGATTTGAGGAAGGCAACTTGTTAAAACTTAGGGGTGAGCCATTAGTGTCAAATAATTTTGCTCATCTTGTGGAAGAAGATATGTCTTCAAGTATGTTGTGGCATGCAAGATTTGCACATACCCATCATGAAGGCATTCACCTACTGCAGAAGAAAGGTGTAGCAAGATTGCCTACCCTACCCACAAAACTAGAAAAGTGTGAGGCTTGCATATTGGATAAACATGAAAGAGAACCATTCTAAAAGTCAGAGTGGAAATTTGACAGAAAGTTGTAGTTGGTTCATTTGTACTTGTGTTCTCTACCAATTCTTTCTACAGCTGGTCATAAACATTTCATGGTGTTCATTGATCACTAAAGCAAGATGACTTGAATTTATTTTCTCAAAGATAAATCTAATGCATTTGATACATTCAAAAAGTTTTAAACAATGGTGGAAAATGAAGTTCAAACTCGCATTGGGACTATGAGATCAGATAATGGTAGTAAATACACTTCAAAAGACTTTGAGGCATATACTTGAAAGAAAATGGGATCAAACACCATCTCACAATTACACGCACTCCCTAACAAAATGGAGTGGTGGAAATAATGAGCAAAGTTGTGATGAACACGGTCTGAGTAATGTTGTACTTCAAGGGGATAACTTTACATTTCTAGGCATAGGCAACTCAAACAACAATATATCTCTGCAACAAGTCGTCATTATCATCAGCTATTCAAATGAGGACTTTGTATGAAATGTGGTGTGGCCATCTTCCTTGAGTGCATGTCATCTTTAGGTTATTGGATCCACATGTTAGGCATTGATCCCAAAGGAGAAAATGAGTAAGTTGGACCACAGGAGTCATAAATGCATTCATTTGGTATATTTGAATCCTCAAAGGCATACCAACTCTATGATGAAAAGAACAAGAAATTCCTCATCGCCAGGAATATTGTCCTTTTGTGAAACTATAAAGGATGATGTCAACATCAATCATCAATTTAGTGGACAAAATAATTATACCAAGTTTAACATCTACAAAGAGATGCTGATTTGGGTATGTCCATAAGTAGTGAGGTTGGAACATGACAGTTTGGAATCAATTAATTCTATGTTATCTCCTGACAATACAAGAGATTCAAACTACTCATTAAGAGGAAAATGAAACTTTGTTTAAAAATGTGAACAATTGATACAAGAATAGAAGTCAAAGAAATTGAGGGAGATTTAGGATCATGAAATTGAGGCACCCCCTACGTATGCAAAAACCATAGAAGAAGACTCCAAAATGGGCCACTTAGACATTGAAAGGTGTCAAACTTGATGGAGTAGGAAAAACCGACACTCGAAGTGCCTATGCAATGAAACAACAAGAAGTATACAAGTTCCTTGAAGAAGTCTAGGACAAGCTAGCACAATTCACCTTGAATGATCCTCCAAAAGAAGAACTCAATGTTGTGTTCGATTCATAGAACCAACCTCATACAAACAAGCTATGAAAAGTGAGAAGCCCATGGAAGAAAAGCTATGAAGGCAGAATTTGATGCTCTTGTCAAAAATGGAACTTGGAAATTAGTGGATTCCCCACTAAATTGTAAACAATTGGACTGCAAGTGGTTCTTTTGCAACAAGTACAAGGCAGATGGCTCACTTGACAAACATAAAGCAAGGCTTGTCGCAAAGGGATTTTCCCAAAAGAAAGGCATAGACTACAATGAAACCTTTGCACCAACGGTGAAGTTGACTACCATTCGGACTTTGTTGGCTTTAACAGCACGAAAAGGTGAAATTTCATCAGATGGACATGAAAATTACTTTTTGAATGGTGATCTTCAAGAAACAATGTACATGATTCAGCCTGAAGGTTTTGCAGTTGATAACCAAGAGCACAAAGTGTACAAACTAGAAAAATCGTTGTATGGTTTGAAACAAGCCCCTAGAGCATGGTATGAAAAGCTCATTGAGCACCTTTTGAATATGAACTTCAAGCGATTTGAGTTTGAAGATGTAACTATTTTTGTCAAAATAGTTGACACCACAATTGGCTATATTTGGTGGTGTATGTGGATGATTTGCTCATAGGAATTAATGAAAGTGCAAAAATGTGGTTGATGAAGGGATTTGAGATGACAGATTTGGGTTATCTTCATTACTATTTAGGCATTGAAGTAAATAAAAAATCAAAGTACATCTTCATCACACAACATAAATATACTGGTGAAATTCTAAACAAATATGGAATGACAAATTATAGGCCTCTCAGTACATGCCCATGGAACATAGAATTTGAAGCTGAAATTAGAAGTTTCTATAGAACTTGTTGATGCCACTAAATGCAAACAACACATTGGAATCTTGATCTACATGACCACAACTAGACCAGACATTTCCTTTGTTAGTGGTGTTCTTTCTAGATTCATACAACAACCCATAGAGAGTCAGTGGGTAGCAGCAAAAATGAATTCGTCAATATCTAAAAGGAAAAAAATAATTTTGGACTCAAATACTACCAAGGCAAAAAACACTTAAGACTAGCTGGTTATTTTGACTCTGACTATTATGGACATATTGAAGAGGGGCAATCCACGTCTGGTTTTCTCATGATATTTAGGAACAGCAATCAGCAAACAAAATACATTACAACTTCTGAGGTGACTATAGAAATTTTGTGGCTCAAAAGGAATCTTTTAGACTTGCAAGAACAAGTTTCATCAACACCACTCATGGTGCAATGAACCGTTACACCAAAACCTCAAGGCATTAGTGAAATCAGCACATGAGGATCATAACATCCCACCACACTTCCGTAGCCTAAACCCCAAGCTAGATTTGTGCCCGTATAGTGGGACCACGCCCTTCCTTATACGAGCCCCAGGCGAACACTACAATGCCGACGTAGCCACCCGTGTTGTAAATCGAACCTAGGTGGTTGCTCTAATACCAAATATAATGAACCATTACACCAAAACCTTGAGGCATTAGTGAAATCCGCACATGAAGATCATAACACATGGTTGACAACACATTGGTAATTCAAATGGCCAAAAATCCACTCTTTCACAACCGAACCTAGCAGACCAATACAAAAGTTGACTTGATTCGGCATCATGTTAAGGAGGGCAATGTCAAAGTGTTGCATTGTCCAACTACGGAACAACCAGCATATACCCCGACAAAGGTGCTTGCAAGAGAAAAAGTTGAGAAGTTTAGAGGCATCACTTGGTCTCGCAACTACCCCTACAAATGAAGGGGGCAATGTGACATTATTGTACATAATATTGTTAATCCTAGGGTAGGATCTCTTTTGTCCCATAGTGCTAGCTGAAGAGTCTTCTCTGGAATATGAACAATCATGGAGAATATAAAATGTAATTGCCATTCCAATGGCTTTATATTTGCTGGCTAAAGCTCTTCATAAAAAAAAAATGTTATTGGGATTAAGAGTGCAGTGTAGAATTGCATAAATAAAAGAAAACATTGATACTTGCATGGTAAAACCATAGTAGTAAGAGTAATAAGCAAGTATGTATATCCAAATTGAATGACATCTTTTGGTTTCCTCCTGAAACCGTTTGATGGTATCATATGTAAGATTCACTTTAAAAAATCAATCTATTTTAGTAACCATGAAATCTGAAGTTAATTCTATTTTCACATGATTATACAATGTACAATCATAAATGATACACCTTAAAAGTATAAGTATATTAGTATTATGTAAATAATACAAAACAACTTTGCATGATCCAAGGTACATGCGTGGTCAATAGTACAAATTAACTTCACATGATTATAATAAGAACAATCATTAATACAATACAGCTTTGCATGATCCAAGGTACATGCATAATCAATAGTACAAAATAATGCATAAGTTCACTAGGCAAGATCTATGAACCATCTCATCACAAAGCAACCTCCCTTGAAATAGTCTTATCTCTGCAGTTCCAGATCTGTTGTTTGAACATTGAAAAACAAGACAAAGGAGTGAGGAGGGGATCTGTTGATCCCTATCCAATGCAATCATACCTTGACCACCCCAATCATCAACGGAAGAAGTCCTAGTGGAATGCACATTGGGAGTCAATTCCTCTAGAAACTAAGGTTCATTCATGCATCGCAAATACATATCTAATTAAAAATCTACCCGAGAGACGACAATAAATTCAACATTCTATATGCAAGCACGACATGGTGCACCACATGATATGCACTGTTGTGCTGGGGTGCTCTCCCCCCCCCAAAACTAGCACGTCTGGGACGTCCTAGATGTCCTGGGGACGACGAGATGGGGAGGAAACATCCCCCCCAACGTTTTTGACAATGGGAAAAATTTTGGGGACGTCTCTGGGACGCACATGAATATTACAAGATGTCTCCCTTGTTTTGGGGATGCCAAGGACGGCTGGACGTTCCCGAGACGTCTGTTTTTTTCTTTTAAATAATTTTAAATTTGTTTTTAAAAAAAAAAATTCTTTTTAGTTATACTCTTGAATTGTAAGTTTGTTTTTGGAAGCCACTCAACTCTTCTCGAAAATAATCTATATGTATAAATCTAATTAAAATTCACTTTAGAAGCTCCAATGACTTAACAAACTTACAAAGCGTATATGTATATTTCTATATGAAAAGGAAGGTTGTGTAAATGATAAAAATAGTAAGACAGAGATCAAAACATCTACCGGTTAACCATAACCCATCTGTATTGTATTACAAAGACAACAAAAATCAGGAGTGATATATGAATACAAAAATTTTCAAGCATAAATGCACATGGTGGACTGCAATAGGCTGCTATTCATAATTTAAAAAAAAAAATATTTATATGTTTTTTAATCTTTATAATTTTATATATATTTTAATAGATATCCCCTTGTCCTGAAAAATTGGAATTTTTTTGCTGTCATGGAAACTCCGTCCTGTCGTCTTGTCGTCCTGTAGTCTTAAGTAACTATGATAATATGTCTATCACATCAAACAATGCAACAATCATGGTAATATGTGTAATTTTATAGTGAAAGAGCATACCCACTCATATGAGTAACAACCATAAGAAAAATATGTTAGTCATGTGTACCATCATAATAGTGAAGAGTAAATCATAACACACTCCAATTGTACATATACCATCATACAAGGATAGAATTATCATCATCTAGAAGTATAACATGCATACGGTAAGACAATCTCAAAAGCTTAAGGTACATTGTATCTTAGTTGTTGGCACGAAGCCTCTGGGATCATCTAGCAAGTTGAGTATATTACCCTATGGTAAGCTAGCATTACTCTTTATGAGTAATTGGGCATTTAACCCTCCCGAGCCTCATCAATATACACACAATCACTGGTTACGATTCCTAGTAGTGCCCTACCATATCATGGAATCCAAATATAACTCTATAAAATGGCTCATGGGCTTTCAAACTTTTGTGATTACCTAGCGAAGAGTAAGGAAGGATGCCTATAGTGTGTGATAGAGCAATCCAAACGCTTACCCCGTACTCAGTCCTGCTTACCATTTGATGTAAATTAGCAAGTTCAACCGAACCATGTCAAGTCTTACCGTGTTCTATCTATAAGCTAAGTGAGTCTTATGAATATACAGTCTTAGGCGATGCATCGTATGTCCATATCAATCATTGTGGGAGCACGTAATGCCTTGCACACTGACACGCTCGACTTGTATCTCCATGTGATACACTTGTTTGTGCACCTATACCACTAGGGACAACATGGTACCTATATTAGCTGGTTAGAACAGATACATGTTGACCGTCTAATGTAATAAGGACAAACCTAAGGGTTACTAACCATCCTTTTGAGTTTAAAAGGAAAATCACATTAGCTTTACTTTCCCTCATAAAATTGATCACTCAATCACACACGTTTCCATTGTCTATGAGATACATTGACCTCAATTTGGCATGTTTGAAGGTTTTAACATATAATACTCATTAATTAAATCAATGTACTAGAAAGTGCAACAAGTTTATCTTTGGTTTTTCCATCAACTCTTGTCATCTTGTATCCGGATTGATGGTTTCAGAACAAGTGCCGCATTTAATAAGGTCAATCATAGTTCGCATACTCGTATTCGACATATATTCGGCAAACCCAAAAAAATTTGACTTGGCAAAAACTCGGCAAGACTTGGCAAAATTTGAATATTCGACAACTTAAAAAATACACAAATTTCATTAAAAAACATAAATTTTATGCAAAATATAACTACAAAATGTATCAAATGAATCTATAAAATGTTGGAGAAATGTTTTCTATTAGATTTAAATACAAATACAATACAAAATCGATGTGAATACAACAGTCGGCTGATAAATGCTATGAATTTATGATGATTGTTATTGAAAATTATTATCATAAAGTTCATATCTATGTAAGTTACAATTTACAATAATTTACATTTTCCTCTTCCCTGCTCTAGAGAAACATTGGGGAGAGGGTCTATTGCCTCTACTAGTCTCAACACTTGGTTGCGTCTCCTTGCTCCTCCTAGAAGGCTGCGAGTGCAGCTCCAACTTGGTCGTAGATAGCGGTGGCTTCTTTGCTGTATATTCGACATCACCTCCAAAGATGTCATCCAATCCAATATCTCTTGCTAGTACTTCTCCCTCTATAGCTTTCCTCTCGAAAGAAACAATCTCATCCTTTGTGAATGTAGGGATTTCATCTTCTTCCCCAGTCCACTCGCTGTATGGATCCATCTCATCCAAATCAATAAGCTTATGCAATCAATTGCCTTCACATCTAGAAGCGGTACAAGTTTGAGATAAAATTATGAGGGCTACCTTTTGAAAATGCAAGGTATTTCCTCCCCAATCCTCCCACCAAGAACCTACAAACAAGACAGTCAAAAGTTTATAAGTAATTAATAAAATAAATTTTTTAACTTGTAACAAATAACCTAGTAAACATTTTTTATTTTTATTACTTGGTGACTATGCTGAAGAAAAATGCCTCCCCCTAACATGTTTGTAATTTGTAGCTCTAAAATAATCAGGTCCCTCGTTTCAACCTCTGGTATCATCCTCTCAATGCATGTTGAAAGAACCTCCATAACCTCCCCGTTCATATCTATGAAGCCATCAGAGAAGAAAAAATTGGGGTTGAGGCAGTACCCGCTGCATGAATAGGTTGGTGGAGTTGATTGTTCCACCTCCGATCAATTATCTTCCAAAAGGGACCAAATTTGGCAATATCCCCCCTATAATAGTTTTGGATGGCCTCTTTGGCCCTATCCATGGCCTCATAAATGTACCCCATCTCTCCATCAACCAAGCGCAAAACCCTCACAAACAACTTTGACACCTACACACATTAAAATTTAAAGTTACAAACTTACAAATAAAGTAAACAAGTAAATAACAATATTTATAATTTAACAAATTAAAATAAAGTTACCAACAACTCTGACACCTACACATTAAAATTTAAAGTTACAAACTTACAAATAAAGTAAACAAGTAAATAACAATATATTTATAATTTAACAAATTAAAATAGAGGAATTGACTTGAAAAGTAAATTAAAGTTTGAAATTACCTTGATGATCTCTATAGCTCTCTTTGCAAAAACATCATCAAAAACTATCTTTGCAATCCTCTTTCTATCAACTTTATTTGAATATTGTGAGTATAGCCATGCTTGACACACAAACATTTGCTTCAATGATGACAACAAACTAGAAATATTTTGCAATGTCAATAAGCTAGATGCAAACCTTGTGACACCGGCTCACACAAGCTCTTTCCCCTTCACGTGTTCTCTCATCAAGTTGAGAACCTAAGGGTGATTATATATGTGCTTGGTTATATTTCTTGCATCTTCTATAACTGGCCTCACCCAATCAATTTTTATTGTCCTCCAAAAGAAGGTCAAGGCAATGAGCGTCATAAGGAGTCCAAAAGAGTGATGAATGTCTCTTTTGTAGTAGTCTCCTATTCGCCAAATATGTTGTTGCATTGTCTGTGACAACTTGCAGAACATTTTGGATACCCACCTCTAATACAACCTTCTCGATCATAAGACTCAAATTCTCTACATTTTTAACTATGTTAGAGCCATCAATTGACTTCAAAAACACCATCTCACCATTTGAAACTGCTAAAAAATTGATGAGGGTGCAATTCCTTTTATCCATCCACCCATCTGAAAGAATGGTGCATTTGTATTTTTACCATTGCTTCTTTTGATCTTCTAGGATCGTTGTTGCATCTGCAATTGCACCCTTGAGCAATTTTTCACTCAAGTCTTTTTTGAGAGGGTGCCTTGTATCCTTTCCTTGCAACTGTCAATGCTGCCACCAAGTACTCCCATTATGGTTTTTTTTTGCCACATTGAAGGAAAGGTTGTTGTAGTACCAAAAATTCGCATATGCTTTATTTGCTTCCTTGTGCACATCCTTGTTCCAGTGTGTACCTTGCAGTGAAGGATGTGCCCCAAGTATGTTCCTTGGTATAGAAAAATACTTATCCCTTTGCTTGAACTCGATGAAGTAGATGTGCCTCTTCCGATCTAATTTCCCTTTTCAGTGTTGCAACTGAAAAATAAGAAACACCACCAATCCCACTTGAGAGTACTTTGATTTTTATAACAGTAGACCTAAAAATATCAGAAACCCTAGTAGCGAACTGTATAGGGACTTCAACTCATCATACAACCATGTAATAACTGTTGAAAACACTTCCAAACAATTAATCCAATGAAGGCAACATTTATAAATTCAATTTTACATCAAAGAAATGGAGAAAACAAGTGATCAAACCCAACTGCAATTAATTTTATGACAATAGTAGTGCAGCCACAACCAAGGGCTGGAAATAGCTCTTAGACAACTCCTCAAATCATAAAAATGTAGGTTTCAGCCTTATAAAATATGAGAAATTTAATTACGCAAACCAAACATGGAGAAACCCTTCAAATCAATGCAAACCTCACTCCTATGCAATTTGCCCCACTTGGAAAAGCTGAATTATTTGCTCAATATTCAAAGAAATGATTGCTTCCACCTTTATAAATTAGTACAAATCCATCCATACAAGAATCAAACCATACATCCATCACAACACCTTCAAAATGCTCATGATGCAAGTTGCCTAAGGCTAGATAAAAAGATATCAACTCCAAATACCTTAAGATATTCAATGATTCCAAATATCCTTGCTTGAGGGTTTTTGTCCCCAAGGCAAGTGCCACCATCAAGGGTTTTCGTCCTTGAAGGGATCTTAAACAAGGGTTTCGTCCTTCATGAGAGAGAAAGGAAAGGTAAACCTTTACTAAGAAGAAATAATGAGATTCAACCTAACATAATAATGGCCAAGCATCCTCCTTTTATAACATAAGGGGTGCTACATCATAACTTATTATAATATTAAAGTCTATTTCTAATTTGAGCAAATATGCTCACCAACAACTAATTAAGTATGGTGTCACTCAGATTTCACCCTGAAATCTGTGACTACCCAATCCGAAATTTTTTCGTACTTTTAAAATAGTGGGTCGTTTGTTGTTTTTATTGCCTGAAAGTTCCTGTATTGCGTCAAAATAATCCTAAAGAGCCATATTAACCTTTTTCGCCAAATACCCAGATGCCCAAAATTGTTTTATTCTGTTGTCGGGATTTGTCTGCGGAAAATTTGTATTTAATTATTTTGAGCCCCGTATGAGGCTATTTGCGCTCTGTGTTAACTTCATTATAAGCGAATATGTTATTATTCCTATGTACCAGAAGGATTTTAACTTATTTTAAGTTTTGGGCTTTATTTGTAACTTTTGGCAATTTTTCGTGTTTTTGTGGTGTCCCGTTTTGTTTTCTGTAAAATTTCTCTGGAACAACTCCTTTGCCGGGTAAGCCCGATTTTTGGCCTGGAGCGGCTAGAAAATATATATGCACGTTGTGCCCGGAGGCAGTCGCCATCGGAGGTCTGGATCACTGGGAAAAAGCGAAGTCGTGCACAGAAAAGCCCCTGCGGGGATGGGCGCATTTTTGGAAAACAAAGGATTTAAGCTGCGATGGGAAAAATATAAGCCGCAGGCAGGGTGGGAATTTTATACCTGTCTGGCAGGGTACTTTTTTCCCGTGTTATAAAAATCACTTAAGTGGATCATGGGGTTTTGGCGCCTGCCTGGCAGGGTAAAGCATCCCGTTATCAAAAAATTCTTAAAAATAGAATTACATGTGCAAAAAAGTGTGCCCCCTTTGGTGAGAGATTAAAAGAATTAAAATTGATTATTTTTATTAATCTTTCTTCTCAAAAAGTGCGCCCAAGCTTGGAGGAGGTCAACAAGTCAAAGATGAAATAAAAGAAAGGAGTCAAATGCATTAAATTTAATTTATTTAATGGCTGCCCTCTTCCTCTCAAAAAGTGCGCCCCATTTGAGTATTATTTAATGTTTTTTAAGGCATTAAAACATTAAATTAATTTCTATTTTCAGTGGCTATGGTCAAAGCATACTGTGGGGCTTGAGTGAAGTGTTGTGTGAAGGATTAAATTGGATTAATTTAATTTATTGGAAGGCTGTCCTAAAACATGCTATTTTTAAAAGAGAAAAACATGATTTTTAATTAATTAATTGCATTTAATTGTTAGGGCAATTATTAATTATAGAATTGTGAAGGTTATATAAGCATGGGCAGCCATATGGGTGAATTATTTAATTTACAAGTAAAGAATTGCAGCCAGGAGGAAAAGTGCGCCCCCATTAGAGGAAGGATTTTGTTCAGACAAAGTGCTAACAAGGCTAAAAGCTTCCAGATTTGGCGCATGCTTTGGAGGAGGTTGATCTTTGTCTGCATAGTTGTTTTCACACAGGTGTAACAAGAGCTCAGGTGTTGATTGAAAGGATTCATGCTCTCTTTATGTGCAAATTAAACACCAATTTTTGGGGCAACAGACTTGAAAAGTGCAGATTTTTATAATTTAAATTCACTATTCATGCTCCGGTGGCCATTTTTGTCTGGATAAATTGCAAGAATTCATTACAGGTGCTTCACAAAAGAAAAGGAGTTTTTATCAATGTCCAATACATTGTAAATATCCTCAGAATTTGAAGAATTGTCCAGATCTGCACCAGTATTGAAGAAATCCGGCCAAGTTCGAAGAAAAAGAATTATTCAGACGAAGATAGACAAAGCCATGGCGAAAGGAGATGAAAAAGAGAGCACGATGGATTCATGCATTGCTTCCAAACTTTCAGACATAGGAGACACGGATCTAGGCCCAGAACCTCTTTCGGATTTGATTGATAGATCCAGAGCTGGAAAGACTTCACTCATGCGTGCGGTCAAAAGTAGCGGAATTATCCGAGCTGTAGCTTTCCCATGTACAGCCCAATTGCCAGAGTTTGTGATGGAGTGTGCTAGATCTTATCATCCTTCATCCAGATCAGTGCGTGATGTTGCGGGAAAGACAATAATTCGTTTGGATGCGGAATTCATCAATTATTGTCTGAAGATTCCAGTGCGAAAGGTGGTGACTTCTATTAGCATTCAGGATGCTGACAGTAGATGGGAGAAACATAGAGCTGATTGCGTGAGCATAATGAACAGCCGGTTCATGAAGAAGCCTAGATCCCCTTCAAAGTTCCCGAGAACTCTTCCACGGTCCAATTTGGTGCAGGAGGCAGATGATGTCGTCAAATTGCTGTGCACGTTGAATGGCGAAGCGAATGCCTACACTTTCCGTACATGGATGTATGCTTTCATCAGGACCATTGAAATCAACAAGGTTGATTCTATAATCAATTGGTCGGAAATTATTAGCAGCAACATCGGTGAGCAACTTCGGAACATGAAGCGTACTTTCAGCTTCAAGATGACTTCGTACTTGGTGTATGCTGCAGCTTCACAGGGTGTCTTTTCCAAGCTGGATAGATGTGGTGTTCTTTCCAAGGACCCCATTTTCGAGTGCTACCCACAACTTACTGTACCTGTGTGCGAGAAGGACTTCAAAGTGATCAACGATGACTTATTCTACGATTTCATTTGCAGGCTAGACAAAGACTTGAAGACTCACAGAGTAAGCAAGGAAGCGTGGGAAGCAGTGTCCAATATTGGCAGTTTATTCATCCAGTTTGCAGATTTCACATACCTCAGGGTTACGGGCTTTTCTGAAGAACCTATAAAGATGCCCAGGTATCCAAGTGATAGAGTGATCGCCATGGAGCTGAGTAGGCAACTCGTAGAGTTACACGTTCTTCAGTTGAAACGGCACAAGTCTATGGGTTTCTTCCCAATCACTGTGGGATATTAACAGTTGCATCAGCATTCACAGAGCTCGAGGGATGGAAGCGCAAATGTTATCCGAGTATGAGCAAGAGTTCTTCCCTGCACTGCTTAACTTCGATCCATTTGGAGTAGCCAGGAAGACAATCTCCCAGGAGTACGCACATGTGCCTTCGTTAGAAGATTTCTGGATGAAGTGTAGAAGTGAGTACGAGGTTAGAAAGAAAGATTTCAGCAGGCTATCAGCAAAGCAAGTGTTCGACTTTGGACTAGCGCGGATACCTGCGGATCTTAAAGATGATGGGAATGTGGTACTTGACACTTACCATCAGATGGGAGGAGATAAAGCTATACTGCAGGATAACATTGGAGGCTGCCATTCAATTGAAGAGAGATCTGGAGCTGTGTTGGTGAATACTTCGAGCTGGCTGCTAACGAAGGGATACTGCCTTGATGAAGTATTGATGAATCAAATCACGGGCAACTTCGGCGCAGGAGATTCCCTCAAACGAAAGCATGAAGGAGAAAGCAGCAAAAGGTCCGAGAAGTTGAAAGTACACAGAAGATCTCAAGAGAAAGAAAAGACCACTTCTACGACCATAGCTTTGACTCCGACTTCTCCAGTACCCAGAAGATCACCAACTATTGCACCGCAACAGCAGGATGCTACCATGCCTTCATTAAAACCGGCAACGTTCATTTTCTCTTCGCAGCCACTTCGTTCAGCACCCGTTCCAGAGGAGATGTTGAAGCTGCAGATGACGGAGTTCGAAAGAGCTTTGTCCTTGGATGTTTCAGAAGATGGCAGCCATGACACTGTGGCACTTTCTGACGAAGAGGATGCAGAGCGGAAGATGGTAGTGCACTCAGTGACTTCTTACTCCCCGAGAAATAACTTCTTGGGATGGTTAGCTTTGCAGTTGGTTTTGGAAGCAAGAGTAGAGATGAACTTAGAGGAGTATGACTTGCAGCTACTTCAGGATCTGAGCAGAAGAGACAGAAGGCCTAAAGTTGCTAAAGCAACTTCTAGGTTGATCATCAAAGATTTGGGAGAGAAGTTTGATGAGATATCAATTCCGGCGGAAGGAAAGATAGAAGAGGAGCTCATGGCAGAAGATGTGACGGTGACCAAAATACCACTCCGTCAAGCTACCACTGAAGGATTGAAGCAGGACACGCAAACGTTGCTGGATGCTTTGTTCCTTAGGCTTGACAGTGAAAAGGCGGAGAAAGAAGAGCTGTAGAAGCAAATATCTCAATTATGTGAGATCATAGCTAAGGTTGCTAAACCTTCCATTCAGCCCATTTCAGAGCAGGTGAGTGATCATCTTATGCAGGAAATGGAAGATGCAAGCAATCAAGTAAAGGCTATTGACGAATGGAAGGATCTGATTATTCGTCAAGCTTCTGTGCAACTTGGGGAAGTGCCAGCCCGCCTAAAGGTTATGAAAGATGCAGCAAATCAACTAAAGCAACTGATGGAAAGCATAAAAGGCATGAATACAGTTGCAGAGAGTAACCTGAGTATTTTGGCCGAGATCAACAAGCTGCCGGGAGATGTATTGGTTGCAGAACAAATTGTACCGGATGGATCAGTCGAGAAGGGGAAGCAGCTAGATTTTGCAGTATCTTTCCGTTTGGAGATCTGTAGAGTTTTGCTGAAAAGGATGTAGGTGCTTGAGAGTAGAACATCAGATTTACCAGACAGTAGCGATTCTTTCACTGAGGAAAGAGTGAACGGAGGTGTTACTTCATACGTGCGGATTGTTTCTAACGAGGTGCATGATTCCTTGGAAGGTTCTCTTCTGATGGTGCAAAAGAGAATTGATAAAGCTACCAAGCCTTTCACGATGAATTCTATCAGTAGATTGGTGGCGCTGCAGGCAGACATTGCGAGGTTCGGGCCGAGTTTGGAAGAGGTGGAAGCATGCAGCAAAGTGTTGATTGAAGGGTTGCTGCAGTTCAGGACAGAGAAGGAAGCAGTGGCTAAAACAGATGGAAGGATGCTGAATTATATGTTCGACAAGTATATCAGATATCAGAACAAGAAGAAGATGTAAACATTACAGCTGGCATGACTTCTTCTATTTTCTATGTTCCCAGATGAAATTGTAAAACTTCTAAGTTATTGGTTTTGCAACCATTACTTGAAGTCATGTGGAACTATTCTATTAGTTAAGTGATACATGTGTCACTTAAGAAGAAGTTAGTTGAGGATGATTGCCAAATGTCATCTTTACTTGTTGTTCATACTTTAGTTCAGTTTGAGTCTTCTATTTGTACTTTCCCTCCTACATTCTATAAGTAGGAGAAGAACCTCCGGGTTAATCATCGATCAGAATTTGTAAGAAGCAATCTTGTGTTCTAGACTTTGTGCTGAACCCCTGAGAGCCACTTGTTGCAGATGAATACAAAGAAGCAGGTTTCCGGAGAATTTTGTGTCACGGTGTACTGTGTTTCTTGCTTTTAAATCTTTAGATCTTTTAAGTAAACTGTGCTATTGTAGATCTGGATCTAGAGCTGCCTTTGCTTTATAATTCTGTGTGTTCAAATCTATTAAGTTTCTTCTATGTGCATGCAATTAGCTCTGCTATCTACTAATTGGGATGCACATCTTCCTCATTTCTTCTCTGTAATTCCTTTACTTTCTTCTTCTATAATTTTCCTTTCTTAAACAGGTGCTTACTTGCTGCAGAACTTCTTAGTTATGGTTCATGAACTAAGTGGTTAAAGTAAAACCCCTGATAGATAAAGACACATTTATATTGACAAATCTGACACGGGAGCCTCACTGGTTAAATGAGGGAGATTTATCTCATGACTGCCTAGGTTTGATGCTATGCAGAAAATCTAGCCAACAAAGTAATTTATTTCATCTATTAGAATGCTGAGCATCCAATATGAATACAATATAAAATAGTGCAATATTTCCTAAAACTAATCCAAATATCTTTAAACAACTTTCCTCTAGCTCCAAATCTTTAGATCCATGAGGAAGGATGGGATAAGGTCTTTTGTAGTGATTAGCTTGGAAAAAGGGGACATTACATCCGGTCCGTATGCGTAGGCCACGGTTAGACCCCACAATCGTTGCTGCATCGTCCTCTGAATTCTCTGCCATCCTAGGTTTAACGGGTTTTACTATGGCTGCATGCATCCTTTCCCTCTCTAGTTTCTTTTCCTCTAGCTCTGCTACCTCTGTCTTCGTGCTCGTTTTGCCTCTTTTGTAACATTGGGGCATACTAGAATGTTCCTACAAACAATACATGCAAAATAATGTTTCAGGTGATTGATTCCTCCAAAAAATGTTTTTCCACAGAAATTGCAAACCATGGCTCCCCTGAATTGCTTCACGTACACCATACTCCCAAGCAATGGTATGGGCGTTAGCGAGAACGGTTCTTACTAGTAATGCTGACTTTGATGTCAAACCTAATGCCGGGCCTAATGCCATTGGTAAACTCTAATCTGCAACATAATGTACAATTAAAAAAGAAAAAACGTAAACTTAATTAAAAAATGAAAAATTAAAAAATTGGCTTTATAACCCTATTTAATTGTAATTTCCAATTTAAAATTGTAAATCCTACGAACAAGAATGCATTCTAAAATAAGAAATTAAAATAACATTTATAAAATTACAACAATACATTCCGACAATTTCATTCATTAGTGACGACAACAAACATGAATAAATTAATAATTATTAAAATTTAAAATTTTAAAATCATTCGCTATAAAATTTAATGCATTTGAAATTACAAATGTCAAATCTCATTTGGATTCAATATGAGTATATAAAATTTAAATAATATAGAACGAATTTGGAAAAATAATTTAAAAAAAACTTATCTACAAATGGAATTCTTCAAATTTTCTCTTTAAATTCACTATACAATCCCTTAACTCATGCGAATGATGCTCAATGGCTGAAATTTGAATGCATTTTAAATTGTAAATCATGTTCGGATACAATATGAATTTATACCTACAATAGAATGAATTTGCGAAGAAAAAAAACTTACCTCCAAATGAAATTCTTCAAATTTGCAATTATTGCAGAATGAAGATGAGTTAGTGTCTATCGCCTTAAATAACACATCACACAACTCCCAGGGAATGATGTGGTAGTGTGCACACAAGCTCCACTTGAGGCTCAAAGAGAGATCATTACTTTCTTTGCATCTTGTGGAGAAAAAATAGAATTTATTTAATTTTTCACACAGTGGCAGCCTACAACCTATAGGTATTTATTCTATTTTTCATTATCTTTCTAGTTTATAGTAAGAAATTCCATGAATCATGATATTTACTTTATCTTCTATTTCTGTTAGTTGCTAGGGTTAAACTCTAAAACATTTTTAGTTTTTGTGATATAGGGTTTAAGCTTGTGTTTAATAATGGCATCGACATTTGGTTCAGCTGTGTTTGCCTGTTCTAAGTCTAAGTCTAATGACCCTTTGTGGAAGCACAATGAACCGACGACAAAAAAAACTTTTATATGCAATTATTGTGGAATAAAGATGAGTTGAGGTGTCTATCACCTTAAATAACATATCACACAACTATCAGGGAATGATGTGATAGTGTGCACACAAGCACCACTTGAGGCTCAAAGAGAGATCGTTGCTTTCTTTGAGTCTTGTGGAGAAGAAAGAGTAAAAAAGAAAATTTGATGCACTTGTAGCCCTAATGAATAGGATAGCAAGGGATGATTATGATATTGAAGCCTCTTCTATTACCAAAAACCCAGGGGGTCTAGAACGGGGATGGGGATGGAGCTTATCCATTGAAGATAGTTCAAACCGTTTTTTTTTGTTCCTCGAAGTAGTCCTGGGCCACAACCTTCATTTGAAGGTACCACTTGGAACCGAGAAGTGCATAATGAAGCAAAAATAGTTGCGGCAAAGTTTTGGTACTATAAGAACATTTATTTCAATTTGGCAAGAAGTCCATACTAGGAGAATATGGTGATTGTATTCATCATTGATGGGAAGGGGTTCAAGACCCTGTTCATGAATTGAGTGGCCCGTTGTTGGAGGATTCCACCAAACATATACTAGCTATTGTAGAAGGGGGAAAAAAGTATGGAAAAATAAAAGTTGCACCATTGTCTAATGGGTGGACAGATGGGAAAAATGCACATTGATTAACTTTTTAGTGGCTTCAAGTGAGTAGTTGATCTTCTTGTAGTCAATTGATGCCTCCCACGAAGTAAAAAGTGCAAACACTTTGTGTGATATGTTGGATAAGGTCGTGATGGAAGTGGGTGTGCAGAGTGTTATCCAAGTTGTGACAGACAATGCGGCAACATATGTAGCACCAGGGAGACTTCTTAAGGAGAGGAACCCCACACTTCTCCCATTGTGCAGCCCATTGCATTGATCTTCTACTTGAGGATGCAGGAAAGATCTTATGGGTGAAAATGTGGTTGAAGAGGCAATAAATATTACTAAGTTTATCTACAATCACACTTGGGTGCTAAACTTGATAAGAGAGTACACCAATGGAAAAGATCTCGTGGGATTGAGAGTCACGATTAGCCACAAATTTCATCACATTGCAGCATCGCCAACATCTCTTAAACATATGTTTGTGAGCATACGGTGGTTGGAGTTTTCTTAAGCTAGGAAGATTGAAAGGGAAAGGGTCATAAAGACTGTTTTTGATAATGTATTTGTGAAACGTGCTCAGGAAATCTTTAAGGCAACCTCAACTATTTTTAATTTATTGTTTATTTGTTATAATTTTTTTTTTGATATTTGATTTTAAATTTGTGCATTATTTTGTTTTAGGTTCGAGTTTTACAGTTGGTGGATGGGGAGAGAAACCCAATGGGTTTTTTTTATGAGGCCATAAACATGGCCAATGAGGCCATATCCAAATATTATGGGTAAAATAGATGAAAATATAAACCCATTTGATACATAATTGATCGAAGATGGAGCAAGACGTTGTATTGACATATTCATGTTACGGCATACTACTCAAACCATAAGTTTTTCTAGTCCAGTTCGTTAAATCCCGATGATGAGGTTGTGGATGGTCTCAATACATGCATAGAGAGGATGATCTATGATGATGACACTAGAAATGCAGTTATTGAGGAGCTGCGGATTTACAAGAATGCAACAGGGAGACTCCTTTCTTCGGATCTATGCATTTAAAGAAGGAACACCTCTCAGCTAGTTAAAAACAAATTGAGTCATACATTTTACTTTTTACTTTTGTTACTTGTAATAGTACTAGTTAGACTTCTTTCATTTTTTCAATCCTAATTGAAGTATAAATGTCTAATTTGCAGATGTGGTGGGAGAATTATAGTGCGGAAACAACCAATCTTCAAAGGCTATCCATCTGCATTTTGTGTCAGTTGTGTAGTGCTTATGGGTGCGTATATAATTAGAGCATGTTTGAAGTTCATGCAAAGAAGCACAATAGGTTGACAACTGTAATGTCCCCTAAATGGGACATAATGAGAATTGCATTCATATTTCTTTTAGTTCCCATTATGTCTTTTTTTGAGTCAATATTGGCTCAATGGATAATGAATTGTACTTGATGTAATGGCATAAAAGTATTTTTAAATACTTTTAATGGCGAGTTGGGCATGAAGGCCTCTTTTTTGGTTCAAAGACTTCTAATCCTTGTGGATTGGCCTTGATTGGAGAGCCTACATAGAGGTTAATGAAATATAATTACTTAAAGGTCGGCCTATGCTTTGGGCTTCTATTTTGATGTTGGTGCCACTTGAGGATATATAAAGATATGAAGGATCATTTGAAAAGTTTATGCAGGTTTATTCTAAAGATTTATATCTTGGGTTTGTGCATAGCGTGCCCTTCTCTCCATTAAAGACGAAACCTTTAGTGTGGCTCAACTTTGGGGAAGAAAACCTCCATTGTTGGAAGAATAAGAAACAAAAAAACCTCAATCTTGAGGGGAATCCCACATGGGGGCTTCCAAAGTGCTTCAATGTGGTTTATGTTGGGTTTTCCCCCCTTCTTACCCTAGGCGACTTGCATGGGCGGAGAGTTTTGTATGTTCTGGGGCTGATTTCACTATTTTAGGTTGATATTCTTGTTCACCATAATTTATAAGGCCGTAATATGAACTTTGGAGAATTCATATGAGGATTTGCTATTTTTTCTAGCCCTTGGTTTGGGCTCAACTACTGCTGTCATAAATATTTAATTCTGGCTGTGTTTATTAGATGTTTCTTCAACAATTGATGTATCTGTGATGCATAAATGTTGCCGTGGTTAAGATAAATTATTTTGTGGCATTCTACATTGATTTACATAGTGAAAATTGGATTCAAATCTCATAGGTAGTTCGCTGCCCTAGGAGACGTCAAAGTTTGTATTGGTTGATCATTCCAAGAGAGATATTCTTAGCTATTTTCAATTTGTTGTGTGTGTGCTTGAAGGTATTTTCAGATCAAATCTTGTGGTGATAGCCGGTAAACCCTTTTTCTCCATTTTCAGCCCAAAAGGGGACATTACAATCCTAGTTAGACTTCTTTCATTTATTCAATCCTAGTTGACTTTAAAAAGTATAAATGTCTAATTCACAGATGTGGTGGGAGAATTATAGTGCGGAAACACCCAATCTTCAAAGGCTAGCCATTGGCATTTTGTGTTAGTTGTGTAGGGCTTATGGGTGTGTACATAATTAGAGCATGCTTGAAGTTCTTCATGCAAAGAAGCACACTTTGTTGACAACACAATGCCTTAACAACCTTGTTTTTGTGCGATACAATCTTCATCTTTGCGTGAGACAACTGGAGGGGGTAGAGAGTTATGATGCAATTGACTTGTATGAGATTGATCCATATGCCGATTAGATTGTTGATGATTTGGAGCCCATATTTATCATGGAGAAGATCCCAAATTTGGAACGGAAGAAACAATAGTATGAAGGATTGGTGAGGATCCAAATGTTATCTTTGTGGATGATGTTGTTGTAGATGAGGAATCTATACCTTTCACTTCCACGAGGCAGCTGCAACATACTTATTGTAGGACTAGGCGCTAGAGATGAAATGTAATATGTATATCTGATATTTCATATGACTCTATGAGCATTGTAGTTTGTATTTTGTAACTTTGTACTCTTTTATGGTTAAAAATTAATAAAAAATATACTAATAAATTCTTTACATTCTTTTCTCATGCCATTTAACAATGTTTCACTTTTTATTTAAGTTTATTTTATGATATATGCTATTTAAAGTAGCAATAAAGCTGTTGAGTAATGCCGAGTAATTACTGGGAAACTTTCAAGTCTTGAGTATGAGCCAAAATTTTGGTCTATCGAGTAATTGCGAGTACAAGTTTTTGAACTATGATCATAATTGTTTAAGGCATTATTCTGTTTCAAGCATCATATTGTTCTATATTGCATACACCCTCAATAAGGTAACAACCTCCATAGAGGGAGAGAGAGACTAATTTAGCATTTACATGTTATTACATATATAGTATTGCTTTTACAAGTAATCATATGTATGTACCTCCCTTGATGAAGGACTTGACCAATGTGAGGGGACACGACTACTCGACTCTAGGGTTTGGTTGGGGTTTAGGTGTGAGTGATAGCTAACTAGTTAACCGATGAAAGGCCTCGTCCAACATAGGACGGGGAGGGATTATACACACACACATATATACGTTTTACTCATAATTAATGTTATTAAAGAGAGTTCATACTCATAAGATGTAATATTCCCTTCCCAGTCGAAGACCCTTAGCCTATGTTGTCTACCTGACGGCTAAGGAATAAAAATAAGGGTGACTTAAGTTTTAATATTCTATTATAAAGTGCAAATAAAAATAAAATAAAAGAAGATATTAGATGCACTTATAATAATTTATTAGTGACTTACAAATAGAAAAATGCAACATTTAGTGAAAAGCATGCGGGCCAAATTGATTTATTCTAGGAAAGTGCACTAGGAAGCAAAAGTAAATGGTGAAAAATGCAAAAAGCTTTTTGAGAGAATAAATTGCCCAAGGAAAAATGCGACTTGCCTAGGGAGGAAAGATTGGTGGTGAAAGCATTTAATGAGGAAGGAAAATGTGATTGGTTGTTGGAGGTGGCCATTATGCCCAATTCTTCTATTTAAGCAATGGGAATTGCTGAGGGAGACCACTTGATCATTTTCTTATTTCTGATTTTTGTTTGAAGCTATGAGCTTTGTCAAAATTATTTCCAAGGACAAAACCCTTTAGAAATACCCTCTTGAGGACGAAAACCCTCCAAGAGATCAAGGGGATTCTCCACCATTGGGGTTTCCATTTTGCTAGCAAAGATTTTCAATTTATTTTCCAGCAATTGAATGAAAGTATTGCAGATTTTTGTCAAGGATTTGACAGAGGAGATTGCCATTATATTGTATGCCCTTATTTCTGGTATAGAGACTGCCTTTGGGGATGATTCAAAGTGATCTAGGGCTGCTTTGGAGCTGCTCTTAGCTGCTGTTATTTTCCCCGATTTTTAGATACCAGATTCTCTTATTTTCTGAATTTTTGGAGACTTGGAAGTATTATTTAGAGCTGTGTTTATGGGCATCTTGTCTGCATATTTAAATAAATTATTCCAGTCTGATTTGGAGTGCCATCTGGGTATTTCTTTAATGTTTCTACCATTATAAATATTGTTGAATAGTTTATGCTAAATTTTAGTGGTTCTAAGTCAACTTTTTATGGGTTTTCTCTTCCATACCTAGTCACATTTCCTCTTTAAAATTCAGATCTGCAGAGATACATTTGATACATGTTTTATAAAATTGTATTTGGGGTTTGGGTTTGGCCTAAAATCCATTTGGGGTCAAAAATGTCCATTTGGGAACATTACAATGGAGCATGCGAGGTATATAACGGTGTTGTCTATATTTGTTTGGTTGCACATTCAATTGTTTAGTGTCAATGTTCTCATGAATACAAGCTAAGCATAAACAACATGATAGTCTAGGGATTGAATCCCTTTAACAATTTCCTGTTAACAATAACATTCTCCTTAGCATATATGACTTGGTTGTATACACATTTAAAACTTGCTAATTATATTGATCATACCCAACTGGAACAATCCCATATAGTTTCAGATTTGAAATAGAAAAATTGAATACCATGCTTCAAACCATAATAACTTGTCTTAGTCATATATGACGGTGTACAACTTCAAAACTGGTTTCAACTCAAAAACAACAAACTGATTTGGGCCAGGACTAAATTTCGATTACTTAACAGTTACCAACAATGTTCCAAAAAGCATTATAAACTACTATTGAAGAAAAATGGTAGGTTATTTGTCGATTTGACACCTTCATAGCATCATGCTCAATTCTATGATGCATAGGAAGCTCTATCAACATACCTATTTGGCCCGTTTATTTAAAATCAAATGGTTTAAAAACCTAAATTTTCAACAACATACAACTTAATTATTGAGCATGGCCCTGAGGCCAAATTTATGATGTGTTGGATTCGAGTACAAATATGAGGAATCAAATATGTGGATATGATTTTTTTTTACTCCTGCAGATATGGCCGCACAAAAATATCTAAGTTGCTGATACCTTTTGGATACAAGTATGGATACGAAGTATTCAATATGTAGTTATGATTTTTTTGGCCCTAGATATGGCGTTGGATACGGTTGTGCAAAAAATATATAAATTCCAGCCCAATAAATAGGAATCAACCACTTATTATGCATATGAAAAACAAAACAAGCTAAATAACCACAACAAACTACTCATAATTTGTAATGTCCCTTTTTTCAAATTAATCCAAATTGATGGTTTCTTGCCCATTCTTCTTCCTGTGGGCAAGAAGAAGATGAACAAGGGAAGTCCTTGGGTTGCATTTCAATTTTACTTCATTAATATTTATGTTTATATTTTGTATTTTGCCCTCTATAGTAGGTTGATTGGGTTGGAGAGCTCTTAAAGTCAAATTATAAATTAAAGCAAGCTTCTTAAGAGGTAGGTCTTAGGGAAATTCCAGCCTGATGACCTTTGGTGCCACCATAAGGGTATTTAAGGAGTCGTATAGGCTTATTTTGGTCATCTTTTGGCTTATATACTTTTATCTACTTGGTTCTAGAGCTGGTTGCTCTAATCCAAATCCACCAAGGGGAGAAAATCCATTAGTGTGGCAAGCAAGGAAGACGAAACCCTTCCTTGTTGAAGGTTGAAGAACGAAAACTATCCAATTTGGTGGTGTTGAGGACATTCTTTAAAGACTATCTTATTGGTTGGCAGCTAGGGCTTTGAGAAGATATAATATCAAGGGTTTTGGTACCATTTTAGGCCCCTCTCCTAGGGAGCGACTTGTATAAGAGTGCAATTAGGTGCTTTCTAGGGCATGAATTGACATTCCAAGTTGATATTCAGATTTTTACATAATTATAAGGCTGATATATCTTTTATTTGTCATTGATTGGGGTTTGGTGACCTCATTTTCAGTTACTTCTATTGGATGTACTTTTTTGGTTAAACTAATTTCCAGCTATATTTGTGATTGGGTTTTATGGTGAAAATTGCCCTAAAATGTTCCTAAAAGGTTTATATATGTTGTAGATGAGTTTTATGGTGATATTTGGTTGAATTATTGTTTTTTGTAAGCTACTGTCCCAAAAAGTGAGACTGCTGTACATTGCTGTTCCATTTTTTAGTTTGTTGGTCTAAAAAAATCAGATTATATCCAGTTTGGGCTTTGTGTGATTTTCTTGTTTGTGTGGTTTAGCCCTAGAAAGGGACATTATAATGTTATCAGAGCCTCGGTCTTCCCAGCCTTAGGGTTTAATGCAAGAAGGCAACAAGGGTTTCATTGACTATCAAAGAACAGAGAAGAAATAAGACCAGCTAAGAGAAGAAGATAGTATGGCTCACCAAGATCCACAGGAAGCCAAAATGGACAAGCTCATTGAAGGGCAAGTGAGATTGACGGATACTATGGACTTGTTGGCCCTAACCCTTCAAAGATTTCATGAACTTAGGGTTCATAATGGAGAGGGTAGCTCATCCGGAGCAAATACTTCACAACAGCCCCAAGGATCAGCTCATGGATCAACCACTAGACCTATTTTCCTTCCAAGGGAAGAAACCCTTCCAGAGGTGGGAACAAGGCACTCTAAGGGGCAAAGCATTGTGGCAAGTTATAAGGAATACATGACACTTCCAAGAGAGACACAGGAAGCACTTTCACTTGTTGGGTTCATTTGGGTAAGCAAAGGAAGTTCTAAGTTGGTGCCAAGACAAAATGCGCCACAAAAAGAGGTACAAAATGCGTTGGATAAAATGTCTATTTCTAGTTTTGATGGTTCTAATAAGGGGACAACCCAGGCATGGATTCAAAAATTGGATACATATCTATCCTTGAGGGGTACACTAGACCTACTTTCCTTCCAAGGGAAGAAACCCTTCCAGAGGTGGGAACAAGACACTCTAATGGGCAAAGCATTGTGGCAAGTTATGAGGAATACATGACACTTCCAAGAGAGACACATGAAACAATTTCACTTGTTGAGTTCATTTGGGTAAGCAAAGGAAGTTCTAAGTCCGAGCCAAGACAAAATGCGCCACAAAAAGAGGTACAAAATGCATTGTATAAAATGTTTGTTTTTAGTTTTGATGGTTCTAATAAGGGGATTGGGTTTCATGGTGAAAATTGCCCTAGAATGTTCATAAAAGGTTTATATGTTGTAGATGAATTTTATGGTGATATTTGGTTGAGTTATTGTTTTTTGTAAGCTACTGTCCCAAAAAATGAGACTGTTGTACATTGTTCCATTTTTTAATTTGTTGGTCTAAATAAATTAGATTATATGCAGTTTGGGCTTTGTGTGATTTTCTTGTTTGTGTGGTCTAGCCCTAGAAAGGGACATTATAATGGTATCAGAGCTTCGGTCTTCCTAGCCTTAGGGTTTAATGCAAGAAGGTAACAAGGGTTTCATTGGCTATCAAAGGAGAGAGAAGAAATCAGACCAACCAAGAGAAGAAGATAGTATGGCTCACCAAGATCCACATGAAGCCAAATGGACAAGCTCATTGAAGGGCAAGTGAGATTGACGAATACTATGGACTTGTTGGCCCTAACCCTTCAAAGATTTCATGAACTTAGGGTTCACAATGGAGAGGGCAGCTCATATGGAGCAAATACTTCACAACAGCCCCAAGGATCAGCTCATGGATCAACCACTAGACCTACTTTCCTTCCAAGGGAAGAAACCCTTCCAGAGTTGGGAACAAGGCACTCTAAGGGGCAAAGCATTGTGGCAAGTTATGAGGAATACATGACACTTCCAAGAGAGACACATGAAACAATTTCACTTGCTGAGTTCATTTGGGTAAGAAAAGGAAGTTCTAAGTTGGAGCCAAGACAAAATGCACCACAAAACGAGGTACAAAATGCGTTGGGTAAAATGTCTGTTTCTAGTTTTGATGGTTCTAATAAGGGGACAACTTGGGTATGGATTCAAAAAGTGGAGACATATCTATCCTTGAGGCCTATGACGGAGGATGATGCCATCAAATTTGCAACCCTTCATCTAGAGGGGATTGCTCATGAGTCGTGGTTCCATAAATTGGTGACATAAGGGCATAATAACATCCACTCATCATGGGTCGTTGTGATATCCAATCATTTAATCAACTAGTCTGAAGTTGATGTCATTTTAACAAGGGATAGTGTCCTAGGCAGTATGCAATGAAGACAATAAACATATAACTAGTGATGGTGGTTTTGGTTTTTTGGGGGGTTTTATCTGTCTGTTTGAGTCTATCTATCCACTTCACTAACTATTGAAAGTAATCAACTTTTAAAACTACAGAAAGCAGTAACTCTTAAGATACTTTAAAACTAAACGTGCAGGAAAGAAATGCTTTGCAAAATGAAGATATTTAGGAATAAAACTTGCTGGAATTAAAAAGACAAGATACAATGAAATAACAACTGAAAGAGAAATGCTTATTCAATTGGAATATTGCAAGTGCTAGAAATGATTGTTATGCTCACTCCAGAATTTAGAAATGCGAGAAAAACATGAACATAAATACCACAATAGCCAATTCCTCGGTCGAGTGGGCCCTTGCTCTTCATTGGATTGGATTGTTGACACAATTTTTCTCTTAGGACAATATGTTTTTATTCATTCAAAAAGGAGTTTCTTACAAAACAAATGGGAAGTAACTATATCTGCTACTATCTTCCTATTACATTCCTCTGATATATTACATTGTCATATTAGTCAAGATAGACATTTTATAGCCATTTCTTCCCAACACATGCTCATGAATTTAGGCAGAAGGATATGAAAACAGTTTGGGACTTGGTTACAACTCATAAAAGAACTAGGAACCGGATTCCTTGTTTTTAGTTTTCATTAACTTCCTTCAAAATAGTCTTCATAAAGAAGTAGACAATGTCCAACCTTGATTGTGACACCTTGCATTGACGGTTATCATGAATTTATTGAGTTGCACACATCACCATGCATCTTTTCAAAGCATTTAGTTGGAAAAAACCTTAGTCAATAGTCCACATAGTTTTGATAAGGATAAGATGCATTATTTCCCTACTTTGGACTTGATCAATCGAACCATCCAATACACTGATTAATGTTTTTAGAGTAAAAGTATTATTATTTGGTGATTTAATGAGTCAATTTATAGACTCATCAACTCATATGATGAGTTTTGTAGAAGACTCATTCGAAGGTTTTGATAGAGTTGACCCGAAAGTTCACTTTCGGGAGCTTGCACAATTGAGACAAAAGGACACAATAGAGGAATATGTGGTTGAGTTTTAGAGGCTTTTCGTAATGATTACGGATGTCACGTTAAGGAGACTTGTTCTATTCATTGAGGGTTTTACCAAACCACTCAAGGGTTTGTTTAGAGCCTTTGATCCTTTTGTCTCTCCAAGAGGCAATTAAGAAATCCTTGGGCCTTGAAGGTTTTGCCCCAAAAATAACAACAATCAGCGGACAGCCCAAGGGATTTTAGAGTGGACAGCCCAAGGGACCCTTGGGACAACCTAGGAACCTCTCTTTGGACCAACCAAAGAAGCCTTTCCAATAAATGCCAATTATTCACACGAAGCTGTCCAAAACAAGCAAGGAAGGAGAGACAAGAAACGAGATAAGGAGGAAGAATTTGCCCTTTTCTTACAAGGATCCATTGTCTCCTGGTCATCGTTGCTTAGGTAAGGGTAATGTGCATTATATTGAAGTAATTTTAGATTGTGAGGATGAAGCAAAACAAACTAATGTACCAGAAGATCCGGAAAACTTGGACGACACTTTTGCTACCTCGACGGATGCACCTAATTATCATCCATTCCAGATGGAAGGTGACCTACAAGGGCAAGGGATCATAGTTTTGATTGATAGTGGAGCCACTCATAATTTCATTGACGAGCACTTGTTGGCCAAGATGAATTTGAAGGTAGAGGACTTCAAGGGCTTCACGGTCAAGGTAGCAGATGGCTACTCTATGCCATGCACAAGGAGGTGTCCCCAACTCCTCTTCACATTGGGGAAACACGAGGTATGTGTTGATTTTTATTTGATTGGCATGGCTGGTACTAATCTTGTGCTTGGGGTTGAATGGTTGCATTCATTGGGAGAACTCACTCTCAATTACCAAAACATGGAAATAAGCTTTATGGACAAGGGCAAGAAAGTGACACTTAAAGTTATGGTTCCGGAAACCTCTCAAGTCAAGTATTTAGTAGAAGATATCTTGTCAAGAGAGTCATATTTTTGCTCCTTATCTAAGATAGCAACAAATTGAAAGTCTTTGTTTACAATTGAGAATGCCAAAAGTAAGTTTGCTAATGCTAATTTTGAGGGAGAAATGATGGATGAAAGGTACAAGGTAATGAATGGGCTCATTCTCTACAAGGACTAGGTTTATTTGGTGCCCGAATCTTAAGGTGAAGAGTAAGATTTTGAGGGCTTTCCATGATGACCCATCAACTGGTCATCTGAGTTATTTCAAGACTTACAAATATGTGAGGGAAAAATTCTGTTGGAAAGGCCTAAAAGGGGAAGTACTCCAATACATTTGGGAGTGTCTAGTTTGCCAACAAAACAAAGTGGAACATGCATTTCCAGCTGGACTATTGCAACCTCTTCCAATTCGCACTGAAAAATGGGAAAGTAACTCCACGGACTTCAACACGGGCTGCCCATGGTTCAAGGTAAGAATTGTCTATATGTTGTGGTTGATAGGCTCACTAAATACGCTCATTTTTGTCCACTTCCAGCCAAGTACAATGCACTTATAGTGGCTGATGTATTTTTTAAAGAAGTGTTTAGACTTCATGGGTTGCCCAAGGATATAGTGAGTGATAGAGACAACAGATTTATGAGCATGTTTTGGCAAGAATTGTTTCGCTTGATAGGTACCAAACTGACCACTAACACTAGCTACCACCGCCAAATGGATGGGCAAACTGGGTGGAAGGCTACCTACGAATTTACATTGATGGTAAGAAATTAGCGTGGATAAAATGGTTATACATGGTTGAGTTTTGTTACAATACCACCTTCTAAATGTCTATTGGTATGGCTCCTTTCAAAGCTTTATATGGTTACGACGCTCTTTCCTTTGTTTATTTGATTATGATGGATAATAGGGTACCAAAGGCCAAAGATTTAGTTCAACAAAGCCATGACATCTTGAAAGAGCTCAAAGAAAGCCTCCAACGTGCCTAAAATGAACAAAAGTTGTATGTAGATCAACATAGGAAAGAAAGGTCATTTGAGGTAGATGATATGGTGTTTTTGAGGTTGTAGCCCTATAGGCAATCTTTCCTCAAGCAAAGTGGTACGGAAAAACTGAAACCACGTTTTTATAGCCCTTACAAGGTAAAGGGAAAGGTGGGAAAGGTTGTATATGAGCTTGAGTTACCGGAACATAGTAGAATACACAATGTTTTTCATGTTTTGTGCCTCAAAATGGCACTTGGTCAACACATTACTCCTCTTGAGTTGCCACCATTATATGAGGAGGGTAAATTGGTTCTAATTCTAGAAGGTATTTTGGAGGTCCGTGAAAGGAGCTTAAGAAACTGAAGCATCAAGGAATATTTGGTTTATTGGAAGGGATTACGACTTGAAGATGCTACATGAGAGAGTGCAACGATTTTAGAGCATCTTAATTTGAAATTGCTTGAGAACAAACAATTTCAAAAAGGGAGGACTGTAATGTCCCCTTTTTCGAATTAATCCAAATTGAAGGCTTTTTGCCCATTCTTCTTCCTATGGGCAAGAATAAGATGAAAAGGGAAGTCCTTGGGTTGCATTTCAGTTTTCTTTCATTAATATTTATGTTTTTTATTTTGAATTTTGCTCTCTAAAGCAGGTCGGCTGGGTTGGAGAGCTCTAAAAGTTAAATTAAAAATAAAAGCAAGCTTCTTAAGAGGTCGGTCTTGGGAAAATTTCTGTCGGTTTTGGGAAAATTCCTCCCGTATACCTTTGACGCCACCATAAGGGTATTTAAGGAGTCACATAGGCTCATTCTCATGTAAATATCTATGATTTAATCAAATAAAAAACAAAACATTGCACAATAAAATAATAAAACCAGAGATATTGTAATTCATTCGGGACAAATTCCCAATGGAGAGATCACATATAAATAGCTCAATGAACTCCTATAAGTAAGGAGTCAAGGCTAATCTCTAAGTCCTCTCAATATCCGAATATCTCTCAACTATGAGTTGTACATTACAACTGTTTTGCACACTCATATATTATTTTATAATTATTAAAAACCTATTACTACCAAATAACCCAAACCACTCCTAAGTGTTCACACTATGAACAATATTTCTGTAACAGTCACCCCCTTAGTGTGAACATGGGGAAAGCTATCTCCTGTACCTGCTCATGATCTACAAAGAAATGAAGGTTTTCAATGAGTACCAACAACTCAAACAATATGAGGTTTTCAAAGAGAACCTCCAACTCCGAAAATGGTTTTCTAGTGGAACCAACCACTACATAGCAGCGTACATTATTTTGCTCACATCATTGTTTCTAACTTAGAGGGATTACAAAACAGAAATTATGCTCACGCAGGAGCTTTGAACAAGAATATTACTTCTGTTCATTATTACAACGGAAAGCAAACACACCACACAACTGAAACAAAAGGTCACCGATACAATGAAGCAATCTCTTTGTTGGTGAATAACAAGAGATGCCAATTTGCCTCCATCCTCCTATGCCTCCATCCTCCATTAGGCACTACTTAGTATAGGTAGTCATCTTCATCCTCATTCTGTTCAGGTTCATCTTCTTCTTCTTCATTCTCTAACTCTTCTTTAACAACTGTATTAGCTTCATCCATTTTTAGCTTTCCTTTTATGATGTCCTTGGCACGAGTAATACAAAAAGAAGATTTATGTCCTTTTTTCTTACAATAAAAGCATTCTAATTCCTCTTTGTTTTTGAAAAAATTAGTATGCTTCCTTTTAATATAAAGAGCAGTTTCTTCCTCAATATCTTCTTTTGTTATTTTTTCTTTAGCTAGTAATGCAGAAATCATACCTTCAAGTGAATGAGAAGGCATTTGACCAAGAGTAAAAACTACCTTACTGTATTTTGGAGGTAAACTATTTAATAAAATAGCGTTTGCATCTTCTTCATCTATCTGAGCACTTACTTCTGTCAGTTTTCTTAGAAGAGATCTAAGATCGTTAATATGACTTGACATAGGTGCACCCTCATTCATTTTCAACTTGAATAACTGCAACTTAAGTGAGAATTTAGCATTCACAGTCGTTGCTCCAAATGTCTTACTTAGCAAATCCCATATATCTTTAGACTTTTTTTCTAAGTCTATATAATGCAACTCAGTATCTAATAAAGCAAGCCCAATAATAGATTTTGCTTTGTCATTCCTGGTTTGCCATTCAAGCAATTTTGTAGCATCTGTTGGTTTTGGTTCTTTTCCACTCACAATTCCCCAAAGGTTCTTGTTCATTAATTCATTTGTATTTTCACCTTCCATGTGTGAAAATTTATTCCATTGAATTTATCTAATGGAATTTCCATAATAGGTGTCGAACTCAGTCGAAAATGCACCCTTACAATAAATTTTAAACACTGAAAGTAAAATTTCTGACATATTTGCCAAAAAAGGAAAAAATAATTTTATTCCAACAATAGAAAACATAGGATCAATGTGTAGAGATCGAAAAAATACATATTTAAAAAAAAAATGGCACATTAATCTGAGTTACCAGCTGAAAGTTATGACAATTTTAAGTTATAACTCCAACATCTTCCCGGACCCTTTCCAAATTTGGCAAATTTTTTTTCCTATACTTTTGTTTTTTTCATCTGTGTCCAAAAAAGGAAAGAAACACAATACCTCTGTTACCGCGGATCCAGATATTGAAAGAAGTCGCGTCGCAGCCAAGTATGGATTCCCCTGAGTGGAACGTCACCGCTGTTGGTAGACAAACACGCAGGTCACAGATTTGACTCCAATGAAACACACAGGTCACAGATTCAACTCCAATGAAACACGTAGGTCGTAGATTTGACTCCAATGAAACAAATTTGATCCAGATCTAAACGCCTCACAAATTCTTACAGGGTATCATTGTGGTCTAACCCGCTCTGATACCAAATCTTGTAAATATCAATGATTTAATCAAATATAAAACAAAACATTGCACAATAAAATAATAAAACCAGAGATATTGTAATTCATTCGGGACAAATTTCCAACGGAGAGATTACATATAAATAGCTCAATGAACTCCTATAAGTAAGGAGTCGAGGTTAATTTCTAAGTCCTCTCAATATCCCAAATATCTCTCAACTATGAGTTGTGCATTACAATTGTTTTGCACACCCATAAATTATTTTATAATTATTAAAAACCTATTACTACCGAATAACCCAAACCACTCCGAAGTGTTCACACTATGAACAATATTTCTGCAACACATGCTGGGCATCTTTTATTTTATATATTTCTCTCTACTTGGTTCTAGAGCTGGTTGCTCTAATCCATATCCACTAAGGGGCAAAAATCCATTAGTGTGGCAAGCGAGGAGGATGAAACCTTTGTTGAAGGTTGAAGAACGAAAACTATCCAATTTGGTGGTGTTGAGGACATTCTTTAAGGAATATCTTACTAGTTGGCAGCTAGGGCTTTGAGAAGAAGGAATATCAAGGGTTTTGGTATCATTTTAGGCCCCTCTCCTAGGGAGTGACTTGTATAGGAGTGCAATTGGGTCCTTTCTAGGGCACGAATTGACATTCCAAGTTGATATTCAGATTTATACATAATTATAAGGCTGATACATCATTTATTTGTCATTGGTTGGGGTTTGGTGACCTCATTTTCTGTCACTTCTATTGGCTGCACTTCTGCAGTTAAATTAATTTCCAATTGTGTTTGTAATTGGGTTTCATGGTGAAAATTGCCCTAAAATATTCCTTAATGTTATAGATGAGTTTTATGGTGATATTTGGTTGAATTATTGTTCTTTGCAAGCTGCTGTCCCAAAAATGAGACTGCTGTACATTGCTGTTCCATTTTTACAGTTTGTTGGTTTAAAAAAATCAGATTATATCCAGTTTGGGGTTTGTGTGATTTCCTTTTGTGTGGTTAGCCCTAGAAAGAAACATTACATAATTTCATTGACCCTGGGCACAAGCATTGTCCCTACTACATCTAGTCGAAGTGTTTATTACATTTATCTCATACATGCTATTTTTGGGCATGTTTCTAATGGCTTGTATTTGGTACCTTTCGCAGAATCATGTTGTTACAGAAATTGTAATTTCTACTGTAATGATATATTAACTTTAAGTAGAAAAAATTAAAAAGTTTTTTTGTTTTAGGGCCAGAAATGCCCTAGAAATGGCTAGGGTACTATGGGTATGTTTGCAAATGTAACCGATTGTACTCGGACGAACTCTACCATACTTTGGCCATTTCTGGGTGCATATGTGGGCTGTACCTGTACCTGTACCGTGTACATTTTGCAGCTGTATTGGGTGCCCTAGGGATGGCATTTCGGTATCTTAGAAAATATATAAAAGTTAAAAATTAATAAATTCTAGCCTAACAAATAGGAATTAACCACATTATATGCATATAAAAAACACAGTAACCTCAAACCATTATCAATAATTTTTCTAATGCCAACTAAATGTAAATAACAAGTCGTAAATGTCATGATAAATATTAAATTTAATGTTTACATCAAAGTTAGTATTTATCATGTTCATCATATTGCTCTTCATCGAGAGCATCAACATCAACATTATGACGTGGTCCTTAAGAACCACATGGATTTCAAGCATGTGGGTCCTTCAATGCCAAGGAAGTCTCCATGAAGATGGGAGTATCCACCTCAACATTCTCTGGGTCGACATCCCAATGCTTTGTCACTCCTTGTACTTCGGTTGCTTGTGGGATGTAAGGCACAAGTTGTAATGTACATACACCAAAATTTCAATTCAAAATTAAAATTTAGAAAAGTATAATACTATAAACTCAAACTTGAATTTTAAAAAGTTAAAAGTAAAACAAGGAAAAAGAGTTAAAAAAAGCAACATCTTGCATGTGACAAGATTTTGATTGCAAGAGGCTGTTGGTATGCTGATCCTTGGCCATGGAGTTACCACCACACATAGACATCCTTATTGTATTTTTCTTGAAGAGCGCAAGGCTATGCCATTTGGAGGCTATGCAATTTTCAAACTCAGTCATATCCATGTATTCTATCTTAGGATCAGGGAAGAGCCTAGAGAACACCAACCTGTACCCTTCATTGACTTCAACATCCCTATATGGTGGCACCCTCCTCGGGAAGGAAAGGATCTTTGTGTATAGAATTTATGATTCAATGCAAAAGCAAGTAGATGCAACGGGGTGGCCATTTTTTCCCACCAATCAATGAGAGTGAGGTATGATTGTACTTGTTTGAAAAATGTTTTTTCTAGGATCTTGCTCTTTTTTAATTTTTTATGGCCTTTATCTTGTCAATTATTAAGTTGATGCCATCATATATCTTTCCCTAACATGGCTGATCCAAGTTAGTAAAGAAGATCATACTCATAATGGGTTTCATGAAACAAAAGTATTTTGCATGAAACCACTAGTTGTCATCTAAGATCAACATCTTCTCTTTTTGAGCCCGCTCAGTGTTTGACTACCTTCATATAGACCAAAAATTGCTAATGACCATGTTGCTAAGTGCCTCTTGCACCTTTACAAGATGATTGTGTATGAGGCGAATTGAGTCTCTACAATCTAGTAGGAAATTAAAGAAGTTTGAAGACTTCAAAAGCTACAAATACTAAATGAAAATTTATAAAATTCACATTATAAATAAAAGAAAGATCATTTTTCTCATCTTTAGCATCTCTAAATGGGAGAATGATTTCAAGATGGCTTGTTGCATGTGATGGTTTGTTACAAACATCTGGATTTCTTCTTCCTCGGTGTACACTTGCTTAATCCACTCAATTTTGCCGCACATCTTTTGAAATATTAAGTTTTGTAAGTGGAGAGTACTAGGTGTTCAAAAGATGTGCCCAAAAAATGTTCTCATACCTTGCCTCCACCAACATCTCCACAACTCTGCAATTTTTAGTGGGGTATGTTATGACTTAGACAAACTTTTGAGGCCCCACTGCCTCAATGGATTTGAAGAGGATGTTGGTGATGAATACAACGTCATTCACACGACCCTCCCAATCTAATGCTTAGAAAACATTGCCTCTTTAGGGCATACTAAAACCACATCGGCCAAAGGCTTATTTCTTACTTCTTACCATCAATAAAAAAAATGGATATCTCCATTTCATCACATGGATCCCTAATTGGTTGCAATGCATCCCCTACACATTTTTTTCCCTTTGACAATAGGGTGGTGTATAAGTTCTCATAACTTGCCCTTTTGTACCCTTTTGGGGCCTCGTTGATCGTTCTCATCATATCATGCTAATATGGTGACCTGATAACATTGAAGGACAAACTATTTGCAAACACACTTTGTGTGGTGGGCCTACTTGTGACATCCTTGGTCTCATTTTAAAACAAACTTTCCAATGGTCCTTTTGTCCCCTTGTGTGAAAGAGGAGAATCCTCATCTGGCATGTCCATAGAGGGTGTCACTATAAACAAATATCTTGTGGCCAAAACTATGGAATTACTATGAGATGGACAACCATTGGCTTCTTCGATCGAGATCCTTTGTCCAAGGATGACTCAATTTGAAATACGAGTTGTATTTGATCTTCCTTCTCCTTGATGTACTCAACAATTTTTTATATTAACATTTGTACATTGTTCTTCCCGAGAAAGTTCTCATGTGCTGATTAGGTATTGCACACAAGTGGTCTTTCACTCAATTGTATGAGTTTTTATTCGTGAAATCGCAACCATGACATTTCCAATGAGAACACCCGCCACTTGGGAGCTGCTCTAACATTGTGACATGCCTCCAAAGTGGTGAATGTAGATTGATTTTGAATTAGGGTTGGTCCACAAAGGTAGAACTTGTTGCCATTGTAGTAGGTTCAAAATCGAACACCATAAGGAAAGAAAAAATAAACCCTAGGGTATAACATGTATGTAGCTGACAACTTGTTAAATAGATTACAAAAATATTGCAAAATAAAAACAAGAATGAAGTAAGTGTGCAATGATTGAAAAAATAAATAAAAAGATGTTAAAAAGTTAACCTTTCCTTTAATCCAAAAATCCTCCTTTCAAGCTTTTCAGTCACCTCGGCAGCGAATGGGCACTCATGCTAGTATAGGAAGGTGATAATAATGTTGCTTGCTGAAGTCTCAAACCTAAAGGAGCAAAGATAGGTAAGTATGAAATTGGAGGAATGAGAGATAAGTGTTTTGCTTTTGTGTTTTATATTGTCTTTTTGACTTTTCAGTGTTTTCATTGTTTTTTAAAGTTTTTATATAAATAAAGCCACCATTTTTGAGGCCATAGTTCACTGTAATGTCCCCTTTTCTAAAATAAAATAATTAATAATGTTTTAAGTTGGGCCCGGTCATTTCCAAATCTTGAGTAACCTAATAATATCATTAAAATAAAATATATTTTTAAATACTTAAAAGTATTTAGCCTATTCATTATTATATGGCTAAAGGGATGAAAAGGAAGGGACTTTATGGAATAAAGTGAAAACATAAAAACGGATAAAAGCATTGAAAGATTAATTTATTTTAATGGCTAAAGTGGCTGACCCAAGGTGAAGAAAGAAACTGGAGGGAAAAGACAATAATTAAATCAAATTAGTTTTTCTAGTGGGGGACCCCTTTTGGAGACTGTTCTAGAGGTTTGTGCCATCATTTGGGTATAAAATGAGGTTGCTTAGTTTGTTTGAGGATCATCTATTCCATGGCCATATTACAAACAACAATGACTCATAAACCTGTTTATACAAGAATCAATGGGTTTGAAAATTAACTATCAAAACTGTAAATTAACAAGGCTTGTTATTCTTTGAGCTTGGCTTCAATGCCACATTGCAAACAATAGCAAACAAAACACCATCTAGGGCATAGACTGATTCAAGCACTGCTGGTTTGTAATGACCAAACCCACAAACTAATAATCCTCTATAATGATGTTTCAGCGGATGCATTGTCTCCACAAAATCACACAATAACAATCACTAAATCAGAACTTCATTATCCATTTATTACCTCAGCAAGCAGCTGGAATTCATTCCAACACGATTCATTTAAGCAAGAAATAATATAAGAACCTGGTAATGTGAAGACCAAAACCCAAGATGCTGTTCCACCCCCGTTGTTGACAGTTTACTCCTCATCGAATATACGTGTATGTGTCCCTGTAATTACCGTGTAATTCTTCTTTTATAGAACCGAAACCGCCATGAAACCCTCTGAAAGGGCTAGTATCAAAAATAGAAAACTTAATGCAATAATGCTTCACTGCTTTCCACAGAAGGCCACTTGAAATAGCTGAGTATAACAACAATAAAAACCTTCAAAATGAACATCAATGTAGACCACACAGGACTGCAAGTCCCACCTGCTATGCACGGTTCGAGATTACAATTGAAAAGGGGGATAAATAAGGTTAGTGTTTTTAGTCTAATCATACCCCTTATTGTATTTTTTTAATCCAAATGAAAACTTCTATTCCCACCATTTGAACATAGACTTTGATGAATAATGACAAGTTCGAATATAGACTCCACATTCAACAATAATCCAAATTGTTTAGTTAGATTCAACTTAAGTCATTATTCCATTTTAGCTATGACCACACAGTCAATGAAAAGCATGTTCAAATATAGTGTCCAATGTAGGATTAGGTTAAGTGTAGAGTCTTTAGTGTATCTTAGTTACCTAAGACTCCGAGACAGATTTTTTTTTCCAAAATTTGGGGATGGCGATTAAAATAATATGTAAAATTATAAATGTACAAATAAATTTTAAAATTTTATGAATAGCAGTCTGTGACAGTCCACCATATGCATTTGTGCTCGCAAGTTTCTATATTCATATATTCCTCTCAACTCTTATTCTGTATTCATATAACAATAGGAAGTTGATTTCTAATCGGATTAGTTATTAATAAAACAGATGTCAATATAGCCCTTACAGTCCTGAGGTATGGTTCAAGAGTAAAGAACTGAATCGCATGGTTTGCAGTGAAGTTACAAGTGGACAAATCTCATACGGTTAACCATACCTCTCATATAGAGAGAGGACTCCATTGATTTACACTCTCATGGAGGTTATAGTCAAGTTCTCCAACAAAGCTTAAGAGCATTCCCAAGTGTTACCATAATACCGACAAGAACATATTGAAGTTATTGAGCCTACACAACAGGGCAGAGCTGCCTAAGTCCAATCATACCCTAATGATTGAGTCATCTTTTTGCTCAAATTTTAATTGTCATTTAATACAGGCAAATAGTGGTCTAGGATAAATCTTACCTTGCACCATACCATGATTCTCAAGGAGCGGTTGGTTAAGAGACGCACTCACTTATTGAACCCCATTGTTAAAACTACTTAATCCAAGGTAGTCAACTTATGCCAAATGTTGAATTATCAGAACGTATTTGTAATTGGTCTATGACTGAATTCAATTGTTTATGTGCAGATTTTAAGAACTTAGCTTGTGCATTTAACTCGCAAATCGTTTTGACACAGAATTTTGGGTAAAATCTAAACAGGGGGACATCGTGAAGACGTCCCTTGGTATTCAAGGATGCCCCAGATACATCTCCCCAAAAAAATCATGCACAAGAAACATGGGGTGGATGCCCCCACCCAAAACATCCCCGATGTCTGTTTGTTATTTGGGGGGGAGGGGGACGTGCCCCCTGCGTAATATATATATATATATATATATATATATATGATATACACACATATGTGTGTATAGACTTATATAAACATATCTATCTGTATATATATGCACTTATATATAAACATATATATCTGTATATATACATATGTGTATAAATATGCACTTATATATGTGTATATATACACATAAGTTTATATATATATATATATATATATATATATATATATATATATATATATTAGATACACACACACACACATATATGTGTATACACACACCTATATTTAAATAGGTTGACCCCCATATATAGATGATCATATGCGATAGTTTAAAAAAAATATTGCAAGTTTACTTTATTGCTCTCTTATTGTCCATAAGAGCTCACACCCTCAAGGAAAATCATTCAAATGGAAAATATATTATTATGTGACATTTCATAAGCAACAAAATAATCCGTCGTAATGTCAATAAAGTCTTAGGTATAGTGTCAAATAAGTCATAAATCAAAGTCATACAAAACTATCTTTACGATACACAATGATGATAAAATCAATAATGCCAAACAATTAATTATGCAACAACCATCACATGCCCTTGGAAAGCAAATGAATAACATGAAATACATAAATTATCATTTGTCCTTGGTCTTGGGTAACACCAATTCCTCAAGGTGCACGTGACCATGACTATCTATTGCCGTAAAGATTCTCTCCCTTACCAAATTTGAGCCAGAACTCAAAACCACAAGACATTATTAGTAGAATCATGGTGAACCAATAATAATTCTCATAATTCTATAATTAAATAAAAATCAGGACTATAAGAATCTCCCTGCCCAATTTTGAGTCAGGAGTGATAGCAAAGGAGGGATGAGCTACGCTAGCCAAACATCATAGTTAGTTTCATAAGCACAAAACATGCATTTGCCAATAGGCTTCTCAAGGTTCATACAATGCCAAAAGGCCAAATTTCACGTAATTTTGATTCAAAAGCTATTTCCAATGTTCACACTTCCTTCACACTCCATTACCTACTATAAACTCACCAAGAACTTTCATTAGTGCATCAAGCCTTCATTTGTTCAATTTCACTCTTAATCTCAAAATAAGAGTTATTGGCCCTAAGAATATGCAAAGCTTATTGTCCCACACTGTTCACAATGACTCAGAAGAATGTAAACACATTTCTAGATAACCCTTTTAGGTCTCATAGTTCTTCACCAAATTTCAGACTCTGTCATTCCCACTAACTCCTTCAAATCACCTTTCACAGTTTACATTAAAGCCTAGTTCTTGTCGCCCTGTTTTCATGAAAACCTTATTGTTTTGGCCAACTCACAAACTTTCATGAGAAACTAATTACATATTTAGGAACCCTTTTTTGAGTTAGCACTTACCACTAAGTTTCAGATTTCAACTCTCAAAATAAGTTCTTCAACTAGACTGTCACTATTTGAATTAGGTCTCCTCTAGGTTTCTCAAGATCTCAAAATTTAAAATTGATAATATCTTTTTCCCACATGTGAATTTCATTATAAAACTTTCCACACATATTATTAGGGGTATAAAGACCCTACAGTCCAATGTTTACAAGAACCCAATTGATAAATCCAAAATTGCTGAGTTTTTAGAAATTTGTCCTAGATAGGGACACTCACAGGGCAGCAGGCTAAATAAATTCATAACTTGAGGAGATCTACATCTTAAGACCTGATTCCACTTGCAAAAGTTAAAGTTTTTATGGGCAGAAAATTTCCACTCTAGTGAGTTTTAAGAAATTATGCCTCCATCTACCCGATCCATAAGATTTGGTGACTAGATTCTTATACAAAACTGAGGTTTTAATTCACAGTCAGTCTGAGTTTTCAACTTTTTCCCTATCAAAACTCATTCATATCCCTTGAAACTTTATAAAACTCTTTCTCCTGTCTATCTACACCTTTTCACCAAATATTAGCCTTTTATATTGAATAGAATTCAACTTATGAATATTTTTCCTCCCCAAATCAACATGAAATATCACAAACAATTGGCATACCTCATCCAAAATCAACTGAATCAATTATCCATGGACTTTATATCTTAGAACCCTTCTTCTCCTATTGTTGATGCCTGTGCACAGTTTCCTAAACCTGCACAGTCATAATATATATCCAAACCACAAAGTTTCTCTTCTAAACATATAAATTTGTCTCAAATGCCACCTAGTTTCCAACCATAAGAACAATCCTACCCTTCAAGTCATTCCACCATTCATAAATATCACTAACTTAGCCATGTCAAGCATTCAAAACAAAAGGAATATGAATACACAACCATTCTATCATATATTCTACTCATATTACAAGAAACTCAAGCTTTATTCATTACAAGACCTGTCATTACAAGATTCTCATGATCATACACAGATCTTCCTGAGCCATGATGGCTCTCTAACACCTCTCTGAACTTGTTTTCTTCTGCTTCCAAAACCTAAAAACTCCTCCCTATTCAAATACCTCTCTTAAAATTTCCCTTAAAGAGGCAGTTTCACACTAGTTAAGCTAATTAAACCATAGTAAGAAGTGACCATGGTTAAGCAACCTTACAAGAAAGATGGACAACATGTAATTACATAAAAAGAGGCTCTTAAGAACCCTTTACAACATTTCAACTCCCAAACCTAAAACCTAGACCACTAAACACCACTTTGAAAATTCAAATATTTGAAATGGTTCATTTTGGAGGGAAAACCCCAAATGGCCTTATTACAATCATGAGAGGACCTAAATGAGTTGGGATCCATACAAACATACTAAACCATGCCCCTAAAACCTATCTCACTCCAAAATGGTAATGAAAACCAATAATGGACATTTACAAGTGAATGATGCTCCTGCATCAAGGACTCAAAACCAGAAGACGACATTAGTAGAATCATGACAAACCATAATAATTCTCATAATTGTATAAAAATCATCAATAGTCTTATAATTCTAAAGGCAATGAATGTAAAGCAAATGTCATCCACAAGTACATAATATTCAAGGTCATAAATGTCACATGCCAAAAGTGTGCCATATATTGTATATAAAAAACTTAAAAGCAATGTGTTCAAGATCTTATAACATAGAATGCTGCGAATAGTTAATGCTTAAAAGGACAAAATATAGCTAAGAACAATCAAAGTAATGTCGCATAAGCAATCACAAGCCCAAATTCTAACAGGCTCTCAGTACAAATATCCAAAGTCTAATAAGTAGTTGTCCCAGGGGAATATGACATTATTGACTTATATCTATTGAAAAGCACATGCAATGATAATTGGAAAAAAAGTTATCCATTTTATTTTTCAAATTTCAATAAAGAAGTAAATAAAATATTAATGCGTGCATGAAGACCCATTGAAATTCCAGCAGAACCAATGTAGTACATGTAATAAACTGGTTTTTAATCCACAATGAAATAGATCTTTTGGTTTCTTCCTCAAATGACTTCACTGGTAGCATCTAGATTCTCTTGAAGACCTACAAAATTAAATAAAAAGGCCAGCTGTTGAATTTATGTGCTTGCTAAAGTTCTTGAACATTGAAGTTAAAAATTGCAATGGGACACATTTCATGTTCTTTCATCAATTATTTTTGGTTGAGATTCTAAATTCATAAGTCACTTCTTATGTGAAATATTAGATACCAAGCTCAATCAGTCCTCGACATTCCAAGCACAGAAGTCCAATCTGAAGCTCTAAATAGAACTTTGGTAGGGCTCCTCAAGATCTACAATCATCAGCATCATAGGATGTGGATCAAAAACGTGTCCTACATCCAGCTTGGATACTATCAAGCTATCCATAGTTCGATGAAACAAAGCACTTTGAAGTTTAACTTGACTTCTGGTTGTTAGCATACCTTGACATTACTGACATTGCCAAGAGCACCTCGTCAATGTCGTAAGTGTCAATAGAGCAAGTTAGAGCAGAACAATTCATTGAACATATGAAATCCATCATTGGACAAGTAAATAATATCTTGGCCTGGTTTTAAAGCGTAATAATGAAGAACACCGAGTTCTGTACAGGTTCATAGTTGGTGACCATATCTGCTTGAACATACAGAAAGGAAGGTTTATTGAAATTCGAACCCAATTGGAAGGTCTGACTACTATTAAGGATCAGTTGATGACTGGCCATGGTGAGAAATCTTGGGCAGGTTTTCATTGTGAATCTTTCCTTGGGAGTAGATGAAGGGGAACATGGTAGAAGAAATGTTTCAGTAAATAGCAGAGGATGAGAGTATTGCCAATCTGCAACACGACATGAAGTCCCGTTTGGTTTTAACTGTTGAGTACTCAACCTGCTAGCCAGAATTGTGCAAGATTTAGCCAAGCTGAATGGAAGTTGGATTATGGGAAATCAAGATAGATCAGGCAGTCATGAAGACGGATTTTGCTAGATTGCTAAGAACATAAATTTTAGGTGCTAGGCTTAGTCTCTGGATGTCTGTTTATGTTTTTTACCGACATGTAATCTGGAAGTTAAAACGTTCCTTCGTTTATAGTATTATTGTATTTTTTCCACAATAATCGTTGAAACTTAAGATGTCAGATGTTTCAGAGGTAGGGTGAAATAGTCTCAGGAGTGAAATTTCATCTACATAAAAAATTCCCATTCAAGTGCTATTGAGTTTTTTTTCTAAATTTTGATAATTTACTGTATAATTAAATACACTATGTTTTCCTGATTTAAAAGGAAAGAGGAGAACACACATTTCAATTGAACACCCAAATTACTACTTTTATAGAAGGAAAGCTATTGCTTCTTTATTTTTCTCTTCGACTGTCAAAATTATCATTAAACACCAGAAGTCAATTTCCTTCGCAAAGGTGTTCCGCATTTAAATGTTTTTTATATATTATTACATGAACAGGACAACATATTGTTCTTTTTATAGAGAACAATGGAAGATAGGTTGGTTCTTATTCTTGCCTACTGAATGTTCAATTGTTTGTTAAATTTTGTGTTGATGGTTGCCTGTTACTTTTATATGTATAGTCATTTCTAGACACGCTTTTAAGATGTGATTTCTGCCCACAGAGTTTACAGAATGTAAATTTGTCTGTCCATTTCATTTTAGTGACAATTGAATTTGTATTTGCAGATTCGAAGTCATGCTCAAAAGTACTTCTTAAAGGTCCAAAAGAATGGCACAAGAGAGCATGTCCCACCTCCCTCGTCCAAAACGCAAGGCAGCTCATCCATATCCACAGAAGGCCTCAAAAAATGGTAATCAAAACCAGAATTTTTTGGCTTGCTGTCTACATATCTGTCAGGATGTGTTTCTGGCATTAAACAGGTTTTTACTTCTATATTTCTATTTGTGTTTCCTGCAGTTCCTTTGCCGCAGCAAATATCACCTGCCTTTGCATGTGCTGTTTCTCAGCAAGAGTCGGGATATTCTCAGAGGGCTGAGTCATCTTCCATACTTAAGAAATCTGGCCACCTCCAGCCCAACTGTTTCTTCCTGGGTTCATCATACCATACCTTCAACAAGTGTTCTATTTGCACAAAAAGGTTACTATATTGGTTGATATGCTCTTGCAATAAGGGTGTATACTAGTATGCTCAGTCGATTGTAACTTTAAGATTACATATATTCTAAAATAATCCTATTGGCTGTGTAAAGATGACACAGGGACCTGCAAGCCTTGCAACAGGGAATAATTGCAGTAGTGGTAGTGCTGAGAGTTCCTCCCAGGACATGGCCACTTCATTCACAAATCCCTGAGCAAGGGAGTCAAAGTTTATCAGTTCGAGGTGGGTTGTTTCTAGATTTATGTTTTTTGTTCCAGATTAGAGTTAATCCACTGCAGGTACGGCTATTGGGAACAAGCTTATTGGGCTACAAAACATATCCTGAGCTAATAGCACACTTCCTTAAACAGAAGAAGATATACTACCATAACTTGCAACTTTTAAATATGATTTTAAAATTTATGGACAGTTAATCACATGACAGGTTTTGTTGTTCTTAAATATATAATTGCATGCATTAGTTACTTATTAACTAACGTTTAGACCAGTATAATTCTCATGACTATGTCCTTACAATGTTTTGATCATCATGGGAATTATTCTAACAATGATGAAAAGATAAAGGGTACCAAGATCAAGAACACAACTTGCCGCTGTGGGCATGTAGCTTATTCCAATCAAATCCAAGATTGTTTTGGCAGGGGGGGTTCCGGATGATCTTTTGAGGATCAAGGTAAATGTCTCTGTTAAATTCCCCATCTCTTGCACTTGGAATATAAGGAAATTTAGGAGGATGCATATAAAACTTGTTGTGCATTCTAATAACATGGCGAAGGATGAGTTACTACAAAGGGGCGTCATCATTCCTTACACCATAAAGATACAACAGCTGAGATTGCTTCAGCTAGAGGACACATGTTGGACTGGGAAAATGAGAAAGCCTTCTTATTCAAGGCTTCCCATGATCAAATTTGCATGAACAACGATTAAAAGTATTGAGAGAGGTCATCATACTATTGACGTGCTTTCAGCAGAGGCATTGGAACAAATGGAGCCAGCGATGATAACAAGAAATGCAACAAATAGAGGGCAGATTTAATGGGCAGCACATTGGTTTGTAAGCTCTACATTTTTGTTTTTCAGTACAACATGCGTGCAATAAGAATATTCAGCCCCTAATTTTTAAGTATGCACTGGAAAAGAGTCATTTAGGGCATGTGGTGCACTCCAACAGAAGTGTGGTGGGTCAATGCTCACATTTCATAAGACACTCTTGGGAGCCAAGTGCTGCACTTGGAGACAAGGGAAAGGAGTTAGTTGAAATTATGTGAACAACAATATGCTTGTTGTTGAAAGTAAGGTTCAAGAAGGGTGAGACATGGTTGAAGGGGATCCTTTGGTTATGTGTTATCAATTTAACATAGTCAGCATAAATTTGGGTAACAAGAGCTTATGATCCATGGAACATTATGAGAACTACCTCCACTTTTATGACTGCTGTTAACTACATTTCTAGCTCTCCCCACATTCTAATGGCAGCTATAATAGAGCTGTTAATCACAAGGGAGATGCATTTCCCACCCATGATAATTAATGAGGTGTTTGCATCAGGTACAAGATGGTTTCTGGCCACCACAATTCCAATTTTGAGTAATGACATGCAATACTACAGCCATGATAGGATGTTCTCTCCAATTTTATGTGTTGGACCGTGCATATCTTCTTTGGACAACAATAGATGGGTAGGTTTGAAGACAAATTTTTCATTTAATATTGTGTGTAAGAGGGTTCACTCATTAAGATCAATCAAGGCCAATGTCCCCAATATATTTGGTATTGTTTGGAAAGAAATTTATGGCAAGGTATGACTGTTATACTTACATACCAACACTCATAAGTTCTGATCTGAACCAAATTTTGAAGAGATTAGCTTGGGGTAGCTAGAATGGATCTTTGGAAGTCCATCACATGAATGGGAATTTTGAAGAAAATGCAAGCATGAGAAGGGGATTGATTAACATGCCTATGAGGCATAATGAAATGGTTGAATGAGTGATGTTGGGAGCTCTTGATTTCATTGAAATGTTTGCTCTATGTGCAAGTTCAAAATTTGGGACAGCCATGCCACACTTTATCAACTTCCATGCTGCTGTCATGTGCATTTTCAGCCCCTACAGTCCTGCTATTTCATTGATGCACTTATTCCCGAGAGCATTTTCAGCTCCTTCATGGTTCACACCCTTGAATGGGGCAAAGGGAGGTCAAATTTGTCGCTGTTATGACATTGTCAAAGTGCTAGAACAGCTGTTAACAGTCATGTACAACTGTAAATTGACACAATATGGGGGAGCTTTGTGGATGGAAGAAGCTAGGAAAAGGGGGCAGTTGAAGCAAATCATCATGGCAACCATTTTGAAGTCATGGTAGCACCTTGCACGTATTGGAACAACCTATATGATTGTTGATAAAGAGACTCTTATGAGTCCAAGAGAGCATTGTTTGCATATGTCTAAGCAGAGTACAATGATCATCGCACACGACAAGCATGAGTGGGAACAACTGAGTTTGTTTTCAGCCCAAGCAAAGGATGAGGAGTATGTTATTGAAGCAAAGGTGGAAGAGGTTGCCGAAGTTTTTCCACACTTTGAAGAGTTCTTGAGGTTGTTTTGGGATCCTGGTATTTGCAAAAGAGAACAAGGAGTGAAAAAGGGATCTTGCATTTGCTTGAGGGCATGCAAATTTGGGGAGGGAAGACTGTAGTGTCCCCTTTTCCAAGCTAATTTGACTTGAACATTTCTACTTCTCGTGGGCTTTAAAGGATAAAATAAGGGAAGTGCATTTGTGCTATAATTGTAATTTTGCTATTTTTAGCTTTGTAATATTTTGTAAGAGGCAAATTGCCAATTTTAGCATTAAAAATAACACGTTGGTAGCCAAAAGTACAAATCGCCAACTCTAAAATAGAAAAAGAATGTTAAACGGGGAGGTCGTTCCTCCTTTAAGTGGAAAAAGTAAATGTCAAAAAGAAATTTAGAGGCCTACATGGAGTGCTCCACGAGGAAAGAAACGGAAAGGCTATAAAAGTAAATGTTGGGGCTCATCGTAAGGATCATCTTGTGAATTATATACTTCTTCTTTGGAAATTAGAGCATTGAGCTCTCATTTTCAGCCTTTGAATATGAATCATTAGATCCTATTGGGGACGAAAACCGTCAATAGTCACAACACTTGGGGACGAAAATCCTTATTTGTTGCATTAGTGGCTTCATTTGAGAGTCACATTTGGGCTTCAAAATTCAAAATTTCAGAACAAGGGTTTTCATCAATGTTAGGGCACAAATTCCAGCTAGGGCATGCCTTTTTGGGGCTGCCACATTCATTTCCAATTTGATTTAACCATTTGGAGATTTTGGGATCACTTTTCAATTTTCAGTGGGTTTTTGTGGTTGGAAAAATCTGATTTTAATTTTACTGGATAGCTGTTATTTTTGTGATCATTTTGAGCTATCATTTACATTTTTTTCCAATTATTTATGAAGATATGGAATTTTGAAATTTCATCTGTTTTTAAGCATTAATTAATTCCAATAGTTTGTAATTTATGGTTGAAGCATTTATTTTGCATGACTTTATCAAGGGTTTCATGTTGATGAATTTTTGAAAATTTGTGTGGAAAAGGAAAAAATCTGAAATTACCCTAGGTCGCTTAGGGTTTGGTGGACCTAAAATAGATCGCTACCCTAGTTTTTGCATGAAATCAGATTGTTGTCATAAAACTCAGATTCTTTATATGTGGTTGTCATCATTGCCCGGCAATGTTCCATTAGGGTTTTGGAGAAAATCCAATTTCCTTAAATTTGAGCTCAAAAGGGACATTACATAATACTACAAGATCCATAATAAGAAATGTTAGGTATGTCTCTAAAATGAATCCCGACAATAGCGCGTTAATTGGAAACTCCAATATTTTTGTAAACTTTTATGGCAAGAAATGTATTGTGTGTGATGTAAAACAAAACAAAGTAATAGCCATAGGCATTGGGCAAGGTGTCCTGTATAGACTTGTTGACCTTGCAACATCAACTTACATGCATTAGTTGTAGAGGGTAATACGTGCGTTTTGTGGCATGAGAGATTTGGACATCTCAACCTTCAATACCTAGCCAAGCCCATCTGAGCCAACATGGTTCTTGGTTTGCCAACTATCCAGGGAGAAGAAGATGTGTTTGTTTGGTGTTTGGTTGGCAAGCGGAAGCGGAAGCGGAAGCCTTTTCCGACTGAAGGTGTTTGGCAGGGAAAGCGCCTCTTAGATCTTGTTCATGCAGATCTTTACAAGACATCCTTGAAATCACTTAGAGTCTAAGGTGCAAGCTATTTGTTGTTGTTGGTGGATGATTTCTCCAAGAATATGTGGATCCACTTCTTGAAAAAGAAGTCTGACTATTTTGTCGTCTTTGAAAATTTCAACACATTGGTAGAAAACCAAACAAGCAGACGAATCAAAACATAGATCGATAATGGGGTTGATTTCATCTCCAAGCAGTTCAAGAACTACTGCGGCAAGGAAGGTTTTCATCGCTAATTGGTAGTTCCGTATACGTCACAAGAGAATGGGGTGGTTGAGATGTGAAACAAAACTATCATGGAGATGGCTCGGTGCATGATGCATAGTAGAGGTGTATTCCTTAACTTCTTCTCATGAACCTCCTAGATACTTTACGGAATCATAACCAACTTACCCTCTTCATCTAATGGTTGCAACTCAAGTGAGGGAGTAATGTGTTATCCAAGTGCCTTTTTGAGACATGGAACATGAAAAACATTGTGTATTCTACTATGTTCCAGAAGCTCAAGTTCATATGCAATATTTCCCACCTTTCCTTTTACCTTGTAAGGATCGTAGAAACGTGGTTTCAGCTTCTCTGCACCACTTTATTTGAAAGAAAATTGCCAGTAGGATTGCAACCTTAAAAACGCCATGTCACCCACTTCAAATGACCTCTCTTTCCTACGATGATCTACATATAGCTTTTGCTGATTTTGGGCACATTGGAGGTTTTCTTTGAGCTCTTTCAAGATATCATGTCTTTTGCTGAATTAAATCTTGGGCCTTAGGCACTCTACTATCCGTCATAACCAAATCAACAAATGATGGAGCATCATAACCATACAAAGCTTTGAAAGGAGACATACAAATGGACATTCGGAAGGTGGTATTGTAACAAAACTCAGCCGTGTATAACCATTTCATCCATGCTGATTGTTGCCCATCAATGTAATTCATAAGTATCCTTCCACCCATTTATTGACTATTTTTGTTTGTCCATCCGTTTGAGGATGGTAGCTAGTGTTAAGAGTGAGTTTGGTACCTGTCAATTGAAACGATTCTTGCTAAAACATGCTCATAAATCGGCTATCCCTATCACTTACTATATCCTTGGGCAGCCTATGAAGTCTAAACATTTCCTTAAAAAACACATCAGCCACTATAGGTGCATTGTACTTAGCCGGAAGTGGACAAAAACGAGCGTATTTAGTGAGTCTCTCAACCACCACATATAAAGAATTCTTACCTTGAACCTTGGGCAGCCCCATGATAAAGTCTATGGAGATACTTACACATTTTTGAGTGGTAGTAGGAAGAGGTTGTAGGAGCCCAGTTGGAAATGCATGTTTTGCTTTGTTTTGTTGGCAAACTAAGCATTCTCAGATGTATTGGAGTCCTTCCCCTTTTAGGCCTTTCGAATAGAATCTTTCTCTCACCTGTTTGTAATACTTGAAGTAACCCAAATGACTAGCTGATGTGTCATCATGAACAGCCCTTAATATTCCACTCTTCACCTTTGATTCTGGCACCAAATGAACCTGGTTCTTGTAGAGAATAAGCCCATCTAATACTTTGTACCTTTCATCCAACATTTCACCCTGAAAAATAGCATTAACAAACTTGTTTTTGACATATTCAGCTGTAATCAAATACTTCCAATCTGTTGGCATCTTAGATAAAGAACAAAAATACAATTTTCTTGACAAGGTATCTTCTACATAATATTTGACTTGAGGATTTTCCGGAAGCATACCTTGAAGTGTCACCTTCATGTCCATGTCCATAAAGCTTCTTTCCATGTTTTGGTAATTGAAAGTGATTTCTCCCAATGAATGCAAGTATTGGACCCCAAGCACAAAATTAATACCAGCCATGCAAATCAAATAAAAATCAGCACATACCTCATGCTTTCCCAATGTGAAGAGGAGTTGGGGTACCTTCTTGTGCATGTCATAGAGTGGCCATTCAATAACTTAACCGTGAAGCCTCTACCCTCAAATCCAACTTGACCACCAAGCACTCATCAATGAAATTATGAGTGGCTCCACTATTAATCAAAACCATGATCCCTTGCCCTTGTAAGTCACCTACCATATGGAATGGATGATAACTAGGTGCATCTGATAAGGTAGCAAGAGTGCCATCCACACTTTTCGGATCTTCTTCCGGTATATCATCTTGCTTGGCCTCATCCACACAATTGTCATCATCTTCACAATCTGAAAATACCTCAATGTAATGCACTTTACTCTTACGTAAACAATGGTGGCCGGGAGACCATGGCTCCTTGCAAGAGAATCACAAATTCCTCTATCTGAGCTCATTTCTTGACTCAACAACATTACTAGTTTTGGGCAGCTCCTTGTGCACAATGGGCATCAGTTGGAAGGGATTCCTTGGCTGGTCCAAGGAAGGGTTTCTAGGCTGTTCCAAGAGTCCCTTGGGCTGTCCTCCACTCACATTAACCTTGGAATGTCCGTTGATCACGGGTGTTTTTGGGGCAGCACCTTCAAGGTCCAAATACTTTTTAATTGTCTCTTGAAGATACAAAGGATCAAAGGTTCTAATCAAACCCTTGAGTGGTTTGATCAAGCCCTTAATGAAAAGAACAACAAGTCTCCTTTACGTGACATCTGTAATACTAGCAGATTGTTTTTGAAACTCAACCACATATTCCTCTACTGTGCCTTGTTGTCTTAGTTGTGCAAGCTCCCGAAAGTGAACTTCCAAATCAACTTTATCAAATCTCCCAATGAGTCTTCTACAAAACTCATCATATGAATGGATCTCATTGTAACCTTGTGTCACCAATCCATGGAACCACCACTCATGAGCAATGCCCTCTAGGTGAAGGGTTGCAAATTTTATGACATCATCCTCCGTAATAGGCCTCAAAGACAAGTATGTATCCAACTTTTGAATCCATGCTCTTGCTGTCCCTTTATTCGAACCATTGAAAGTAGAGAAAGTCATCTTGCCCAACACATTTTGGACCTCTTTTGGTGGCGCATTTTGTCGTGGCTCATGTTTTGACCTTCCTTTAATCACCCCAATGAACTTGGCAAGTGAAATTGCTTCCCTTATCTCCCTCGGAAGTGCCATGTATTCCTCATAGCTTGTTGCAATGCTTTGCCCCAAAGTGGGCCTTGTTCCCCGCCTCTGGAAGGGGTTCTTCCCATGGAAGGAAAGAAGGCCTAGCGGCTGATCTGTGAGCTGATCCTAGGGGTCACCGTGAAGTATTTGCTCCGGATGAGATTCCCTCACCATTATGAACCCTAGGTTCATGATATCTCTGAAAGGTTAGGGCTAACAAGTCCATAATATACGCCAATACTTGCTTTCCCTTCAATGAGCTTGTCGAATTTGGCTTCCTGTGGATCTTGGTGACCCATATTGTCTTCTTCTCTTTGCTGGTCTGAATTTCTCTCTCCTTTGACAGCAAATGAAACCTTTGTTGCCTTCTTGTATGAAACCCCCGGGATGGGAAGATCGAAGCTCTGATATCACTATAATGTCCCTTTCTGGGGCTGAAACTGAAAATCAAGGAAATAACACAAACCCCAAGTGAGGTAAATTTTGATTTTTATAACAACAAATCTAATAATCCTTGAAACCCTAGCAGTGAACTGTATAGGGACTTCAACTCAACATACAGCCATGCAACAATTGAAAATGCTTCTAAATAATTATTTCAAGTATGACAACATTTATCCATCCAAATTACATCAAAAGAGTGGAGAAAACAAGAGATTATACCGAGCTGTAATTGATTTGAAGACAGAAATAGGGCAACCACAAATAAGGGCTGGAAATGATAGATAACTCCAAAAATTACCAAATTGTAGATTCCAGCCTTATAAAATATGATAAATCTTAATATCAGAGAATAATGAAGTTTTGTGCCTTAGAAGGAACCCAATTCCTCTTCTACCCTAGACTCTCCCTAGGAGAGGGTTTCCAAACAATGTCAAAAGCCTTTGTATGACTCCTCCTTTATGCCCTAGATGTAAACCAGCAAGATGGTCTTCAATGAGAGTCTTCAACACCACCAACTTGAAGAGTTTCCGTCCTCCAATCTCCCACAAGGAAGGGTTTCATCCTCCTTGGATGCCACATTAATGGATTGTCGCCCAATAGTGGAATGGACTAAGAGCAATCAATCCTAAAGACCAAATATAAAGTGTTATGCCAAAAGATTATGTTCAAACGGATCACCAAGACTCCTTTTATACCCTTTGGTTGGCGCTAAGAGTAGTAAGAGTGTAGACCGACTTCTTAAGCTTTCTTTATCTTCTATTTCCATGTTGGAAACTTTCCAACCTTGCCTAGCTCATAAAGAGCTTACATTATCTTTTAATTGCATGTTGAGAGCATTATAACTCAGCCGACCTGCCTTAGGGAGTAAAACACCAAATAAAACATTAATAACAATTAAAAGAATTAAAAACGAAACCCAAGGACTTCCCTTGTGCAATTCCTTCTTGGCCACAGGAAGAGAAATGGCAAGAAGTCTTCAATTGGTGCTAGTTTGAAAAAGGGGTCATTACAAAACTTAACTAAGAACCCTATTTGGGAAAGAATTTTGACTGTGGGGCTGGTTATATGGTTAACATCATTCATAATCTTGTACAAAATTGTTTTGAACTGGAACAATAGCTTTGGAAAAGTTTGCAACAGTAGGATTTTAGATGGATCAAAGGCCTAACAGAACTTATTTGGCCTTGACCTTGAGCATTACCTTGATAAGGCAGTCTATTGGGCTGATATGCTTGATTAAAAGGCTGATAAGTTCTACTATGCTGGGCTTGTTGCCTCTGTAAAGACACCAACTCATTCCCAAAATCTTTGAAGCAAGGTTTTAACCTCATGCAACTCATTAGAAGAGGTAACAGGTGGAATTGGTTAGCTGGTTACCTTGGGAAGAGGTGCTCAGGTGGGCTGATTAAGTAGAGATTGAGGAAAAAGAGGTATTGGAGATCTAAGAGCTACTTTTTCCATCTTGAATTAGACAATTTTTGGCTCTTATAGCTTCATCATTGTAAGCATGTAATGTCCCCTTTTCCAACTTGAGAAGCATGATTTGGACTTCTTGCCATTCCCTTTTTCATGGCAACGAAGTGGAAAGAGTTGGGAAAAGGAATTGAGCTTCCTTTGGCATTTGTTTTTTCTAATTTTTAATGTTTCTTTTTAGTATGTGTTTGCCTTTAGCAGGTCGGCTAGGTTTTAAGGCATTTAAGGAGGCATAATAAAAGAATATAATGACTTATAGGGGCTGGCTTTGTCTCTTCCAAGCTTTGACGCCGAAAAGGAGGTTATAAAAAGAGACTTAGGAGCTCATTTGCACTCATACATCTTTGGTGCATTTACTCTACTTGAACCTTTGGGCTGGTGGCTCATTGTTCTTCCACTATTGGATGAAACCCCAAGTGTGTGGCATCTTACTAGAAGGAATGAAAAACCCTTCTAGTGGTTTATAGGGGGACGGAAACCCTCCTACCTTGTGTGAGCTGTGAAGGATTGTTGTAGATTTGAGGGAAAGTAATCATAATCAGATTTGTATTTATGCATTGAGTGGTCACTCCTAGGCGGAGTGACCTACCTTGGAGTGAAGTTTGGTGCCATCTAAAGGGCACAAATGTTTGATATTTTACTTCATTTTTAGATTCCTGTCTATTTTTATAAAGCCGGAATCTACATTTGTGGTGAATTTTTGGGGTTTATAAACCCTCATTGCATAATTATTTTGGAGCTGTAGCTTCTGCTGGTTTTATTTAATTTTCATCTGAGCATATGCATGTCTTTGGGTTGAAATACAGTTCTAGAATATTCCTAAAGGGCTTATAATCTAATATTGTGGATGCATTGTTAGATGGTATTTTGGGTGAATTGTGAGTTTAAATACTGCTGTTCCTAAAGTCAGTTTGTTGCCCTAATCTGAGTTTTATTTTCAGTTTACTGGTTTTAATAAACAAATTCAACATCTTTGGGATTTGTGCTAATTCCATAATTTTCAGTTTTAGCCCTTAAAAGGGATATTACAGTGGTATTCAGAGCACAAATTCTCAAAGGCTTGGGGTTTCAATGGAAGAAAACAGACAAGGGTTTGCTTATACTACCAAAGAAGGAAGGCAGATCAATCAAGGGGAGAAGACAATAATTAATCAAGAAGCAAAATTCGAGAAGTTGATTGTAGAGCAAGAAAGATTGGCCAACACAATGGCCTAGCTGATCCATACCATGGGCTTTAATGGTGGAAGAATCTCTTCATGGGAAATCATTCCTTTTCCGTCACCCAAAGGAAGCAACATCGATACTTAGTATGAAGAGTATTGAGCTCTTCCAAAGGATATTCGTGATGCCCTACCTTTTTTAGAATTCGTAAAATTGGAAACATAAAGAGTGTGCCTTGGAACTTGGCCCATGCCTCCTGGCATGCACAAGGGTCATGGGAAGGATATCCCAACCCTCGAGAAAAAGAGCCCCATCTTGTGGGCAGAGCAAGGATCAACTACGAAACTGTTTGAAGAGGGAATCAAATGCATCACCCAAAGGAAGCAACATCGGTACCTAGTATGAAGAGTACAAGCTCTTCCGGAGGATATTCGTGATGCCCTACCTTTTTCAGAATTTGTAAAATTAGAAATAGAAAGAGTGGGCATTGGAACTTGGCCCATGCCTCCTGGCATGCACAAGGGTCATGGGAAGGATATCCCAACCGTCGAGGAAAAGAGCCCCATCTTGTGGGCAGAGCAAGGAGCAATTACGAAACTGTTTGAAGAGGGAATTAAATCCCCAAGTTTGCTAGGGGACGAGGGGCATGTCTATTCCCCTAAGGATGAGAAAGAGGATGGTATATTGCAGCAGCTGGTTATGGAGAGGGAGCAGCCCTTGGGAGGATTGGAAACCTCCGATCCTCTTGCCACGGTTGATCTCTTGGCTGGTTTTCCTTGCAACACCTTGGTGACATAAGGGTTTGATGACATAGTGAAGCACGAGCCAAGGAAGGAGAATGAGCACAGTGGACATGCAACTCAATATCTGCATATTGATAGAACGAGAGCCATAAAGGATGAAGATGCAGCCCTTACTCCCATTCTTATTCTAGATATTCAACAGTATGAGGTAATTATGGATCATGGTTCGGTCAATACTAATTTCCTTTTAGCACATGATGAATTCAAGCTTGAACAAGTGGGAAAAGAGGAAGGAAACCTTTGTCCAAATAGATATAAGGACAATAAGCTTGCTGGTCTGATTATGACAACAAAGAATGAAAAGCCAAAGGATGAAGAACTAAACTTAGGTAAGAGCCACCAAGATATCCCAAGTACATGTGAACAAGGTAAGGTGGTTGCGCAAAGGGAGAAAGCTCCAAGTATCGAAGAGGCAAAGGAAAAAGAGGATGAAAGTTATTGTTGAAAGTCCAAGGAACGAATACATTTTAGATTTATTGCTCCCTAGTTCACCATCACATGGAGCTGATCATCATAATAAGTATGATACAAATATGGGCAAAATGAGGAGAACATTGAATGGTAAGGGGTACTTATATACTTTTCGGAAGCCCCCAAGTTATGCATGTATCAAGACAAGTGTTGCTTTAGGCACAATGACTGAGATTGAAGTAACAAAAGGTAACCCTCTTTCCAAGGCCCATGGTTTGCATACTAAGGTAACCATTTCTTCTTTTAGTTTGGTTGGCCATCCGCTTGATGTACTTATGTTTGGAAAAGTAATTTGGGGTTGTGTTGATGACACCTCAACAAGCCTTTCATGGCCATGGAGATGGAAGGAAACTCCCAAAAAGGACAAGATGAAGTGGCTGGTCTGCTCCTAACAGCAGTGCAAGGGAGTTAGTTTGATGGATATGACAACCCAAACAAGAAGCCAAAAGTTACCCAAGACAAGCACCAACAACTTGGGAACGAATGCAAGGAAGAAAATACCCCATCCGGCAAGGAAATCATGTCAAGAAGGAATGCTGATTTAAAATCAGAAGTTCCGAGTCCTAAGAATGTTACAGGAAGCCCACGGTATAAAGAGTTAAGAGGAATGAGCAGCTGTGTGCACCGAATTGTCAATGAAGAATTGCAAAGAAGGTTTGGGACAAGCAAGGATGGTTTCAAAGGCTTCAAGTTCACCAATAACATCTTCATGTTGTCAAAGTTCATGGGAAGGTGTAAGGTATGTAATGCTTTTCTTGAAATTAAGCCAACCGCAGTTAATGTTGTTTGGGGAAGGCAATGGTTCCAGTTTTTGGAAAAATTTCATTATGATACTCTTCTTCATATATCAGCGCTTTGGAAAAACTTATTTATGGTTGGGCATGTGCAAATTCAACCACCCAATAAGTTCAGAAGAAAAATTAATTTGCTGGTTTGGGTTCAGTCATTTTATGAGTTGTTTCCAGTTTTGAACAACTATAAGAATGTTCCTCTTGAAGCTACTAAATCACGGGGAAATGATCTCGAGTTTGTTGGTTTGGAGGACGGTAGTAAGATTACCATATTTTTGGATTCCAAGTATGCTGCCTGCCATAAACTTTTATGTAAGCATTTTCCAGCCCTTTCTTCAAGTTTTTATTAGCTGTAATCTTGTGGCCAGCCCCCATAATATTGATAGAATGGGGAACTTAGAAGGTATGTCATGATTACATCTGCTGTACTCTCTTTTCTACTGTTCACAAATTTTCCAGCTATTTGTTCACTTATAAGATACCGAGAAAGGAGATTCTAATCACATGGTTGCAGAAGTACCAAACACATCATGGCTGTTGTAGCCAGTAGACAACCCTCATTCAGTCACCTTGGTGCTATTTATCTCAAGGAATCAATGGCCTAAACATGGGAGAAATTTGGGATGGCAAATACCTTGACCCAAGGGTCATATTGAAGACGGTTCCACCAAAGAAGTCTGTTGTTTTATTTATTTTCAGTTTGTTCTTCTTAAAGTCTTGGTGCATAGAGAGACATTTTTATAGCCAAGGATTGCATTTTCTACACAATGACACATTTGCACTATTTTGTGTAAGTAAAGGTGGGATTCTAGTTCCTCTCATTCTGATTTTTGAAGAAGAAGAGCAAGATTACATTGGTAATTAGGACAACATGAAAGAGATGGTGGGTCACCAATGCTTGGACAATGATTATGAAAGGAGCAACTGAGGCTTATTTGGGACCCAAGAACTTGCAATTCCTTAAGGACAAACAATTTTGGGAAGGGAGGACTGTAATGTCCCCTTTTCCAACTTGAGAAATATGATTTAGACTTCTTGCCATTCCCTTTTCCATGACAATGAAGTGGAAAGAGTTGGGAAAAGGAATTGACTCATTGAGCTTGTTTTACATTTGTTTTTCTAATTTTTTAATGTTTCTTTTTAGTATGTGTTTACCTTTAGTAGGTCAGCTAGGTTTTAAGGCATTTAAGGAGGCATAATAGACGAATATAATGACTTATAGGGATCGACCTTTCTCTGTCAAGCTTTGGCGCCAAAAGGAGGTTATCAAAGGAGACTTGGGAGCTCACTTGCACTCATACATCTTTGGCACATTTATTCTACTTGAACCTTTGTGTTGGTGGCTCATTGTTCTTCCACTCTTTGACGAAACCCCAAGTGTGTGGCATCTTCCTAGAAGGACAAAAACCCTTCTAGTGGTTTATAGGGGGACGGAAACCTTCCTATCTTGTGTGAGCTTGGCGGATTGTTGCAGATTTGAGGGAAAGCAATCATAATGAGGTTTGTATTTGCATTGAGCACCCTCTCCTAGGTGGAGTGACCTACTTTGGAGTGAAGTTTGGTGTCATCTAGGGCACGACAATATGATTTGAATTAATATTTGGCTTCCTTACAATTTATAAAGTTGGAATCTCCATTTTGGTGATTTTTGGAAAAGTTTATCTATTTTTCCTAGCCCGCGGATTTGGCTAGTTTGTTGTTGATTTAAATAATTAATTCCAACTGTGTAATCTAATATTTCATCCATTTTTCGATGTATTTGTGATTTCAAAATTTTGTCATGGATAGAATAATTGTTTTGTAGCATTATTCATTGATTTGCATAGTGAAAGGTGGACTTGAATTTCATAAACAATTTGTTGCCCTTGTAGATTTTTTATTTCAAAATAATTTCAGTTTGCTGATTTAAAAATCAGACTTGCTTATATTGGGGGTTTGAGCTAATTTCCTTAATTGTCAGTTTTGTTCCCAAAAGGGATATTACAAAGCAGCTAGTAATATAACTTCCCCCATGGACCAAATCATAACAACTACATCATTATTCAAAGCTTACAAATAATACATAAATGTAGTGTTTGGAGAGGGCTTGACCAAAGTTGGAATTCTGTCCCATGTTTTCTAGAACCTAAAATTGAAGTCTACCATGAGTTCATAAGGGGCTCTTTTGATAGTGGTAAGCTGTTCCATTAGAGATAGATTATCACTTTTATCCTCAAACCTTTTACGAATCCCTTTACTTAGTTCATCCTAGTTATGTATTGAATTGGGCTACAACCCCCTATAGCATTGAAGTGCTTTACCTTTTAGGGAAGTGGAAAGGAGCCTAACTGCTACATTGTCCTCTACAATGTTATGAACATAGGATATATTAGCTATTTCCTGAATATGTTCTATGGGAGTAGTGGTATTTTCACCAGTGAAACGAGGTATGATTTTTGAGGTTGGGTCTAGAATTTCATCACTTTGAGCAAGGGCAAGAGGGCTACCTCCATCGAAGATGATAAATATCTGGTAATTTTGAGCCATGTAAGGGATATGACTAAAAGGGGGTGTGGGATGGGTTCTTGAAGAAGGTGACCTAGACCTTTTGGTTCTTCTTCTTGGTGGAGACAAATATTTCAAGAAATTGATAATTCGTACCTCTTGAAGAAGCTCTTGTCTCTACTCTTTGCATGAAAAGATAAGACTGATTTGAAACTAGGAACTTGTGGAGTCGCCAAATGCTTGTAGATTGTCTTGAAAACTGCAATTTGGTAAGAATAACACCAACTTTCATAGCTGAAGCTGTTGAGTTGATGGAAATGACTCCCACCGGGTGTGCCAAAAACTGTTGTCACATGAATCTTGCACCCGTTTGATCAGTAAGTTGATTCAGTGCAACAATGGAAACATCCCCAAGGTGTGGGACCGTGACTCCTTGGGATGAACCTCTGGAGAAGGCCAGCTCCTGCCTAAACTAAGTGCACCTGATGTAAGATCAGCCTGGAGACCTAAAAACACCACTAGAGACTTATTTACAGTTGATAGTAAACTTCTTGTCATGGAAAAGGGGATAGAGGTAAACTTAAAATCATGAACGGTGATGTTCTAAAGCTTAGAAGACTCCTTATCTTGCTTCAATCAACACGAGACAAGTTGTAGAATTGATAACTTGTTTACACAATCTTCAACTCACACATCTCTCACATAAGTACTTTGCATGAAGGTAAGAGGTCTAACAAAACACGAGGAGGGATCACAATTCACCTTGACAAGGCTCATATGGTGAGAATCCATAGCTAATTTTGTATAAATTTGATCATACTCAACATACAACCTATAAAATGAAGTGATATACTTTTGTGTGAAGGCGAGGAGGATTGGACAACATTATAAGGGAAAAATTGATGTCCACAAGCAAAGATCAACAATCCAAAGCTTACACACAACATGGAAGAAATATGAAAAAAAGCAACATCAGTTCTTTATTAATGTCAAGGCTAAAGCCTGTGTACAATCTTCAAAAGAGTAGAATTTGTTACACTAAAGTAGAGGGCTCCTTGTAACTAGTTTTTTACCGTCCTATATAAAAGTGAGTATCAGTCAATGAGAGAGAGGAATAATTGAATTCAAAATTACTGCCTACAATCCAGGCATGCATTTAGCTCCTTTGAATGCCTTAGACCTGTTTTGCGTGGGCTGAGTAGTTGTTTGGGTGCAGTCAAGGACTGCGTGTCATATTCTTGAAGCTGACTTGGTCTAAACTTGCCGGTAAATAGGAGTTTTCTAGTTTATAGGTGTCAAACTTGACTTATTCTCACCAGTTGGACACTTTGCTAAATTTCTTGCACCAAAATTGGCTTCCAATTGTCATACTCACCCATGCATGAGTTTTGAATAGGGTAAGTAATAAATCACACTTAAGGAGGTTGAATGCTTCAAGGATGTTGACCAAGAATCCGTCTTGCATCTCCAAAATGCCCTGATAAATCTCCTATTTTGTCACACCTGGGAGTATGCTACCAAAGGTGAACTGACCAAGTTGGACACTTGCTGGATGGATTTGGTTAAACATCGTCGATGCTTCGTGGGGATGCCCACATCTTCCGTAAGCTGCAATTATGATATTCCATGAGAAGAAGTCTCATTCGGTCATTTGGTCAAACACCTGGTAAGTAACCACTAAACCTCCGTGAGCCATCCTTCACATACTCTGCCCATGCTCCATGACGTTACTGGAAGGAGACTTAAAGAATCGACAGTTAGTAACTTGTCATCACCTGCATAGTCCATGCATGATGCAACAATGATTTGAAGATGTTGTTTGGGATAAGTCTTTCCATCATATGGAGTAAGCTTTGGTGCAACAAACCCTATCAATAGGGGATAATTAAGGATCCCAAGAGCTAATGGATTGTTTGATAAACTCGTTGAACTTGTGGTAATATGGAATTGATTTGAATCTTGCTTCAAGACAACGAGTTGTGCTTGTATGTTTAGGAACTATTGAACCAGTGGATCTAGAATAAGATTAGTTGCAACATGTGTAGAAGTAGTTGAATGCGTGACATTTGGAAGCAAAGTAGGTTGTGAAGGTGCTATAGGATTTAAAGGAATAGGCACAGTGACTTGGGGCATAGCTTGTGATGCCCCCGTGGTGGGAACACTAGGCATAGGCAACATTTGTGTGGGTGTTTGGGTAACAATTGGTTTGGCCTTTGGTGTATGACATCCCTTATGGGCTTTGAGTAACATAACTAGTATTCCATTAACATTGTTGGGTTGTTTCTCAAGTACTTAACTAAATCGAGCAATGGCATCTTTAGGGTTACACTATTGGGTCATACTGGTCATCACATGGACCACCCTCATGGTCATACACGATCTCAGTAGTAACAATATAATCATTTATATTTGTAGCATTACTATGACCATAAACAATGCCATTTACATTTGCATCAACATTAGCATCAATAGAAGAAGAAACATGTAATGTCCCTTTTTGGGGACTCACATGAAACTATACAAAGCTTAAGATAGACATCATTTTTCAGATTGTTAGTAGGCTGTTAGTGACTGAAATAAATAGATAAAAACCCTTAACTGCTGCTAGCAAACACCCTTCTAGGGCAGCGACCCTTTTTGGGGTTTCAAATCCACTTTTGTGCCCTCAAAACCCTTGAAATTAGCTACCTCTAAGTCTCTAAAATCATTATATATTATCACCAATCATATCATGCAAGAAAACTGATATTTATAAGCTTGAAAGTGAGAGATCTGATTTTTATGATAAAACCCTCGACTACAGAAATTAATTAAATAGTCTAGAACTGCAACTAACTTCCGTGAGCTTGGAAAAATAGCAAAACAGCTCCAAAATTGATGAAACTTTAGAACTTGGCCTTTGGAAATATGAAGAATATTATTCCACCCTCAGAATCATGAAATTATTGCAATGAAGTACTGAAATACTCCCCTGGGTGGGTCACTCCACATAGAACAACTAAACATGCCAAAACACACCATAAAGTAGGTCGCCCCACCTCAAAAAGGCCAAATATGCATTAGCAACAAAAAGTAATACAAATATCTTCAACTATTGATCAAATGGCACCTTAGGGCAATTTGCCTAGGGCTGAAATAAAATATAACCACAACAAAAGATCCCTCAAGGGGGTGGAGACTCTCATGTTGAAGTCTTCCTTAGACTTGGTGAAGGGTTTCGTCCTCACACGAGACTCTCCAAGGGTTTTCGTCCTTAGGAGTGGGAGAGAGATGCTTCACAAGCAATCTTACCAAGAGATACAAAAATTCACATAATGATCAAATGGCCAAGCAACCTCGTTTTATATCATAAGGGGTGCTACAATTCAATAATGACCGACCTCATAAAGTACTTTTAGTTATCTAATTTGTTTTTAGAGCCTACATGCTCCAAATTACTTTATATTCTAATTAAATAACTTCTTCAATTGGAACGCTTGGCTTCCCAATAGGAATCTATGGTAGTAATGAAAATATCTACTTAGAAAATGTCATCCAAGTGTTCCCCTTGCTTCCTTCCTTGAACCCATGGGATGGAAGAATGGGTTAAGGTCTTCAATTCCACTAGTCTGCAAAAAGGGACATGACAAAACACTAGCTTTGAATGTATTCATCATTTTTTTAGCATGATCTGGGACTAAGGGTATTTAGACGCAATCAATATGAGCACCACTAAATCTAGCACATCATCTAGTTTGTGTGAGGGATCTAGCTTGCTTAGGTGGCATAAAAGAAGATCGTCTATGTATACACAAGCAAGGAAGGGATTAGAATCTCTAAAATGAGAAAAATTAGACCTGAAATAAAAAACTGTAAGGGTGAAGAATGAGACTCTAGGTTCATAGGTTTGAATTAAGAATCGAGTTCACCAGAATTTATTTCGAAAATCAGGGTTTAGTCTAATCTAGCGTTATTACTATGCATAATAATTCAGAAGTATAAAAGAGCAGTTATAGAAATTATAAATAGTCCTATGTTATTATGAAGATTTGATAATTGACCTTACGTTAATTAGAATGTGACAAAGGATAACTGGGTTTAAAGAAATGAACCAGTTTCCGTGTTGAGAAGACACTACAGAGAGCTCAATATGTGCACAAAGGTGGATTAGACCTTCCATCAAGCTGCCCAAAAAATATCAGATGATGTGTAGGCAATCTGGACAGTTTTGTTGGGGTCAGACAGTACCATCTCCGGACCTGCCTTAGGTGCTACGAACTGTCATGGGTGCCTTTTCACTTGCTTTCTTTCGCTTGTGCGTATTCATATATGTCTTCTCTATTGCTTTCTGTGACTGTATCTTTGCAATGACCATGTCTGGATCTGATTGGACTTCTTCACCGAAACCCTAGCTTTTGTGCTTGAGTTGAAAAACAGGTTAGTAGACTTGGGGCTGGACTGTCTCACCACACCCCTGCTTATGCATTGAGCGTTGCGCTACATACCACTACTTCTAAGAAGAATTGGGCCTACATAGTTCCCCTCACTCTTATGATAAGGCACACGATTTAACAAATATAAATGGTGCCCTTGACCGGACCCTCACACCTGGTAATAGACACTTGATACTTCATTTTTGTCTCATGATTGATCTAGGGCAGCAATATATATATATATATATCTTCAAAAATTCAATATCTTGCTATTGGGATAGTGCTTTGAGGAATTAGATGCTTCAATGCTTGCTCTTGACCTTCTTAGACTGAGTGTGATAGAGGATCCATAGACACTCCTAATCGCTTAAGGGGGATGTGTTTATATAGGTGATCATTCAAAGGATTTCCCTCCCAACCAACCCAAAAGTCTCCCTTAGGCTCACCACACAAGGTGCCCAAATGATAAATGACCATTAGAATATGGCAGTATGGGTAAGTGTCACATGGACAAATTGGCGATGGTATTGTCCAGGTTGGATGTAACTGTCCCGTGATGACATGAATTCAGACAGAGATGGATGGTGTCTGAAAGATATTCAATAATAGACTTCTAGTGTTTCTGATAGGATGAACTGGAGAAGGTGGTTGTCTAGTGGATGTAGGGTGTGGGAATTAATGGGATGGTGCTCAAAGTTGGCCAAATAATGTATAAATGGTAGATATATTAGGATATGCATAAAATTCCATATATGTGCTTGGACTAGGTAACAGGTACTACACAATGTACTTGTTCTAAGTTTGACCAATGAATATCATGACATTTAGCTTGAATTATTATGTTTTATGGTTCTTTAACTTATTTTTGTTAATCTATGCACATTATATTGGTAATTTTTCTTATCTAGCTATATTTTTTAATATTTTAAATATGTTATATATTTTGGTGTTGTCATACCCAAAACTGTACCCATCCCCAAAAAACAAATCTCTTTACTAGTGCACCGGTCCCCTATGCACATACCCTGAGAGGCTACCTATATTTAATGATTATTTAATTTTGTAAGTAAAAGTTGACTAAAGAGCTGTTTTGGCCTTGTCCAAGACAAGTTTGAGTCTCAATATGTTTGCTATCATATATTATTGGGGACACAAACATTTAAGTATGACCATGCGAGTTCTATATGGTTTCGTCGTTCGGTTTTTTAATATGTTTAAATTGTCTGCTAAAGCAGACTAGGGTTTTCAACTCTTGAATCATGAATGGATTTGGGTCCTCTTTCTTTTCAAATTCATTCACCAGTCTTTGTTTATTGCTGTTTCCTCTCATTAGTGTAGTGTCTCTGTCACCTTTTTATCTTTTTTCTGCGCTTTTATTTTTTCTACATGTGGTCTTACATTCTCTTCTTTCTTTGTATGGTGCAAATGGACGAGGTGGATCCATTCCTTGGGGAATAATGTTGTGCAGGTTAAGAATAGAAATTTACAGATTGTTAACAGTTCAAATAATTGTGTCTACTTTTAGAATGTAGGGTTATATATCTTAGTAAGTGAATGAGGTGGATCCATTCCTAGGTGACTAATGTAATGCAGGTTCAGAATATAAATTTACAGTTTATATATTTGAAATAATTATGTATGGTTTTGAATGCAGGGTTATATGTCTTATACTTTCTTCCTCCTAGTTGGTTTAAGGAAAATATTTTGAGAGGGACATGCAATTTCCTCCAGGATTAATCTTTGCTTCTTACTGGAGCAGTTATGCTCTTGCTCCTCTGTTTTAGTGTCCCAGTCCAATTCAGCAGGGTCGTCAGTGAAGAGATTCACAGTCGCTCTCAAAGAAGTGTACTCCATCACATCACACAGGAACACACCATATGAGTCAATATATAACGGTCTTATATAAACTTCAGCGTTGTAACATCATGATGGGAAGCAATCACTAGGTAGGTTTGATGCTCATGCCAGATTTTTCTTTCCTCAAAGGTCTTGTTGTAATACTTTCCCTGTAATTCTGACTGTAAAAAAACAAAATTAAACAGGGGCCTGTTATAATCTAGATGTCCTATACCCAACAGACATGACAGTTGGGAGCAACTGCTTACCAACCACCCATCACATAATTTCAGCACTTACTATCTTAAGACTTCACAAAATAGTTTCGTGTATGATGTTGTCAGATACTTCATGATTACAGAATTTGAGGATTCATTTCTTCGTGATTTACTTTAGGTGTTTCATTACTCTTGAACACAATTTGAGCCATCAAGTACAATAAAGACAATCAACAAAAGGGCCAAGACTAAAAAGTCGGCTACACGTTCATTTCAGTAGAGTCTGTGATGCAGATCACTTCATGCTTTCCAGGACTATTTTTTCTTCTCATTGGATCAGATATCTCATTATTCCTCAGCGTATTTTATATTTATTGTTGGACTTTTGCATACTGGCAAAGTCAAGGTATCAAAAGCACACGTCAGTAACCATTAGTGTGTTAATATGTGCATTAAAGTCCTTTAGATTCTTTCAGATCTAGTTTTGTAGGTTTAGGTAAGTTATGCTAGATATCATGGTCGTTGGTAGGTAATAAGATATACCTCCTTTCATGTTGGCCATAGGAATTCTCATAGGGTTTGCATAATTGTTGACATGATAAAAGTTTCAAATATTATAGTGACACTTGGGTTTTCTCTTATACAAAATTCTTACCATTTGTTGATATTAAACAATACTCCATTATGTTTTGCATTTCATTGATTATAACATACAGAAAGATGGAAACAAAACCATACAGATTTACCTACATTGTTCTTATAATTAATACAAAGAAATGCAGGCAGTTTTTAGAGATCTAGCTTTTGATTAACCAGATGCAAGAACACATTTGAGAAATTTGGGGAATCCTTAGTTTTGGGTTCCTTAATTCAAGAGAAAACTGTTTGGTACCCGGTTTTTTTGGAAAGAAATTGAATAATACATCCACGCTAGTTTTTCAATTCACTTTTTAGGTTCATCTTTCTTTTTTGGGTTGTGCATTTTAGAATATGGAGGATTGGAACACCTTTTCTAGGAAAATATACGTGTTTCTAATCGAAGTTCCTTGAATGTCTTGCAGTGAAACCAGATTTTTTCCCAAGTCTATCAGTTCATTGGGAGTGTCTTTGACCCCAGTACAAATGGTCACTTGAAGAAGCTTAAAGAAATGGATCCGATTGACCTTGAAACGGTGTGTATATATCTTATGATGTAACATATGATTCATTTCTACTTCTCCCTTTTTAACATTTACCAAGTTGAAAACACATGAATGTTTCCATATTTTTCTCATCCATGTGCGTCAATTATACAAACCTTGAGATATCATAAAAGTGTAGTCTTCAAAGGTTTAAAACCAAATACTTGTTTTGGATGCCTTCTAATTGTTTACAATTATCTACAATTTTGAGATCAGGGTTTGTAAAACTGATGACATTTAAAGAGTTGAGTGTCATTGAAAATTTTATTTTTAATAATTAGTTCACTTAGACCGTAGCCATATGCTAGAGAAGAAACGATTCCTATTAAGATTTATTTAATTATTTGAACGGCCCATTCTTTTACATAGTACTTATTTGCTAGGTATAATAAGTTTTAAGTTAATTGTTTGGGAGCTCAGAAACAATTAATGGTCATTGAGTAACTACAAACAGTTCTGAAACGTACGTTTTGGTAACTCCTTGAGAAATCTTTTCCATACCCGAATGGTGTATATGCATGTATGATAGACCCAAAATGCTAAGAGTGCCTTTGTTCTATTATTATTATTTAGTATTTTTCCAATTTACTGAAGCAGTAGGATCTATGAACTCAGAAGATTTACTATTTACCACATTTCAAACTCCTTTGTGTATTGAATGTAACTCCATTTTTACCTGCCAATTGTGGAAGTTTTAACTTGTGAACTTTTCCAATACTAGGGCAGGAGTCATTGCTGATTGATCTTGTCGCTGATTGAATCCTTTCCTGCAGTTTTGGTACCTTGTGAAAAAATGTTGGGGCTGCAACTCACAGAAAAAAAACTTATATCAGAAAAAATGAACAAGAATTCTTGTGCAAGAAAAATACAAAAAATAAAAATCAAGCATCTATCCAGCAGGGAAGTTATACCATATGGAAGCACAATGATCTCTAATTTTCATATGATGGGTAAAACTTACAAAATAGCTGGATTAGTGAAGCATTCAACCATCTATCTTCCCAAAATAAACCTCCAATACAATGAAACCCAGCCATTGAAGAAAATATTAACTAAAGTAACGTAACGGATTTTACTGACTATATGTGCTGTTGTGGCTATTCCCTACTTGAGTAAGGGAGATGAATTAATTTTTTTATGGAGATTATAGTAGTTCAAAATGGGCCCCTTAAAGGGTGTACATTGATACCCACATTTACGTACGAGACTTGCAAACCTAATAGCATTAGGGGATTAGCTTGCCTCATTTGTTGTGTTGTCATACAAAATGTCTAGTATGCAAAATCGAAAATTTTGGCAATGACAACTAAGCCCACGATTTGAAAACTTATCTCCCGGTCATTGTGAACCCTTTTGCTAGCTAGCCCATCAACTCACGCAACCCCATTTGGGTCTGTTGCACCCTCATTCCAGCCAAGAGGAAAGTGCTAACATGGTTTTCAAGTGTGTTTCCTGTGCAGGGAAATGAATCTAAGTTGATTTCACAATGAGATCAAGCTCCGAGGTGGAATAGTGCTCTCTAAAGCACTAAATTGGCTATTTTTTAGCCATATTGCAGCATGAAGGCATCCTTTGGAAGCTGATAGGGAAGACTCAACCCATTTGGAAGCTGTGCAGGAGAGTAATGATGTTATCCAAGGCAGTTTTAGGGAAAATCTGTGGAGATAATTGATGTCGGGAACAAGTTAAGCAAAACCAGGCCATTTTGGGCACAGGGAATGAAGGCCTCAATGGAGAAAGCCACCTTGTTTTGAAGATTCTGGGAGGAGTTGGGAGCTAAACAAGTAGGCAATGGAAAACTCTTGGAATCCTCTACATGATAGACACACTAATTTTGACCCAAGACTTCAAAATCTTGTGTTAATCCAAGACACTGCAGCTGCCCCTTCGTGACAAAATTGTGAATGGCGCAAAAACCCAAATTACTGACTGAATCAATCTTGAAAGTGGTTAGGATGGTCTCATTAGGTGTTTTGGAGTCAAAATCATATAAGGTTTTGCTCCTAAACTCCATGTCATGCTCTCGAGGCAGAAAAAAGCACCTTCAACGTTCTAATTTTGCATTGGGATGATGACATCAACAAACAAACAAGCCTTGAGTTGCATTTTTTCACCCTTGTCCCCTTGGATTGTCCCCAAGGTGCAAGGGGACATGAGGGACACAAAAGTGTGCTCCCCCTTCCATTTGCAAGTTGTCATCACTTAAAAACATGAACTTCAAGTGTTATGAGTGTTAGATGTGCAAACTCAAATCTAGTCAAATCTGACCTCCTTCTCATGTTCCCAGGACCCCTTGGTGCATTATTTGAGCATGTCATACCCCCTTGGAATGCCCCCATGGTGCAAAGGGACACGGGAGACAAAAGTGCACTCCCCCATGAGTTTTTTCTCCTGACAACTTGCAGGTCATCACTTTGGCATCTAGGAAGTTACAAATTTGCATGTTTTCTTAACTACTTTCCCCCCCTTCATGAGATGAAGACCCATGGTGCCTTTTTTACCCCTTTATGTCCCCTCACATTGTCCCCAAGGTGCAGAGGGACACAAAAGTGCACTCTCACTCTCTTAGCTAGCCCTCAGACGCATGCAAAAACTACAATGCAACTCTCGAGTGATGATTCCCAACCCCTTGCATCTCATCCTCATGAAACTAGAAGTTGACACTTAGCATGATCTGGTGCAATAGCGCACTTGGAAGCACCTCTTGTCCCCTTTGTCCCGTTGTCCCCTATTTTTTAGGGTGCAACCACATGCCAACCCTCTCCCAACCTTGGTTTAGCCTGCCTAGTTAAAGCTGGGTTTAAAAATTTGCATTTGAATGAAATAACTTAACAACACAAAACACCTAGACATTTTTGATTTGGAAAGAGCTGTGCTTTTTCACCCCCAAAAGTCCATTGTTGCACAGGTAAGCTGTTGGTTTTGTACCAAAACATTAAGCTTGCAAACTGATTTTTGCTCATATCTCTCAATCCGTGCACCCGATCTCCACAAAACTTCACCGGTGTACTCCTTTTGAAAACACCTTTGTGATGACCTATGATTCATGGCATGTGATTCCACCATTCAAATGCAAATGATGACTGATTTTTCCAAACATGAACTCCACTTTTGCATAGAACAGTTTGAAAATGTATTTGCAGTTTCCTAGTGACTCGGCGAGCCAAATTGCGTTGAATATTGGAGCAGATGATCCTCATAAAATTAGCTTTCAATTGAGCCATTTCTCGCATGATGAAGAGGGAAAATTTTTAGGGATACGGAGGACTGAGTTTTCTCTTCGTATTCTGCCCACTTCGAAGAAATTTGCATTTTCCCGGTGATACACCGAAGCAAATTACCTGAAATTTGGAGCGAATGTTTCTCGTAAAATCAGCTTTCATCTGAGCCATTTCTTGCATGATGAGGTGGATGGTTTTTGGAGATATTGAGAACTGAGTTTTCTCTTAGTATTCTTCCCTCTTCAATGAAATTCTCATTCTCCTACTAACCCGGATGAGAGAATCATCTAAAAATTTAGAGCAGAGCATCCTTGAAAAACCTTGAAAATGTTGAGACCACTCTCGTCTTATTCGGACACTAGGAAGACCCACTTCTAAAAATAGTAGGCCTACCATGCTTCATCGTCTATAAATAGTAATTTCCATGACGACCCATTCTCTAGTTGCCATTGCTCCTCACATGTCAAGAAACACTCAAAAGTGCTAAATTAAGACAGTTACTAAAAATAGTAAGTCCTACCATGCTTCGTCTATAAATAGTAATTTCCGTGACGACCCATTCTCTAGTTGCCATTGCTCCTCACATGTCAAGAACACTCAAAAAGTGCTAAATTGAGACACTTACTAAAAATAGATATCCTAGAATTGGACCTACTAAAAATAGTAGGCATTGGGATTGTGGTCAAACGTTGCTCACTCAATTGTCTCCGGTTTATCTCATTGGTCTCCGTCACCATGGAGCCCAAACTCTCAAGTTTGGAGCCAATTTCAACTTCAAACATTGAGTATCTTAACGAAGCGTGACAGTGATCTAGCAAGTATAAAACTAGAAGGCTTGAAAACAAGGATGTTGATTGAACAACGAGAAGATGCAGCAGGGAAGGTATTCGTAGTGGGCTATTCAGACTTGGCAAGGTCACCTTTGTAAGAGAATGGATGGTTTAATTCATCCCAGTGGAGGTAGAACATGATCATCATTTTGCTAGATTGGGCAATCATCTCAAGTTCAAAAAATGCAAGTCACTCAGCAATGTTTTTGAACACTTATTCATGCCCCTGGAGTGTGTCCACATATCACAGAAAGAGGAAGTTGCAATCTTAGTTCTTCAAAGTCCACAGGAGGTCAGAGGCAAAACATTTCATTCATGACGCATTTCCTCACAGATACATCAGAAGCAAGTTCTTCATCAACAGAGGCTTCTTGTCTCTGGATTTTCACTTCTCTCTCTTCTATCCCCTCCCTCTCTCTCTAACATCCTATTTCTTCATTGGGAATGTACTTTTTCACTCTTTTGTCTTATTCACTTAAGTGACTTAATCTTGCATTGTAAAAGCCCCTTTTCAAAAATAAGAAAAGAACTTAATTCCATTCCTAGAGAATGTGAAAGGTCACAAGTGGCAAGATGAAAAGTCACATGGGGGGAGAGGAAGAGACAATTTATAAACTATAAATTGGGATGGCTTCTCCATTCAAATGGGTTGGTAATTGTTGATTGTTGTTAGTTGTTGGGCGTTGTATCACTATTATTGCAAGCAATAAAGCTACATTTCTTTTTTTCTCCTTGCCTATGTTCTTTTACTCTCTCTCTCTACTTTCCAATTTTGCAAGCATTGTAGTCTTGTACAACCAAGAAGGAACTTTGTGTTTTTGATTAATGAACTCATAGAATTTTGAGTCTCTGATTTATTAGTCTTACTATTGCTTACTTGGTTGATTTCTTCCTATTGAATGTGGACCTACTTTGGCTAATGTATGTGAAATTTGTAAGCCTACTGACAACATTAACCCCCCCTCTCTCTATTTCCCCATCTCCTCTTACCTCTCTTCAAAGTAAATTCCTCCCTTGTACACTGTACAAACACTTTGCCATAGGTTTAGTGAAATATTCCTGTGTGATCCCCGACGTAACGACCACCCCATAGTTCTAATTAGTTTACATTCAATAAATGGGAGCCTCCCCATACCCAAGAAGGGGGGGCTTAGCCTTGGAGCGTTAGTGAAAAATCACTAATGTGCCCTTGCGACAAATTATTTCGCTAAAATGTTGTCAACTTGTTTTCCTTTCTCATGTGTGCGTTCGAATTACTAGAAACTCACTCAAGATGATGTGTTTGCCATTGTATGGTACATATCTCTAGGTTTAGTAGTATTTGATAGGCTACAAACACTTTTGTTTACAGAATCAGGATCTACAGTAACTAACAACACTCCTGGAGATAGCAATAGCAACAAATTATTGAGTTAAGCAATAAAATAAGAGTGACCATATGAGAGAGGTAGAGATGATACTCCATTATATTACAAAAAAGTGCATCATTTCAAATGATTTCATGAGGTTCATATTAATAGTCAAGGCTAGTGTGTGAGATTCTTTTAACCCACTAGCCAGGCTGATTAGTCTTGTAACCAACTCCACATGTTTACTAGTGGACCAAAACTAACCCAGGGTTATGTTCTGCTCAAGTCAGTTACTCTATAAATGCGAATTAACATGACTCAAAATAGAATTACTCTTAACATCGCCTTTGATTATTTGGATGGGAGTAGCTGCAAGTAGAATAAAAGTGTCACATCATCAATATGACCACTCAAAATGACACTTCATCATTAGCAAGCTTCAGTGGAGAAGTGAACAGGAAAAGTCAGTCCTCCGTGTCAACTTCTTATTAACTATGGCTCATGTGAACCTCTTTAATCCCGAGTATATCTCTAAGCATGACTTGGCTTCCTTGAAATGTTTGGTGAAAAGAATTATAATCTGATCATCCGTCTGACAGTAGGGCAGTTGCAATGTGTCATCCTGTACAAATTTCCAAACGTGATGATACTGCATCTTTCCTTGTTTGGTTTGGGCATAAACGATTGAATTCTTGGCTAACTAAATTGCAGCTTTGATTATTGCAGGCCAAAGGCATATCTTGCTCCTAAGGAAAACCAAATACATTAAAAGCTCCCCACATCTAAACATGTCGTCTCATAGTAGTGGCCCGATGATACTTGGCCTCAAATATAGGTAGTGCGACTTTAGGATGCTTTTGGTGAGCCAAAAAAAAGGTCTAGAACCATAGAAGAAAACATATCCCAAGGTGAACTGCTGGTCTTTTTGATCACTGAACCAATAAAAATCTGTACATGCCATCAAGATAACCGAAAAGTGTACGCTTTGCTAAGTAAATTGAGGGCATGGTAGTTTTAAACCAACTTGTTTAAAATAGAAGCTGGAAATTTAAAATAAATTGAAATTGAGTCGAGCAAAGGAAAATATTTTTGCACTGCAGTACAGGGGAGAGATTTGGCCTCCAACATCCAACAAACTGAGAAATTGAAAAACTCTTCACCTTGAAGAACTTTCAGTCCAGCCCATCTGACACCCATCACGCGCTTTCTACCCCTCTGAATCTCCCTTCGCCAAACACTCAACAATAACTGAAGAAAATGGTGAAATCGTGGTGCTGGAGCATCCATGGCAAAACAATGTGATCCTGCATGTCCAAGCTCATTTTTAGGTCTTGTGGAGGCAGCATTATGTTGGCAGCAATTTGGTACATATGGGCAAGTGATTGTGTTGGATATCCTATGTGATTATGATGTAGAGTTGAGGGAGAGACACCGTGTTATAATTGTTGAGATGTTGTACAAGAGACACCATGTTGTGGTGCTATGATGTTACAGGAGAGACATCTTGTCATCATGTTGCCATGCTATGGTGTTGCAGGAGAGACTTCATGTTGCCATGTTATACTGTCGCAATGGAGGCACCATGCTGTACTTTATTTTGTTTTGCGGCAGAGACACTACAATGTACTTGACGTGGTAATGTGGCGTAGACATAATGGGATTTGCAGTGTCATGTCACAGTCACCATGCCATACTTGATGTGGTCTTGTGTCGAAGACCACATCAAGGCTTGATGTGGTGTCATGGGCAAGACACCATGTCGTGGTATCATAGTAGATAAACAATGAAACACAATGTTGTTGTATCAAGGTAAAGATATCATGATACACTTTGTTGTGGTGTCATGAAACACTATATTGTTAAAACTGATTACAAAGTATTGATGGGAAAATTTGGAAGATGGAGAATACGTATGTACTTTGAAGCTTAGGGGAAAATGTTGAGAAGTGAAAACATAGAGCATGGTATCCTATTACCACTAAGGGAATTTCTTCTTGAATTCGAAAGGAGTGGATGTTAGAATTGATAAACATCAAGGATAGATTTGCATACAATATTGATAAGTATTTTTGATAAATATTTGATGGTGTGTAGCGGGTGGCAGGGTGTAGGGTGCGAGGGGGAATATGCTAAAACTTAATGGATATGTTGGATTTGTTTTTGTATAAATGTCAATGTGAGTAAGGACCATAGATGAGCAATGCCAACACCGATAAAAGAAATGGGAATGTTGTTTTTATGTATGCTGATTCAAATGAAGTCTGACGAACCATGATATCTCATTAAAGTTAGTTATGGTTAAGTGAAGTTGATGGTAGTATGTGAGATTGTTGGTTGCAGTAAAGAACATACTTCAAGTGCAAACAAAAGGCTATAAACTGAAATAGACATTGTATAGCATCATAGACTTAAGAAATTCAAGGATAGTGTTCACTAACTAATGGAGCAATTGGATGTAATGATTAGTTGAATCGGATGGTTGTTACATGCTTCATGGATGAAATGATTGGTATCAACTTCTATGAGGAAATATAAAGGATAACTTTGATCTTTGTTGCTTACAAACCATGAGTATTCAAACTTAAAAATCTCCGTTAGTTATTTTCTTGGGTTGTTGTGGAGAAGTTATATGCTTCATGGATGAAATGAATGGTATCAACTTCTATGAGGAAATATAAAGGATAAATTTTATCTTTGTTACTTATGGACCAAGAGTATGCAAACTTAAAAAGCTCATTTAGTTAGTTATTTTCTTGTGTCATTGCTGTTGAGAAGTTATAATTCTCACTCCCTTATGTTAGCACACGATTATACTGAGAGGGGGGTTGAATCAGTATTCTTTTTATTTTGAACCACTTAATCTTAGATTCACAATTTAGATATTCAAAGCAATCAAAGAACACAACACAAAGTAATGTAAGAAAACACCGAATTTACATGGAAACCCTTTTGGGAAAAACCACAGAGAAAATATTTCTTAATATATTTCTCAAATGGTTGTAGGCATCAACCTACTGGAGACACCAATTCCCAAATTACAATTTTGTAGGCACCAATCTATTGGAGCACCAACCCCTTTTGCCAAGCACCAACTCAACAAGAGACACCAATCTCTTTGAATATGAAGGCACCAACCTCCTTACAAAACTTCCTTACCACCTTTGAGCTGTTGTTGTCTCAACGAATGATGGAAACTCTTCTTTTCAAATTTAGATTTGCTGCTCTAAAAAATCTGCTCTTATGCTTCTTCTCTGTTATTCTTTTTCCCTCAAGATATTCAACTTGAATGCTTGAAAATAAATCTCAAATGATCTTCCTTATATAGCCATTCAAACTCTTTCGAAAAGGCATCTTTTCTTCCAACCAACACAACCTTTCATTTAATTTAATTTAATTAACCTTTATTTCTTTGAACAATGCAAATACATATGACGACCATAACTATATTAAATGCTTCCCATTAATTAAATAACTATACAAACAATTAATGCTGCCTCTTCAAATGCTAGCGTCACCCTCCATGCAAAATTGTGGGCCCTCCAAGGGAAAATCATGGCTCCAAAGGCAAATCGCAGGTCCTTGGGAGTTGCGCTATTTTTGATCACGACTGTTGTATTTTCTTTGCTGATTGCTGACTATTTGTCTTCCGTTGATATGCTTATTTCCCTTCAATAGAACGCTGCCTAATGCTGATTATAAACAACTGATTTGTCCATGAATGCTGATCATTTTCTGCAACATATTGCTGATTATATCCTTCAATAAGCACTGATATCTTCCTTCTATTGATTGTTGTTCACATCTCGATCATATCATTATGCAAAAACGATCCTTTTCATATACTAAAACTTCTCTTATCATGGCTCTAAACACTGCTGGTTATTTCTGTTACTTTTTGACAAACTTCCGTTCATAAGTCCAACCACTCCTTTGACATCAATGACAATATTTTCAACAATCTGCCCCTTTTTCATTGATGGCAACCTTGCAAAGAATTTACTCCCTCTTTGTTGTAATGCACCTTCTTCAAAGAATCTTCTTTTTCTTCAACTCCTCCTTTCTGTAACTCCCCTATCGACAATTCTCCCCCTTTGACATCAATGGCAAAGGGATACTCAAGGAGCTTGAATAATGCAATGTTAGTTCCCCCTTAAACCAATGCTTCTCTTAGTTTTTCAATGAGAGGAAGCAAAGGATATTACTCCCAATTTTTTCCATAGATACTCAAATGTTTCCTTTGGAAGAGGCTTAGTGAAAATGTTTGCTATCTATTCAGTTGTGGCGATGTATTCCAATTTGAGTTGTTGTTCTGCAACTTGCTCTCTTAAGAAGTGATATCTGATTGGAATATGTTTTGTTCTTGAATGCATAACAGGATTCTTCGAGCTTTGCACTAGTATTGTCACAGAATATAGAAATTGGATGATCATATTCTACCTTGATATCCTTCAGGGTCTGCTTCATCCAAAGAATTTGTGTGCAACATAGCGCTGCTGCTATATATTCTACTTCTGTTGTAGATAACGAAACAGAGTTTTTCTTTTTGCTCAACCAAGATACTAAGTGATTTCCAAGGAAGAATGCTCCTCCACTTGTACTTTTTCTATCATCAATGCATCCTGCCCAATTTGAGTCTGTGTATGCTACCAACGTGAAATCTTTACCTCTTGGATACCATAAGCCATAATCCAAAGTCCCTTTTAAATATCTGAAGATTCTTTTTACTGTTTGCACGTGAGTTTCCTTTGGTGTTACTTGAAAATGTGCTACCATGCCTACTGCTTGCATAATGTCTGTCCTAGATGTTGTTACATATAGTAAGTTGCCAATCATTGATCTGTAGAGTGTTTGATCTGCATTAGGAGATTCATCATCTTTACTCAACTTATTCCCTGTAACCATGGGTGTGCTAATAGGTGCACAATCCTCCATTCTGAATTTCTTCAACATCTCTTTTACATACTTGGTTTGGGAAATAAATATTTCTTTGCTAGACTGAGATATTTGCAAACCAAGGAAAAATGACAACTCACCCAACATAGACATTTCGAACTCCTTTTGCATATCTTCGGCAAACTTTTTGGATATTTGCTCATTATCTCCTCCAAAAATGATGTCATCCACATATACTACAACAATCAATTGATTTTCACCTTCAGTCTTGATGTAGAGGTTGTTATCAACAAATCCTCTTTTAAATCCTTGTTCTTGTAGATATTTGTCAAGCCTTGAATACCATGCTCTGGGGGCTTGCTTTAAACCATACAATGCCTTCTTCAATTTGCACACATGGTCTTTGTTTTCTGATAGGAGGAACCCTTCTGGCTGTTCAATATATACTTCTTCTAACTTGCCATTTAGAAAAGCAGATTTTACATCCATTTGATAAACTTTGAAATCCTTGAAAACAACATATGCAAGAAACATTTTGATGGCTTCTAGTCTTGCAACAGGAGCAAAAGTTTCTTCAAAGTCAATACCTTCCACTTGAGCATACCCTTTGCAAACTAACCTTGCTTTGTTCCGTGTCACTTGGCCATCTTCATTCAATTTATTCCTGAATACCCACTTGGTGTCGATTACATTCTGATCCTTGGGTCTAGGTACAAGTTCCCATGTTTCATTCTTCTCAATCTGATCCAACTCTTCTTCCATTGCCTTTATCCAATGCTTGTCATGACTGGCTTCTGAAAAATTCTTAGGCTCTGTCTTAGATAACAAAGAGAAATTTACTTGCTCAGGTGTACTCATAATTCTTCTCCTAGTTTGTACCCCAACATCAATGTTGCCAATAATTTGACTCTCAGAATGATTCTTTTGAACAAATCGTGATGGTGCCTTCATATCCTCCCGCTCTGTTTCATCTAGCTTTTCTACTTCCTCTTCCTTTTCTTCTATGAGATCAAGTATTTCTGAATGTTCTTCTGAAGGTTCTTTTGCCTTTTGGTTCATGATTTCATCCACTCTAACACTGGCACTTTCTACAATTGTTTGTAACCTTTTGTTATAGCATTTATAGGCTTTGCTTTTGGTGGAATAACCAAGAAATATTCCTTCATCAGCTCTTGAATCAAATTTTCCCAAGTCTTCTTCATTTCTCTTAATGAAACATCTACTCCCAAACACCTTGAAATACTTGATAGAGGCTGGTCTTCCCTTCCATAACTCGTACGGAGTTTTATCATGATTTACTCTGATTTGTCCTCTATTCAAGATATAGACTGTTGTACTAACCGCTTCTCTCCAGAACTTGTCTGATAGCTTGGACTCATTTAACATTGTTCTAGCCATTTCTTGGACAATTCAATTTTTCCTTTCTACCACTCCATTTTGTTGTGGAGTTCTTGCAGCTGAGTAGTGTCTTTTTATTCCATGTTCTTCACAAAATTCAATGAATTCATTTGAAGTGAACTCACCTCCTCAATATGATCTTAAGCATTTGATCTTCAACCCAGTTTCATTTTCAACTAAGGCTTTAAACGCTTTAAACTTCCCAAATGCCTCAGATTTTTCTTTTAAAAAGGCAACCCACGTCATTCTGGTATAATCATCAATGAGTAACATGAAATAACTCTCACCTTGTATGCTCTGTGTTTTGGTGGGTCCGCAAAGATCCGTATGAACCAGCTCTAGTGGCTTGGTGGTTGAATGTTCTTTCGTTCTGAATCTTGCTCTTGTTTGCTTTCCATGCTGGCATTGCTTGCAAAGAGTGCTTGAAGGTTTTGTTATCTTCGGCATGTCTCTCACAACTTGCTTGTTACTGATTTTTACAAGGTTATCAAAGTTTATATGACCCATCCTTCTATGCCATAGCCAACTTTCTTCAATTTGACTCAAGCAACATTTCTCTCCTTTCACATCACTGAGCATGTATAGATTGTTTGTGGTTCTGTGGGCATCTGCAACTAGTTCTCCTGTGTGTGCTTTTCTGATTTCACATCCTTCGGCATAAAACTTAAGTGTGTGTCCTTGATCACACATTTGGCTTACACTTAAATGATTATGCTTTAATCCTTCAACATATAAAACATTTTCTGTTTTTGTTTTCCATTGTCTAGGCTAAGTGTACCTTTTCCTGCTATCTTTTCCGTGGCATTATCACCAAACTTCATAGTACCTTCACTTACTTTCTTCAATGAGATAAACTTGCTTTTATCGCCAGTCATGTCTTGAGCATCCACTATCAATGTACCATTGCTGCCCTTCATCCTGTGCATGAAATGTCATTTGTACAAGCATGGACTTTTCTTTATCTTGCCCAACTTCCTCTTGCTTCTTTTTCCAGATCTTTGTAGGTTCCTTTTTCTTTATATCTGAAGATCTTGTCTTTTGATCTTGTCTAGAGGATTCAACACACTTCTACAAAAACGTGCTATATGTCCATAATTGTTGCAATTATAGCAGACAATAACATCCTCATTATAGTATGATAAGGGAGAAAATGAATTGTAGTTTCTATTCGAAACTCCATGGGCACCTTTGATTTTGCTCCTAGCTTCATTATCTTTCATTCACTTTCTACAATCTATCTTCTTATGACCAAAGAGATTGCAATAAAAACAATAACCATGGAAGGAACTTCCAAACCTGGTCATATTCATATGTCTTGGAACAAATGATCTCTTGGAATTATTCTCTCCATTGCCTTCTTTGTGGATGGTGTACTGGTATTTGTGATGTCCTCTTCCTTCCTGCTTTCATTCTTTGTGGGTTCCTTTAGAATTTCTGCATAGCTCTTGGCCTTTTCTGCACTTTTGTTTCTTCGGGAGCTCGGTAGACTTTGAAGCCTTCTCTAGTTCTTCTCCATAGCCAAGACCTGACTTGTTGAATAGTGACCTTTGACGCCCTAGAATCTCATCTAGAACCTCAATGCTCTTCTCAAATCTCAAGTTGTTCGTCAATTTGGCGTTTTCCTTTTCTAATTCCTTTCTCAAAGCAATGATCTCAGACTCACGCTTCTCACAATCTTCTTCTTTCGTCTTTAGCTGACTTCTTAAATCTTCCTCAATTATTTTTGCTTCTTCGATTTGGGTTTTTAGATCAATGATTATTTTCTCCAACTCTTCAAGACTTTGTGATATCCTTGCCTCAGAAATTTGATTCTCTTCTTCATATTTCTGGAGTTGTAGCTTTTGTTTTTGATTCTTCTTTTTGAGTGCTTTTATCTCTCCTAAAGCACATATAAGTTCTTCTTCAAGATTTACCTCACATTCTTCTTCCATATCTTCATCTTCTTCCAAGTCATCTTTGCTCGTGGAAGCATTATCTTCTATAGCCATGAATAATATTTCTTCATTATTGCTATCAGAGTCACTTACCCCACTTTCTTTGGATGAGTTACTACCCCTCTTGGAGTATAGGATTTTCTTCTTCTTTCCAAATATTTTCTTGCCTTTTCTTTGCTTGAATCCTTTCTTGAACTTAGGTTTGCTCTCCTCATCATCGCTATTTTCTTTTTCTGGACACTTAGCTGCAAAATGACCAATTTTACCACAATTAAAACATTTGAACGGTAACTTACCTTTGTATTTTCCGAATCCTTTCTTTAGCTTTCGTATGAACAAAGCTTCCTTCTCATCTTCTTTGCTGCTTGAGCTATCACTCGATTCAGGTTCTTTGATTTTCTCTTTCTTCGAGGATTTGAATGCTGCTTCCTTCTTTGATGGTCTTTCAAATTCAGTCCTCATTTCATACGCTGTAAGTATTCCATGTAGTTCATCCATGTTCAACTTATCTAGGTCCTTCATCTCTTCAATGGCAGAAACCTTCACATCAAATCTTAATGGTAGGGATCTTAGTACCTTTTGGACGATCACAGACTCTTCTACTTTTTCTCTGAGCCCTCGAATGATATTAACAATTTCATCAACACGAAGAAGATATCCCGCAATATTTTCTTCATCCTTCATCTTCAGACTCTCAAACTGCCTCCTATGTGTTTGGAGCTTTGCTTTTCTCACCTTATTATCACCCTCATAGATAGTCTTAAGCTTCTCCCAAATATCTTTCGCAGATTCACAATGCATGACCTTAACAAAATCAGTCTCTGAAAGACCGCATAAGATTGCGTTCATAGCTTTTGCATTATTTTTGCTTTCCTTCTTTCCGGCTTGATCTGTTGGTGGAGTTTGTGGGGTTGTATAACCGTCTAAAAATGATTGCCAAATATCAAAACCAAGAGCCATTAGATAAGTCCACATCCTTATACTCCAAAATGCATAATTTGTTCCATCGAACAAAGGTGCCTTATTTGTGGAGAAACCTTCTGGTACTGAGTGACTAGCCATGTGTGTCTTTGAGATCTACCTTCCAACGGTTAGGTTGTTCCTGAAGGAACCCACTCTGATACCAAATGTTAAGCACATGATTATACTGAGAGGGGGGGGGTGAATCAGTATAATATATTCTTTTTATTTTCAACCACTTAATCTTAGATTCACAATTTAGATATTCAAAGCAATCAAAGAACACAACACAAAGTAATGCAAGAAGACACCATATTTACATGGAAATCCTTTTGGGAAAAACCACGGAGAAAATATTTCTTAATATATTTCTCAAATATTTGTAGGCACCAACCTACTGGAGACACCAATCCCCAAATTACGATTTTGTAGGCACCAACCTACTGGAGCACCAACCCCTTTTCGCCAAGCACCAACTCAGCAAGAGACACCAATCTCTTCGAATATGAAGGCACCAACCTCCTTACAAAACTTCCTTACCACCTTTGAACTATTGATGTCTCAACGAATGATGGAAACTCTTCTTTTCAACTTTAGATATGCTGCTCTAAAAAATTCTCTTATGCTTCTTTCTCTCTTCTTCTCTTTCCCTTAAGATATTCAACTTGAATGCTTGAAAATAAATCTCAAATGATCTTCCTTATATAGCCATTCGTACCCTTTTGAAAAGGCATCTTTTCTTCCAACCGACACACCCTTTCATTTAATTTAATTAACCATATTTTATTTTAACAATGCAAATACATATGTTGGCCATAACTATATTAAATGCTTCCCATTAATTAAATAACTATACAAACAATTAATGTTGCCTCCTCAAATGCTAGTGCCACCCTCCATGCAAGATCATGGGCCCTCCAAGGGAAAATCATGGCTCCAAAGGCAAATTGCAGGTCCTTGGGAGTTGTGCACATTTCTGATCATGAATGTTGTTTTTTCTTTGTTGATTGTTGACTGTTTGTCTTCCGTTCATACGCTTATTTCCCTTCAATAGAATGCTGCCTAATGCTGATTATAAACAACTGATTTGTCCTTCATGAATGTTGATCATTTTCTGCAACATATTGCTGATTATATCCTTCAATAACACTGATATCTTCCTTCTATTGATTGTTGTTCACATCTCGATCATATCGTTGCTTTCTTATGAAAAAATGATCTTTTCATATACTTAAACTTCTCTTATCGTGGCTCTAAACACAGTTGTTATTTCCGTTACTTTCTGACAAACTTCCGTTGATAAGTCCAGCCACTCCTTTGACATCAATGACAATATTTCCAACACCTTATCCTTGTTAAACTTTGTACTCTACTTGCAAATTAATTCTAATTGTTATTACCCATTGTGGCATTCATGTTGATGGAATGAATGATGTCAGTTGCTATGAGAAGATGTAAAGGAAATGTTTCATCTTTGTATGTTGAGGATGCAAAGAGCATACAAACTATAGAAGCTCATGCAGTTACTTTTTCTTGTCCTACTGTAGTTATTTCCTTCACCTCCTTTTATTTGTTAGGCTTCGTAAACTGATTAGAACCCCATTACATGTTCATTTTTCGATGGACATTACAAATATTTCATGTTATATGTATGGTATGGATAGAAGATGTGGTTACCAGAGTGGTTTCTGGATAAAGCACAAAAACTGGGAGATGTGTCTCCTGCTAACTGGGATGTTTTCAAGAAGCGTCTCAGAGGCGCATCCTAATTCTCATAGACTATAGTTGAAGTCTCCTATGTCTCATATGGGTGTCTCCTAAGAAAAACCCCCTGACTTTCTTCTATATTTTCATTACATGTATCCTGCATTTTCTTGTACTTATTTAGCGAGTTTGATATGCAGACTTTGTAAATAATCTTTGTATGGTAAATGATTTCTATTTGAACTTTTGTTCTATGTTTTGTGGTTTACTAGGTGACATTTCCTTTATAAATAACTTGCCTTGTGATGTATTGACTCTTTCATGTAGGTGTTGTTACTCATGAGGAATCTTTCCGTCAACTTGTCTAGCCCTGATTTTGAGGAGCATGTAAGTTTATCTATATCAATCTGAGACATACATCTGCATACATATTTTAGTTTTTATTTCTTTTTCTTATCCTGTTGGTGCTCTTATAACTTTGTAATCCCATTGTATGAAGTATTGAGGTTTTTTCAATTTAGTTTTAAGCTTTTCTTTTACTACGAATTGTTGCATTGCTTATGAGTATGACAATTCAATTTATTAATGCAGAAAAAAGCAAATGTTTATGCCAACTGCATCTTATCATTATCTCTCTATTATGATTGAATTTTGCTTTTATTAACGATTAAACTAATGTTGTGGCAAGATAGAAATTATTGTTTTTCATTACTAGGTATTTGATGCTTTATCCTCAAGCTCATGAATAATCGACAAACTTATATTTAGATGTGCGAGGTTCTACTAAAGATACCCATCTTAGTTTTGAAACTAATCCAAATATAGCATCAAGTTATCAACAAATGCTGTAATACTTCTAAGAAATATATATATCGCTATTTGCCGAGTTTATGGGAACTTTAAATTCAATCTGCCATTGGGATTAAAAATGGTAGGAATAAAATTCTGAAGGGATACAATTCCAAGTTCCATTAAATAAACTAGAAAACTAGACGCACTTTCCCATCAATGCCTGCCATTATGGAGGGAGTTAACAATAATATGAGAATGGGTAAAATACTCCTTTATGGCCAAACTTATACAAAAGGCCCCTAAGTGACATATGGTTATGGCATATATTGTGTTAATAACTTAATAGTGATAACATGTAAGCTATTGTAATCAACATCTTTGTAAAACAAGCATATTATTGCAGATATGAAAGGTGTCATTTTGATAGGCACCTTGTGCAAAGGTGGACGATTTATATAACACCGATTTTGGATGTGCACAGATCTATTTTGAGTTATTTGGAAGTAAAACTCTCACTTTAAGGTTTATCTCTGAAAACAGAAACCACAAAGTGAGACCCTTTGAGACTACATTTTGGCAACAAAAAGTGCCCACATTTCAAAAATTCAAGATTACAGCACTAATATACCTGCTTAAGATTGAATCAGGTCACAAAGAAAGAATGGCAGATTCACTTTAGAATCCCTAGTTCATGCCATCCCTCAAACCTAAAAGAGATCTGAACTTTGACAAAATTTGCTTCTGTCCAGGGTTTGGTTAAGTTGTTAGCAATCTGGTCTTCTGTATGTCAATACTCTAAGTGAATAACATCATCTTGGATCAACTCTCGAATATAATTCTGACTGGCCTAAATATGCTTGGTCCTGACATGGTATAGGGGTTTTCAAGCAATCTGGATAGCATTCCTATTGTCGCAACAAGGTTTTTTCTGTCAAAGCCCAAACACATGTAGAACTGTTGAAATCCAAACTGCCTTTTCTCTGGTCTGATAACACCTCTACTCTACCTGAATAGAAGAAAGAGCGATATTCAACCAATTAACTAGACCCAATCCAAGATGTTAATTGAAGCTTGAAACAAACTTGCTGTCATCTTCATCTTCTTCTTCTCAAATAGAGTTTGCTATGCCCCTCAAAGTGATCTCACCCCCACAATAATACTTTGTTTAAAGTTGATAGTACCTTTGATACATCGAAGGATACACTTCACTGATTTTCAATATCTAGGATCCTGCATGCATCTGTAGACAATTATGACAACATAGGGAATATCAGGTCTGTTGTGAATCTAGTAAATAAGGTTATCCATCAAATTTGTATAAAAGTAGAATAAACATTTGAAGAGTTACAACATGCACTTAGGAGTCATCAAGACCCAAGAGGTGTAGGTACTGAAGTACACTCATATTTAAACAAGGCCCAGATTCTTAGGATGTGAAAGAAAAATACCATCCTCTAATTGCCAAACCTGGAAACTAAGTTTGTAAAAAGCCTAAGCTTGTCATCTCAGAAGTTCGATTTAGACCCTTCTTTGCTCCACAAATCATGTCAATGCTGGTAGTCATAATGATTAAATCATCAACGTACAACCCTTAGATAACCATTAATTTTTGCCAGGCTCCTCTTTTCTTCTTCCTCGGTTGCGTGTTTTAAAGTGTTGTCAATGGCTGGTTTATTGCGACCTCTGCTTAAGCCCTTTTTGCTGGGTAACTTGCCGTGTCTCGTGTTGGGTTCATTAATTGACTTTAATCTGGGCCTGCTTTTTAGAGTAATTGGGTCTTGGCTCTAGGTGCCTTTTTTTTAATATCTTTATCGAGTGCCATTTTTCTATTTTAACTTTTATTAGAATATCACACACACGTACACACAAATTTAAATTTTAAAATAAAATAAATAGATGTGTCTCTTTGATTAAATTTTAGTTCAAAACTTTTAGAGCTTTAACTGTTTAAATGTAAAAATCCTAATGCTATTAATTATTCATTTAAATTTCTCCTATGCTTGTCTACTTCACATCATTTCTATTCAGGGTGAACATCTTTAAATAGTAACCTAAGTCTGTAATCTACTTTTATTATATTCTCATTCTGATGATGGATTGCAAAATATGATCTAAACATTGATCTAAAAATTGCGCACTCATTTTTATCCAAAAGCATCTCTCTACACCATGTGGACTCTAGAAATACTATCTTATTTAAGAATAAGGATGCCTACATACAAAGCCTCATCGAATTGCTTTTACCCAAACAAAAACTCCTCCAATAACAAGGGTTGAAGAGCCAGTCTACACAACTCCTGTTTTGTGCGTATATATATATCTTCATGCAAATTGTCATTGCGAAAGTTTTTTGACATCCATTTGGTGAGTTTCTTATTTAAAACAAGCAACAAGAGAAATCACTATAGAAATGGTACTCGTCCTAGCAACAAGGGCAATAGTTTCCATATTGTGAATACTGTTTATTTGAGGGAAATGCTTAGTGACCAACGAGCCTTATGCTTTTCCATTTGACCATCCAAAGCGAGCTTGGTTATGTGTGTCCACTTACACCCAACAAGATTCTTACCAAGTGAAAGAGAAACAAACTCCCATGTTTGTTCTTGAGGGAGCTATAATTTTCTGCCATTGAACCCCCAATCTCCTGTTTGGAACAAGCCTTATGCTTTTCCATTTGACCATCCAAAGCGAGCTTGGTTTTGTGTGCCCACTTACATCCGAAAAGATTCTTACCAGGTGAAAGAGAAACCAACTCCCATGTTTCTTTTTGAGGGAGCTATAATTTTCTGCCGTTGAATCTCCGATCTCTTGTTTGGATTGAACCTCTTCATAATCTTGATGATTACAGGGGTCCATGATGCTTACTATGCGAGCAAGATTGTTGTTGCTCTGGCTTGGGATAATGTTTGGAATCTTGTTTCCATCGTTATTATTTATTTTCTTTGGGTTACAAGAACGTGAGTTTTGAGATAATTTTAGGTGTAGAAGACAACTTTTCGGATTCCAAAATTAAAACACAGTTAAAAGAATCCATACTAAGTTCTTTCATTTAATCACCGGGAATAGTCTTGATTGAGTAGTAGCTAGACATAAAATCTTGGATATTTTGATTGTCTTTCGTCCTTCTTTTATCTAGCTCACATTTGTTAAGCTAAGACTTCATCGTCTGTGTCTTTCAAAGATCTTCATTGAGTAATAGTTAGACACAACCTTGGATATTTTGATCGTCTTCTGTCCTTTTATCTATCTTACGTTTGTTAAGCTGTAACTTCATCTTCTGAGTCTTTCAAAGATAGTTTTCAAAATGATCAAGTTTGATTATATGATTTCCTACTTGGACCAATCATGCTTGCCTTAGGGAAGTGATCATCAAGAAGCTTTCATGCCTTACAAGGAGAAGTAAAATTTGGATATGAAACCTAAGACTCTGCGTTCAATGAGACTATATATGTCATCTTATTTATTAAGTCATTTCATTAGAGCCTTGTCAGTGTATTGAGGTTGTGTACTTCACTAACTGTAATTCACCACATGCCCCTATTATACAAAAGATATTTCATTTTTTATCTCACATATAGAAGTTAGTGCATGATAACTTAAACAAAGGCACAAAACTCAAAAGTCTCCATGATGAAAGCCAGAGAAGGGGAGTGGAGCTCCCTGTATTAGGATCAACATCCACTCCTACACAACAAAAAAAGACAAAAAAAGAATGTGCAGATGTATGCACAGTTTTGAGAACCCAATTAATCAGAAAGTTCAATAAGGGTCACATAATTGTACAAGTTGATATGGCGATTGCGAGAACCACACACACACACATAGCAATGGGTATCCTTGTTTGAATAAGAAATATGACTTAGGGTTTATCCCTAAAAATATAAACCTACAAGCAAGACACTTTTAGGCTACATGGTGGCTACTAAAAGAGCTCACATGTCTAGTAGTTGAGATTACTGTAGAAACTATTCCCATAAAATAAGTGAAGGTACTGTGAAAAAGGATATATTTTTGCATTCTTTGTTGTTGGAGATACATATAACTATTATAGTGGTCATACTTAGACTTCAAACTTTCACAACACAGTGTGATTGGGAGAGAAGGTTTAGGAGAGAAATTGTGTACACAAAGTTTGAATCTGTTGTAAACGCAATTTCTCTCTTGAAGCTCGTCTCTATAATCATATGATATTATATGGTATTTAAGATGGTGTATTTAGCTTTGACTAAGAAACATAGCACCTAGTGTTTGATGGTCCTTATTTGTTAATGTAATTTTTTTTCTCTAATTGGAAAATTTCTCCAACTGTATATTTCAGATATGTTAATGGTATTCCTCTTGTTGTGCCCACAACATTCCCCTAATTTTGTAAGTGAAATCATGGAACCCCGTGGCCGTTCTCAAGGTAGTCTGAATTTGCACTCCAAATTTTGCTCCTTACACACAATCCTTGTTTGCATGCCAAGAGTTATATTTGTTTGCGTGCTCCTTTTTCCTTCTGCCTTTCTTGCTCCTCGCAAATATGCTTATTTTCTATTGAGTAGAGGACTTTTGCGCAATTATGCAATTTGCCATGCGCTTTCGCATACCCTTGCACTGTACAAAGTTTCCTTGTGCACGCCATTGCGCAACTCTATCACGCAATGATCCTTGGTTCCTGATGGCCTTCACAATATTCACGTTTAGTTCGAAGTCTTTTGTGGTTACCTCGCATTCAAACAAGCTTCCTGGTGTCCCTAGATTTCACCCTGAAATCTGGGACTACCCTATGTAAATTGTTTTCGTACTTTTAAAATAATGGGTCGTTTTGTGTTTTTATTGCCGAAAGGTTTTTGTATTGCGTCAAGATATTCCCAAAGAGCCATATAAGCCAATTTTGACAAATACCCAGATGCCCGAAATTGTTATATTCTGTCGTTGGAGTTTGCCTGCGGGAAATTTTTATTTAATTGTTTGAGCCCCGTTTGAGGTAAATTGTGCTCCGGTTTAACCCTGTTGTGATCTTACATGTCAATATTCCCATATACCATTAGGGTTTTAACCAGGAATGAATTATGGGCTTTATTTGTGACTTCTGACAACGTTTTGTGTTTTTGGTGTTTTCCCGTTTAGTTTTCTGTGAAATTTCTCTGGATCAATTCTTTTGCTTGGAGTATCTGGAGATCACCTATGGACGTTATGCTAGAAGGAATTTGCCACTGGAGGTCTGGTTCTCTCTGAAAAGATGAAGTCACGCACAAAAAAGCTTCTTCTGGGCAGGCCGCATTTTTGGAAAAGGAGGGTTTTAAGTGGATCATGGGATTTTTGGAAGCAGTAGGCAAGTGAGAATTTTGTACCTGCCTAGCAGGGTACTTTTTCCCATGGAAGCAACGCCACTTAAGTCACAATGGGAAAATCAGAGGCAGTAGGCAGGCGGGAAATTCTTATTTGCCTTGTAGGGTAAAAATTCCCATTGTGAAATAAAAGAAAAATCAGTTAAGACATTGATGGGATTTTATTACCTGCCTTGAAGAGTAAATAATCCCATTATGAAAGTCAAACAACTTAAGTGGATCATGGGATTTTTGGAGCTGCGATGTAGGGTGAATAATCCCATTGTTAATTGGCTTTTAAAAATAAAAATTCCTATGCCAAAAAGTGCGACCCCTTTTGGGAAAGAAGTGCATCTTTAAATGCATTAAATTAATTAATTTCTTCTCTAAAATTGGCGCCCAGGTATGTGGAAAAGTCAACAAAGGGAAAGTGGATAAAGGGAATTAGAATTAGAAATTCTAAAACTAAATAAATATTATTTATTTAATGCAGCCCCTTCATGACAAAAAGTGCGCCCCATTTGGGAGAAAATAATGCTTTTTAAAGTATTAATTGATTTAATTAATTCCTATTTTCAGTGGATGAGGTCAAAGCATACTGTGAGGCTTAAGTTAACTGGAAGTAGAGAGCTAAAATTAATTAAATTAAATTTATTTAATGGTAGCCATGAGCATGCACAAAATAGGTGCCCCATTTGAAGAGAAAAGCTTATTCATTAATTAATTAATTGCCAGGAATAGGAGGGGCAATGATTAATTATAGAATGATGAGGGTTATATAAGCAAGGGCTGCCATAAGGATGAATTAATTGATTCAATAGCAAAGAAGTGCAGCCCAGACAAATAGTGCGCCCCATTTGAAGAGGAATTTTGCACAGAAGGTGTATTTATTGCTGGAAGCTTCAAAATTTGGCGCCTAGGTTTGAAAGATCTTGATTTGTGTCTGAATAATTGTCTGCATAGTGGTACAGGTGCTTCGGTGAAGTTGGTAAAATTCATGCTTGCTTTGCATGTAAATAAAACATTAAATTTTGGGGCAGCAGGCTTGATATATGCAGAATTTTATAATTAAAATCCACTGTTCATGTTCCGGTTGCCATCTTTGTCTGAATTAATTGCAGGAATTCATTACAGGTGCTTTTATAAAAGAAAGGGAGCTTAAATCAATGTTCAATACATTGAACATATCCTTCGAATCTGAAGAAATATCTAGATCTGCACCAGTTGTGAAGAATTCCGGCCGAATAAAGAGGAAAAGAATTGTTCAGACAAAAATAGATACGGCCATGGCAAAGCGGGATGAAAAAGAAAGCACAACAGAGTCATGCATCACTTCTAAGTTTGTAGACATTGTAGACACAGATCTAGGTTCGGAACCTCTTCCCAAATTGATTGATAGATCCAGAGTTGGAAAGACTTCTCTCATGCGTGTAGTCAAAAGTAGTGGAATCATTCGAGCTGCAGCATTTCCATTCATAGCCCAGTTGCTAGAGTTTGTCATGGAGTGTGCTAGGTCTTACCATCCATTATTTAGATCAGTCCGAGATGCTGCGGGGAAAACAATAATCCGGTTGGACGCACAGTTCATCAATTATTGTTTGAAGATTCTAGCACGAAAGGTGGTGACTACTATTAGCATACAAGATGCCGGCAACAGATGAGAAAAACATAAAGTTGACTGCATAGGCATAATGAACATCAGATACATGAAGAAGCCCAGATCTCCTTCCAAGTTCTCGAGAACTCTTCCACGATCTAATTTGGTACAAGAGGTGGATGATATTGCCAAATTGTTATGCAGGGTAAATGGCAAAGCAAACGCTCACAACTTCTGCGCATGGATGTATGCTTTCATCAGGACCATTGAAATCAACAAAGCATATTCAATAATCAACTGGTCATAAATCATTAGCGACAACATTGGTGAGCAGCTCCAGAACGTGAGGCGTACTTACAGCTTCAAAATGACTTCCTATTTGGTATATGCAGCAGCTTCACAGGGGATCTTCTCCAAGCTAAAGAGATGTGTTCTTTCAAGAAAGATTACAAGGTGGTCAATGATGGATTCTTCTACGAATTCATTTGCAGGCTGGACGACAATCTAAAGGCCAACAAGGTGAGCAAGGAAGCGTGAGAAGCTGTGTCCAGGATTGGCAGTATCTTCATTTAGTTTGCGGATTTCACATACCTCAGGGTCACTGACTTTTCTGGAGAACCAATTAAGTTGCCCAGATATCCGAGTGATAGATTGGTCATCATGGAGCTGAGCAGACAACTTGTGGAGATGCATGACCTATAGTCGAAACGGCACAAGTCTACAGGGTTCTTTCCGATCACAGTGGGCCATTATAGCTGTCAGAGCATTCACAAGGCCCGAGGAATTGAAGCGGAGATGTTCTCTGAGTACGAGCAAGAGTTTTTCCCAACACGGCTGAACTTCGATCCATTTGGAGTGGGAAGGAAGACAATCTCTTAGGAGTATGCGCACGTGCCTTCATTGGAAGATTTCTGGATGAAGTGCAGAAACGAGTACGAGGTTAGGAAGAAAGATTTCAGCAAGTTATCAGTGCGGCAAGTGTTTGACTTTGGATTAGCACGGATACCTGCGGATCTTAAAGATGATGGGCCTGTGTTACTTGACACATACCATCGGATGGGAGGAGATAGAGTTGTACTTCAGGAGAATGTAGGGGGCTGTCACACGATCGAGGAAAGGTTTGCAGCTGTTTTGGTCAATACTTCAAACTGGTTGCTGACGAAGGGATATTGCCTTGATGAATCAAATCACGGGAAACTTCGGCACAAGAGATTCCCTCAAGAAGAAGCACGAAGGAGAAAGCAACAGAAGGCCTGAGAAGATTAAAGTGCACAAAAGGTCTCATTCGAAGGAGAAGATTACTTCTACGGCTATGATGTTAGTTCTGGCTTCTCCAAGTACTTCACCAACTGTTGCACCTCAGCCGGATACTGTCATTCCTCCGTTGAATCCGACAACATTTATCTTCTCTCCTCAGCCACTCCATTTAGCGCCTCTTCCTGAAGAAACGTCGAAGTTGCAGATGACAGAATTTGAAAGAGCTTTGTCTTTGGATGACTCAGAGGATGGCAACCACAATATTGTAGCGGTTTCAGATGGAGAGGAATTTGAGCGGGAGATAGTGGTACACTCGGCAACTTCTCATTCTCCGAGAAGTAATTTCTCAAAATGGTTGACCTCGCAGTTGGTTCCAGAGGCTAGAGAGGAAATCAACTTGGAGGAACACGACTTGCAGCTGCTCTTAAATCTAAGCGGAAAAGACAGAAAACCTAAAGTTGCTAAGGTAACTTCAAGGTTGATCATTGAGGAGTCAGGGCAGAAGTTCGCTGATATGTCAGTTTCGGTAGAAGGGAAGGAGGATGAGCTCACGACAGAAGATATAACAGTAACCAGAGTACCCATTGGTCAAGCCACCACAGAAGGATTGAAGCAGGACACACAAACATTGATAGATGCTCTATTCGTTAGGCTTGACAAAGAAAAGGCGGAGAAAGTTGAACTTCAGAAGCAGGTATCTCAGTTGTGCGAGATCATTGCCAAGGTTCCTAAAGCTTTCACTCAGCCCATTTCAGCACAAAAGCAGGTGAGTGATCATCTGATGCAAGAAATGGAAGATGCAAGTAATGAGGTTAAAGCTATTGACGAATGGAAAAATCTGATCATTCGACAAGCTTTTGTACAACTCGGAGAGGTTCCAGCCCGCCTAAAGGTTATGAAAGATGCATCAGACCAGATGAAGCAACTGGTGACAAACACGATAGATATGAACACAGTTGCTGAGAGTAACCTGAGTACTTTGGCCGAAATAAATAAGCTGACAAGAGAAGTGTTGATTGCGGAACAGATTGTGCCCGATGGATCAGTTGAGAAGGGGAAGCAGCTTGAGTTTGCAGTATCTTTTCGTTTGGAGATTTGCAAAATTATGCTGAAAAGGATGCAGGCACTTGAGAGTATGACATCATCTTTTCCAGACAATCTCATTGCTTTCACTAATGAGGAAGTGGTCGGAAACGTTACTTCATACATGAGGATCATTCCTAGCAAAGTGCCTAATTCCCTAGAAGGATCTCTTCTGATGGTGCAAGGGAGAATTGATGCAGCTGTTAAGCCTTTCACGATGAATTCATCAGTAAGTTGGTGGCACTGCAGTCAATTATTGAGAAGTTCGGGCCTAGCTTGGAGGAGGTGGAAGCATGTATTAGGGTATTGAACGAAGGCTTGCTGCAATTCAGGACAAAAAAGGAAGCCTTGGCTAAGACAGATGGGAAGATGCTGAATTACATGTTCGACAAGTATATTCAGTATCAGAACAAAAAGATGTAGATGTTACAGCTGGCGTGTCTTTCTTTTTCTACTTTTTCTTCTATTTTCCACGTTCCCGGATGTAATTGTAAAACTTTAAAGTTATTGGTTTTGAAACCATTACTTTAAGTTATGTGGAACAATTATATTAGTTAAGTGACAGATGTGTCACTTGACGAGGAATTAGAGGGGGATGATTGTCAGATGTTATCTTTACTTTTTGTTTATGTTTCAGTACAGTTGAGTTTCCCATTTGTACTTTCCCTTCTACATTCTATAAGTAGGAGAAGAACCTTCGAGTTAAGGATCAAAATTTGTAAGCAGCATTCTTGTGTTCCAGACTTTGTGCTAAAACCCCTGATAGCTATATGAAGCAAATGAATACAAAGGAGCAGATTTCCGGAGAACTTTGTGTCGCGGCGCATTTTGTTTCTAGCTTTTGTCTTAGATCTACTTATAAACTTTGTGTTATTTTAGATCTAGATCTGAAGCTACCTTTGCTTATAATTCTGTGTGTTATTATCTACTAGACCCGTCTATGTGCATGTAATCAACTCTGTTATCTATTGATTGGGTTGCACATCTTCCCTATTTCTTTCCTGTGTTTTATTATTCCCTTCCTCTCTAAATATTTCCTTTCTTTAACAATGTCTTACTTGCTGCAAAACTATACAGCTATGGTTCATGAGCTGCATGGTTAAAGTAAAACCCCATATAGGTACTAGCATATTTTAATTGACAAATCTGACATGGGAGCCTCACCGGTAAATGAGGGAGATTTATCTCATGACTGCTTAGGTTTTTAGCTATGTAGAAAATTTAGCCAACTCTTCTGCACAATTCTATTATGCAACCATACTATGAGTCCTGTGAACCCCTCTTTACTCCACGACATTTCCACTCGTTGAGGAACTATACAATCCTAGTCTAAGTTTTCGTGCAATCCCTTGACTAACACAACCTCGTGAAACCCTATGATTGTGCAAAGTAGTCGCACACATTAACATTGGAAGAAAGGTTGGGAGAAATTTGTACATTTGAATGCGCGCCATTGAACATGTAAAATCCATTGCGTAGATGCTTCACGCAGTAAAGATGTGGATAGCAGCACATGCTCCTCACGCACACAAAGATCAAAGGATTTGTGTGAACTTTGCGCGAGCACTGTAAATATTTGTTCTCGTGTCTAAATTGATTGCACACAATTCTATTTATCTCTTCCCATTTTGTATGTGTAAGACATCCTCCAAATTGTACAAGAATTAGTAAGCATGCAAAGGCATCCAGGGATTGTGTAAAACCATTGCACAAAGATAAAAAGAGGCTCTTAAAAAAGTAGTCATCATTGCACAAAGCTAAGCGCACACCTGAGGTGCAAGGCCAAACATGCAACATTGCACGGCGCAAACCAAAGAATGCACTAAATGAAAAATGTTAGGTTCAACTAAAGACAAATCAGATCGCCCACAAATCACTACACTGTAATCACAATTTGTCTGTCAAAAGATCAAAGGATTTAGCTGGTTGTATTTTCCCAAAACACGCCATGTTTGAAAGAACCCAAACCCCTTTTGCCTGAATATTTATTTATAGATTTCTTAGGCTTGGAATTGAATTGATAATATCAAGTGAAACCATGAAACAACATTCTGATACTGTATAAACAAATTAAATAATGCAAACCCTGCAAACCGGGTGAATATAGAAAAGGCGCCTAGGGTTTAAATGGCAGATTTCTTCATAAATAATTCAGCCGTAAATTCAATATTAATTTCTGATGATAAATAATTACGGCAAACACAACTAGAAATCTGCAGATGGAATGGTAACAAATATTGTCCAAAACCCAGCCATAGTTGATTCAAACCAAATCAATTTGATAGATATTTGAAGTTGAAAGATACAACAATATACTAGCATGAAGAATAGCTCAATCTCTACATAAAACAACTGTAGAATAAGTCGCCCCACTCTAGAAGATGTCTGAATGCACACTGCTGCAATTTATTTCTCTTGCTGAAATTGTTGAAATGATAAATAACTTGTGTCAACAATGAAGATCCACGAATGGAAATTTCTCTCACTTCTCCTTGGGTTTCCGTCTGTAAGAGGAATAATCTAGAGGGTTTCCGTCCTTGGATTTTGTCTGTAAAAAGCTCAGAGCTAACTGCCGGGAAGAGAAATAATAATAATCTGCATAGTGCCGACACAAGTCGCACTTTTCCCTTATAGCCAAAAAAAACCCTTCCAAAATGCAAGTCGCAGTTTTTCCAAAGGAGCATAATTAATTTTTAATTAACTTATTCCCTCTCCAAGCAAGTCGCATTTGTTGGCTTATTTAATTTCCCCCCAAAGCAAGTCGCACTTTTTGCCTAGGAAGGTACATTAACTAATTTATTAATTTTTTTACATGTACTTTCCTAAGCTGAAGTCACTTAAAAAGTCTATTAATTCATTATATGAGCTTTAGTGGTACTTTATTTTATTTTTTAAGTATGATATACTAAAATTAATAAACCGAAGTCACCCTTCAAATCACCCTTTGGCCACCGGGTAGACAAAAAGGGCCAAAGGTCTTTGATCGAACTATTCGAGAAAGAGGGACATTACAGTCCTCCCTTCCCGAGATTGCTTGTCCCCAAGCAACTGTAAAGTTGGATGCTGTAATATAGACTCGCCCTCCCATGTGGCATCCTCTATTGCCAACTCTTTCCACCTCACCAGGAACTCCCAAATAACTCTATTCCTCAATCTCCTCTCTCGGCTATCCAAGATCTCCTCTCGCACTAAATCCAACCTCCCTTCCTCATCCAAAGGTGGTAACTCTGCAGAAGAAACAATGCACTGCCCCAAAGCCTTTTTCAAGCAAGATACATGAAAGACATCGTGTAACTTACTCTTAGAAGGTAATTCCAACTCATATGCCACTTCACCAACTCTCCTCAACACCCTGTATGGACCATAGAATCGCTGCTTGAGCTTTTCAGCTCCACTCTTCTTGAGAGTACTCTATCTGTATGGCTGAAGACGTAGAAATACCATGTCTCCTACCTCAAATGCTCTCTCTACCCTGTGCCTATTTGCATACATCTGCTGATTCTGGGCTCGCTGAATATTATCTTTAAGTACCTTAAGGATGTCCTGACTATCCTGTAAACTCTCCTGAGCCTTGGGAGCTCTACTGTCCCCAAATGCCAAATCAACAAAAGATCTCGCATCATATTCATACAATGCTTGGAATGGAGTCATACTAATAGACATATGGTAAGTGGTGTTATAACAATACTCACATAAATATAGCAACTTTACCCATGCCTTCTGCTGTCCTGCAACATAGTTACGTAGATAACCCTCTATCCACTTGTTCACAATCTCTGTTTGCCCATCAGTCTGAGGGTGATAACTAGTGCTCAGAGTCAGCTCAGTGTGAACCAAACGGAAAAGTTCCTGCCAAAATATGCTCATAAACTTGTTATCCCGATCACTGACAATGTTCTTCGGAAGTCCATGCAACCTGAATACCTGACGGAAGAACAAATCAGCCACATGAGGTGACTTAAAGCTGGCAGGGACAGCAAATATGTGTGCATATTTTGTCAACCGATCAACTACCGGATAAATACGATCATTCCCTTGCACCACTGGAAGACCTGTAATGAAATCCATTGAAATACTTTCCCACTTTTGCTTCGGAATCGACAATGGCTGTAACAAACCTGCTGGAAAGTATGCTCTAACTTGTTCTGCTGACAAGTCATACACTCACGGACATGGCGCAAGACATCATCTTTAAGACCCTTCCAAGAGAATCTCTCTCTAGTTTGCTTGTATGTTTTAAAATATCTCGGATGTCCTGCAAGTGGTGCATCATGGAAAGCACGCATAATCTTCTCCTTAAGCTCAGATTCAGGAACTAGGTAAATTCTTCCCTTACATAGAATCAAATCAGCTAGTACCTTATATCAGCCATCCTAAATTTTTCCATCCATAATGTCACATGCCCAAGTATTTTTTGAATACTCAATTAACAATTGAGATTTCCAATCTGCTGGAATCTCGCTCAAAGAAGATAGGGCAGCGAGATGGGGTTTCGTGGAAAGTGCATCAGCCACTACATTCTTCGTCCCCTTGACATACTCAATGTCAAAATCATATGCTTGGATTTTGCTAACCCATTTTTGTTGCCTCTCATTGAGATCCTTTTGTTCCAAGAAATATTTCAAGCTGTTGTGGTCGGTTCTTACCACGAATTTCCCACCCTCTAAATACTGTCTGAACTTTGCCAAAGCATGCATAATGGCAAGCATCTCCTTATCATAGGTGGAATACAATCTCTCATTATCTCTTAACTTCCTACTCTCGTAGGCAATAGGATGGTGATCCTACATAAGAACTGCACCAATCCCCAATCTCAAAGCATCACACTCCAAAATGAAAGGTCGCGAGAAATCTGGAAGAGCCAAAACTGGACAAGTGCCCATAGTTACCTTGAGCCTCTCAAATATTACCTGCGCCTCATCTGTCCATCTGAATGCCCCCTTCCGTGTAAGATCTGTCAATGGAGCTACCAGCTGAGATTAGCCCTTCATGAACCTCCTGTAATAACCACATAACCCGAAGAATCCACGCAAGTCAAAGATGTTCCTGGGTGGTTGCCAATCCTGCATTCCCTGTATCTTCTCCTGATGAACGTTGACCCCATTGGCCCCAATGATGTGTCCTAGATACAATATCTCAGTAAGTCCAAATTTGCATTTGGACATCTTAGCAAATAAAGACTGAGTCTCCATTATGCTAAGTACCTCATCAAGATGCTTGAAATGCTCATCCCATGTCATGCTATATATCAGAATATCATCAAAAAAGACCAACACAAACTTCCTCAACTGGCGGTTGAAGAGATGGTTCATAGATGACTGAAATGTAGCAGGTGCATTGGTGAGTCCAAATGGCATCACCAAGAACTCATAGTGCCCGTAGTGACACCTGAAGGCTGTCTTGTGAATGTCCTCATCCCGAACGTGAATCTGATAGTACCCTGATTGAAGATCAATCTTCGAAAAATAGATTGCTCCATGCAACTCGTCTAAAAGCTCATCTATGCCAGGAATGGGATATACCTGTTCTTTATGGTTTTCTTGTTTAGTGCACGGTAGTCGATGCACATCCTCATGTTCCCATCCTTCTTCACCAAAACAACTGAAGAAGCAAAGGGACTAGAACTAGGGCGGATGTGTCCCATCTCCAAGAGCTCTCTAATGGCCTTTTGTATCTCATCCTTATATGTCTTAGGATGGCGATAAGGCGTAGTCATCACAGGTTTAACACCCTCCTCAAGCTCTATAACATGCTCAAACCCTCTATTTGGTGGTTTACTTGGAGGAATGTCACCAAACACTGGGTCGTGCTTATCCAATATGAACTGGATATCTATATGAAAGGGTTGCTCACTATCTGAAGAAGGTTTGGATGAAATGAAACATTGGGCTACCCATGCAACCTCTCCATGCTTGACTATAGATTCCATCGTGCATGTTGAAACAACTCTAGGCCCACCGTCAGAAAGAGCCCTAAGCACAATCTTCTTCCTATCCACCATGAACTCCAATTCCATCCTTCGGAAGTCTTGCTCATACCTGCCAAGGGACTGCAACCACTGAATACCCAAAACTGTATCAATCTCACCCAGTCCAATAACATAGAAGTCATCGGTCAATGTGTAGTGCCCCATCTAAATACTAAGCCGCGGAATTCTCTTAGTGCAACTAATAGCAAACCCATCTGCTACTCGTACACTAAACCCCTCAAAATCCTCAACCTGTAATCCTCGCTTCGCAACCAACCCCTCATCAATGAAGTTGTGCGTAGCTCCACTGTCAACCAAACAAATAATCCGCTATCCCTTAAGCACTCCCTTCAGCCGAAAGGGATGATACTTAGGAACTCTTGAGAGTGTAGCAATAGTGACATCAGATGAATCTAATGCCTCAGCCTCGCCAAGCTCTACTTGGGGCTGCTCCCCCTGTGCATCATGGCCACTGCCCTCATCTCTGCATCTGTATCTGGTGAGTGATCATCATGCTCATCTGAAATCTCCTCAATGAGACGCACCTTGCCTTTACCAAGGCAATGATGTCTAGGCACCCAATGATATTTGCATTGAAAGCAAAGCTTCTTCCTTCTCAACTTATTACGAGACTCCTTATCCACCTTAGGAGGTGGTGCACTCTTCTGCTGAATGGTAGAGCACTGAAAGGGCTTGGACCCCGTGGGAAACTTCTTATTGGGCTGATAAGAAGTGGGGGAAGTGTCCAAGTCCAATGCCGTCTGGATGGCCTCATGCAATGTCCTAGGCTTAAGAGCCTTGACCAATCCTCTCATCCTGTCATGAAGGCCCTCTATGAATAACATCACTACCCTCTTCTCAGGCATCTCTGGAACCATGACTGCTATAGGCTGAAATTCGTTGATGTATGAATCAATGTGTCCACTCTGTCGGAGCTGTGCCAAGTCCCTGTAATAGAGCTCCACATCCTTGCGATCAAATCTTGCTGAAGTCCCTGTATGACTGCAAAAGCTCATGATTCTGTGTAACTAATCCATGGTGCCACCGATCATAAGCCACTCCCTCAAGGTGTAAAGTAGCAAATTGTACAACCTCCTGTTCCCTTATGGGTTTGAGGGTAAGATAGGTGATGAGCTTGTGAATCCAAGCCCTGGCACTGATCTTTCCACTACCATCAAAAGTGGAGAAAGTTACCTTATTGGTAACCTGCTGCAATTCCCTGTTCTGCTGCGCTCTAGGCCTCCTATCCTATCCAGCCCTCATGCTATCTCTCCTCTGAGCACAATACTGCGGGAGGGGAAATATGTCCCTCACATGTTGTGGCAAACTCCACTCATCACTGACTGCCATAATAGTATCTGGAAAAGCTACTTCTTCCGGCCGCACCTCAATCTCTGGTGGGTCATCTCTAGGCAGGAAGTTAGGTTGCATAGGCCTATCTGCAGTCCACGTAGCCCTCCTCTCATCTGTATGAGTGTGCCTCCGCTCACGGCGTGGTGATTCCCTAACACTCCCGATCTCTGGAGGCGATCTACTATGATCCCTGTAACCACTGACAACTGATACAGATTTATCCCTCCTGTCGTGTCTGTCCCGTGGCCTATCTAGTGCCAACCTGCCCAAGGTAGAGCCCATGCGCTTCATAGTCTGTAACAACTGCCTTTGAGTGGCTGCCATATCCCAAATGAAATCCCTATCTAGATCTGTAGGCTCCTCCCTAGGAGGACTCTTTGGTCTATCACCCATAAAATCCATTCTGTCACCTCCTACAATACCAGCTCTGAGTCGTGCCCGCCTGTGGGTGTAGTATCTGTGTGAACCAACCTCTCTATGCTGCATTCAAAGCTGATTTCTGTTTTAATATACTCTTTGATTCCTTCCCACACAAGTTGGGAGGATACACTGCTCTGATACCACTGAAAGATTCCCAAACCCCTTTTGCCTGAATAATTATTTATTTATTTATTTATAGATTGCTCAGGCTTGGAACTGAACTGATAATATCAAGCGAAACCATGGAACAACATTCTGATACTGCATAAACAAATTAAATAATGTAAACCCTGCAAACCGGGTGAATATAGAAAAGGCGCCTAGGGTTTAAATGGCAAATTTCTTCATAAATAATTCAGCTGTAAATTCAATATTAATTTCTGATGATAAATACTTACGGCAAACACAACTATAAATCTGCAGATGGAATGGTAACAAATATTGTCTAAAACCCAGCCATAGTTGATTCAAACCAAATCGATTTGATAGATATTTGAAGCTGAAAGATACAACAATATACTAGCATGAAGAATACCTCAATCTCTGCATAAAACAAATGTAGAATAAGTCGCCCCACTCTAGATGTTTGAATGCACACTGCTGCAATTTATTTCTCTTTCTGAAACTGCTGAAATGATAAATAACTTGTGTCAACAATGAAGATCCCTGAATGGAAACTTCTTTCACTTCGCCTGGGGTTTCTGTCCGTAAGAGGAATAATTCAAAGGGTTTCTGTCCTTGGATTTTGTTTGCAAAAAGCTCAGAGCTAACTGCCGGGAAGAGAAATAATAATAATCTGCATAGTGCCGGCACAAGTCACACTTTTCCCTTATAGCCAAAAAAACGCTTCCAAAATGCAAGTCGCACTTTTTCCAAAGGAGCATAATTAATTTTTAATTAACTTATTCCCTCTCCAAGCAAGTCACATTTTTTGGCTTATTTAATTTCCCCCCAAAGCAAGTTGCACTTTTTGCCTAGGAAAGTACATTAAATAATTTATTAATTTTTTTACATGTACTTTCCTAAGTCTAAGTGACTTGAAAAGTCTATTAATTCATTATATGAGCTTTAGTGGTACTTTATTTTATTTTTTAAGCACGATATAATAAAATTAATAAACCGAAGTCACCCTCGAAATCACCCTTTGGCCGTCGGGTAGACAAAAAGGGCCAAAGGTCTTTGATCGAACTATTCGAGAAAGAGGGACATTACAATGTTAGAGACAGACTGCTGACTTAAATGAAGAATTTTATGTATGCAACCATGCATGCCACCTTGCATTGGAATTTGGAAGTCTGAGCATATCATATCCAGTGTAATGTCCCTTTAGGGCATAAAGTAAAGAAACGTGGATTTCCTAGAAAACCCTTATGACAAACATGTAATAATCTGAATTTTCTTTAAACCCTCATGGACAAAAATACAGCAGTCTGAGTTCTTCCTTTTATTAATGAAATGTCAACAATTAGAGATACCCACAAGGGGCAAAGCCTTTAGAAATCCACTTGGCACATGAATATAGAACAAATTAATTTTTACAATTAGCAGATCAATATATTTCAGAACTGAAATTAAAGAAGATCACAACTGACCGTTTGGTGCCAAATTCTGAAGAATGGAAGGCTCCTACTGACTGTAAATGGGGATTTATCACAGAAAATGGATCTTTTCAAACCCTAACCTCAAACACACTGTTAGAAATAGCTGTAACAGCCCTCTATGGGGGGTCGCCCAGCCCTAAAAAGTGTCTTCCAACCCTAGGGAGGGTCCAAAATGTGATAACAATGCTCCCCAATTCAAACCGCAACTGAATATTCGATGCCCTAGCTGTAAATATTCTGAAATCTGATCTCTTGTGGATGCCCTAGCTGCCAATTGTTGAAAAATTGTCTTGAAACTGTGCCCTAGCTTGTCCAAAATGAAATAAACTGAAAATCCTTGTTTATAGCTCAATTGCAACCCCCCGTGATAGAGTTACCTCAAAGGATCCAAGAGTTTTCGTCCTCTTAACCTTGCAACAATGAAGGGTTTTCGTCCTCCTTGCAGATGGTAGTTGGATCAACAGTTCAAAATCTCATTGACAAAATATAATGTATGCAAAGATGATTGCAAATGAACCCCCTCACCTCCTTTTTTACTTTTCTGCCTCTGCTATCTAAGTGGGGCGCTCCATGTGGGACTTTTGCACTTTAATTAAGAAAGTGACTTCTTGTTTTCTATGTTAGCGTTAAGTCACTTTAAATAGGAAGTCCCCTTTATTTTAATAACTATAACATAAGTGGCCTTTATTACTTTTTAGCTAACTTGGTTATATTGCTACCTTATTTTCCTTTTCTCCACTCCTTTAGCCTGCGAGAAATAATTGGATAGGCTAAGGGTCTTCTATCGACATTAATTCCAAGAAAGGGAGATCACATTTAGGCTCATTCGGAGCCTTAACAACATTTAATGAAGATCTTCCTCCATGCAAAGAATATCTTGACATGTCAAACACTTCTAGAAGGGCAACTTAGCATTCAATCTGATCGAACTATGCATCTGCCCTATAATTAATTTGTCAAATCTAGGCCATGATAGAGCCTACTGTCACTAATGCTTGTAACAATGTTCATTGCTTGAGTTTTCTTATAAATACCCAGACCGAACTCTTTGTAAAGGTCATGGAATTTGGAATAGAAAAGCTTCTGAGAATTTTTATGCATTTGCCTTATTTGTGGCTAAGTTAGCAATTGTATATGCTTTGTTTTAGTTTGAATGAAAGTTAAAGGTTCCACCTTGTTTATTGATTGCAATATCATCTGATTCATCGATTAGAAAGTCAGAGCATGCTTTTTGCACATACAATGGTGTTGTGCTCAACTCTTGGTGGTTTAGTCCTTCCCTCAGACTCTTGCACCTGCCTGTGTCTTGACCAAGTGTATACTGGTCTGAGCTCGGGCATGGTTTTGATGGATCTTTGTGTTCAAGTGAGCTGGAGCTTCTGTTGCAAATTTTCTGCTTATTTCTCTTTTCTCCCTACCCTTCTCCTCTTTTGCATTTTTTTATAACTCGGTTAGAAGTTGTTAGATTAGGTCTTAAAGCTTGTAATCTGCATATGAAGCTCATTTTATATATTACAAGTGATACTCGTAGCTGAATGTTTATGTTGATGGCTTCCGCACACTGATTAGGCTATGAATTAATGTTAATCAGTTGTTCTTTGCTTGCAACATCCTTTAAACTGATTGATTCCTAAGCCATAGTCACCTTTGGTTAGGCACAAACCAACAAACATCCTTGATAAATCCTAACACCACCAACCGCCTTGGAGCTATTCGCAACAAATCTTATGGCCACCAAGACCTGGTGTAATTGAACATTGGGGAGATCTCCGCACGCGTAATCCATTGCGCATTTGCATCCCTTGTGCGCGCCCTCCTTTCAAGAGAGGCAGAGTCTTGCTCATTTGTGTGGAGCTCTGTCTAGGTTTACTTTGCGTGTGCGCACCCCCTGCTTCATTCCCTGCATCAACGCATTTGGTGCTAGGAGGAGGATATAGGTGTGTCACTTGTGGAGATCAACAAATCTAATCATTTTGATGTGCTATTTGAAGGAGTGTAGCATCTATAAAAGGGTCACAATTTCTATATTCTTTCACACGTGAGACATAAACTAGCTGGAAACTGCTTCCTTCATGTTGGAAAGGCCTCAAAACAGATGGAAAAAGCCTATGATGTTTTTGTTTTTGGGAACAGATCAAGACTCAAGAATGCTTCTAGAAGTTTCCTAGGCATTTCTAGGGAGTTTTGGTACAAGAATTTCCTCTTGGAGTTAATGGTAGCTCATCTTCAATGCACGATGTTTATACTCTAATTTGATGGTTGAAGAAGTTATTTAACCAGGAAAATTGGCACTAACTTTAATTTGGTCTTAATAAACGACCAAAGTTATTGAAACACAAGACTCTCACCGTAAGTAACCATGGTGCCAATTTCACCAGCACAGTACCACAGCACCATGTTGCCATGTCTATGAAAATGATCATACAACTCCAGGTCTCGATTTTCTTGCTAGTACATTAAACAACAGGTGGCTAACAGATGATTCTATCCCTTTACCAAATGATGCTTTGCAAAGGAACTGTTCACATCTCAAAGCCCTTGGTATTGATATGGCGTAAGTCAAAGCCACTTAAGCCTGTATTTAAAGAATTAACCAATCAAATGAATGATAAGTATTGCAAGATCAAACACAGAATTTGAAAAGATGTAGTGCATTAACTATATTTTTAAGGGTTTGTGTCTCTTTCAACCACGACCTTTGCAGTAAGGATCTGTCCCTTTCATTGAATAGATCATTCTGTTCATTGCCACATAGAACAGCTGTGTTATAATGGACAAAACAGCATATCAAAATTCATAGTGAGTATTTGCATTGACAAAGTGCATGCATATATAAAAACATGTCTTCCATTGGGATTACTCATCTCTTATTAATCTTCCACTAGGATTACTTATTAATGCTGTCCCAATCATGCTATGACCCATCAGGTCAAGCTATACTAAATTCTTATGTTCACTAATATATAAATGAGATATTCCCATAGCTCAAATTCAATAGACTAAACTGAGACATGAAAAGTGGTATACATTACAAGAACATGGTAGGGACAACTAATAACATGTTGCTAATTTATATAGCCACAATATATTCTATGTGTGTATACTTTAAAATCACCAACAACCAAGAAATTCCATGCATATAAAAGTGAGAATTCAGGGTTTTTAATTGGTCTCGGGGCATGGAAAATATGATCAAACAACCTTCAAGCCCTTAACTGTATACACCTGATTTTTCACTTTTATTGACTTTTTGTCTTTGTAGACACTATTGGCACATGGGCTTCCCTAGAGCGATATTCTTAGGAATATTGCCAGGAGTGGGGATAACTAGAAATGGCTACATTGGGCTGTTTAGAAATGGTTTTTATGAGAGGACTTTGATGTTTAGTCTATGATACGACACCTTAGATGCTTTTTATACCTTTAGAGTTCTCTATTATAGTGTCCCCACAACGTCACCTTACTATCTTTTTTATAGTTGCTTCTATATCTACTTACAGCACACATGCTTTTTTCATGTCACTTTTCAACAGTGCCAAAGTCTTCCTCCATTACTCGAGACTTCCCTTAGGACCCCCTTGAATAAGCATTTCATAGAACCGACAATATCGACCATGGTCGACACTTATTGGCTTTCAGTTTTTAACAAATGACTAGTGTAGGGTTCTTTAAGATCAGAATCTACTGTCCCATGGTAGTAGAGGAGTACAATACTTAACATTTATGATTGTTATCTCTACTGCAAGGGTGTCAGTGCTCTATTCCATCAAAGAGATCAGTTGAATCCAGGTGTTAGTACTGTGTGCTCTGAGATAAGAACTGTTCTAAGGGGCTCCATAAGGTCTATAAGAACGACTTGAAGTTATGGATACTGTGGATTGCTTGCCTGGTCAGCCATAAACTAGTGGAGCAGGATTATCGTGGCCGCAGAGGACGAGTTTGAACAGTATTCTTTGGATGATGGCCATCACCCCAAGGTTCAATAGATATTTTACCTCATAGCTATTCCTTTAGTGCTTGAGTAGAATAGCATATTCATACTCTTGATACACAAGCATGAATATTCTTCTTGTCAACTTCATGCATGGCCTATGACGGGGAAGCAATCTCATGACCTCTATACATGCATCTGTCATGTTATTGTTGCGACTGTTTCAGGTCTTCCTTCTTGGGTGACTTTAATGCACATACTAGCAAGCACTCCAGGTTCCCCTACACGACAGGATTGATGCTGTGATTTGTACATACGAGGTGGACCTTGATTTAGTTAGCTTTCAGTGGGATTCACAGGATATGGCAGGAACAAATTTAAGGCTTATAGCGTGCTGGAATGGACCTTCTACTGATTTGGGTATCTCAAGCATCTGTAAGCAGTTCTTCTAATTGGATAATTATTGTTGGTGATTCCCTTTCTCTTGCTTCTTCACATGCAGACCTGTATAGTCAGAGGAGCTAGTGTGGTGGACTACATCATAACCTCATTTTTCAATTTGATTCCCTAAAATTTACCAGTTGTAAAACCCCAAATTCCCCTAATGCTGACCATGCGATCCTTGGTCCTTCTCCTTGCATAGTTGACCCCCCAAAGTCCCTGTCCCCACCCCATGCCCCTTCCTAGTTGATCATTTAAAAAGTGATCGACTTTGGTAAATGATGCTTGCAAACTTTTCTTTGAATGTTCCATCGTGTCCAACTTAGTTCTCCCTATAGAATTGGAAAATCGTTGTTGGTTACAGGTGGCCCTCACGAATTGATTTTTCTTTAGAGTTTCCTCAAAAGACATTCGTCATGTCTTCTACTGGTGTTAATTCCCCTTCTTCACTCCCATGGTCCCTTATAAGCGGACCTGCCCCATGAAAGAATGGTACAATGAAAGAAAGCAAAGACCCTTCACCGTTAGCTTCAATTTTCGTTAAAACTACGCTCTCAATTACAATAGGACAGTGCTAGGGTCAATTCCAAATACCCTAGGTCTCCTTGACCACAAGCAAGCGCAACTTTAGTTCTCAAAACATGCTTAGAGCTCTGTGCAGTTTCCTGGGCCATAGGGGACCCAGTTGGAAACGTTTCTAAGGTGAAAGTATGGCTTGTACCCTAGAACATTCCCCTAAAACCCAAGGTTGACTGAACCTTTGGAGGTAGATGATAAATACTAGAAAGAATTCCACCCTTATATCGACATGTTCGTGAGCCAGCCCCAGATCCAGGATAATGTGTCCACTCAAAAGTACCTGTCAGCAGTTAAAATAACATGGGATAGTGCAAGTAAATACATGTTGATGGGGCATGGAATAGACAGCAATGCTGTAGACTGAGGAGTGCATACTGACAAATGACAATTCAATGTACAATCAATGTTTTAATGACAGCTCTAAATAGCTTTTTAGTGAAACTAAATTTTCATATTCACATGGTTTGTCACAAGCTATCCGATACTAATGGTCGCACCATATGTTTAAAATTATAAATATTTAATAGGAAGTCCCACTTCCGACTTGAACTATCAAGGCGATCAGGGTTGGACAACAGCAAGGGTGTCCAAATCATATGCCACGGTCCTCCACATCCATATAATTAACATAATTGTGGAGCAGTAGAAATGCATGTTACGGGGGCCTATGCATCTTTTGGATCTGATTGCTCTAAACTAATTGACCATATCCTCATGAAGTAGAAATAATATTGATGAGGCACTCTGCATTTTGCTATTCTAGGGTTTATTTCACAAAATGCTATTCGTCCATTATTCGTATATAGCCATTGACTTGGTGCCACGAGATAGGTCTTGTTCGTAGACTTAGAGACATTTGTAAAATATGACACTCTTCTTTGCCGCCATTATGCACCAAATGTGCATGCATGTTGGGCCGCCTTCACAGAGCTGCCAGTATACTTCACATTTCATGTTAGGATGCACTTACCATCATTAAGTAGGAAGCTGTTCTCTCATGGCCTACCTTGTTTGGTATTTATATTGATGACTTGGCAGTCAACTGTCTCCTTAAGCCACCACTATTGATTAGGGGTACTGGTTGTCCTATATTCACCAAGTGCTTATCTACATTCTCCAGGTTTCGTTGTTGCATATTGTCCTCCTTGCAGCTACTGTTAGAGGGTCTCTAATGAATGGATACCTTTGGCCGAGCTGCTTACAAAATTAGCACGGGAATTTTAACAGAAATCAATTTCAGCAACAACTGACACTGTAACCTTATTCAGAAACCAAGATTACATCAACTGAAGACTGGATTGACAATGACTTCTGATCTTACACAATTACAACACTATAGCCCACGTGCTTACAGATACTCGAGATCACTGCAGTGTTTCCTACACTTGACTGGGAATCCCAGTAACCTAGGCCTCAGATCTGCACACATATCAAAGATGTAGTACTTCTTGCAACCACATACTCAGACAAGGGGTATATCTCTTTGGCTATCTTGGAGATCGACAGTGCCTTCTGCCACCAGGGGTCCAGGACATGTGGTTCGATAGATGTCTCGCATGGATTTCCTTGTGAGTAACACAGCTACCTATATGATATCTGAGGTTTGGGGCCATCCCAGTTTGACTCTGATTGGGCCACTATTGAGCGTGTCCAGATTCTCATGCTTAGACACATCATCGGGTGCAAAGAGACAGTTCCACACTATATCCTCCTGGCTGAGTTCGGGTCTCGCCCCTTTAGACTGGAGACTATCTTTAGCCTTGTTTTGCTTTTGCATCGCGTTTGGCGACTTTTAGCTTCTTCTCCATAGGCAGGGATATGTATCTCTACCTTGCCTACTGTTCCTTCGAAGCTATTGCTCTTTCTGACCATAGTGGCCGCTCTCGCTGCTGGTACGCCAGAGTCTCATCGTCTTCTTGGCTTCGTTCGGGATTCAGTTGGACCGCCTCCCGCCATAGAGGTACTTCCATGGATGCTCCTGCCCATCTCCTACCGAGTAAATAGGATTTGCACAAAATTATCATAGACGACATCTATAGGCAGTTCATCCCAGCACACTTGGATCAACCCTTCGGGGTTGATACGCCTCAAGATGACCTTCTATGCTGCACATTTCCTTGAGGTCAACGATGGGACTTATTAGCCGAGCCCACGTATATATCCCCCGACACTAGGTTGTAGGCACTCCGCATACCCCTTGGCCAGTTCAGAGTGGGTTCTCATAGACTTCGGGTTTAGGACCATTGGATGGACCACTCGGAAAGGATTTGCCAACTTTGTTCTCTCCAGGAGGTCGAGACGGAGGAACACTTCATTTTCAGGTGCCCCATCTACTACGAGATCAGAGGGAGATTCCATTGCCTTTTCCGAGAGCATCCGTCTTTTACAACATTCTTTAGGTATCGTGATCAACAGATGTCTTGCCCTCTATCTACAGGAGGCTCTCCGACTTCGGAATGAGTCCCTTTAGCCCCCTCTTAGACAGGTTGCTACTTGAAAAATCACATCTTTCTTTACGAGTCCTCTCACCCGAGAGGGGCACCAAGAGGCACCTCGACACACCAGTATGGACTCTCAGATTAGATCCGTCAGGACCCGGGATGCCACCTCCCAGTCCAGGGGCTTTCATGATTCACACTCAGTTAGCCCCTCCGCCCCCCCCTCCCCCATGTACCACTGATCAGCCAAGAGAGATACAAAGGATTGGTCCTGCCCGTCCTTCTCCTAGACACCAACATTCCAGACTCTCCGTGGGTTCAGCTACAAGACACAGGCATATCGCCAACTACTTCCACTCGGTCTCGGCTGCTAGGTGACAGCATGTCAGAGATTGGGCTTCCTCCCCCCTCCCTCTTCTTCAGCTCCGCCCTTCTGCACTCTTGTTTCCGTTGTAGCCCATTGCTTCTCATTCTTCTTTCTTTTCTCTTCTCTCTCTTTTCTTGTTGTTCGGGGGACCCTTTCTGGTCTTCCTTGTTGGCTCTTCTTGGCATTGTACTGTATAGTCCCATTGACCTACTTTCGTGGTCACTCGTTGGGCACTAATATAATTCTCTTATCTTATCTTATCTTACTTATCTTTTGGAGTCTACACTTTAAGAGCATTGGGTACTTAGGATTACCAAGCATAGGAGTTGCACTTACTATGGTATGCCTAGCCATTGGAGCCTTGAACAAATGGCTCATCTAGGTCTTCTCTTATTCGTTTGTGATCCCCCACATCAACTTTTTCATAAGGTACTGTTAATCATGGCAGGAAGTTAATGTGCCAATGATGTCTGCAATTAGGTAAGTATTTCTAACCTCTTATTTCCTTTATGTAATTTCAGATTTGATTAGATTTTTGATTGGTCATGTATGGATTAGTGTAGAGTATCATATTCTTAATCGATTGCGTTATTCATCTATCAGTTCTTACTTTACAATCTGCCCCTTTGGGGTCTACAATCCTTTACAACCTATTGATCCTTACAATGCATGCTTATAACCCTAGTATACAAATCTCTATCTTGTTACAAACTTGTTATAATAAATCTATGAACAGGCCCTAGTTAGATGTTGCTCCTCTATCTTAGACTGAAGATTTGGAACCCTATATTTTTCATAGAGTGTGGACTATTGCCTTCCTAGATCTACGTCTTAAACGACCTACAACCCTATTGTGTGCATCTTTAGTATGACTCTTTTCATTATCCTAGTCTATAGTACCCAAAGACAGGATATTCTATTTGGCCATTCTTTATTTGCGTACACTCTAATGAACCTGATGCGAACCTTAGTCTCACTTCCGATTGAGTCTTCTTCATGTTTTACTTTCATTAGCTTATCCTAAAATCTTCCTAAATTCTTTCTCAGTCTTTCCTAATATCTTCCGAAATCTTTTTTAATCTTTCCTAAATCATTCTTAATCTTTCCTAAAGTCTTCCAAGATGAATCATCTCTTCAACTGTCAAAATACCCAATAGAGTTTCGATTCCCAAATCAACAATTGGGATTCCTCGCTTAAACCAACCTCCTACTATGATTGCAACATGGCGCCACTAATGACATAAAGATAGGCCAAGCTGCAAACAATAGAAGGAACACTAGATCTACTACCAACAATCTCCAAATCGAGCAAGAGGAGGAAGACACTAAATACATCTATGCTCCTAATATGCTAGCATTTATCACGGGTTACCCCGATTTAGTAGGGCAACCTCCCAAACTCATTTGAGTACATATGGAGAAATATTACTTTGCTTGGAGCAACTGTTCTAACTCCACTTCCTCTCAGCCAATGGGTGCTACCAATAGACTTCCATAAACCAATCCTCTTCAAAATCCTCTCCTTAAAATCCTCTTCAAAATCCTCCTCAAAATCCTTCTAATAATGATCCAACTCAACTCATTTAACCAAATGAGTCAGTAGCAAGCTAATGCTAACAACCAATTTCTTCAAATGACTGTGAACCTTGCTCACATGTAGAATAAACGTCAACAAATTCAATGGGGTATGCATAATCAGTGTCCTCCCGTACCTCCTCTTGTAGCTCCCAATGGGACTCCAATTCTACAACCTCACATAGCCAAAAAGGTGCTTGATTCTATTCATAAGGAACTTTTGGCTCCCTTATAGCTGTTATGGATATCAAAGGTATCACCCCTTATTTTACTTATAAGGGGTCATTAAGGCGTTTGGAAATGTCTACAAGGATTGGATCAAAGATACTCTTGCAGGAAATGCTTTACGTGGTACCATACTCTTCCAACTAACTCCATCGTTGAACTTGAGGGACTAGTAAATCTACTACTCAAGGAATTTCATTCTCAAGATCTACCTAAGAACAATTCGAACATCTTTGTCATTTGTAAATAGGGTGAGACTAAAATTTCCCAATCCTTCATTAAGTGATGGAAAACCCTTTGTAACATAATTGATCAATCCTTTCCAGATGACACTCTTCTTCACATGTTCCTAGGCGCCCTAGAACCTCAACTTCAATACAAGGTTAGGTCCTTTTCTTCTATCACTTTGGAGGATGCGATCGAGTAGGCTAAGAGGCAAGACTATCTTATCCACATGTTTGAGAAACCTCAAATAAGACATTCTCACCCCTAATCTTAGGCTTAGAAGAACCTCATCATTTTAACAAGACATCGAAATTTCAATGTTATGAATACAATCTTAGAATCTCTTAATGCTAGCAACACATTCCAAAAGACTATCAATAATATTGATTCATCCCCTCCTAAATCCAATGGAGGAAACCGTTCTTATCTATATTCTTCCTCCCATCAAACTGTTTCCAGGGAAGGGTTGAGGCAACATCTCCCCAGACCTTATCAAATACCTGTAGATACTTATCACCCAATGCCCCCATGGTACAATGATAAACTCTTTTGTTGGTGGCATGCCAATTGGGGCCATTCACATGAAAATTGTTAAATTTCCACGTTTTCGTCTATATTTTATTGCTTGGTGCCAACTTCAATCGTGATGGTATGGCCCGCAAGAGACTTGAGGAAGCCATTTCATCCTGTCAACACGCTCAAAGGTGCGACTGTCACGATGCCATAAATCAAGCTAGCAAACAACTTAAAGTCTATACCGATCCCTTGACGAACCATATTAAGGTTGAGGCAACTCTTCAACCAAACAATGAGAAGCAACAAGCTTCTTCTTCCACCAACACTATAGAAACAAATTATAATCCCAACATAGATCCTGTTGAGAGTGTGGCTGACATGAATGGCATGAGACGTGTAATTGCCACTATCAATACTATACTTTGCTCCTCATTATCAAGCATACATGACTATTTAGGCCTACCCTATTTGTCAAACTTTTCGAGAATCATCTTTGCAAAATCAAAAATTCTGAAAAATCTTCTTCAAGTCAACACCATTGCATGTCTAGAACCAACAAGGACGATGCCCTCTATCTCTGATTTTGTTATCTCCGCCACCATTAGCCACCTTGAATCAGTAGGGTTAATACTGTCTTTGTCATAGTTCGCATACTTGGTACTCGACAAACCAAAAAAATTGACTTGGCAAATAGTCGACAATACTTGGCTAATACTCAACAACTTAAAATTACGTAAATTTCTTTAAAAACAATTGTTTAATGCAAAATATAATTATAAAATGTATTGAATGAGTTTGTGAAATGTTGGGAAAATGTTTTCTATTAGATTTGAATACATAGAGTACAAAATTACATCATCATGTGAATACGACCACCAATCGATAAGTCTTATGAATTTATGATGATTGTCATTGAAAATCATCATCATAAATTGCATATCTATGCAAGTTATAAATTACAATAATTACAATTACCTCTTCCTCGTTCCACTATAAAATTGCGGCAAGGGTTTAGTGACTACTAGTTTTGGCATTCAGTTGCGTCTTCTCGCTCCTCCTAGAAGTTTGGAATTGTGACTCCATCCTAGTATTAGATGGCAATGACTCTTCTATTGCATGTTCGACATCATCTACAAGGATGTTGTCCAATCCAATTTCAGCTACTTCTGTTTCACCCTCAATAGCTTCCCTCTAAAAAACAACAATCTCGTCTTTTGCAAACATGGGGATCTCCTCTTCTTGCGTAATCCATTCACTATATGGATCAAACTCATCTAAATTAATAGGCTTTTGTGATGTGCCCTTCACCTTTCTTATGTGAAGCCAAAAATTGTATTGCACAAAATTTAGGTCATTGAGTCAACTTGTTGCACTTCTTTATGTGAATGGCCTCAAAATTTTTTTAGTTGCACTTACATCCGAAAGGCTACAAGGTTGGATAAATTTTGGAGGGCTAGCTTTTGAAGATTTGGGGTTTTTTCACCCTAATTTTCCCACAAAGAACCTTCAAACAAGATATTTAAAAGTTTGTAAGTAATTAATAATTGTAAAATTGTAAATTGTAAGATATAAGTACTCTAATTTTTGTTACTTGGTGGTTGGGTGGATCTCCCTGCGATAGCTAACACCGAAGAAATGAGTCTCTCCCTAGCTTGCTTCCAATTTTGTAATTATAAAATAACGAGGTTCCTCACCTCAACCTCAGGTGTCATTCTCTCAATGCATGTTGAGATGCCTTCCATAACCTTCTCGTTAACATTTGTGAAGCCATCAGATAAGAAAAACATGGGGTTGAGGTAGTACCCTGCTGCATGAATGGGTTGATGGAGTTGATTGTTTCACATCTGATCATGTAGCTCTCAAAAGCGACCAAATCTGACTATAGCCCCATCCATTGCCTTTTTAAATGTATCCCCTTGGGTTTTGCTCCCCTTCCACCAAACGAAAAACCCTCACCAAAGCCTTTGACACCTACAAACAAATTAAACTTTAAAGTTACAAACTTACAATTAAATTAAATAACAATACATGTAAAAAATGAAAATAAAGGAATCGGCTTGAAATTTTAATTGAACTTTTAAGTTACCTTAATGATCTTTGTAGCTCTCTTTGCAAAAACATCATCAAAAATTGTCTTTGTGGTCCTCTCTCCATTGGCTTTCTCTGAATATGGTGGGTCTAGCCATGGTTGACTTAGTAACATTTGTTTCAACCGTGTCAAAAAATTACAAATACTTTGTAACATTAGGAAGCTAGTTGCGAACATTGCGATTCACGCTTGCACAAACTCTTTCCCCCTGATGTGTTCTCTTATCTACCGAAGAACACCATGGTGATTATAAATGTATTTTGCTATATCTCTTGCATCTTCTACAACTAGGCTCACCCAACCAATTTTGCGTATTTCTTCCAAACGAATGTCAATGTAATGGGCTTCACAACGGGTCCAAAATATTGATGGATGTTTGTTTTGAAGTAGTTTCCCACCTACCACATATGTTGCTACATTGTAAATGACAATTCACACACCATTCTCGATGCCCACCTCTAAGACAACCTCTTCCAACATAAATTTCATTTTTTTTACATTCTTTACTGTGCTGGAGGCATTGATTGACTTCAAAACAAATCATTTCACCATTTGAAGCCTCTAAAAATTGATGAGGGTGTAATTCCTTCCATTCGTTCACCCATATGAAAGAATGGTGCATTTGAACTTTTGCCAATGCTTCTTTTGTTCTTTCTTTGTTGAACTAATACCAAATGCTGTTAATTTAAATCTAGCAACATTCGCAAATTTTTTTGATAGTAGGCAAGTAGAGGGGGACAAGGGAATTTCTCATTGACATGAGGAACTAAAGCTTGTTTTTCTGGCTTTCTTTATGAATCAAGCCATCCAACATTCTCCATTGACTTAGTTGACTTAATCGCATGTTGATTCGATCTTATCCCATAATAAATTTGGATTATTGACTTTGCATCTACAACCACACTTTGGAGTAACCTCTCACTTAAAGTTTTTTGGAGAGCATTCCTTGTACTCTTTCCTTGCAACTGTCAATGTTGTTACCAAATATTTCTAGTAACATGTCTTATTTGTACATGTCTTATTTGCTTCTTTGTGCACCTCCTTTTTCCAGCTTATACCTTGTAACAAAGGTTGTGCCCCACGTACAAAAACATTGTGCTTGGTTCTTGTTCAAACTTGATGAAGTGGATGTGCCTTGTACTAGAGCCCACAATTTTTGACGCATCTCCCTTTGTTTCTGCTGACATTTCAATTCTAATGGTTGTTGTTATGGCTGCTTGTACCCTTGCCCTCTAGTTTCCTCACATCCAACAATGCAAGCTTTGTCTTCAACTCTCATTTTGTCTTCTGTGGCATAGGGACATAGCGTGATGTTGTAGCAAACAATGCATGCGACACAATACATGAGGCAATTGATGCCTTTAGAAGCCTGATTCAAGCTGAAATTGCAAATCACAGTCCCTTCATTTGGTCCATGTATGCCATACTTCCACGTGGCGGTACGGGTATCATAAGCGAGAATGTTTCCACTCGCTGATGCTGAGCTTGGTACGGAGTTGCATGCCTTTGTATGGTAACATGCAACACATTCGAATACAAAAAATTAAAAAACAATAAAAAACCGTAAATTTGTAATTGTAAACCCTATGTATTTGTAATCGTAAATCCTATGTACAAGAAAAAGAGGAAAAAATCTTAAAAACAACATTTAAAAAAAATGTTTCCAACAATTTCGTTCATAAATGATGATAATCTAGCATAAATCATGATTAAAATCTATGGGAATAAATTGGAATGCATGCAAATTTGTAAATCATGGGATCCAATCCATCTCATCATTGGTGAAGAGTCAAGGTGATGGTTCATCTCGGTGGATGACGAGCTCTTAACCTCTCTCGTAGAATACCTCACTCGTTCATCTTCCTCAAAACCCGTAACCAGTCTTCGATAAGATCTCCATACTTATTCACAGCTTCAGGTATGGGGCTTATAAAAGAGAAATAACAACGTTTAATCAGTGTGCATCAGTACCTTGTCTTTCATGTTTGACACATTTTGCGAGTTTTCTTGTAAAACTCGCCAAGTTTTGGCGAGTACTTGCCACCATTAGCTGCGCAGAACTTGGCAGGAGTTTTCCTGGCAATTACTCGTCCAACAAAAAAAAGGTGAGTACTTGCTGAGTGAGTTTGCAAACTATGGTCTCTGTATCTATCGTCCTTGACAATATCGGCCAGTGTGCCCCCTACATGGCCAATACTGTACACCTAGAACAAAAATATAAAATCTGATTTAACCTGAGTTCTCAGTCCCCTCAGATTAGATTTAGACTAAGACCCCTTAGGTCCAAACTAGTATTTCCTCAGTCAGCTTGGAGAATTGAGATCCAATCACGAAACTCTTAAACCTCCCAAGTAGGATCCCTTTCTTTGAATTAATCAAAATTTCTGCTAAACATCGCAATTGACTTATGACAGCCCTCACTGAAATACAGAGATTTGACAAACCACATTACACCATACAGTGGAATTGTGTGTTGGGGTTCATTAAATCTTGCATAGATACACATGAATGTGAAAATATTGATTAAATACCACCACTAAGTAACATAATCAGAGAGTTTCTTATCTTTCATCACAGGAGCAAACTGCAAACCCTTCAAATTCCTAGCAGTGCAGAAAAATTGCAAGATAATCAGAGCATGCTTTAAAACAGAGAATTGTGTATAATACTAAAACCAAAAACTTTAACCATTTTAAAGTATAATCTCAAGCATCAAATATAGATTAGCTTACGTAGTCATGAGTACAAACAATGGAAAATGCCAAAAAAAGGCTGCCACCTGGCTGCCCGTATGATCAGCCATGCCTCTTCGCATCGTTTGAGTGACGAGTCTTCAAAACTCTTTCACTTTTCTCTTGCATCCAACATTCTGATACTAAGTCTACCATGCGTTCCCATCGGATACGTGCAATTGCACCATCCAGCTTGTCAGTGTGTTAGGTTACCTTGATTTAAAAAAATCCTTGTTCACGATTCTAGGTGTCAATTATTCTATGGGTACGTCCGTACAATTTCACACAACACGGTATATATGAGTATACTCATTTTGTTACTCGAATGAACTGTCCTTGTGTCATCAAGCGGGGAGTATCAAAGTTATTAACTTCACCCCATCGCATTCTGCTCTTTAAGGATATAACAGGACAAATCCCTGAACTCATCGGGAATATACCACTTAACCTGACATACGAATAACAGGACAAAAACGAGCCTAGTCAAATCAATCATGTAAAATTAAAACTACCGACCTTACTGACATCCTCAACGTTTGGGCGTAGCTACCCCCTTCTTTGCGACCTTGTTCATTGACCAGAGTCAAGGCAATAAATGCAATTTCCAGTTTTTGAGTTCTTCCTCATCGCCTAACCCTGCGAAGGAGCTTCTGGGTGCGTCACCACCCATGTGACAACACGTTACCTGGACGTACTCTTCATATTGATACGCATCAGGTATGTATCCAGGGGGGGTACCTGAGGGTGGGGTTACTCGAAGGATGAACCCCTGCTTATTTGGCTAAGAACCATTAACACCAAAGACCATGCATATGTTCCAACATTTAATACTAGTAGTCATTATGCGGTATCTCTCAGATATTTGCGGTTTTGTGTCTTCTCCTCATAGTATTTACGATCATCTGTCAAATCGTAGGGGATTAAGGAAGAGAGATAGACAGTGGTCTCGGCTATAGAAGTCGATGCAGATATTGGAGGTACTCGAGGATCCTCTGAATTAGATGATCAACGAATCAGAAAATCCATGCCTAGTTTTCCAGTAGCTTGATCTTAAAGTTTGCATCCACCACAATTATATCCCTATGTTGACCTGACCCGAAGTACCTGCTAGCTCTAATCCCAGCAACAAGAAGACATCTTCGTGGACTAATCATACTATACCTTGATCCATTCCTTGCATATGTTGTCCCACTCACAAGCTTCATAATTTCTGTCACTAGCGGCCTAAGTCCTCTCCATACGCGTCTTGAGCCGATATTGCACATGGCACAAGGCGTCAGGGCATCATTCTTAAGAATTGTCGATTCTTGTTGGTGACACATGAAGAAGCTGAAAGCTTAAGTCCATGAGGAACAATATCAACACCTTCGTATCCTAGCCCACACTTACTCATCCAAAAGAGGGTTTGCTCTTGAAAATTATGGTGTTCCGATCTCCATACACCCGCTAATTCCTTGGGTACTTTGAAAACGAGAGCAGCAATAACAATCGTAGCGGTTACCATCTCCTCCACCTCGAGTTGAGAGTTTGGTTTCTCCCGGTCCTAAAAAGAGTACCCACTTGCTCAGTTAGGAACCTCCTATGAACTTGGGAATACCTAGCCTAGATCGTATCTCTACCGACCAACTGAGGTACCACATCCTCACGTTTATCCTGAGGATAAAAGAGATGAAAGAATATATGGTCATTGGTTTGCATCACATTCTCCATACTAAAGGCAGACTGAAGATCATAGAAACCACATCTGTGTTAATTTCTCGAAGGATCATAAGCTTTTCCTTAAAGGGGCCATCCATAAGGTGTATGCTTTTGGGAGCCCTTCAACTGAACATGGAAAGTCTTCCACATTTTGTGTAAAAAGAGAATGATATCTCTGTGGGCAGCCTTAACCAAAACTGATTTCTTGATGGCAACCGAATAAATACTAGTTCGGTTCGTCCTTAATCTTTTTGCAGGAAGGTTCTTTTTCCATAGTTACCATTATTTTTTTTTTTTTTGGTGAAAAAATCACAAGTGGAATTTGCCATTTTATGGAAATCCAGTTCGAAGTATTTTTTGAAGTAACCGAATAAACTTGCATGTGCCATAACTTTCATTCTGTGGCTCCGTTTCAGGGGTGGGTCTTCTCTAAAAGTATATATTTTCTCGAGCTCTACGCATTGATGGCAATATTTTTCTTATTTTGATAAAATCCATTTTTGACACCTTTTTGGACCAAGCAACTTCTTGCAATCTTTTGAAAGAATCATTATGATGATGATGATTATGGTAGACGGATGTTTTTTTTGTATGATTTGTCTATATATAATGATATAAGCATACAATAATATAGATTTATAATAATATAAGTATATATATTCCGAACCGGATTTTTCCGTATTTTTTCGGATTTTTTCGAGAACTCCGAATTTTCGGATTTTTTTGCCCTTCCGAATTTAATCGGATTTCCGAACCAGGTAACTATGGTTGTTATGTAGTTTGCTGCATTGTGATGCAAGTTATGCATCTAGTAATCCTTCATTGGTGAGTGTGATTTGAGCTTCATATTGCCTTGGGAAAAGTGGCCCATTCTAAAGAATGTTCCACAGGTCACATCCCTAAATAATACACTACTTCCTAATACAAGAATGAAGTATACTTTAAACATGAATAAATAAAATAATTATGGAATGGTATTCAAAACTCCTTACAGAACATAAGATGTTACTTCAATTGCAATAGTACTAAATGTTGCTTCTTGAAGAAAGCAGTAGAATACTGCAGGGTGCATATTATCAAGCATCACAATCCCTGAGCAGTTGGCCACCCGCTATGCACCAGGAGATCCCAGGTCGGATTTGTATACCAGTGGAAGAAACGATGGTGGCTGCAGTGTTCAATAAATGTTATGACAACCTTTTACATCCATAGGGTTGCAGGAGTCAATGGATTGGTTAGTTTGACGACCTCAGAAACACCTTACAATCCTATTGATCCTACAAGCTGGTTACTTCACATATGTTGACTGTCCCTTTACATCCTAGTTGCAATTTACAAGCTCCCCGCGACTATCCATATGAATTTACTTTAGCCATAATTTACAATTCCATACTGATCTTAAGATGGTATATTGTTTATTCAGCTTATGAACCTTTCTAGATACAATTTAGAGATGGTCCTACAACACGGATACCCCATCTGGATTAACTTATAATTATTGGCAGTCTTACTTAATTTTTTAGTAAGAAATTGTAGGCCATAAGTATGATTACTGTATTATTTCCCATGAACAGTACAGACTCCTTCCAACATCTTTTGTGTTTATTTATAGAGAGTTGGCTTAATTTCATGATCTTTTGGTGGTGTTGTCATTAAGTGTAATTTACTGAGCATAGATATCTTTAATACATTATATCTAAAATATTATCACAAAGATATGCTTGTCGTGAGGAACCTATGCATAGGTTTACACCCACTATGTTCTTGCCATCTCTAGCTATCTTCAATCTCTATAGGGGGAAAAGATATAAGTGACGGTCCAATGGATAGCCTAAATCCTTCATGGATGAATTGCCCCCTTTACATGTGATTGTCCATAAATGGACGTCAAATTTCAACTTTAGTCGATCAATAAAGTGAACAACTTAAATCCATTACAGGTTTTGGCTTGCCTTGTAGGAATGCCTCTCGCTTGTAAGCAACACTTAGGTCAGAGATTAAAAACTGTCACACTTATTGTCTTTCCAGGGGACTGGTATAGATGTGAGTAAGCATGAACGGTTTCGGGGATATCCGTCCTTTGCAGCAATTGCAGATGTAAGCTCCGTGTCACAAGTCACAACTTTGGAGATATATTGTACGTCATGGTTGATAATGAGAAACTGTTTTCTTATGTTATGTGTTATATGTTGATGTGATGTTTTATCCAAGTAGTGGCACACTGTGTTATTGCTATTTGTATTGATTTCATTACCACTGTGTCAGTGGCACACTGCTTTATTTGTCTTTTTTACTCTTGTTATTTTGCTTCTAGGATTCTCCCTTCCTAGAACTTTCTATTGTTAACTGTAGTATCCTAGAGTCCCATTGTCATACTTTTGGTCATCGGTGGACATTAATCTAAATTCCAAGTAGTGTTTATCTGTACATATCAATATGCAATGTTTTGACCTATAGCTCGTTAAGTGAGGTCCGAAGGAACATGGAAAACATTGTGGGATGGTAGAATACATCAGTTACCATCATATATTATCATAGCTGACTTGGAATCTATCTTTATACTTTAGTTGGCCTAAGCGGAACTTGTTTATTCAGGTTCCTTGTGTAGACCCATAAAACACACCTTGTTCATAAGGTCTCCTATTCAAAATTACCCACAACAATATAAAACATAATAATCCCAAAAAAATCAAATAATCCCACAAAATCAACTAAAAGATATGAGATCCCACAAAAAGGTGATGAAGGACACCTCATCACTAATTTATTAACCCTCATCTACTCGCATTTAATTTTGTCGATCCCACCTACCCATTTGCATGCCCAATGCACTATGGACCCTTCTCATTTCACTCATCTATGCACGTTGCACCCATATCTGTCACGATCTTCTATGCACTTAGAAACTATAAAACTCCACTCACCCCCATCATCTTGTCCTCTTGGCATTCTCAACTCTTGGCCTCTTGACTCCTCATGCACTTGAAGCCATACTTGAGTTGTTGCTTCTTTGCTCGCATATTTTGGTATTGTAGGTTTTGGAGAGGCGAAGGCGGATCACAAAGGATTGGTGCAACTCACTACATCAATGTTTTGGCAATATTTTAGTGCAGGTGCTAGTCGCATGTTTACTTTCACCATATGAAACCAGCTTGTTAAACTTCACATTTAGATGATAATGAAACATACTAATGTTGTCCTTTATTTCTATAATCCAATACTTGAAAACAACAGTTCACTAATTAGACGTCAATTCTTTTATAATTAAACTTTCATTCCTTTCAAGATTCTCAATAACATAAATCATACCTTTTCATCTATAAACTTAACAAGCAAAGTGATAACAACAACATCAAAGGTGGAGCCAAAGACACTCGACACTTATATTACGTCAAATATCTGTGAATTGAATAAAGCATGCTACTAGTCAAGTTCATAGAAGAAACTGTACAACACCTCCACTTGGATTAACATCCTTTCCTAGAACTTCTCCCATAAATTTCAACTCATAAGGGGAGGAAGCTTTGAATATGTCTTTCAGCTGGTTATGAAACATTGAGAGCTTTTGAATTCATATGTTGGGACCCTCCTATGCTCAGCTATGTTGTTGTATGTACAACTAGTGCCTACCCCCATAGTGCCCTAAAAGAGGGCTCATGAAACTAACCACATCTGTTTTCCATTTCAAGCCAAGTCAGATAGAAAGAAAATGAGAGGATAGAGTCAAGAGGGTACAAACAGAGAGGTGTGAGGTCCAGAAGGGTGATGAGTGGACATAAATGCTGGTATAAGTAAACTATATCCCCACCAATTATAGTCCCATCAATGGGCATTCAATGTACAATTAAAAGGAGTCTTAAAAACATGTTCACCATACTTGTTATAACATTCATGCTCACCAAGAGCTTTAGAATAATGGTAGCCTTGCCAACTCTCTCTTGTCTTAGATCTGTCTCAAGTCACACAATAATAGCTCGGCCCCTATTGAGAGGTAGGTGTATAGCATCCTTTAAACTCTTCCCAGATTTCTAATAAAATACCTCCCAACCCTATCAGATTAATAGAAACGTTGTTCTAAGAGAGAAATGGTCAGAGAGCTTTTAAGGAGGTGGGGTGTTTACCTCCCCCTTTTTCACGAATTCCCATAGGTCCTTTAACTAGTCATTGTATCCATATCATGACTAATGATGAGTGTTCACTGATGAATTCTTGACGCCTGTCATTATGCTCCAACACGTGGCATATTGTTTTAGCCTCCGTCATAGCTGTCATTAAATGAAATGGCTTTAGAGTGACTCTTTAAGCTTATATGCTTCACTTGAATTTGTTAGAATATGTGTCATAAGGAAGGAATCCACAGCAGAAACTCATAGTGCACACATGTTGGCATTGTGTGTCCGTCATTTTATTATGTGAGACATATGGTTACAAAATGGTCTGAAGTGCCAGTTATCTACCATTTGCGCCAGTTAATACTTAATGGTAAATATTAAATTTAATCAGTAAAATATAACTTATATTCCAATACCCCTTCTTGCCGAAGGCATACATTCCATGTTGAAAATGGAAGATAGAATTACAATCTGCCAGAAGCTTTTACTTTATGTCAACAGCATAGTTCTTGGATGAAGGTATTGAATACCATTCAAGCTGCCTCCCATTACCTCGTATAAGGTGTAGTTCCTGAGTATCTTGCAGAAATTCCACCTCCCCGAACTCCCGCATATGACTTGAATCTCCTGAACAGGTTGGACAACCCTCTATGTTGAGCTACTTCACATGGAGTGATCGTGCAACAGTGTCAGGTTGTCTTCCGACCCTCGTAAATGGTAAATTCCCAAGTATCCACAAACTCTTGAACTATTTAGGCAGCCATCCATGCCGAGTTATTACCTACATCTGGATTATTCTTAATGTCATCAAAACACTTCACAGGATCTTTAGAGTATGTATAAATCTGCAATCTGCTCATCTGGGATCAGTAAATCTTCAATAGGGAGATTTAGCATCTGGTGGATTGTCAACAAAAGAACAATGATTTGCCAGGATCGTCAGACTCTCCAAATTCTGCTCCTGATGGTGACAATACTGGTATTGGTTCTCCCTTCCATGGCAACCTAGATAGCACTTGTGGAATGCCAGCAAAATACTTTTTGGATAAGGACCAAACATAAATGAGCAGCATTTACCCAGGCATTTGAGTATGAAAGCCTGCCTTGGCTGCTAGTGTAATTCTATGGTAAAGTTGATATATGTCATGAATTTGTAATATATTGTATGTAGGTATTATACTTACTGTATAGAAAAAAGTTAAAAAGTTTGTCCTCGTTAGCATGAAATTTGAACTTAAACTATAATTAGTAATGTTACTTACCTGTATAATTTGAAACTTAAGCTGGTTGGCTAGCTCTAGAGCGTGTTGTGAATTGGCGGCATGTAAAAGTAATGTATTCCTTTACATAACACAAGCTTTATTTATAAATCCTCTGTAACCTCTCTTCCTTGTTATCTCTACTTTAAATGTAACTAGTTTTTTTTTAAATTGCTCATGTGGGAGGAGCCAGAAGTATATGAACTTCTATGAACTTACACTCAGACTGGAACTTGATATTCATCCAATAAAGGAAATGCTGGGATCTGGTCCTTAACTTCTAAGCAAATGACAACATGACTACCAGTATCATGGATGGATCTGTTACTGATGATGTCTGAGAATTCCACTTTTCTTGAAAGCTTCTTTAGACATTCCAATAAATCAAATTAAATGGAAAAGAGTAACAGCAATTAGGAGAATTACTCTTATCAATTAGTATTATATTCAATGCATTTGACTATTAACTAAGTGTTTATGTTTTGAAATTCCAAGTATCATGAAACCTATATGAAACGCATTACACTTCTTATCTGAAAATCCAGTATATTGTCCTATACTCTGGTACTCATCTGAAATTCAAGTATATTTTTCCTCGACTCTGCAACACCACAGATTGTACTGATCACATTTTTTAGTAATCACATTATCCAGTTAAAATGTAGGCTACAATTGGTATAAAAGCCTCACATTTGCAATTTTGGAAAGAAACACCAGGTAATCCTACACCTTCGCACACCAATGACTCTAATCACATTCTTTTCTCGTGTATTTTTCCACTTTCTTGTTTGCATTGTGTTCACCACTTCACCTTGCACTCCCACCTCACTTGGTTCTGTTTTTCTTATGGCTGACAAATTCTTCAACCTTTCTGTTGAGACTTTAGAACCATCTTTCGTCAATAATCTTCCCATCAGAACTTTCGCATCTCCCCTAGTACACCTGCAGTCTACTGTTTATTGAAATTATGCTTCACTCTGCATTCCTATGGGTATCTTCCTCTGCACTAACTGAAACATTGTAAGAGATTTCCAAAGCTGCCCAACAGTAACAAGATCCACCTTTTGTTTCCATAAAGAGAGGGACGATCACATCCAATGGGCACTGGTTGTTTCCCTTAATTTGTCATCCTGACAACAGCCTTCAAATTGCCTCTTGTGCATTGCTAAGTTGCCTTTCTGGGCTTCAACTTTGTATTCATCGCAACCTCTTTTTTCTGCTTGCAGTCGTGATTTATTCTCTCTTCCACACACGGACCATTCAAGTGGAGTGAATCATGTTCCTTGTGTGCTTTTTTATCTGCATCTATGCCATGTTCCATACCCTAAACAAAACATAAATCATTGAGTTCAACTCTCAATATGAAAGAAAAAAATAAGCTGTGTTTACTTCCAAGTATATTTGAAGCCACACTCATCAACCTTTAATATAATCTATTTTAACTTTTTTTTATAAGAGATTGATTATTTTTATTGCAAAGTATTAAAAGGAAAATAAAGCTCATTTGTAAAGAACATTCTTGATGTTCAATGTCCAGCGAATTAAAGAGGTTTTCTCCTCGTGTGGTTTTGAGTTTTAGTCTATTTCTTCTGTAGTTTCTAGCTGTCCAGATAAACTTCCTCTTGTTTCGTATTCATATCAACGTTGAATTTCAAAATTTGTGCTTTGAGTAATCATTATTGCTTGCACAAAATTAGTCATCAAGCATTAGTGCCAGCACTTCGCAACCGGTTTTTTATTTTGCAGTTTTGATAAGATATGCCTGATTTCTCCATGGAAATTTTGATGCCCTAAAGCTATTGATCGTTTACTAATATTGATATAGCAGGATTTACTGGCAAGGAATTTTAGAAAATGTACTTAGTTTGAAATTTTTTTTTGAGGCAATGAAGGCCTTAACTGAAATAAATCCAGGCTTGAGGCGTGAGTTTTATATGAATTTATGTCCAAGTGTAATAGGTTTTTATGCAGAAATAGAAACATTGGTTTCCAAATTGCATTTGTTATGCTTTGTCTTTTAAGTATGGATATCATCCTCTGTTTGATGTAGGCTTCTACTCTCTCTTTGCAGTTGACTACCTGTTTGTAGATTTATCGTGTCTTTTGAATCTTATAAATGCATGTTGAGGATGCATCTTTGATTGTGTATCATGCATTCCTATTCACACTTGAAATTAGTTGACTACATCTCAACTAATGCGCCCCCCTCATATACATGAATTGTAAGGTATTAATAATGAAATTTATTCCAAGTCTTATGGATCATAGTTGCAATTCTGATATCGAGAATTCAACTACTTGCAAGTTTGTCTCTGCTGTCCAGTAAAATGAGGAGAGACTAACATTTGTCAAGTTATTGTTCAGGTCCAGCCCTAATAACAAGATCAACATCAAAAATAAATTATGAAAATTTATAATTATTTAGAGTCGGGCAATTTGTAGTCTAACTCTGCCAAGACAAATTCAGTGTTTTTGGCAAGTGACAATTCAATTAAATCTTCGTAATTGCAAGCAATGTGACTATGTTGTAAATATGTATGCATAAAAAGAAAAAATCTATGAAAGTTATCATGCACTCATATCTTTCTGTTATTTTTCTTTTATATTGATATAATGTATTGATGGCTTTTCAGTTTTTGTTTTTTATAATTTATAAATAATTTGTTTGTACTTTCCTTTATGAAACTTGTTCAGTTGCCATTGATTTTTTAAGAACACATATTTAATAATGAGCTCAGTTTGTGTGAAAAATATAGCTTTACAATTTCACTGCTAGGAGGGAGTTGGAGGATGAATTATTCAATTCAAAGTTTTTCAGAGTAGCCCGAAGTAAAAATAAAATGCTCTTGGGATGGGGCAGACTGTCGAAGACTTTAACTTGTTTGTGAGTTGGATATTATAATAAGTATCAATGGACAAAAAATCAACCCTTACAAACAAAAGACCTCTTTCCCTTCCCATCCAAGTTACTTAGGAAAGGGCAATGTGACCAAAAGGAAATGATAACATCTCATCTCCCAAAGATATTGTTTAGTAGTCACTTGGAATACATATCAAAACCGGCATGTAGATTTCTTATAGTACCAAATGATCTCCAAAGCTATTTGTTTCTTATAAAAGATATTGTGAAACTGATGTCCGAACTAAAAACTTGCATAGCAAATCAGTCACAAAAGATATCTTAGTGAAGCTGCCAACCATTTGAGACTAAAGTTGCATCGTAAGTTATCCACAAGAATTAACTTAAAGCAACCCTTCGACATGGACTGCAGTGACGATTAATCAAATTAGTGGTAGCCAATTCAGGGTTTATTAGAAGCCCTTAAAACAATACTTTTTTTTTTTTTTGGAGATTAGAGAAATCATTACATATTACATTTTTAGTACAGTCTCTACCAGGCCTTAGTGAATTTAGCCTGGGTGAGGATGGGACCACCAGGTGCACGAGTTTCACACCACCTTTGTTCAGTTGAAGCCTAAGTTTCATACCACCTTCGTACAATTGGTGTGCACTTTGTACTGCCTTCATATAGTTGGCGCACACTCAGGGACGTTGGTCGGACTACTCCAACAGCAACATGGTACAATTGTCGCACACTCAGGGACATTGGTCGGACTACTCCTTCGATACTCAGGGACATTGGTCAGGCTAGTCTTCACGTAGTGGACATGTCAATGGGGGTTGAACCTTGGACCTCCTCTTGGTAAATGCTCGGACTTTACCAATCAGCTAAGACGCCAGTGGCACCCTTAAAGCAATACTTACTAAGCAAGTGCCCTTTATTTATATGGGGGGTGAGTAGAAGTTATCCATGACATCTTTAGTCTACTGTATAGAATCAAATATTAGACTAATATTATGCTTAGGCTTGATAAGATAATATGAACATAGAGAATCAAGCAAATGAAAGAATTACCACCAGGCAAAATTAAGTTCTACATAATGTATTTGAATTTGTTATTTATTGTCAATCACAATAATCAACTTCTAGATTGAAGAATGTAGAATAAATATTCTATTAAAGAATTGTTACATTAAAAACATTATAGTTTGAAATGTTCGTAAGATAATACATAATTTTTAAAAAAAACTACAGCTTATCTTGTGTGCATGAGAATACATATATAACAAGGCTAGTTCTTGCCTTTAAATTGTAAATTTGTGACTAGAATAGATGAAGATGGTCTTGCAATAAATAATGATACAAAAATAATTCAATAAGAGAGTTTGCAACAAACAAATTGTTGGGCCTAAATGTAAAGGTGGTTAATGAAAATTAATAAGTAGATACGATTGTGCATCTCTAACATGTAAATACATTTTGATAAATAAAGATATAACCAATCAAAATACTTCAATTATAATATGACTAATATATATATCTTAAGTACATCTATCTAAAATATGCAGAGAGATATCAATCTCGAGGCACTTCTTGAGCTATCTAGTGTTGTATAAGTATACCATATATATATATATATATATATATATATATATTTGGGCCCCTTTTCTAGAATAGATTTTTTTTGAGACTGACACAATCGTCCAACTAAATTGATTCCATTTGTCATTATATATATATATATATATATATATATATATATATATATATATATATATATATAATGACAAATGGAATCAATTTAGTTGGACGATTGTGTCAGTCTCAAAAAAAATCTAGGGGCCCAAACATTACTATATGACCAAGATTTTACTATTTTTTAATTAATTTCTCCAAGAAAAAAGTATTTAAGTGACGGTCCAATGGAAGTTAAATGTATAGATGAACAGTCACATGACAATTAAATGGACATCAAATTTACTATTGGAAATAAAAGCGAATATTTCATTCAATTATAATTCTAGCTTCTATTGTAGGAACACCTCTTGGTATAATTAATTGATAAAAAAACATAGTGATAAAACAATTCATTAATATTTATAAAATTTTATAATATGATAAAAGTTTATGAATCCCATCTATATTTATTGTAGACCAAGGTTTCTTAATAAACGTTTATATTATTGAACTTTTTGATATTTGAGTGAATTTCAATATTCCACCTCTTATTAAACTTATTTGATATTTGTTTAGCTTTCACTTTCAAAGCAAAATTATGACATGATTTGTGTGATACAATTTTATTTGAACATTTTAAAAGGTAATTATATACCTTTTAATTTGTGAGAAATATATGTAATAATAAACAATTAAAATAAAAGTGATTATTAGGTGAAGGGGTGTCATTAATATTGTCAAATTAATTATGAATGCCGTGACATGTAAAATTTAAATTTTATATGTTAATATTAATATAAATATATGTATTAAAATAAGACCTAAAAATTTATCAAAGCAATCTTTATTAATGAGAAAACAAATCACTTTTTTGAGTTTTGTTTATTAAAAATTGTTAATATATATTAGAAATATATTAATATTGAAAAACAGTCTGTTAATGTGGTTGGTTGAATATATTTTGATAATTGAATTAGGTGAAGGGTGTAGTTATCTGCCTCAAACTAATAAAAAAATAGTTTTTACTTCATGTTTATGAAAATACATACAATATATTAAGTTGAAATTTGTAATTATCTTGGCTTGACAAGAGTTAACAAAAATGTATTGCTTCTGTTTATAAGATTACATATAACTAGGACTTGCATCAGAAGGAGGTGCATTGGTAACATTGATAGTCAGATATGAGGCATCACCCCTATTGACATATTATGATTGTGAGAGAGGCACATCCAATGTGGGTTCACATCCATTGGCATAATGATTATGATATATTGGAGATTAGATGTTACCATGGATAATGCCAATCAATGAGATTAGTGTTTTGATTAAATGAGGATTTTTAGCGTCGTAGAAGCAATTTCAAGATGCATTAAAGAGACATCTGACTCGGGTACCACTAGGGAAGGAGAAGGCCGAGGAAGCAAATATCTTGAGCTTGCAACTTGTCAACAATTATGTCGGTACTTGAGGGCCACTTCCATTGGATGTCACCCATATGAGCATAAGGATTGTGCTATATTGGGGTATATATGTCACCGCAACAAAGCCAAGCACATGTATATGTGGGTTTATATGCTATATTGGGGTTTATATGTCACCGTGAACAAAGCTAAGCACCGTAGTTTGGTGTTTTGGTGTGGATTTACATTTACAGGTTCATTGACCTCATATCAAATCCTAATGAGAAATGACATGTTTATGCGAATCAAGCTTAGATCTTTGCTTGAGAGAGGCCATAACCAATTAGCATTTTGGAAGTTCCTTAACAAGCACCCTAGGTTTGGTGTTAGCGAGTCAAAAAAACTAAGAGCCTTACAACCCACTCTATTGTCCAAATATATTTAGTAGATGTTGTGCACAACATGCCGCTACTTTCTACACAGAAAGTGGGGACCGTCTTAAAATTTTAAAGGTCACTGAAAGCCTTATTTTATGGAGAAATGAGTGTTAAACCAAATGAAATAAAGAATACAAGAAGAGAAACAAAGAACACAAGAAGAAAAACTAAAAAAAGAAAAATCACATCAAATTCTCAATTTAGTTCCACCAAAGGTTTTTTTACACATGCTCTTAGGGTTATTTTTTCATTTATACATTATGATATACTTAATGCACACTATTAAGACATTATAAACACTTGTGAAAATAAGGCCCCACTTGGTACTAGTTTGGTCTCAAAACATATTTTTGAAATGCTCCAAAAAACCTTAATTTGTATTATGCTTGAATGAGCCCCGTATATATGTAATCACATAAAGAGAAAATCCATCTAAATTCGAGCCAACCACATGTTTTCGGTTGTTGAGTAAGCACCCCTTTATGTTTCAACTTTGTGAAACCTTGTAGGTTTTAAAACCTATTGGGGGGATGCTTTGCTAAATTTGGGCTTTATTTGGTTTAACTTTTGAGCTTTATTTTAATTTAAAAGTGCTTTCACGGGTTTTTATGTTTTGGTAATAAATATGTGGTAGAACACATGATGCGTATTTTGAGACTTGTGTTCTTGAGAGAGTTGAAAAGTCAAACAAAGAAGTGCACAATTGAGAAGCCAAGACATGAATGCTCGTATAGGTGACACATGGCACAAAGTCATGTAACTTGCTACCCAAGAACAATGACTCGTTATCGGTCCACATGGACCAATAATGGATCTTTGGATTCATTGCACTTAGAACATATAGGTCAAAGAGTCAAAAGATTCAATTTCCCAAAACCCATAATTATATACACGTGGATCAATCATAGTTTGCATGTTTACAAGACAAATGGTCCAATCATGGATATTTGACTTTTGAAGGAATAAGAGACGAAGGTAAAGAGCTTAAAATAATCAAAGGCCCAACAACTAGAAATGAAAACTTGAAATCAAGACAAGTGGTCCAATCATGTAAAACTAGTTGGGTCCATGATTAAGAGAAAAGGAAACAAGTAATTATGCTCAATATATATGAGAACCAAGGATTGAGAAGAGTGGATGACTGAGAATCAATAAATGTTAAGACATGTATGGTGCCTAACTTTGAGTAAAGCACAAGATGCCATTAAGTCTCATTTCAAATGAATACACAAGGCTCCAAAAAATCAGATTTTGTCACTAAAGAGTACTAAAAGCCATCCCATTTTGGAAACTAGCAAGTTATCAAGTACTTTAAGAACTCAGGAAGTGTCCATTATCAATTGAGCTTGAGTTTTACCATTTGTGAAGAGAATTGCAGCGAAAGCATTCACAAAGAGAGCATGGATTTAGATTTCATTCAAATCATCACAAGGAAATCTAGGTAAGTCCTCCAAGTTATTATGGCACCACAAAAATTGGCTCAAGGGGAGAAATCAAGTACTACATATATGAAAATTCATAGAAACCCAGTACTCCTACTAATTGTTAAAGTTGTCTAATTACAATGGAAATTATTTTGAAATAATGATTTTTGGGGGATAAATACCCAAAGAAATATAGTTTGAGTGATGAAGATGTTCAATATGTTGAGGATTGAGAGTTAATAAGGGATTCAAGGCTCCACAAGGCTGCTGCCAAGCTTTAAGCCTTTCCCTGGAAAAACTTGTTCTCACATGTTTTAGCTCACTACGTGATATAATAGGGAGCCCTTGAATCTAATGTGCAAATTGTTTCCCTTGTGAGTGAGGGCATGCTTAATGATATATATCACTTGCCAAAAGCCACTATGGTTTATAATGATAACTCTTCCAACTGATTGATGGATGGGATATACATGTGGGATGATGGGTTAGTTGAATTTGCAAAAGACTATGTTGGATTAAAGAAGAAAACTCATTTGAAGGTGGTAGTTCATCATTTCAAAAAGGGAATCATAAGTAAAATGGATTTGCTAAAACTGATTTGGCGAGCAAAGAAAATTGGCATTTGAGACCAAATGATGGGTACCTTTATTAGTGCGAATCATAAAGAAAAATTGGAAATTGGATTAGGGATGCCTCATTGCCTTCAATTTGCAAGAAAATTGGAATTTGGCTTATGCAAATCCTAAGCAATTTTATATGGCCTCCTACTTGGTTGATGTTACATGTGTAAGGCCATAGGTATGAGCAATTTATTCAAGGTATATGCAATTATTCTTATTGTATTGTATACAAAACAGATCATGGAAGAAATATGCCTAGAATTTCATCAATGATGAAGAAGGAAATCATGGAGAGAGGGGGCCTATTGGCATTATGGTGATTGCACAATTATTAGAGTAGATGGTTATTACACTCACCCAAGTGAGTTGGCTAAGTATGTTCCTGACAAGATAGTGACAATCGAATTAGCAAACCAAATTGTGTATGGAATAATATGGATCTACAAATACAAACAATGAAGAGTCTATTTTGAGATCCCATTGATGTTTGGTGATGTTGATCTCAACACCTCACCCTCGATTGTCAATATGGATGATGCAATGAAGCATCTCAAGTTCATAGGTTAGGCATTCTTTAATTATTTGGACCCTAAAGAGGTAGTGAGGAAGCATTGCACTGTACTAAAATCAAATTAGGAATGGTGGTCTACTATGAGGATAAGTATATACAAGATAATCTCTACGTGAACCCCTAAATATAGACATATGTACATGAATGTCTATGCTTTGGATCAGACTTGCATAGAAAAAATCAGTTTTAACACACAACAAAATATTCTATTGTTTTCATATTGATTTGAAATTGTATACAAATTAATAGGAGAAGGCAACCCTATAATTTAGGAGTTGGTTTTAACTACTCACAAAACTTTGTGTATTTGGTTTAACAACCAAATTTCACGAAACTAAACAACTAATAATACGAGTTGTTATTACAACTCAATATAACTGTAAATATTATTTCACCCATAGTAAACATTATATTTCCTAACATTCCCCCCCTTAATGTTTACATGGTAGTAAAATAACTTTCACACTTCCTTTGCAACTTGCTTCCCATGCTTGCTCATGATCTTGCTACAACACTCGAACTGAAGGTAGACGAAAGAACACATCAACTTCTTATCAACCATGCACTGTCGGGAACACATCTGACCAACGAGGGTGGGAACACGCTCATGAATCATCTGCTTATAAACTAGTAACTCTAGGGAACATATCTGACCTAGTAGTGTGTGAACTCAAGCAAGAACACATTTGAACAACCTTCAATTGTTTTCCAAAGGCTAACCAAAAACCTATGTATGAACAAGAATACATTTGACTGTTAAACCTCTTCAAGACTCATGATGTTGCATTTCACTGTGTTATCTGTTCTTCACTATGTTATTACATTGGAGAATTAGGTAGGAATACTAGAACATACCACATTTGTTCTTACATTACGTTGAAATCCACACGAAAATGAAATGCTCAAATCAAACACACTTCACACACGTGCCACCAAATCAAGGAACCGGCCCCGTCGTTGGCGACTAACGAGAGATGTTGATCGCCCTCCATCCTACATTTCCTTCGACCTCCAGTAGAAAATTATCTAATAGAGAAAATCTTCATCACTTTGATTTTCCGTAGTATTTCCTTCCTCTTCAACCTCTCCTCCTTCATCAACAACCATAACATTAGCTTGTAGTTTCGCATCAAGTAAGTCTTGTGCTCTTTTCTTACAATTTGAAGACAAGTGACTAGATTGTCTGCAATAGTAACAAGTGAGCCACTTCTTTGAATCTTTAGAAGATGACCCAAATCTGAAAGAAGATTTAGATCTTCTTTTATCTTGTTTCTTACCATACATTGCTTTTTCCTTTGGTTCCACAATCACGATTCGTTTTTCTTCATCTAGCAAAGAAGAAATAAGTTCTTCTAAACTTGGATTTATTTTACTTAATGTAAAAACCATGTTAGAATAGCATGGCGGCATGATATTAAGTAATACTTCTTTAACATCGTTATCATGCACATTTGCTTTTATTCCACCTAGTTGATTGCAAATAGAATGAAACTTATTGATATGCCCCACCATGATGTCGCCTTCTTCCATCTTGAGGTCGAACAATATCTGCTTCAAAGATATCGCTACGCTTCCAGCTTGTGATCCAAACAATTTTTTCAGTGTCTCCCAAATTGTATGAGAGGACCTTTTTAAGTCTATATGATGCAAATAAGCATCTGATAGACCCAATCCGATAATCATTGTAGCCTTTTGATCGTTGCTCTCCCATTTTGCTACTTCATCTGCGTTTTTTTGGTTTCTTCTATTTTCCATCATCAATATCCCACAAGTCTTTTTTGATTAGGAATAATTGAGTTCGTACTTGCCATGTATGAAAATATTTACCTTCAAATTTTTCAATGTGGCTAATCTTATCCATAATGACTCTCCATAATTTTAACAAAAAAAATGAGTGTCGGCTACAACCGAAAATACATCTTAAACTTATTAGATAGACCAATTTGCCAATGTCACAGTGCTCCCTCGACGGGAATTAATTCTTCATAGGTCCAAACAATATTCTTTTGCTCAGCAGGTAGACTGTGTTGACTCAATATGACAACTAATTTACCGACGCTGATAGCTGTCAAATAAACGTGAATGGACATTGCACACATACCAGATGAACACCACCGAATATGAATATTTTTAGCAATTGGATACGTTGATTTGCACAAGTGTGTAGACCATACCAAATCTTCTCCATATCTCGGTCCAGAGGCATGAAAATACATAGAAATCTTGGCACAACAAGATCCACATATGATGGAGGGACGAGCCTAACTAAAATGGATCAAAATTTTGATAGCCAAGCTTTGGTGAAAGCGTAGATCCATATGCTTAAAACAAGAACTGATTCGAAATCCTGTCTCCTTCACTTTTTTCCAGCAAAAAAATCAAAATGCATAATATATCAATTTCTTCACCAATTTCGAAGCCAAGTCTTCAATCAAAAATTCAACGCAGGCTTTTAACTCTGATAAATTTGACTAAACATGTACATAAGCGTAGAGATTATAGTGTCGGCGGTAGTGAAGATCACCTAGAAATAAGACCAATCTGAGTGCAACAACATGTATCCTTAAGCGCACAATTCATAGGCTTGGGGCAATAATAGAGGCTTATGGTGTTGCCCTTTGGCGAGTCTCAACTCTCCATAGTTTTCACAGGCTTGACCGAACTGCTCTAATACCAAATCTAAGCTTTGGATCAAACTTGCATAAAATACTCAGTTTTAACACAACAAAATATTCTATGGTTTTCATATTGATTCGAAATTGTATACAAATTAATAGGAGATGGAAGTCCTATAATTTAGGAGTTGGTTTTAACTATTCACAAAACTTCATGTATTTGGTTTAACAACCAAATCTCACGAAACTAAACAACTAATAATACGAGTTGTTATTACAACTCAATATAACCGTAAATATTATTTCACCCATAGTAAACATTATATTTCCTAACATAATGAAAGGTACAATTTTGGATTATCAAAGTTGGAGTTGAATAACTAGTTGGAGAGGGATTAATAGAAGAGTATGAAAAATATGATGAACAAGAGAGAACAACAAAGGATTTGAGGAAATCCATTCTCAAAGGAATTCCCAACCTCTCCTCATTTTCAAAAGCTTCGCCTCTATCACATCCTTCAAGGTTCACTCTAGGTGTTTCTAGTTCCCACACACCATCTATAATGAGCCCTCAAGAAGGCATACCAAGTGACAACCATCTCTCTGGATGTTCCTCTCACTAGTATTTTTTTCCACCAGTTGATGTACCTAGTTGTGAGTCTCAAGGTGGGTCACAAGTATTTGTTTCTTAAGTAATGTTCCCTAAGTGGGGTTTTTACCTAATTAATGCCTTAACACGAGGTGTATACGTGTCAAATGTTGTCATGACAAGTTTGGTTTCTCATATTCCTACAACTGTATTGGAGGTTTCATAGTTGGGAATTTCTCTTCTCCATATGGAGGCACAAGTTTTAAGTGAGATGCCTATTCTAAGCCAAGACCATGATGTCTCAAATGTTTCATTTATTCAAAGTATCCCTGTCATCACCCTCGTTTCCAAACCATCATCACCATCTTCCACTCCTCCTATGACTACTCAATTTGGGATCATTAATTTCCGACCATCTTCTTCACCCCTTCCACCAATTCACATGCTACCATCACCACTCCACTTGTTATCACACTAATACTAGAGGTGAAGGCATAACACATGGCCATAAACTGGCATTGGAATTTCTTTTAGTAGAACATGGCCCTAAGAAGAGGCACAAATGAGAAAGTTCAGGCCCATCTCTTATTTCAAGGATGTCTCCTTTTATCCCATGGAATCTTCCATTCATAAACTAGGAAGGATTCCAAACTCCACTTACTATACCTCTGCCTAAGCCATCTCTATCAGATTTTTCTGTGAGGATCAATATGGAACCCTGTGCCCATTAAAAAGGTTGCACTTGCAATGGTGTCGTGAATGCTCCAAGTAGTAAGCAAGAGATCGAATAACAAATGAAATCAAACATGAAAGAAATAAGGTCTAGCTAACATTCTCATAGATAAAAAATAAGAGGTACATATAGGAGTTTTGTGTAACTCCTATGCATGATACATGGACACAACCCTAACTAACCCTAATGACCTATGACCTCACTAAGTGAGATGACCAACCATCTATGGTGGAAAAAATGCCGAATGATGACGAAACAAGTCATATACACCAACACCCCCTTCATCAAAGTTGAGGTAGAGGTCATGGAAAGTTAGAACATAAAGAGAACTCCCCTAGAAAACTAAGAAAAAATGTGTCAATGGGGCCCAAAAACTAAATGCCTGATGAGGTACCCATGTACAAACAACAATCTTTATAGAAAAAAAAGAAGAGATAGGAAATGGGTCTCCGAAACTAGGCTTAATGAGGTACCCATGTGCAATAAGGATCTCAAGTAATCAAGGAAAACCCGAGGGAAAAACATTCACTTGCAAGAGATAAAAGACTCTCTAAAAAACCTAAGAAAGATGTGTCAGATGAGTCCCAATCAACTAAAGGCGTTGTAAGATACTCATGTACAAACTGCAATCTTTCTAGATGAAGAGAAGAGATGAAACACTATCCAGCCTCCTAAGATGAATAACTTGTCAAAGGCTACCTTGTATCAAGTGAAGAAGAAGAAGATCCCCGAAGTGACAAGGTGTGGAATGATGCTCCATATGTGAGGTGGAAGTGCAAACTACTCCATGAAGGGATAGCGAATTTGAAGCAATGATAAAGAAGGAAGGTGGAATGTCCTATAACTATAGAGAAGAGTGCCTGAAGTCTAATGAGTCCTGAACTAAAGTACGTGCTCCCTGAAAAGTATATAGAGGACCAGAAGTAGGTGAATTAAGAAATAACTCCTTGAGATGTGGTAGATGCTAAGTGGATGGTGGAGATGGGTCCCCATCACTATGGCAATCAACAAGCTATAAGAGTGATTAACAAAAATGAAGATTCCCTAGATGACCTAAGGGGGTATTTAGGGTACTAAGTTTAATGTAGTTAGGAGGACTAAAACGATGTAAACGAACTAAAACAATATGAAATAAATGTAAATAAACTACTCTAGATGAAATGAAACCCTAATGTGCAAGAGAAGAGTAAAGAAAAGAATCAACTCATTACAGAATAATGTCACACAATGTCACAGATATGGAAATAAAATCTAGAAGTGCATACAAAACCTTAGGGACCTTGCAAAGGGAAGATCTAGAAAGTCTTAGATGACACAAGTGCCTGGGAGTGTACTGGGGCGCCCTAGGGTGTCCTGGTCTATAATCTGGGCACTCAGAACACTGCAAATCCTTATAATTAGAATTTGGTATAGTCGCGAAATGTCTCTGAGTATTTCCTATATGTCGTGCTGGATTTGTCGAATGAACTGGAGAATAACCCGTAATGTAAGGAGAAGTATTAAACCCTAGGAAAATGAAATATGTAAATGAATGGGTTGAACTGACCTCAGCCGCCACGCTAGTGGACTTATCACTGAGCATTGCACTACATTACGAACCCTGATGTAGTGTGGTGCAATGTGTGTGTGCATCCATGTCGTGCCCTAGGTGCTCTTGTGTCAGTCGCACTTTGTGAAGTAGCGAGCAATAATAGCTATAGAAAATGTAAGTAGCATGTGTGCATGGAATAGAATGGAATCCCTCCCCCTATTAAGTGTGTGTGATGCAGATCTCCTAGCCTTGAATGCATGACAGTATGTGGATGTAAATGATGTAATGGATGCAACTCTAGAATGAGTGATAGTAGTGATAAGATGAAATGACCTAGGACCCTCTATTATGGTCTTATAACTTTATATTTATAGGGCTCTCAAGTTTAATTTCGTAATTAATCCTGAAAACGGCCGAATGGGAAGAAGATAAGGATGACCAACACCTAGAAGTGATCCCAAAAGAAGTGGAAGAGGTTGTGCATAGACCAGGGCACCCGGAATGGGACCAGGGTGCCTCAGGGCGCCCTAGTACAGGCTGGGGTGCCTTGATTTCAAGCTAGAATGTCATAAATGTCAAGAAATGGGTTGATAGGTATCAGGAAATATGCGGGGAAGACAAAACAAAAGATAAGAAAAAGGTGGCCAAAAGGTGAGATTAATTAGTAATTTGTACACTTGAGAACCTTCTAAATAGTAGTATAGGACCGTGCTAAATATTGTCTAATTTGCAATATTTGTGTCTACATTTACCCCCATGTTATGTTGGTGAGCAAAAATCTCGGTAAATTAAATTAGATAGAAATGCATACCTGATAGCCATGTAGAGTGTAGAAGAAGACATGCCGATGAAATACACTCAAGTGTGGAGTGACAAAAAGAAAAATGTGGAGGAACATGGATTCTAAAGATGAAATATGTGTATAAAAAGTGATGAGAGTGAACTTAGGACAGAACATATGTGTAGCTACTACTGTGTGTAGTGTACATGCATGGTTATTATGGAAAGTACCACCGCAATGTTTTATCATTGTCATTGTTGTTGTTATTGTTGCCCCTAATTTGACTGTTTGTTTCTAATACGATGGACATGTAAGGAGAAAACAATCAAGTAGTCAAATATGTATGTATGTAAAAACTGCTATGTAAAAAATACGTAAATGGAAAATATGCTAGAATAGAAAGTGTAGATGAAAAAATGGAATACGTGCACTTGATCCATGCTGAGAAAAAGGGTGTAGAAGGATATCCTATAGTGTCACGAGTTTATCAGGTGATCTCACGCAACCATGGCTGAAGAAGTCTATAGAGGAACCGTGTTGCATCTTCCAACCTTTAACCACTTCTATTGAAATGTTGGAAGAGATCTCTGTATTGTCTTGGTTTTTTGGGTGATCCAACGCCACTGGACGAAGAAGTGTAGAGAGGCACACCCACTGTAACCCTTGAGCTTGTAACCGCTTCGCAGAATTACCAAAGGACACATTGTCCTATTAAGGCCATTATGTATGAAGTTCGTAGACTGGTTTGAACTCACTTGTTGTGTGTGAACCAATGTACCTACGTTATATTAGTAGAAAACCCTCAATGATGCGCCGACCGCTTTGGGGGTGCATATAATGACCCTAGAAAGGAGAATGCGGCACCAAAAGAGGACCAACCACAGTTTGACTTGTAGAAATCTTCCCTACAGGGGGAAAGGGAAACACTTGGTAGATACTAAGGCACAAACAAAAAGGGGATGGCTAGCCAATACAAGTGTTAGTTCGAACACATGCATGCAAAATAAGAAAAGTGTAAAATACGCAGACAATGTAAAACTACTACGAAAAGTAGAAAAACACGTAAGAAAACAAGCAGACCACACAAAACAGATTTCAAACATGGGACATCATTCACGATGCCGCAGGACACACAAGGTCATCATGTCCACAAACAACATTCAAGTGTGCAAACAAGAAAAGGGAAAAGCTCACAAATAATGGCAAACAATGCAAACAAGTAAATACAAACATGTAGTAATAGGAACATGTATTCCTGTAAAACAAGTGCTAATCATATTATAGTGAAAATGGAACACCCGTAAGCATATTATAGTGATAATCAATATGTAAAAGCGTTTATGAACAAGCAGTATAAGATGCTAAGTACAAAATAAAACAATAGAACTTGTATGAAATGAATGTGGATGCCCCCAATGACAAGTATAGTAAGGGTAGAATGTGAGCATCAATGCCGTGTGTAAATGTCTTATATCTGTGATCACACTAAACAAAGGCATGAATGTGCATGTGTGTATGATAATGACATATAAGAAAGTAGAATAACTTGTGTAATAAAGTGAGTATGAAAAACACTAATATGAAAAAGTAAATGCCACTAAGATAATGCAATATGTTGTGGATAGATGGAATGGAATGCAAAATGGAAAGATAGGAGCAATGTGTCCCGCGAGTGTGTGGAAGTGTATGCAACGAGGTTAATTTTTTTTGCCCCCTCAACAGTCAAGAATGAACCGTAAAAGAGAATGAATCATCGGGAAATAATCGAGTAGTTTTGGTGGTATCTAGCGCACTGTGATGAGTATGTGGATAGAATGGTGATGAAATTTGACTTGGAGAGAGGTGTGCATGGACCCTATAGACGAAGCATATAACAATTTTTTTTTGAATGAATGAGTGATGATTTATCCCTAAGCGTATATCACTATAATATGAATGGATGGGAATGCAACATATGGAAAGATCCGCATGGACCCTATAACCTAAGCGCATAGCACAACTTGGTTGAATAGATTAATGATGATTTATACCTAAGCGTATATTACTATGGGATGAGTGGATTTGAATGAGACATATGGAACTATGTGCATGAACCCCATATCCTATGCATATACCATGACTTGTTGAATAAACGAGTGATGATTTAGCCCTAAGCATATATCACTGAGGGATGAGTAGGATAAATGATGAGGTAATAGAATGATGTAGAATAGGATAGTAGAATAGGTGATGATTAGATGTAAGAGGATAATGTAAAATGGATGAAGGGAGTGGTGATTTAACCTAAGGTGTATACCACTACAGGATGATGGAAGGTGTGATAATGTAATTGAATAATTTTAAATTTAGAAAACGTAAGAGGAGGAAAGAATAACATATGATAGAACGTAATAGGATGATGTAGAAGTGATGAAAAGAGTGGTGATTTAACCTAAGGTGTATACCACTATAGTATGTGATGGTGTGTGTGGGTGATGATATATCCTATAGCATTGGTTACTAGTCTGAGGAATGTCGTATGATGACATGTTCCATGTAGGTAAGGTACATTTGATTGGTAAACCCTTGGCAGTTGAGTATGGACCAAGGAACTAGAGTGCATCATAGGTTGGTGAGCACAACGTGTATTAAAATTACCAAGGTATGTGAATGTGTAGTGTAGGCCATGTAATGTACAGTGTGTAATGGGTATGGAATGTAATGTAATAAATGTGTAGGTAGAAGTAGAATGTGTAATGATAATAGATACAACTAGACCCAAGTAGAAGGAAATCTAGTGTAGCATGTAGAATGAATAGGATGTATGAGAATGATGTGGGTGTGCTATATGTAGTAATAAACATAGATAGAAAATGGAATGTGTAGTGGTAATATATAAAGCTAGACTTAGATACAATGTACTCTAGTGTAAGTGTAGAATGGAGAGATGGAATAGAAAACTAGACTCATATGTAATGAAAACTAGTGTTAGTATATGGATGATGAACACTATGAAGATATGTGATGTAGAGGTGTAGGTATAATATGTTATGATAAAAGATAAAGCTAGACTCATATACAACATGAGCTAGCGTAAATGTAGAATGAGAGGATGGAATGAAAAAATAGGCTCATATACGATGATGACTAGTGTGGTGTATGCTATTGATATATAATGTAGGATGATGGAATGTAAATGTATAGGTTCTGTAAGTGTAGTACGTGGGTTTCAGTGTAATGGGTAATCCTTCAACAGTCCAGCGTGAACTGAATCACTAGGGTGTGTCATCGGGTAACGAAGGTCTGCCAATATATGAGATAGAAGGGATGATGACTTGAAAAAAAAATATGTAATGGAAGGTTGTATAAGTATGCGAGAATATAAGGTGGTGGGGGAGAATACAATGTGATGTGCCCCCCCCAAGCATGCAAAAAAGAGAAATTAACCAAGAAGGTCGAATGACAGAATTTCTTCGAATGGCACTTGAGATGATGCGAACGGAGGGCCACGATCTACCAATGAGGATATATGAGATATGGGTGGTGCGAGAGATAAGAATTGATATGCATTGTGAAGGACGAACTAGAGACAAAGATTTTGGTGTGAAACCCACAGAGGGAGATAGGGAATGTGATATTAGATGTTGGTGTTGAGACGATATGTGGGTAGGGTGTGTTTGACGCCGACAAACTGGGTGTGTCTGAGGGGTTGTACGTATTATAGGAGGAGGTTGGGTGCTGAATGAGATGATGTCTAATTGTTGGATATCTCTGATAACATGGGCTATTGCATGATAATAATTTGTATGATGACCTTGAATGCGATGATAGTGACAAAATGGATTATCACAGGTGTGGATTAATCACGAAGGAGGATATGAATGAGTAGACGGTAACGTAAGGAGTTGGCGGTGAAGAAGGTGACCGTGAATGTGTTGTGGCATAGTGTTAGAGGGAAGAGTAATGGGTGAAGGGAAAGGTAGAACTGGTAGATCAGGGAGGTTATGGGTAGGGGAGGTGGATGGAGGTAGGAGTTGTAGGAGGATTAGAAGCATACTAAAGTTACACAATCATAGCATGAAGAGACACAATTGTGGCTTCCATAGGCTAACAATGAACTTGTATCGTGTGTATAGCCTCTCATAGGTGTGTATTAGAAAAATAAATTTGATAGTTAGAATCATCAACTGTATCAAAGGAGAAAGAGCGTACTTTAGTAGGAGGTGAATTGGTGTTAACACAAGAGGCTAAGGGAGAAGGAAGGTCTTGTAGAGAATCATCAAGATAGGCATCAAAATCGTATTGTACAATATGAGATACTTGATAAACAAGGGTATGTGGTTGGCTTTCTAGATAACCATGAACACGTAAAATATGCATGACCATGACATATTGGTCAATCGTAAAGGGAGGCAATGGGCAGCCCAAGGCATACAAAATAGTGAAGTTACGAGAATAAAAAAGGAAAGAACTGATACTATGCACATCGCCAAATGGAATGGGAAAAGTGATATCAATGTGATCAGGATCTAGTGTCTCTCAGATATAATCTAGCCAAGATTGGCCAAGAGTGAGTGGAGAAGTAGGAGGAACACATGCAAAATGAATGACAAAGTGGAAAACACGCAAGCTATATGCAAAAAAAATAATGAATGAACCCTTATATAGGTGGGGGTCATATAGAGGAGTATGAAGGTCATTGAAGTCAAACCCAAGTTGGAGGAGACCATCGTGGGAACATACAGTGGCTGTGCAAGATGTATCAAGTGGTATGTTTTCCCAATAAGAATAATTCATGAAGAGAGTGTAGGTGAAAGGTAGGTGTGTGGAGGAGGAGAATGTTGGAAAATATGAGAGGGGAAGATCCATGGATGATGAAGGGCCTTGGTAGGAAAAAATAGTGGTGGTATGATTTGTAATGAAATTACTTGTATAATTCAAATTATGAGCAATAATAGAACACAATATTACAGATAGATGATCTCAATATGTAATTAAAATAGCTTTGCCACTTCCAGGTGGAAACCTCCAAATTCTACAATAAGACTCGAATGCTCGAATGATCCTAAACTACCACCTACAATCCCCTAAATATTCTATTCCTATGTTATGGCCATCACCAAGGCTGACCTACTAAGCATGAGAAAGTATAAATGACATAATAAAATGATATGGTAAGCCACAAATCGGCTGCTCATATCCTAATACAAGCAATAGGTCAAGGGTGTAGCAATCCCTTCCCCTTCAAACCAACATTGTCCTCAATGTTGAATAATCCTGGATGTTACTGCAGAAAACCTTCACCCTCCCAGGTCACATCCTCTATGCTCAGATTATTCCACTTGATCAGATATTCCTTAAGGTATCTAGTTCTCAGCCTCTTAGTATGTGTTTGTAGAATCTTCTCTTGCTCCAAAATTATTCTTCCTTCCTCATCAAGTTCTGGTAGCTCTATCTAGGCTGTAAATTTATGTCCAATGGCCTTCTTCAGTCAGGAAACATCGAATACTGGGTGTATGTGTGATGATTGAGGCAACTCTAGTTTATAAGCAACACTTCCAATTTTCTGTAGAACCTGATAATGACCATAATATTTAGGAGAATTTTTTTTGTGCTTTTTCTGTTTCTTCAGAGGAATAAGCTTGTAAGGCTGCATACGCACAAAACCCAGTCACCAATTTCAAAATGTCTTTCACTACAGTGTTGATTTGCTTGTTGTTTCATCATGTTTTGTGCCAGTGCTAAATTCTCCTTCAAACTAGCCAAAACCTATTGTTGATGCTGAATTTGTTCCTCAACATCTCTGACCTTAGTTTGCACCCTCAAGGAAGAAGTGATAGATGGTGGATGGTAACAATATAATGCTAAAAATGGGGTCATTTGAGAAGAGGTATGAAAAGATGTGTTAAACCACCATTTTGCAAGTGGTAGCCTTTTAACCCAACGTTCCTACTTATCTGATACAAAAAAAAAGTAGATACCCCTCTAAGAATTTGTTAACTACTTACATTTTCCCATTAGTTTGAGGATGGTAAGATGAACTATGAGCTAGTTGAGTACCCAAACATGCAAATAATTCTGTCCAAAAATTGCTTGTGAAAATAGGATCATGATCACTTATAATTATCTTTGGGGTTCCAGGTAGATTTTTAATTGTCTCCAAAAACATAGCTGTGACTGTATTGGATGCAAATGGGTGTGACAGGGCACAAAAATAGGAATATTTTATGAGCCTATCCACAACCACCAAAATAACATTCTTACCCTTTGAACAAGGCTATCCGGTGATGAAATCCATGGAGACCTCCTCCCATCTATGACTAGGAATTGGTAATGGTTGCAATAGACTCGGTGTCTTAATGGTTTCACCATTAATTTGTTGGCGCACCAAACACTCTAAAGAAAACTTTTTTACATCACCCTTGAGTCCTTCCCAAAATAATTCTCTTTTTATTCTATGATATGTCTTCAAAAATATAGAGTGTCCTCCAAAAGGTGATGCATGTAGCTTTGTAAGAATATTATGCTTCAACTCAAAATATTTGCACAAGTATAACATGTCCTTATACCATAGAGTATTAGCTTTCAACTAAAATTTATTAGATTTTATAGAGCCTTTCTTGATATTCTGTATTAGAGATTGCGTATCCTTGTCCTGCTCCTATTCCAATCTTTCTTCATCTACCCAATCGGAATTCAACATGGACATTACACATAGTAACGTGTCTGCGGATGTATCCTTTCTGGATAGTGCATCGACTACTAAATTTTCTTTACCCTTTTTGTATATGATTTCAAAATCATAAAACAACATTTTTATTACCCACTTTTGTTGTTCCTCAGATGATAAACTTTGCTCCAAAAATTATTTGAGACTATCATGATCAGTTTTCACCTTGAAATGTCTACCCATTAGATAAGGCCTCCATTGTTTGACCACATGAAGAATAGCCATCATTTCTTTCTCATAGATTGGTTTTAGCAGATCTTTTCCTTTGAATTAATGAATCTCAATTGAAATTGGTCTTCCATCCTGCATTAGAACTACTCCCAATCCTGATCCCGAAGCATCACACTCAACAATGAAGGTTTTTGAGAAGTCGAGAGTATTCAAAATTGGGGTGGTGCACATGGTTTCCTTCAACTGCTCAAAGGATTTAGTGTCTGCGTCTATGCAATGGAAGGCTTCCTTCTTCAGCAATGTAGTGAGTGGAGCTGCGATTCTACCATATCCCCTCACAAATCTTTTGTAGTACCTTGTTAGTCCAAGGAACCCTTGGAGATATTTTAGAGTTTTTGGCCTTGGCCATTCCACCATAGCTTTGATCTTCTAAGGATAAAATTCGAAACCTTCATGGGATACAATGTGACCCAAGTACTCTACCTCTTGTACACCAAAAGGAAATTTGGATGGCTTTGCATAAAGCTTATGTTTCTCGAAAACTTCCAACACTTTATCTACATGTTACAAGTGTTCCTCCCATGTCTTACTGTAAATCAATATGTCATCAAAGAAAAATAATACAAATTTCCTTAAAAATGGCCTAAAAATAATTTTCATCAAGATTTGAAATGTTGAGGGAGTATTTGTAACACTAAAGAGCATTACCAAGAACTCATAATGGCCCGCATGAGTCTTGGAAGCCAATTTATGAACATCATCCTCTCTTATTCTAATTTGATGGTACCCTGGATGAAGATCTAATTTTGTGAAATAAATAACACCATGCAATTCATCAAGTAAATCATCAATTACTGGAATAGGAAACTTATCTTTGATAGTGTACATATTGAGTTCTCGGTAATTTGGACACATCCTCCATGTTTCATCCTTCTTACGTACCATGACCATTGGTTTATAATATGCCTAATGATACCTGCCTTCAACATTTCCTATACCATTTTCTCAATATCACTTTTATGGGAATATGGGTATATATATGGTTTGATGTTAGGTGGTCTGCTCCCTGGAATCAACCGAATGGAATGATCATGATCCCTAACTAGTGGTAGTCCCTTTGGAATTGCATCAAAAATAGACGAGTGAGCATAAAAAATCTTTTGAAGATCAGGTGGCATTAAAGACTCTGTATTTTGTATCTCTATGGAAAATAACTTTGCTACAAATCCATCTACTCCTTTTCTGAGAAGATTTTGCATTTTATGAGAGATAATAATCTATGGAGACTTAGCTACCATCCCTTTCAATTGTATTATCCTACCTTCTGAATGAAATCACATGAACAATTCTTGGAAATTCATCTCTATAGTACCCAAGGTTGTGAGCTGTTGGACACGTAAAATAATATCTTCCCCTCCCATATAAATAAAAAACATAAGTGAGTCTAACATGTAGTCTCTTGTGGAGAGCTTGATACTATGACTCTTTCTTGTGCAATTGATTGTCCCACCATCTGCAATCATAAATTTCATTTCTAGAGTTGGGTAAATAAAACAATTGAGCCGAGAAGCTAACTTACTATTTATGAAGTTATGAGTACTCCCTAAATAAACGAACACCCCCACCTTCTATTTTTTGAGATAACCAATAACCTTGAGTGTTTGAGGAGTACGAATACCTGAAAATGCATGGCAAGAAATTGTAGGTTGGTCATCCTCCACTTCATCTTCTACTGGTTCCTCAACTTATCCTATAATTTCAGCTTCATCTTCATCCTCATTTCCTCCTTCAATATAAAACACTTTATTTTAGCACATTTGTGTCCTGGTCCATATTTTTTGTCACAGTTAAAACATAACCCTTTCTCTTTTTTCTTCCATTTTTTTAGGAGTCAGTCTAATTGCCTGAGTGAAAGATGGAGAAGGGGTACTACGGTCTCTGGTGTTAGTGAAAGATTACCTCTTATTGCAAATATTTTTTTCCTCTGCTCTACGTGCCATGATAATAGAATCATAAAGCTTGTGTGGATTAAACATGTCTACCTCATGCTCAATGTGGTCCTTAAGACCCCCAAGAAACATGTTATTCAGTTTCTCTTCTGTAATATTCTCCACCCTTACGGATATGTTTTTGAATTTATGCACATAGTTTTGGATTGTTCCTGTTTGTCATAGCTTTACCAATTGGCTAAACTAGTTATCTGAAACATTGGAACTATAGTGCAATTTCAAATCCTCAGTAAAAAAATTCCAAGTGACATTGAGACCACTCTTCTGCCTTTGAGCACATAACCATCGATACCAGATGAATTGGTATGGTTCACGATACAGGGATGCCAAGCTCACCTTTTTTCCTGATGGGATTTGATGTAACTGTTAGTGCAAAATCACAGCACCCCTGGATGCAGATCAGGTTTCTAGGTTGATTACTTTGGCATCCAGTGTGATTGCATAACATTGAATCCTTTCTCCAAGTGTGGGACTTGTAAAAATGAGAAAGGATTCTCCAGAGAAGGCTGGTTCCTATTCCTCTGTTCAGATGCACACGAAATATGCAGAGGGTTTTCTCAAAACCTAATCTAATCTGCCAAGGAGACAGGGTAAGAAGATGCATAAAAATAAATCTAAACTAATAGAGGTGATGCACCGAGGAATGAAGAACACCTATCTTACCAGTAAACACAGACCATTCAAATGTAATATAAGATCATGCAAAAATAAAAAAACTTGTAGTGAAAGACCAGGAGGATGCAAGATGAACACAGAGAGGGCTGAGAATCATCCACAGACATGCATTACTTGCTCCAAAGATTGATACAATACACTACAGAATGCCATGAGGTAAAAAAGTATCACAGTTCAAATGAGAGGTTCGAACTCCACAAATTCGCCTGAGGAGAAGAAGGGAGAGGCAAAATAGAAAAATGTTCGACCCTTGAAAAGAAGCTCCTCTTTACAATATATAAAAAGAATGAGAGAGGAAAGAGAGAGGGGGAAGCCAAATCTACTCCAACCACCTCCAGGTTGCATTCAGTTCATCTCATTATGACAGAAGTGGCGGATCCTGGCAAAACGGCGGGCTGTCCAACAGAAGCGGTGAACTGTCTGCTGCATTAAAGTTGTTTGTTGAAGCATTACTTCTGCTTGTTATTTCACGCTAGAGGCGTTTCTTGATTTTATCTCTCCAAACTGAACCAAAATGCAAGATTGACCCCAGAATCGTGTAGAGAATCTCACAAGCTTTTCGTTGATATAAAGAACGTGCCAATCCGAGCTCTGGATTGAAAGTTATGGCGATCTGAAGATTTAGGGCACAAAACAGGCGAAAACAGATTTTTAAATTTCTTCCCGCGCTCTGCCACTTGGATGACACGTGGCAGGTTTTGATTCACTGAGCAACTCTCTCTCCTCCACCTCTCGGCGGGCTTTCTTTTGAAATTTCCTTATGGGCCCTAGCTGGGACACGTGGCACTATCCCATTGGTTCGGGCTGATCCTTCAAAACTCACCCTTTGACTTTTTGGCCATTTCCTTTGTGACACGTGTCATGATTTGGTTGGTTCTTGGCCCTTTCGGCTCCTTCGCGTCCACCGCGTCCATTTGTCCCGGATGTCCCAGTGCTGCTTGGGACAAAATCCTCCGGTTCGCCCGATTCGGCCGGTTCATGTCCATTTGTCCCACTTGTCCCTGTGCTTCGCGAGACAAATTCTTTCGGTTCACCCGATCTGGCCGATTCGCGTCCTCACGGCCCAGATGTCCCATTTGTCTCCAGACTGTTAGTTCTCCTTTTCGGCTGATCCGGGCTTTCCGCGTCCACCGCATCCATTTGTCCCACTTGTCCCTTTTTTCCTTGTGCTGAAGTTTCTTTTTTCGGCCGAACCGGCCGGTTCGCGTCCTTTGCGCACTCTTGTCCCACTTGTCTCTTTGTTATTTGGGCCGCCTGTAGGCTTTTCGGCCGATCTGCGCCTTGACGTCCCAAATGTCCCGACTGTCCTGGGGACTAGGACTTAGCCGATTTTCACATTTTTTTCTGGCCCAAGCTTATCTTCTGCAACTTCTTCGCATCTTCTCAGAGCTTGCTCTTTTCAACCTGGACGGGAGAGTTAGAAAAATTGCTGAAGGGACCCTAGAAACATGAATTTTTGCCCTGAATCAATTTATCTGCCTGGAACTTGAGAGTTCTGATGCATGTTATCAAATTAACCCTGGGGGGTGAATTTTGGATAACAATTTGGCGACTCAGCGGGGTCACCTACCTGCTAGGTAGAAGATCAGTGGCCTTTAGCGATCTATTGGGCATGGAGTCATAAGCAATAACCTGAAACGAGCCTGATATCTAATCCCGAGCCTGATACTGCAACTTCTTGTCCAACAACACTCTGAAATGTAGAAAACAACCTGAGAGCAGCAAAACCTGTGCCGAAGCACTTAGGAAAACTGAAACCTAACTACAACAAGACAATGTGCACAAACACTTGGAGGAATGAAAATCTAATTAATATTTACAAGGTAGTGAACTTCCCTCGAGAGGCAACGCTTGAGATAGATTCCATTGACTGGAATCTGCAGTTCTTCACCATCCAATGAGGCCAATTGGAAAGCATTACTACTCTTGCGCTTCGTGACCATGTATGGGCCACTCCAAATGGCATCAAATTTGAAATGCCTTCCTGGTTTTGCCCAATCTGCATCCCATTTCAACACTAGATCTCCAATTGGAAAAGATCTATCCTTGGCCTTTCTGTCAAAGGTCTTCTTGATCAAAGCTTGATCCTTTTCCATTGCTTGGGATCCCTGATTTCTGATCTCTTGCAGCTCCATCAATTCTGCATATCTCACCTCCATAGGCTCAAATTCAAGCAACTCCAACTGCTTCATGAGTTCCAATGTTGGCAACTCAAGTGACATGGGCAAGATTGCCTCTCTTCCATAGACAAGCTTAAATGGAGAACTACCTGTGGATCTTTTGGGAGTGATCCTATCAGCCCATAAGGCTGATTTCAGTTTGGTATGCCAAGCCCTTTGGTTCTCATCAAGAGTCTTCCTAATGATCCTCAGCAAGTTCTTGTTTGTAGACTCGGCTTGGCCATTACCTTGAGGGTAATAGTTTGATGAAGTGCTTAGGTAGATCCCGTTCTTGACAGCCCACTCAGTCACCTTAGATCCAATGAATGCCAATGCGTTATCAGAGATTATTGTAGCAGGTACACCAAATCTAGTAGTTATCCCCTCGTAAAAGTCCAAGATGCTAGACTCATTCACCTCTTTGAGTGCTACTGCTTCTGTCCATCTGGTGAAGTAGTCTGTGGCTGTCAAAATCCATTTGTGTCCTTGGATTGAATTGGGGTTGATGGCTCCAATGAAGTCTAAACCCCATTGCATGAATGGCTGGTCAACTGAGATTGGATGTAATGGAAGGGCAGCGAGTCTCTCTTTTCCTGTGAAGAATGCACAATTCTTACATCTCTTGATCCATGCATAACAATCACTAAAGATTTTAGGCCAATAATAACCAGCCTTCATGATTTTTAGAGCTGTCACTCTTGGTGCAAAATGGCCACCAGCTGGTCCATCATGAAACTCTTTTAATACCCTTTGGATCTGACCTGTGTTAATGCATCTCAGCAGCACTCCATTCACATCCTTCTTGAACAAAACTCCATCAATGATGGTATATGGAACAGCCTGCAACCTGAAGTATCTCCTCTTCGCTTTGCTCATTTCTGGAAGGCACAGGCCTATTTGTAGGAAGTGCATAATGCCTTGGGTCCAACAAGGAGTTGGGGAAGCATTGTCTTCTTCTTGTCTACCACTCGGCTCATGGCTGTCTTGAACTGTCAAAACAGCCTCTTCTTTGTTGCATACTTCCTTTTGCTTCCCCAAAACCAGCTGCTCACACAATCCTTTCCCTCTTACAGGCTTGGTGATCTTGATCTCAATGTCATACTCCATGACACGGGTGATCCAACCTGCCCTTTTCTCATTCAAGTCCTTGTTGAGGAGGAAGTCTTTAACCCCAGCATGTGAGACCAGCAATTGGACCTTGTTGTTTGAGACTAAATGCTTGAATTTCTTCAAGCTTCTGATTACTGCAAGCACATGATTTTCAATAAAAGAGTACCTCACTTTGCAGTCATCTAGGCTCTGGCTGAAGAAGGAAATCGGCTATTCATCATTATCTTTGTTCTGCTATACCAGAATGGCAGAAATAGTGTCATCACCTCCAAATGCATAGAGGATGAAATCCTTGGAAAAGTCTGGGTTGATGAGAGTGGGTGCTTGGGAGATGGCTTCCTTGATTGCTTCAAAACTCTCCTTTCCTTCTGCCGTCCATTTGAAAGCCATGCTTTTCCTTAACATTTTGGTGATGGGCTTGACAAGGGCTACAAAATCTGGGACAAACCTTTGAACAAAGTTTATCCTTCCCAGGAAACTCTGAAGGGATTTCTTGTGGCTTGGAAATGGTAGTGCTCTTTTGGCTTCAACCCTTTCTGGATCAATCGCTAATCCTTCCTTGGAGACAATATGGCCAAGGAGCTTCCCTTTATGTGCAAGAAATATGCACTTCTTAGGATTCAAAGACACTCTGAACTTTCTACACCTCTGAAACACTTGCCTGAGGTGAAAGAAATGGTTTGCTGCATTCTTTGAGAAGACAGTAATATCATCTAGGTATATCAGCACTATCTTGTTGATCAAGCCTTTGAATGCCATGTCCATAGCTCGCTGGAATGTTGCTCTGACGTTCGACAGTCCAAATGGCAACTTCTTGTAAGCATATGTGCCCCATTTGGTTGTGAAGGCTGTCTTGAACTGGTCTTCCTCCTTCACCATAATCTGATTGAAGCCTGAGTAACCATCAAGTAGTGAAAACCTTTCTGAACCAGTTACAACCTGCAATATTTGCTCCATGGAAGGGAGTGGATAATGGTCCTTGAGAGAGGCTCTATTCAAATCTCTGAATTCAACACACAGCCTGATCTCTCCACTCCTCTTCCTAACTGGAACTACGTTGGCAACCCAACTAGAATGCTTGATTGGGAATATGATTCTTGACTCAATCAGCTTGTCCAATTCTTTCCTCATGAGAGGCTCCATGTGTGGATTGACTGGTCTTTGTTTCTGCCTGACAGGCTTAGTATTTGGATCCAATTCGATGGTATGCTAAGCTAAGTTGAGATTGAAACCTTTCAAGTCTTCATAGCTCCAAGCAAACACGTTAGGGAATTCTTGACATAGCTGTATGAACTCACACCTTTCTTGCTCAGTTGTCATCTTTCCAATTTGCAATGGCTTATTCTCTTCTACCAAGATGGATACCGAATCTTCTTTCTTGACCTGAATGTTTGCTTTCTCCTTTCTAAACTGATCGTTGGGGTTAAAAATGGACTCCAAAGTGATAAGTCCCTTGGGCAGCTTGTCAGTTCTCAGCTGTATCACTTGGTCACCATATTGCTGTTCCAACTTTTCTTGATTCTTAGCTGAGAACTCAGCTTCTTCTTGCAAGAAATGGATGATTTACTGGTCATTCTCAAATACTTTCCAACTGACATCGTTATCCGGTACCGAAGGCCTGACAATCACGTGGATGTTTGGCTATACCTTGTCTTGTTGAATGTTTTCTACAATGTCAAAGGCTGCCCATACTGCTGCAAGCTTGTCAGCAGCTTGATTCTCTTTCCTAGGAATGGCTTTGATGCCAAAACCCTCAAAATCTTCCATGACGTCCCACACCCTGTTCTTATAGCACCTGAGTAGATCATTTTTGGCAGCATGCTGTCCCTTGACCTGATTTACAATCAATTCACTGTCCCCAAAAACTTGCAAGTTCTTTATTTTTTTTGATTGCCCAATGCATCCCTTGCACCAAGGCTTCATATTCAGCAGTGTTATTGGAGCATGCAAATTGAAATCTGAAAGTTGAATAGTATTTTACTCCTTGAGGTGAAACAAGCACGGCTCCACCTCCTGCACCTTGTCTACTCCTTGATCCATCAAAAAACAGCTGCCATACCTCATTGTCATCCTTGTGGTTTGGCTTGGTGATGCTAGGAATAGGTTGACTTTCTTCGTGTATACAATAGACTCCTAGCTCAGATTATTTTTTTTCCTTGATAAGGATCAAAAGCATGCACCTTGCTTGCCCATTCATCAAGAGTTAGATCCGGGATGTTTACAACTTTAGTGTCAGTTTCATCCATGCTTGGGTGATCTTCTTGATCAAATGCTGAGCAATTGGCATTAATCTGACTTGGAGTGTAGGGCTCAATATGGAAGTTTGCAATAGGTTCAGACCTGATTGTGGTCTTAGTTCCATATCTTGTCCTGAATAGCATGTGTGACCAATCAGCGGACAAATATCCCCCAATCTTGGCAGTGAAGTCCCTTGACAAACATAGGGCAAAGAGTGGTGGAAGGTCTATGACTCACACATCTTGTAAAACAACAACATTTGGACATGCGTGCAAGGTAAGACTCAAATTTCTAATCACTCCAACTGTTGCTATTGCTGTCCCATCCAATTACACTACCCCTTTGGATGTTGTTTCATACTGAAGCCCTAGCTGATCAGCTATTTGTTTGGGCATGACAGAGCTACTTGCTCCAGAATCAATCATGCAATTATGCACTAGCTGATTTCCAATGATTAATGAAACATAGAAAGGAGGGGGTTTCAACATCTTACCTTGTTGTCCTCCATGATTTCCTTCAGATTGGGCAGCATTTGTAAGCACTTTGTCTTGCATCTGCTGGTTGGAAGCTGGCCAGTCCTTCATGGCAGCTTGCAGCAGATCTCTTTGGCCTGGGATGGATAGGGATTCCCACATAGATATATTGACGTTTGTCTTCTTCATTTGATCAATGATACTGAATGGTGATGAAGGATCTCTCTGCTGCCCCTTGGTTTGCACATTTACTCCTTGTATGTGGGCAGCAACAGTTGGCATTTGAGTTGGCCTAGGGGCTGTTCTTGGCTGTCCATGTGCATTTGAAGCGGGACTTTGCTTGCCAATCATTTGTGGAGCCATGGAAAGTTGTGGATTGGCTGGGGCTAATGGCTGTTCTTCACCCAAATTTTTCCTTTTTGACCTTGTGTTTGCTGCAACACCCTGAGAAACTGCCTGGTTCATGCCACAAAAATCCTCTGCTTGCCAATTTACCAATGTGGTGTCATTTGGGCCTGATTGTTGTTGGAATGTTTCTTGTTGTTGGCTGTTCTCTTGACTGTTCTCACCCTCCACACCAGTAGTTGTTACCATTAAAGCTTGAGTCAAAGCATCATTGAAGCACATGGATTGATTATGAGGCTCATTACATGGAAAACACCAATCATACTCCTGGGAAATGTTGTTTTGTGCTGGTACTAATGCCCTAGAGGCAGATATGGCATTTGGATTATAGGGCTGGAATGGTCTATTGACAGGAGGCCTTGTTTGGTTCATATTTGCAGCTGGATTAGGTGGCCTTTGAGGCTGATATGGCTGCCTATTAGGTTGAGCTTGAGGCTGATATGAAGGTCTAAAACCTTGAGCTTGCTGTCTTTTGAGAGTGACCAGCTCATTGCCTAGATTTTGCAATTGCTTCATGACCTCTTGAAGCTCATTTGGGGCACTTGGAGATGAAGTGGAAGCTTCATTTGAACTCTGATTTCTAGGAGTGGGAATAGGAGCTAAGACAGGTGCTTGACTAGCACTTGGGCTCTCTAAACTTGGATATAATGGCATTGGTAGCCTAGGAGCCAATTTACCAGCTTGGATAAGACAGTTTTCAGCTCTAATGGAAATGCTATAAGCAGCAGGTAAGGTTGTGCCTCCCATAGATTGAATTAACATAGAAATATCAGAATTCAAAGCTTTAAGATAGTATAAAAAAGCACCTTCTGCTGTTGGCCTGACTGTCACTAGAATCCTATCCCAAGACCTTTGAAATCTGAAGTTGAAATCAGTCAGCTGCTCGTTGGGGGCTCTCTTGATAGTTGTTAATTGTTCCAGTAGAGACAAATTGTCTCCCTTTTCTCCAAACTGCTCATGAAGTGCAATACACAGCTGATTCCAGTTTGTGATAGAACCAGTTGTAAGGCTCCTAAACCATTGCAATGCTTTCCCCTTGAATGAAGAAGCCAGCAATTTGACACCTACATCCATTTCATTTATCTCATGGATTGCACAGATGTTAGCAATTTCTTTGACATGATCACCAGGAGTGGTATGATTTTCTCCAGTGAAAAATGGAATGTTCTTCAACGCTGCAATTGGAACTGGATTCTGTGTATTGAGGGCGAGTGGGCTGCTGCCACTGAAATTGACAAAGGGATTTAGTGGTTGTGCCATTCTGATTGGTCGAAGGACTCTTGAATACTGAATGAAAGGCCGAGCAGGTGGAGGAGTTGAGAGATTTCTATTTGGTGGAGATGGAGACCTTTGAATCCTTCTTCCTCTTTGCCTTCTTCTTGAGATAATTGCAGGTATTCAAACAACACTTCTTCTTCTCCAACTCTTGACCTTGTGATTCTTCTCATAAGCTCTCAGGCCTGCACTGCTGAAACCAGTTGATCTTCCTTTTGGAGTCACCAGATATGCGAATAATAGCTATTTTCAAGCAAGAAAATTGCAGCAGATGCATATCAACTTTGCTGCAATAAAAATGAGACCTCTAGGTCCCACCGGGCGTGCCAAAACTGTTAGTGCAAAATCACAGCACCCCTGGATGCAGATTAGGTTTCTAGGTTGATTACTTTGGCATCCAGTGTGATTGCATAACATTGAATCCTTTCTCCAAGTGTGGGACTTGTAAAAATGAGAAAGGATTCTCCAGAGAAGGCTGGTTCCTATTCCTCTGTTCAGATGCACACGAAATATGCAGAGGGTTTTCTCAAAACCTAATCTAATCTACCAAGGAGACAGGGTAAGAAGATGCATAAAAATAAATCTAAACTAATAGAGGTGATGCACCGAGGAATGAAGAACACCTATCTTTCCAGTAAACACAGACCATTCAAATGTAATATAAGATCATGCACATATAACAAAACTTGTAGTGAAAGACCAGGAGGATGCAAGATGAACACAGAGAGGGCTGAGAATCATCCACAGACATGCATTACTTGCTCCAAAGATTGATACAATACACTACAGAATGCCATGAGGCAGAAAAGTATCACAGTTCAAATGAGAGGTTCGAACTCCACAAATTCACCTGAGGAGAAGAAGGGAGAGGCAAAACAAAAAAATGCTCGACCCTTGAAAAGAAGCTCCTCTTTACAATATATAGAAAGAATGAGAGAGGAAAGAGAGAGGGGGAAGCCAAATATACTCCAACCACCTCCAGGTTGCATTCAATTCATCTCATTATGACAGAAGCAGCGGATCCTGGCAAAACGGCGGGCTGTCCAACAGAAGCGGCGAATTGTCTGCTGCATTAAAGTTGTTTGTTGAAGCATTACTTCTGCTTGTTATTTCGTGCCAGAGGTGTTTCTTGATTTTATCTCTCCAAACTGAACCAAAATGCAAGATTGACCCCGGAATCGTGTAGAGAATCTGACAAGCTTTTCGTTGATATAAAGAACATGCCAATCCGAGCTTTGGATTGAAAGTTATGGCGATCTGAAGATTTAGGGCACAAAACAGGCGAAAATAGATTTTTAAATTTCTTCCCGCGCTCTGCCACCTGGATGACACGTGGCAGGTTCTGATTCACTGAGCAACTCTCTCTCCTCCACCTCTCGGCGGGCTTTCTTTTGAAATTTCCTTATGGGCCCTAGCTGTGACACGTGGCACTATCCCATTGGTTCGGGCTGATCCTTCAAAACTTGCCCTTTGACTTTTTGGCCATTTCCTTTGTGACACGTGTCATGATTTGGTTGGTTCTTGGCCCTTTCGGCTCCTTCACGTCCACCGCGTCCATTTGTCCCGGATGTCCCAGTGCTGCTTGGGACAAAATCCTCTGGTTCGCCCGATTCGGCCGGTTCGCGTCCATTTGTCCCACTTGTCCCTGTGCTTCGCGGGACAAATTCTTCTAGTTCGCCCGATCCGGCCGATTCGCGTCCTCACGGCCCAGATGTCCCATTTGTCTCTGGACTGTTAGTTCTCCTTTTCGGCCGATCCAGGCTTTCCGCGTCCGCCGTGTCCATTTGTCCCACTTGTCCCTTTTTTCCTTGTGCTGAAGTTTCTTGTTTCAGCCGAATCGGCCAGTTCGTGTCCTTCGCGCACTCTTGTCCCACTTGTCCCTTTGTTATTTGGGCTGCCTGTAGGATTTTCGACCGATCCGCGCCTTGACGTGCCAAATGTCCCGACTGTCCTGGGGAAAAGGACTTAGCCGATTTTCACATTTTTTTCTGGCCCAAGCTTATCTTCTGCAACTTCTTCACATCTTCTCAGAGCTTGCTCTTTTCAACCTAGACGGGAGAGTTAGAAAAATTGCTGAAGGGACCCTAGAAACATGACTTTTTTCCCTGAATCAATTTATCTGCCTGGAACTTGAGAGTTCTGATGCATGTTATCAAATTAACCCTGGGGGCGTGAATTTTGGATAACAGTAACTGAAAGAAGTTCCCCATTTGATTTATCCAATTCAGTGGATCCTTCCCATCAAATTTCCACATCTCCACATTTGGCATCATGTTTCGTGGTTGCGCATAAGTTGGATTATGATTGGGCTGGAAAAACGATCCAACATGGTTATTTTTCCCATTATTTTGATATGAAGATCCTCCTTGGGTGAGTTGGAGCTGATTTGGGAAAGACTGTTTACCCTTTATATGTTGCATGATATCATCCAACCGCTAATTGATTTGGTCCATGTCTCCTTTACAAGCCATCTTAGATTGGAGATTTCGTTGTTCATACTTGAGTTGGATCACCTTATGATCGACTGAGGTAAACCCTAGTGTTGAGGAATCAATATTTACCCCTTCTAACTCCAAATCTTTAATAACTACCCCATCTTTATTTGGGGTTTTACTCGGAGTGACAATATTATTTTTGGCTCTTGTGGAAGGCCTTGTCATGATGTCAAACTCTAGGGCTTAGTGTTTTGATAAAAATTAGGCCAAATAGGAAAAAAAATAATGAATATACTACTAATATGTTTTTGAGATATTTTAGAAAATGTAAAGAAATTGGAAAAATTATACAAATTGCATCCTGAGGAGCGATTTTATGAAAAACCCTAAATTTACAATAACTTTTGCAAAATAAATCAATTTTTTTTTATATTTTTAGGGAATCTTACTTGAAATAATTCACAACTCTTGTAAAGCAATATTGGAAAAAATCACTGTGGTTCACAAGATATAGCGGAAACAAAAAATTAGGGTTTTTACCCTAATTTTGGCTTGGATCGCAAGTTTGATACCACTTTTAATGAAATTACATGTATAATTCATATTATGAGAAGAAATAGAACACCAAAGAACACAATATTATAGATAGATGATATCAATATGCAATTAAAATAGCTTTACCAGTTTGAGGGGGCAACCTCCAAACCATACAATAAGACCCAAATGCTCGAATGATCCTAAACCACTACCTACAATCCCCTATATACACTATTCATATGTTATGGCGATCACCAACTCTGACCTACTAAGCATGAGAAAGTATAAATGACATAATAAAATGATATGGTAAGCCACAATTCGGCTACTCATATCCTAATACAAGTAATAGGTTAAGGGCATAAAAAGATCAAATGTTGGGGAAGAGACTATAGCAGGATCAAATGGGAATGCAACATATGGAAATATGCACATGGAACTTATAGCCTAAACGTATACCATGACTTGGTTGAATCGACAAATGGTGATTTAGCCCTAAGCGTATATCACTATAAGATGAATGGATGTGAATGAGACATATGTTAAAATGTGCGTGGATGCTATAGCTTAAGCGTATACCATGACTTATTGAATAGATGAGTGATGTTTTATCCCTAAGAATATATCAATGAGTGATGAGTAGGATAAATGATGAGGTAATAAAATGACGTAGAATATGATAATAGAATAAGTGATGATCGGTTGTAAGAGGATAATGTAAAATGGATGGAGTGGTGATTTAACCTAAGGTGTATACTACTATAGGATGATGGAAGGTGTAATAATGTAATGAAATAATTTGGAATTGAGAAAAAGTAAGAGGAGGAGAGAATATTTTATGATAGAACGTAATAGGATGATATAGAAGTGATGAAAAGAGTGGCGATTTAACCTAAGGTGTATACCACTATAATTTTTGATGGTGCGTGTGGGTGACGATATAGTCTAGAGCGTTGGTCACTAGTTCAAGGAATGTGGTATGATGATATGTTGCATGTAGGTAAGGTCCATTTGATTGGTAATCCCTTGGCAGTCGAGTATGGACTGAGGAACTAGAGTGCGTAATAGGGTAGTGAGTGTAGTGTGTTTTATAAATGACCAAGGTATGTGAATGTGTAGTGTAGGCCATGTAATGTAGAGTGTGTAATGGGTATGGAATGTAATGTAATAAATGTGTAGGTAGAAGTAGAATGTGTAATGATAATAGATAAAACTAGACCCAAGTAGAAGGAAATCTAGTGTAGCAAGTAGAATGTATAGGATGTATGGATGTGGTGTGGGTGTGTAATATGTAGTAATAAATGTAGATAGAAAATGGAATGTGTAGCGGTAAGATTGTTAGAACTATAATATTAAGTGCATATTAATATTTATTTTATATTTAAATAATATAGAATAAACTATATTCATATTATTTAAATATAAACTTTATATTAGGGGTTGGTTAATTTATTTAATCAACTAATTAAATCAGGGAGGTGTGCCCCATCACTTAATATGGTTTTAACCCTTTTGGTTATTTAAATATGGGTATAGGTCATATTTGATATAATCATGTGAATCAATAGATTCCAGGTAAAAACATGGAGTAGAAGTGAGGAGGGAGTTACTGGACTGGTGTTGTAAAAAGTTTCTCTATAGTGGATTATTCTTCCATGGTTTTTTTACGCATTTAGGAGTTTTCCACTTAAATTCCATGTCATTTTTTTAATGTTCTTTACTTTATTCCATTTATTTTATGTTTATAATGTAGGTGTCAACATTGGTTGTTATATTAATTTAATAGAGCGAGATTAATTTATTAAATTTAATCCTAATGTAACCTAAGAACATAAGGTTGGGAAGGTAGTTAAATATTTGAAATATTATTTAATCCCCCCTTCCCTGCATAGTTGGTTGGATGAATATTGCATAAGTGAAAAGGCATTGTGGATTTTCAAATACGTGAAAAGAATTCAACTTAGGAATTACGAGGCCTTGGAAACTAAGGCAAGGGTTATAAATTTATGTGAAATATTTATTACATTTCTACAGTTTTGAAAATGTGCGGCTAATTTAAATACATAAATAAAAAAAGAAAGTTAAAATTCAAGGTAAAATGAGAGAAGAGACAAGCTTCATGGAAATAGGAATTTCAATTTTTTTCATTGGAAGAGTGAAATTTTTTGTCTCCTCTATCCGCAAGTTAAATTTTTCCACATGGATTCAAAATTCACTGCAACATCTGGTGAAATTCATTTAAATATTTTATTCCTTTGTCCTTTGGGGCCCCTTAATAAGAATGTCATTTTGGGTTTTTAGATACTATATGTTTACAGAGGCTACACCATAGTATAACCAAATGTATAAGTTTAAAATTATTTACATTTTCAAATATTTTTTCCAACAACTATAGTTTTATAAACTATATGTTTATAATCTATAAAAATTTAAATATAAGGTTTATAATATTATATTTAACCCTGCAACCTGTTTAAAACCTTACACTTAAACCTAAACCCTACCATATGCTATGTCACACATATATTAAAAAAATATAATAATAAAAAAACTATAGTTTTAAACCTAAGCTCTTTAACCCGGTTGGTGGATCACATTTGGTTGTGGATCCCCCTCATCCATGTCTCTGGAAGATACCACATGGCCAACATCTGTCCTCATCACCGAACCATTTCCCTTCTGAAAATCACTAACCTCTACATAAATTTTCTTTGAAAATAAGGAAATAGATACTTAACATTTATTATATTCCTTATCGCTGAAAATAGGAAATAGGAAAATACATAGTTTAATGGGGGAAACCAGTTTTGGAATTAGGCATGCAAAGATCATGTGGAAGAGGATGGGGATTGGACCTCCAAAAGGCATGAAAAGTAGTAAAAATAAAATAAAATAATTTGGTAAATCCCTCAAAACAAAATTATGTTATTGTTAATGGACATCCTTGGCGGAAAGAGCCGTCAGAGTCATGGGAATCCTTAGGTTGGTGGGACGTGCATCCTAAGGAGACCTCCATATTTTAAAGAAGTTGGCTCTTCTTTGCGGGGGTGAGATAGGGGTCAGAAAAACTGGAAATAAAAAACATAAAACAAACTAAGGCGATGCACCAAAAAGAATACACCAGGAAGCCAACCGAATACACAATCGTCTCAAACTACTTAAGCACAACACCAAAGATTGCAACAACACCCAAAGATGCATAGTTTCTAAATGAAAATAAAGGTGATCAGAGACAATAAAGATATGCGAATGATGAACCAAAAACACCACAAAACATATATATTACTCCAATGGTTGTGCACAATATTACATATAGAAGAGAGGTAAGATTTCCGTTACAAAGCCCAGGCAGAAGGTTGGAGTTTCAAGATCTCCTTTTCCTAACAAAAGAGAAGCTTGGTGATAGAGAGGAAAAGATTAAGACTCATGGAATCTAACTAAAATTATCCTCTACAAGTATATCTTCCTTTGAACTTTGATTACAATTTATAGGGTGAGGAGGAGGTAAGAAAGAACTTTCAAACTCCTTCCCATCTGCCCCTTAATTATGATAAATGGGATGAAGTGACAAAAACATATTTCCTCAAATCTTTCTCACAATTTGACCCCTTCAAAAAAGTGAGAGCCATGCCCATTTAATGCATCTTAATTATACTGCAACCGAATCACTTGAGATGGACTTGCCTTTTGAGAAGAAACTCATCCAGCTATTTATTACATAACCTGATATTTTGACCCTTTATGCATTGGTTTGTGACCTCTTGATTCAAACATCGTGTATTTTGTAATGAAATGACCCTTTGCCTATGATCTTTTGAAAAATTCTTTGAGAATTAAATCTTACAAGATCAGACCCAAAATTACTTATACATGGTGGATGGCTTGTCATCTTTCATGGCCTGCTTTGAAGATGGAGTCCATTTGTTGTAAGATCCACGTGGAAGGCCCGTGCATCCTCTTGACTCTGATTTTCTTTAAGGATCCTGGGAAAGTGTTGGGTGGACACTTGGCACCGTTTGTGAGCTCGCTGTCCTACTCATTTGTTGGACTCTATGTGTCAGTCCCACGGGAGTTTGAGACTTCCCCCTCTTTTGAATTTTGAAGTTACGCCTGCTTGACACTTGTCGCTGTCTACAAGACGTTCAGTTCTCTTTATAATTTGGTTAACTTCCCCTCTCTCTTGGTGAATATTTGGCTTCAAATGGGTTTCTCTTAGCCACAAAAATTTAAATAACAATTTGGTGACTCATTGGGACCATTTAGCCTGCTAAATGAAAATAACCCACGATCTTCCGCTATCAAATTGGTCTGGTACTATGTTTCAAAGCCTACTCCAGAATAGGAGCCTATGGTCCTTTAAGATTTCTATGGAGTATTCATGATTGCTTCCTGACTCTAGCTCCTTCCCACTCTCATTTTGAAACTCAACCCTAAGATTTTATTTTTTGTGAGAGTAGAAAATTGAAAAGGGTGACCAAGAAATCCCTTGGCTGATTTTAGTTGCTCTGTATTTGGTTTGAAGTGAAAACTGCAACTGTCTTCAGCTTGACTGTGAATTCCTTGGTGAGCCAGAGCCTTCATCAGATATGGTACCCCCCTAATGGAGTAATATAGAAGCAGGGCCTATACAAAAGACAAAACATATATGTCTCAAATGAGATATGCATGTGTGCCTAAGAACTTATTCTGCTAAAACAAAATCTACTCCTACTCCTAGTCTAACTGGTTTAATGCATGCTAAAAAAAACTTGAAACAGGCAAGGAAAAATAGCTTCCCTTCCTTATAAAATCTAGCCATGCAATCAATTTGGCTAGTGATATGACCTGTAGTAAGAGTGAAAAATTAACCTTCACTCTTCCACCCATCGGTATCAGTGAAAAATATGAATACCTCCTCTTGTTCATATTTTGGTTGGAGGTGTTGAAACTGACCCTCAGGGCCTTGAAGATCATCCTCATGTTCTGAAATGAACATGAAAGGTGCTAACATCTTTTTTGATGAGATACCAGCCTAAGGTGGGGCTTGGTCCTGACCTTCTACTTACGTTCATCATTTTGGCTTGTATCTTTTGGATCGAGGCTCCCTTTCCAATCTCTTTGAAGGGTTTCATTTTGTTCATCTTCTTTCCGCTTTCTGTTTTAGCAGCTTCGACGGTGAATCCAGGCTCTTCGATTGAAAGTAAAAATCTCTTAATAATTCTTTCTTCTAGAGTCCTAGGATTAGTCCAAGGGGAGCTGTTGTGAGTGAAAGGTTACCTTTGTTGCGGAGTTGATGAAGCAGTGAAGAGTGTTATTTTTACAAGCCATTCCTCATCGAGCCATCCCCCCAAATCTGATAAGCATTCGAGCTTATCTTCTTCCTCATCTGTCAAAGATTTATGCTTTGATGTGATGGTTTTTGAATCTGAAAATTCTCCATCATATGTGGCTTCATTTTGTAGAATGAAGCCCGTTGATAAGGATATTTTCAGGGGAGCTACTTTGTGGGGAGGATGAATAGAGGAAACTTCTATAACCTCTTTTCTGCTCAACTGGTGACATGAACTTTGTGAGCGCGTATCACTTCCACCATATGCTCCTCTTCTTTTGGATTTAGAGCCATTGCTTGCTGGTGTGAGAGGTATAGCTGCTCGAAGATGGTGGTAGTGCAGAAATTGTGGTTTGGAGATGAACAAGGGGAGGATCCCTTGGTGGTAATGAGGTCATGGTTGCATGACCTCATAGGATGAAGAGAAATGGAAGTGTGGAAAGAAAGATGAATGAAAATGGATGAGAGGGAGCTCTACGAGCCTTTGTAATGATTTGGTCAGACCCTGTGGAGTTTACTGGATGTACTGCATAACTATCTTCATTGAAGTTTGAACTTTTTTGAGAATCAACCAAGTTGATGCCATAATAAAATATCACTCTGAGTCTTCCCACCAGGTGTGCCGAAGGAAAAATGTTGACGGACATCCTTGGCAGATAGAGCTGTCAGAGTCATGGGAATCCTTAGGTTGGTGGGATGTGCATCCTAAGGAGACCTCCAGATTTTAAAGAAGATGGCTCTTCTCTGCATGGGGTGAGATAGGGGTCAGAAAAATTGGAAAGAAAAAACATAAAACAAACTAAGGCGATGCGCTGAAAAGAATACACCAGGAAGCCAACGAATACACAATCATCTCAAACTACTTAATCACATCACCAAAGATTGCAACAACACCCAAAGATGCACAATTTCTAAATGAAAATAAAGGTGATCAGAGACAATAAAGATATGTGAATGATGAACTGGAAACACCACAAAACATATATATTACTCCAATGGTTGTGCACAGTATTACATATAGAAGAGAGGCAAGATTTCCGTTACAAATCCCAGGTAGAAGGCTGGAGTTTCAAGATCTCCTTTTCCTAACAAAAGAGAAGCTTGGCGACAGAGAGGAAAAGATTAAGACTCCTAACACCTAACTAAAATTATCCTCTACAAGTATATCTTCCTTTGAACTTCGATTACAATTTATAGGGTGAGGAGGAGGTAAAAAAGAACTTTCAAATCCTTCCCATTTGCCCCTTAATTATGATAAATGATATGAAGTGACAGAAACATATTTCCTCAAATCTTTCTCACGATTTAACCCCTTAAAAAAAGTGAGATCCATGCCCATTTAATGCATCTTAATTATCCTGCAACCGACTCCCTTGAGATGGACTCGCCTTTTGAGAAGAAACTCATTCGGCTATTTATTACATAACCAGATATTTCAACCCTTTATGCATTGGTTCCTGACCCCTTGATTCAAACGATGTGAAATATTTTGTAATAAAATGACCCTTTGCCTCCGATCTTTTGAAAAAGTCCTCGAGCATTAAATCTTATAGATAAGACCCAAAATTACTTATATGTGGTAGATGGCTTGTCATATTCATGGCCTAGTTTGAAGATGGAGTCCATTTGTTGTAAGATCCACATGGAAGGCCCGCACATCCTCTTGACTTTGATTTCTTTAAGGCTCTTGGGAAAGCACTGGGTGGACACTTGGCACCATTTGCGAGCTCACTGTCCTACTTCTTTGTTGGCTCTACATGTCATTCCCATGGGAGTTTGAGACTTCGCCCTCTTTTGAATTCTGAAGTTGTGCCTGCTTGACACTTATCGTTATGTGCGAGCCGTTCGGTTCTCTTTATAATTGTGTTAAGTCCCCTCTTTCTCAGAGAAGATTTGGCTTAAAATGGGTTTCTCTTAGCTGCGAAAATTTAAATAACAGTTACCAAATTCACTTTATCCCTAAAATTTCTGAATACAAGGAAAAATAAAGCCTTAGGTTATTAACTCAAATATTATTAAAGCCATTATGGCTATGTTTTCCAAAGTGATAAAAACAAACACATACAACTACTAAGATGGGTCTAATCCAAACGTTTAAAATCTTAGTATTCAATTCATTTTGCTAATCAAATATTCAATAACTATCACTTATACTTAGAATTTTATTAAATTTCAAATATTATATAAATGATGAAAGTGGGTTATTCGTAAGTTTTGTTGGATTAGAAATATGAAGCTTGGATAAATAAGTAAAAAGTGACATGATTAATAATTTAAAAATAATATTGTTCTAGGATTACTAAGTGATGGAAAAGTTTGTTTAAACATACTTTTCATGATAAAATGAAGTGATGATTAAAAAAAACCTACTTGTAATTCTAAATTTTAAATATCGTGAAGTTGATTATATGGTTATTCAGGATATAATAATATGGTTAAAGGGGCAAGAGCTCCAAAATTTGTTTTTATAAACGTTTTTTTAGAAATTGTGTTTAAATAATTTGTTTATTTATTTTTTCAAAAAATATAGATAAATTCTAAAACATTTTTTTGTAAAAATAGTAAAATTATCATTTTTTAATGATATACTCTCATACGACGACATGTTTTTTTGTTGTCATTTTGTTATAAAACTAAAAAAATTTACTTACATTTTAATTTAAGTTTTTGATATTGTTCTAACGTATTCATGTATAGACTATATAATTAACAGGACCTCCTTTTTTTTGCATAAATTGATCATGATCAATTACATGGATTAAAATACGACAGGGGGAATTTCTATAAAAATCTTATTTTAATCCTTGCTTGTTAATCATTTCTTATCTCTATTTTACACAAAAATGGGGTCTAATCAATTTTCAATTGATAAATCTTAGATCTTGAATGGAAACAACTACAAAAGTTGGAAGATTTGATTGAAAGCAGAATTCGTGGCTCGTAAATTGTGGGCAGTTGTAAATGGAACTAAGAGATCTCCTACCGGAAGACGTGCAACTATTGATAACGTCGCTACATATCAAATAAAAATACAAGAAGTGATGTCCATTATCTTGCGAAGTGCACATGATTATTTTTTTGCTTCATATCAGAAATCAAGAGAGTCCGAGTGAGGCTTGGTCTCAATTGGAGTCAATGCACGAAGGTACGCATTTATCAAAAATATTAAATTAAATTTTAGAGCTTATGAAAACTCCTATGAAGGGAGATGAAAACGTGATAAATTATTTAACAAAGATAAAACATATTAAGTCACAATTAGATGGATGTGGAAGTAATTTGATTAAGGATAAATTACTTTATTTCATTATTCAGTCGAATATTCATGAGAAATTTCATTTCAATTTTGAATTCAAAATATCAATCAGAACAAGATATTCCAGATTTTCAAACCCTTAGTGCTCTCCTTTTTCAGGAAGAGCAGGTTATGACTAATTTTGATTCAAAAGAAAATGCCACAAAGGTACTTCTCCCTCAGAAATCAAAGGGTAAACCTTCTAGAATTAATAAGAATCAAAAATCAATTTTTAAAACTCCTAGTAAAAACAAGAAACTGGGAAACTTAAAAGTTAGTTTTGATGGTAAATGTCATAATTGTGGGAAATTTGGACATAAGAAAGAGGATTGTAAATTCAAAAACAAGTCAAATTTCAAAAATAATAAATGGGATAAATCAAATCAAAATCAAGATAATGATGATGATAATGAGAATAATCATAATGCAATATAATAAATTTATAAATTACTTCTAAATAAAAAATATATTTCTATTTTTTATACTGTTGAAAGAAGAGTTGTTTTTTAATAATTAACTCAGATGAGTTAGAAGTAGATACAACTGAAAAACATACACAAAAATGAATTAGATGTGTTTTTTAAAATACAAATTTTTGCTTCGTTTTTTGATAGTTTATTAATAAATATAAATGTGTTCATTTTTTGCCATGAAAAACTGATCATATATGACATGTATATGCTTAAATGTTTTGAATTGAAAAGTTCTTACATGATCATTGTTTGGAGTAAAATCCATGAGAAGTTTCCATTGTTAATGGATTATGTTTTTAGTGGATATTGTGATTATTCTTTAAATAATTTGATTATCTGTTCAAGATATGTTATCAATCAAGTCTTATCTTATTTGTAAAGGCTTACAATAAGATAATGAAGATATATATGTTTTTTTTATGTAAAAATTTTATTATTATGTGAAACTAAAATATTATTATATGTATATCGAATAACACTTGGGGAAGCCCTTGCATTTTTATTGGAGACGTCCAATACTGATTGCATCTAATACATATTTTACAAAAATAATATGTTGAAATTTCTTAACATATTTTAACATGGTTAGTTGTTAAGAATATTGTTATGTTATTTTTTATACAACTAGTGTTTAACTTTTATAGATGATTAAAAGTGAAATCAATGATAATTTATATTATGCTTATTATGATTTCTATTTGGATATTGTAACTCTTACCATGCTGATGTTGTGTTAGATATGAAATATACTAGATATATGTTCAAGGTTTTTGTTGTAGGAACCATTACTTGGGAAAAAAAAAGCAACCAAGAGTATCCATTTCTTTTACTAAGGAAGAGAAGTACAATGGAAACAATAAAGAAGCCATGTGGTTGAAGCGGATGTTGGAAGAGATACACATGGAAGTTGAAGGAAGTATTCCTATCCTATGTGGTGGTTAGAGTGGTATTAATTTTGATATAGAATCCATTTCAACATCAATGAATGAAGCATATTAAATTTCATATGCATGTTATCCGAGAGAAAGTTCTCTACAGTGATAGAGATATCCAGTTCTTCCAAACTGAAGATTATATTGTAGATATGTTTACGAGTCATTGTGTGCTGTAAAATACTACAATTGTGTACAATGTTTGGCCTTTTAGAGTTTCCATTGAGGGGGAGTGTGCATAACAATGCCACCTCCTAATGGCTGACCGATTGATTGACTCCTTCTCCTATATACTTCTACTCTAGTTCAAAAGTATTGTAAAATATCTTGTATGATCTAAAGTAAACTGATAGAGTTTACATGTAAACTAATAGATTTTATGGGAAAAATATAGTCCAGTGTGAATCTGTTTGTAAAGGAGAACCTTGTGTTATAAAAAGATCCTAAATATGCTGTATAAGAATATTTCCACGAGAAATAGTGAGATGTAGTTTCAAAAATAATGCTTAGCCTAAATCATATGTCTAATTTATGGATTCCAAATCCTTTTGTACCTGCGGTATGTTGAGCATGATGAAGGTGTTATAATTCCTTCAAAAATACATGTGCTAGCCTAAACCTTTAGGGTTTATGGATTTGTAAATCCTGTTGCACAAAGGGATAATGTTGGCATATGGATCCCACTTAATATTAAGGGCGAATGTTAGAATTATAATATTAAGTGCATCATAATATTTAGTTTATATTTAAATAATATAGAATAAACTATATTCATATTATTTAAATACTAAATTTATATTAGGGGTTGGTTAATTTATTTAATCAAATAATTAAATTAGGGAGGTGTGCCCCATAACTTAATATGGTTATAACCCTTTGGGTTTTTAAAATATGGCAATAGTTTATATTGATATAATCACATGAATCAATAGATTTTGGGTATAAACATGGAGTAGAAGTGAGGAGGGAGTTACTAGACTGGTGTTGTAAAAAGTTTCTCTATAGTGGATTATTCTTCCATGGTTTTTACCCATTTAGAGGTTTTCCTCATTAAATTCTGTGTCATTATGTTATAATGTTTTTTACTTTATTTCATGTTTACAATGTATGTGTAAACATTGGTTGCTATATTAATTTAATATCCCATCCCTTAAAAAAATATAAAGCTAGAATCGAATATAATGTATTCTAGCGTAAATGTAGAATGTAGAGATGGAATAGAAAACTAGACTCATATGTAATGACAACTAGTGTAGTATATGGATGATGAACACTATGAAGATATGTGATGTAGAGGTTTAGGTATAATATATGATGATAAAAGATAAATCTAGACTCATATACAACATGACCTAGCGTAAATGTAGAATGAGAGGATGAAATGCAAAACTAGTCTCATATACGATGATGCCTAGTGTGGTGTATGCTATGGAGATATAATGTAGGATGATGGAATGTAAATGTATAGGTCATATAGTGTAGTGTGTTTGACTCACCATAACTACATCAGGGTCTGTAATGTAGGATTATAGACCTCTTTTTAGTGTAGTTTATGCATACACACACCAACTCTCCCACTGCTTCTTTTGGTTATAGTCCTTTTCCTTCCTTTATTAAACTTTCATCTTCTGGGATGGATCTTTGTGCTATTGTGTAAGCTATGAACTCTTACTTATACACTATTAGTCCTGCTACTTTAGCCTAACTCATCGCTAAAGTCTAAGCTCTTCCTCCTGATCCTATCATTCTCTCTCCCACCTTGGACATAAATGACTCTAGCCGTACACCTCCTTCCCTATCCACGATCATGTCTCCTCCAACTCCATCTACCCTAGTCCCTGCTGTTTGCATGATCTAGTCCTTTATACTTATGTTGTTACTTTGACACCATCCACTAAACCCACCCCACAATACTCAATTTCTTTTCCTATTGCTCCCCTATCTCCCTTTCTTTATGAGATGCCATTCATGGCTATTATCCGTCAACTTAGTACAATCTCTTCCACACCATTTGATCCTACCATGGCTATTATGCCATACCAAGGCCCTTCATCATCCATGGATCTTTCCCCTGCCTCTTTGCCAACATTATCCTCCTATGTACGCCCACCTTTCACTTGCACTCTCTTAATAAATAATTCTTATTGGGAACACATACCACTTGATACATCCTGCACAACCATTGTATGTTCCCATGATGGTCTCCTCCAGCTTGGGTTTGAATTCGATGACCTTCATACTCTTCTATATGACCCCCACTTGTATCATGGTTCAATCATTCTTGCTGATGCATACGACCTACGTGTTTTCCACCTTATCGTTTATCTTGCACGTGTTCCTCCTAGTTCTCCACTCACTCTTTGCCAATATTGGCTAGATTATATCGGAGGGACACTCGATCCTTATCACGTTGATATCAATGTTCACATGCCATTTGGTGATGTGCGTATTGGTAGAATTTATTTCCTTTGTTATCCCCCCAAATTCACTATTTGGTATGCCTTGGGTTTCCCATTGCCTCCCTTTACCAATGAACAATATGTCATGGTCATGCATATTTTATGCATTCATGGTTATCTAGAAAACCAACCAAATACCCTTTCTTATCAAGTATCTCATACTGTACAATATTATTTTGAGCCCTATCTTGATGTTTCTCTAGAAGATCTTCCTTCTCCCACAGCCTCTTATGTTAATACCGATTCACCTCCTACTATAGTACACTCTTTCTCCTCCGAGACAATTGATGATTCTTATTCTCACAATCCTTCTAATACACACCTATGGGAGGCTATACACATGCTACAAGTTCAGTGTCAGTCTATAGAAGCCAAAATTACATATTTTCATGCTACGATTATGCAACTTAAGCATGTTTCTACTCCTCTTACAAATCCTACTCCATCCACCTCCTCTAACGGTCCCCTCCCTGATCCACCAGTTCTACCTTTCCCTTCAGCCATTATTCTTCCCTTTAACACTACATCACAACACATTTTCGGTCACTTTCTTCACCACCAACTCCTTACATTACTGCCTACTCGTTCATATCCTCCTTCACGATTAATCCACACCCATGATCATCCATTTTGTCACTATCATCACATTCAAGGTCATCATATAGATTCTTGTCACGCGTTATCCTATGTTATTGGAGATATCTAGAAATTAGACCTCCTCCTATTCTACGTACAACCCCTTGGGTGCACTCAGTTTGTTAATGTCAAACAAACCCTACGCACATATCGTCTCAACACCAACATCTAATATCGCATTCCCTATCACCCCCTGCAAGTTTGGCACCATAAAATTTTTCGCTAGGCCATCCTTCATGTACATATCAATTCCACTCGACTGCACTACCCATCTCTACTATATCCACATTGGTAGATTGTGTCTCTCCATTCACATAATCTCAAGTTCCAGTTGAAGGAATTTTGTCCTTGGACCTTCTCAGTTAATTTATATTTTCTACATGCTTGGGGGAGCACATCACATTGTATTCTCTCCCCTCTTATGGTATCACATAATTATATAGTCTACCATTAAATATTTTTATTCAGGTCATCATCCCTGCTATCTCACGTATCGTCGCACCTTCGTTACCCGATGATACACCCTAGTGTTGTGGTTCACACTAGACTATTGAGGGATTACCATTACAATGAACCCCACACACTTTAATACAAGACCTATAGATTTACATTCCATCATCCTAATTACATCTCCATAGCATACACCACACTAGTCATTATTGTATATGAGCCTAGTTTTGCATTTCATCCCCTCATTCTACATTTACACTATGTCATGTTGTATATGAGTCTAGATTTATATTTTATCATCACATATTATACCTAAACTTCTACATCACATATCTTCATAGCATTCTTATCCATATACTACACTAGCTATCATTACATATGAGTCTAGTTTTCTTGTCCATCTCTACATTCTACACTTACGATAGAGTACATTATTGTTGTTCCGAAAATCTGTCATGAGAACAAATCTATGGATAGACGAGCCAACAGTGTGTAGGGCATAGCCCCTCTTTGAGACAACAAAGCGAAACTGGTTTATTACTATTCTACCAGTAGGAATCTGTGAAAGTCTTACAATATTCTTCCTTCGGGGGTTTGGGATCTCATCCCAGTAGAGGTGCTTCCAACTGTGAAGAGAAAGGAATGGAGGGAAAGATGAGGAAAGAATGGGTCCGAAGGGAGAAAAGAAATGAATTCCAAATCAGAAAGGTTAGAGGGTTTATGTTTTGGGATTGGTAATAAATGGAGCCAAACCTACTTGCATAAACGAATAAAGCAATACTAATGAACAAATGACAAGAAAGTAGAGATAGATCCAAAAGAATAAATGCACAGATCTGACATAAGAAAGATCAGATGCCCATAACACACATATTCAACACAAAGTCTTGATATTTGTATTAATGTTTCTTCTGTTACAAAAAGTACAAAGAATTTTCTTCTCACCTCTATTTTATCTAAAAAGTGTCCCTCTCTTGAATACAATAAATATTCAAGTATTTATAGGAGGAGAAGAGAGAAGGAAAAAAGAAACCAACAACTAATTACAAAAATTTACAAAATATCTAAAAGTCAACTGTTGACTTTGGGCAACTTGGTGGATGACAACATCCCATGGTGCAACATGGATGATGTCATCATTTGTGCCAACATACTTTTAAATATTACAAAAGGAAAGCCAAGAGGAGGGAGCTATTCGTCATTGTCTCATGGCTGGAAGGGAGTATCCTACTTCTGCTCAGGAGAGGCAATATGGAATTGGGCCCGGCACTCCATGAATTTGCTGATCATCAGCTGGAGTTGATCCTAGGCAGGACTCTTGGTGTAATCGCCGATGACTTCACAAGTCTCCCATTCATCTCTAATTTTTTCAGGGAGCTTAAAGTACTCATTACCTGCCTCCATCAGGTATCCCACAAAGTCACAGCAGGCCAGAAGGTTGTTGATGGATTTAGCATCGAAAGTGGCTTTTGGCTCTAACCCTCGCGAGACGATCTCTTTGAATATTTGAATAGTTTCATATGCCTTCCTCAAGGTGAATGACGGAGTGAGCAAGCCCAGAGACATCCTTAGGAAAATTTGCTCCATTTGATGCATTGCATCCAGGGCTTCCTCCTTAACCTTATCTATCTTCTCCTGGACAAATTCTATTTGATCGACCCAGTAGTTGTAACACCCTGAATTATTGTTACTTCCTCCTGAGAATTCAAGTGTTGATATATGATTTCTTCTGTATAAGGACGTGTTCCTTTGATTTTTGAAGTCATGCTTGATATGGATTGTATCTTCTTTGATCTTGAAGATCTTTGACTAAGTCAAAATTTGCTTGGACTCTTTTATTTCTTTCATTTTTAGCATTTGAGTTCAATTTGATTTCAGGATGAGTGGTGGATTTATCCATCTTTATGACTCAACCTTGGATCAGTTACATTGATCCAAGAGATGTTTTAAGCTTATTCAGGATGAACAAAAATTATTGACCTTACAAAAGTTGCAAGGTCTGAATGAGTTAAATGAGCAATTCCGGAGTTTAACTCAGGCTGATCATTTTAAATGAAATTCGGTTTCAAATACTGTAACATCGGGAAGGCCTAGACCTTAAGCCAGGTAAGATGTTCCTGGGTATACAGTAAGCTTAATTAGCAATACCAAATAGGATCCTATACAAGGATGTTTTAACTTGTTTGGTTCTAATACTGATCGGTCCTACATGGGAGACCTAGAATGGATTCGGTAAGGTTAATAACCTTAACCTAAACTATAACCTATTTGTTGAATTATTGCTAATCTAACCTAGCCCTAAACTATAAGCTTAATGATCCTAAGGTTAGCTACACCTAGCACTATGGGAGTAAGACTAATGTCTTACCTTGTGATCTAACCTATGTTTCTAACCTATCTTAACTAATGATAATGGATGGAGGGGGACCTATGAAGGGGCACTAGTCATGGGCGGTGGTTTCCATGGCATTTATGAGGTGGATAAGGATGAAGGACTTGGGATTTGGCAGAGGTTGCAAACGGCCATTGTGACCTGACGTGGTAGCATCACCAAATTTGGGAATGGTTGGTTGTTTTCATTTGGCAATCACCAACTTTGGCAGTTGGTGGCAATGGAGAATAGGCGGGAATTTAGGAGTTAATGTAATTGATGAACTTCGGTTCCCGAGCGCGGATTGCTTGGGAAGTCATGCAAATGGAAAATTGGTTGGTTTTTTGGTTTTCCATGTGTTCCGTTTTTCTCTCTACTTGATTACTGGTTCTTCGAACCAGTCTACTCTGTGTTGCATGGAAACTTTGAGAATATCTAGCTCCTTTCTCTGTCGGGGAAAGTTTATAAGGCATGAAGGTAACAATTTATTGTTGTTTAATCTATCGTGGAAGAAGAAGAGAAGGTGCGAGCACATTCAGAGGTCTTCTTTGGATTTTTAAGCGACACTATCAGGCATGATAGGCCCTAACTTTTAAAAATCTTACTTTCCTTCAAATGATTTCATTAAAACAACTCTATTCAGGTGATCTTAGTACAGTTGGTTTGAAGCAATGTATTGGTTCTTCTTTTCCTGTGGATTTAGGAATCTCCGGTTATGCGAAGACTCTATTGAAATGTTTACTGTATTTATTTCTTCTTTTTGGATTCATTTTCAGCTGAAGACCTGGCTGTGTTATCATGTTGTTGAATCCTATTGAATCTTGCTGGGTATACTTAAATTTTCTTCTGATTGGAATGCTTGCTGTGATTATTTTACTTGAACGTGACTTCTGTTGAAATCCTTACTATGTTTTCAATTTTGGTTAGACTCTGTTGAAAGTTTGCTAGGATTATATATGAAAATGACTCTGTTGGAGTCCTTGAAATGTTTCGTATGATTTCAACTTCTGCCGAAGCTTGGTTGTGAATACTTACCTGTTGGAGTCCTTGAAATTTTGTCGTATGTTTTCGACTTCTGTCGAAGCTTGGTTATGAATACTTGTTGGAGTCCTTGAAATGTATCATATGTTTTCAAATTCTGTAGAAGCTTTGTTGTGAATACTTATTGGTATTGACTCTGTTGGAGTCCTTGAAATGTTTTCGTATGATTTTGACTTCTATCGAAACCCTGGTTGTGAGTACTTGTTGGATATGACTCTGTTGGAGTCCTTGTAGTATTCCCATGTGAACACAACTCTTGTTGAAGTCCTTGATGTGTTTGCGTGTTGGCTCGACTTCTGATGTAAGTCCTCGATGTGCATACATATTGATTCGACTCATTCTAAATGTTGTTGTGTTTTTTATTCAGTTCGATTCTATGGAAATGTGTGCTGGCTTTACATTACGAACACGACTCTGTTAGAGTCCCTACTATATTTTCATATTAGCTCGACTTCGGTTGAAAATTTGTTGAGCTTATGATATGGAGGCGACTTCTGTGAAGTCCTTGCTGTGATTATTTTTCTTGAATTCATTTTTTGTGAAGTCCTTGCTGTTTATTCATAGGGATTAGACTCAGTTAAAATGTTTCTGTGTATACATATGAAACCGACTTAGTTGAATGTTTGCTGTGTATGTATGTAGTTCGACTCAGTTGAAATGTTAGCTGTGTTTGCATATGGATACATCTTCTATTTATGATGTTATCTAGTCTCTGGTTTGACTGAGATAATGAGTTCTTAGCTGTGCCATGTCAGGCGATGGTGTTGGGTAATTTCATGTTTGAAAAATGTTATGAAAAGAATTGTTAAGTCTAATTTGGTAGTTTTATTGATTGTTACTGGGTCGCAAGAACTCTTGTATTGCTTAAATAGCTACCGGTGATTTTATATTGAATTTTGATGAAACTGAAGTTTCTTCTTGTGATCTCGAATGATTTAGTCGCATGCGTATAATGTAATTACGTTATTCTTGAGGAGTCAGTACAGTCCTGAACATGATTGGAATGGGAATCTGATTGCCTCTGTTTCCTTCTCCTAAGATGTAAAGTACATGTTGATATATATAACTGTAGGAAAAGAAAATATTCTCTCCTTGTCTAGAAACCTTGAGTGCTTTCTTCTTTGTATCCTTACGTGAACTCTACGGTACGAGCATAACAAGAATAGACTGTTAAATTGTATGGAGAGACTGGTAAAAATTGTGTTGCAGTATGAGTAGGTATACTTGTCAATACCAATGAAATAATGTATGATTATAAAGGAATTCCATCAGTTGAGCTTGCTGAATGTTATAAATTGCCTTTGGGGAATTGTTAAAAACATACTTGTTGGAGTATTTCTGTCCTTAGGATGGTTGTATTCATTTGTTCTTAGTCTCTAACATATATGATGAATCATCTGAAAGGTATTTAGGATTAATTGGCAACTATAATATGAGACATGCGTTAAAAGTCATGTTAGAATTATAGAAAGATGAGTAGCTTGATTTATGTTTAAGGATTTGAAGAAATGCTTTCATTTAAACAGGTTGTTTAATGAGAGCAATTGGTAGAATGCAATTGTTGTAAGAATTAGTGCTTATCATGCTCAGTTCACAGAACTGACCTATGCTAACAATTTTGCAGATGGACATTGTAAGTAATAAAGGCACGCGGATCTGATATGATGTTCAGATTGTTTAATCTGGTTTATGACGAATTCCTATTTGATATCTCTGATTGTACTATAGTAAGAAAGTTGTTCTTTTGCTGTTGAGTATTGTATCCAATATGTCAAAGTGCAAAGGTTGTAATTGTATGAATTGGAAATAAATGAAAAGGGAAAAAAATGTTACTTATGTGGTTGTATTTTTAATTGATGGAATTGATCTTTTTAAGTTTGATTGATTTTAAAGTGCATTTTTATTATTTTATACCTTAGAGTTATTTGGATTCTCTAAGTAGGCCTTGTAAAGATTATGTGACTGAATACTTCGTGAATGATTAGTAATTCTTTTATGTTTTGAATATGGCTAAATTGTAAAAATTAGTCCACTGTTTGCGGGAAGTTAAGGTTAAACTACACCTTTATAGGTAGCTGAATCAGGAAGGGTAATCTAATACTCCCTATCCATGATCTAAGTCAAGACAACTGATGATTTTAAATCACTATACCTTAATAACAATAAGTAAGATATATATTTCATTTTTGAGAACTGATATAAACTTATAGGGGTATAGTTAGCATCCTTATGAGAGGACTTAGGGCTACTGCCAATTTAATTGATTAAGATTAATGTGAATCAATGAACTCCTTGACGAGATCTCAAATCTTATTAAACTTTTCTCTGTTAAATGGATCTTAAATAAGTAGGGCAACTCAAAGGTGAGGAACCCAGGGGTTGGGAAAATACTACCCAGAAAGGAGAGTCTTAAAGTATACTTTCAACTCAACGTAAGTAACACCTTAAGTTAAGTAGATATTTCCGAGGTGGTTTTGTAGGATGTTGGCACATGTCAACTGTAGGGTTGTACCTTCAATAAGATTATGATCTTCTCAAGGATACAACAATGCAGGTGACTTATGGTGACACCCTTTGCATTGATCGTTAAGATTTACACCTTAAACTCGAACAAGTTTTTACTCTGGATCTGGTTAGGAACATGGTCATATTAGGAGGCTGCCCTTGGAGACTTGGGGTATCTTGACACATAGGGTTAACTAGGGTTGACCCAGTATGTCAGCTTATCCCTAGTCCTCGAGAGCATCCTTATAACGTTGACATGTTATTAATCTGTTCCTGAGTGAATGACTTGGGACAGGGGAGGCTGACAAAAGTTAGTGTAAGAAATTCTATATAACATCGGAGTGGGGTGAAGGACGTATTCCAGATTCATGAGTATGCCGTCAAGGAATACGAGACATAAACAATATCTTTCAAATCTTTGGCCAAAGTATCGCAAGCTATTGATTGCGTTGTCCTATGTCACCTAGTCTAAGGGATGTGATGCCGATGAATAATGGTAACAATTATTCAGATAGGTTCCTTGGACAGAGCATTCTGAAATCCTAGTTTAGGGAAGAGAACCGCAAGAGTGTGGTGTTAAAATAAAAATGCCAACTCTATGATACCCATGAATAGATCGGTAGATTACCGAGTCATGGAATGAATAGATCGGTGATACACTGAGTAATTATAGTTGCATATGGTTATCTATTATAAGAATGATTGTTTTGATCTGTGAGTTCTAAATTATGTATTTAGAACTAGGAAGCACTTATCAATTTTTTTTTTTGTTCTAATGTACTAAATTGGGTATGTTACAGTAGTCCAAAGCAACAAGGACTTTTTTGGGTGCTCTGGGGTGATCGAAGATGCTAAATTTAATTAAATCATCAACTGAGCAGTCGAGCATCTTTTGGAATGTATCATGTTGCAACCTAGCATGGTCCAACTCTTCGGAGATAGGTCCTGCTATCGCATGAAGTTCCTTGTTTGCCCGACCAATGTTCTGATATAACTCAGTGAACTTGACGATTACTTCCTCACTATCTTTGAGGATCTGGTCTCTCCAGGTGGATACTGCGATGCCTTGTTCACCAATCTTGGCATATTCATTTATCTTATCTTGAATAAGGGCCTCAAGAGTCTCAGTGGTAGTTGTAGGAGGTGCACTACCCATTTTCTGCAGGGCATGGAGAAGATGTTTACTCTGCTCTTTCAGTAGCCTCTTCTCTTCCTTTGCTTCTTGAAGCTTATTGCAAAGGGAATCCACTGCGGATAGGGCCTCTCCTTGAAGGATCTCGGCTGACATTCCCATTGTGACCTGCGTCACTATATAATCTGTAGGGGACATATCCTTTTTATCCTTTGTGGGATCAGGATACGTGATCTCCATTACTCTTTCACCTGAGGTGCTCTGAGAGAAGCAGGTTATTGGCTTCTTCTTCTTAGCCCCTTTCATTGGGATGAAAGAGAAGTCCATAGGTGCAATGGGGACTTTCCTTTTATGTTGACTCAAGTGCTGGGAGATCCTTGCTGGACTTAAGGGAGAAGAAGGAATGATGGAAGAAGAAGGAGCAATTATAGTGTAGTCAAGGAAATGGGTTGAGATTCTTGGTGGCAACATTGATAAAGAAGCTAAACTCCCAGCACTCACAGGGGTAGGAGCTACTATAGGAGAGGAAACTGTGGGAGAGGAAGGGAGCTGAGAGATGAGGAAAGAAATACTGGGGGAAAACTCCACGAGGTAAGAGAAGATAGAAGAAGAGGAAAGGGGAACAACAGAAAATTGGGGGAGAAGACACAACAAAAGGAATGGTTGCTTGGGCGATGGGAGGAGGGGAAGGAGGAGCGGGAGAAGGGATGGTGAGAACCTCAATGGTTGTAGCAATGGCAACATCCTGAGTGGATGTGCCTGTTGGAACAATCTCTACCACTTCTTTCTCTGGAGACACCAGGGTTACAACCTGTTCTAATGTGGCAGAGGGAGGGCTCTCAGGAGATTCTTCTTGAGTGGTGGTTGATTCTCCCTCTTTATCTTTACCTTTGCCCTTCGGCAAATGCTCCAGTCTGGCAGGTGCATTTCCCAAAGGGGACATGGTGAAATCTACCCCAAGGTAGATGAGGCCGCTCATTATGCACCAATGCTCTATGCACTGCAATGTGCCCTTAACCCTCTCCTCAATGGTCTGAGGTTCTCTTGTCCTGTCAATCTCGGAAAACAACCAGTCATCCCCATTCATATCTAGATATACCCCATCAACTTCTTGATCAGTTATTTTGAAACCTTTTAGAACAATGGCCACACCATATTGAATAATTTCTGCCAGGGCCAGGCGGGAGTGATGCTTTCTCCTGAGTTCAACCTCATGATACAGGTTGATGTAGATGTCCTTGATCAGTGGAACGTGGATCAGATTGAGTTTTTCCTTTGGGAGGAAATTTTGTGGATCAAAGGTTAGCCTTGCGGGGAAATTATGCTTCAGGTTGAGCAGTTCCAGCTCCGCGAACATTTCCCTGGCCTTAGTGTGAGAAGTGTAGATGTGCCTTCCCACTGTGAGGGGGAAAGGAGTTCCACCCTTCTCCCTTTTCAGACACTTCTCGTGATATGTTATGAGCTGTCTGGATAGCTCCAACAAGATCAACTTAGGGCCTGCATACCTTGGTAACTTGGTGGGCTCCCCTAAGAAGTTGGCTACTTTGAGATAGGTAAAAGTGGGGAATTATGTAAAAAACACCCCCACTTCTCCGTTGTAGTTACTATGCTCTTGGTCGTCTGACCATGAGTCATATTTTTCCTCAAAAGGCAGACGATGCCATAGAAGAAGGCATCGTTGATCTTGGTGAACTGTGGAATGCTATTTTCCAGTCTTACTTCTAGATACTATTCAAATATTTTTACCTGGGGCCATACCCCACATCGGCTCAGTGCTAGATAATCTCTCTCAGAAGTAGTAGCGTAGACCACGTAGGAGTTCATGTAGAACCTCCCCATTGTTGTGAGTTGTTGAAGCTGCTCAGAGATGGTGCTGCTAATAATTTCTGCCCACTCAAAATGCTGATCAGGAACGTTCTTGTTCATTGTTTCCAGGTACCTGAGCATCCATTTGTGGAAGTAACGGGCATCAGAAATCCCAAACACCCTACTCAAGAAGGTAATGGTGTTGCTCAGTTCCTTAGAGAAGTCGCTGCGGTGAATAACCTGCGGCCACCTGGTTATTAATTTCTTATTTTTCAAATACACTTCGTTCATTAACTGCATGCATTTGTCTTCATTTTCTTCTCATGCCTTTACGCAGTCTTCTTGGATTATAGCCACAAAATTCCAGTAGTGGGGAATACCCAACATGATCTCAAAGTGCCGAGCAGTGAGGTTGATTATGACCTCACCCTTTTCTTTCTCGACACACCTTGTTTCTTTATTATAGCAGCGGGCCACCACCATCATAAACTCATTATTTACTGCACTAACGGGGATTCCTCCAGTGAAATGCAGACCACTGCCCACCAGTTTGTCCATCCAAGGAATGCCTGTGACCCTTCTGGTTCTAGCCCAAAAATATTCCATGTCTATATGGCCAAGTTTGGAATCTCTGATGTCTAAGTCACATTCTTCATGGGACTCGGGCATTCTGACCCTTTGATACTTTTATTTCATTTCTTCCTCTATGATTTTGGCCTTACCCTTTGACTTGGTTGGCCTTTTGCTTGGTGTAGACATATGTGAATCTGAGTTTAGTTGCTTATCTTCAAGAAGGAGTGAAGTCCAACACAGAAGAGCCATGTTAGCTGTTAAATCATCCATCAAAGCTTTACAAAATGAGGAGTTAGCAATTTAAAAGCTTCTGGGCGCAGGGCACAGTAATATTACAGGATGCAGGGTCAAAAGTATGGCACACTAAGGTGGAGTGTTGCAAGGAAGAAAGCAGTGCCAAAGGGCATGGGGTGTAGGAAAATTACATACAACACTATGTGCTGATGCAGACAAATTTGCGCCTGCGCCATTGTGTAAAGTTTAAACTGGGCACAAATGATTTTTGTGTTACATGGCAGCAGAATGCACCAATGGCGCAGAAATGGAATGTGTTGCATAACATTTTTGGTGCAACAAGGGGCGCAACATTAAATGGTGTATCACTATCTTTATATGTGCCAAGGGGACTTTGGCATGGTGCAGGAAGAGATTACATAACAAACTTTGTTGGTGTAAGCAGGATTGCGCCTGCACCGGTGTAAGGATTTTCTTAGTTTTGTTCAGTGCAGGAAGGATGCGTGTTGCAGGATAGGAAAGTGCGCCCAAGGGCACATCATTAAAGGGTGTATCAATGTCTTTATATGCGCCAAGGGGCCTTTGGCACAGCACAGGAAGAGATTGCATAATAAACTTTGTTGGTGTAAGCAGGATTGTGCTTGCGCTGATGTAAGGATTTTCTTAGTTTTGTTCGGCGCAGGAAGGATGCGTGTTTAGGCAAGGACAGTGTGCCCTCCTAGTGTGACTGTGTTTTATGCAACAAGGATGACGATTGTGCTAAAAGAAAACCGTGGCCCAGAACTGATAAATTTTAGGTTTTTGATTTTCTTGATTGGTTTGCGGTTTTAGGCCTCTTTCGACATGGATTTTATAGTGAAGGGGGATAAAGTGAAGAAGATCTTGGGCTCATTTTTGAGACAAAGGCCTCCAGGTCAGCAGATCTGGAAGGAGGGTGAAATTGGCTTGGGAGGGAAGATTGCAAAATGGGCTAGAGGGGTTTATGGTTTCTTCATATTCATTTTAGTATTATCCCACAAATAACCAAACCAAAACAAAAACCATAAGAAAAGAAAGGACCACTTACCCGAAATATATAGAATGAGAGAAACAAAGTGGGGACCACGAACGTGACACGAGGATGACAGGAGCGCTGACAGGTGCAGAGGAATAAATTTTCATGTGCTTTTCAATCATGAAAATGACAGGGCAGATGTGCCTATATATAGCAAAAGGCGTAATAAATGCACCACCAAATTTTTCAAAGGGCGCACCAAAAGGTATGTCGACATGAAAATATTTGTTCCCTTTGGCGTGGTTATGCATATGTCATCAAGAAATTATCTACACCTTTGGCACAAATTTAGGACTGTCAACATGGGATTTTGAGCGCTTTGGCGCACCGCTTAAGGGCACAACATTTTTACTGTTGACAGGCCGGTGCATGCACCTTGGCACAAGCAAGAAAGGCACATCACAGGGAGGCACAACAATTTTTTTGTTAACACTCCAAAGGGTGCACCAAAGGAAATAGAAGGGGGCGCAAATAATGTTTATGTTGCATGAACAAAATTTACAGCCGGCCAATAAGGACCAAAATGACTAAGTTTGAAAAGCCAGATTTTCCAGAAAGGGATTTTATGTCCTTCTGAATGCTGAGGGATGTTAAGAAGGAAATAAGAACAAAATTTTGGTATGGTTACCTGCAAAATTTCCCTTGTCAATTTTACAGGATAATAGCTGGCTCTTTCTAGGGACTATCTTTAAGCAAAGCTTAAGGGTAGAGAATCCCAGATCAATATGTGCCTATCCACTAGGTTACAGAGATTCAAAAACAAGGGCAACCAAAAGGGAAGAAAGGAAACACACAACAAACAGAAAGCAAACACATGATAAAAATAAACACATAACCAAAGCAAAGTGTACAAAGAAGAGAGCAAGCTCTACTTCCTGAATATTTTGAGATATTACCCGCTATAGGGAAGTGGGAGTTTGGTTCCATCCAGATATGAGAGATAGAAGATATACTCTCCATTGAGCCACTTGATTGTGAAAGGCCCTCTCCATAGAGAATCAAATTTTCCATGCATGCCTTTTGGCTCTCTTCGCTCTTCCCATAGAAGGACGTGCTCTCCCACCTGGAAATCCTTCTACTTGGCCTTTTTATTGAACAACCTCTTGACTTGATTCTGATGTTTGGTGATCTTGTCAACCACTCTTACTCTCTTTTCTTCAAGCTCTACTAGATACATGATCCTCTTTTCAAGAGAATTTTGGAAAGTTTCATCTTCAATTGCTCATGCTAAACGTAGAGTAGGAAGTTCCGCAGAAATGGGGAGCTCAGCATCGATTCCATATAATACTTGAAAAGGTGACATACCGAGAGACCTCTTTGGAGTAATGCAGTTTGCCCACAAAGCGTCATACAATGACTTGTGCCACGACCACTAATTCTCATCAACTAGCTTCCGTATGATGGTCAGTAAGTTTTTATTACTAGATTCTACTTGACCATTTCCATGGGGGTAGTAATCAGAGGCGTGAGCCAAAGTTATTCCGTATCCGTAGCAAAAACCAATAACTTCCCATGAGGAAAAGTTGGAAGCATTGTCAGTAATGATTTTGTGTGGAATTCCAAATCTCACGATGATATTTTCCTTGATGAAGTTGCAAACAACTTCAGAAGTGGCATTCTTAACAGGTATGGCCTCCACCCATTTGGTGAAGTAATCTGTTGCTGTCAGGACATAACTATGTCTGGCACTTGATTGTGGGTGTAGTGCTCCAATAAAGTTGATCCCCCATTACCTGAATGGTTCGTCGATAACGACTGGCCTGAGGGGAAAAGCAGCCAATTTTGGTTTACCAACAAACTATTGGCAGAGCTCACATTTTGCTACCCAGGTGGCTGTATCCTGAGATAGCATTGGCCAATAGTACCTGGCCCGGATAATATTGTGTGTTGTCACAGAAGAGGAAAAATGACCACCGCAGGCTGAATCATGAAAACTCTCAAGTAACCTCACCTGCTGTGGCTTGTCAACACATCGCAACAAGATGCCATCAATTCCGTGTTTGTATAAACCGTCATCCCAGATGACATATCTAGCCACTCTGAGCTTTATAGTACGCTTCTCCTTTGAAGTTAGATGAGTTGGGCACTCACCATAAGTGAGAAAGAAAGTGATAACAAAATACCACTCATCGCTAGCTGCAACAAATGGAACCATGGGTAGAGAATCAACTTTCTCCAGCTGGCCTTGTGTCCCATTAATGCAATCATCCTTTTCTTCAAGGTTTTTTGAATATTTGTTTTCAGCCATAAGCTGGCATAGGGCCTTGCCTCTTACCAGCTTGGTCAGTTTTATGTCTAGATCATACTCTTGGACCTTTGCGATCCAATTCCCTCGCAACCTCCCTAACTCATGTTGAGTTAAGATTGACTTGACTGCCGTGTCAGGGACCAACACTATTGTATGAGAGTTTAGGATGTAATACCAAAAGTTCTTAACCACTTTAACAATGGTGAAGACATGCTTTTCCAACTGAGACATCTTCAACTCATGAGGCTTGAGGGGAGAGCTCATTAACGTGATTGGAGATTCAACATTTTCAGAATTCTTTTGCATTAAGATGGCCGATACAGTATGCTCAGATGCATAACTGTACATGATAAAATCCTTGGATGTTATCCCCATTTTGAGTTCACAACGAAACGATCGGATAACCCCTACAAAATTTTTGAAGTGATTTTGCATTATGACCTCTTTTAGAGAAAATCGGGTTTTCGGGTGTTACTAACAGCTTGACATAAGTTTTAACATGCTTTATGTCTTATGACCTCCGAAACCCGAAACCCGCCTTGCAATGAGAAAATCCTTTGTAATCGGGTTTTCGGAAATTCAACTCATCGGAACATACTTGAGTTAAAACATGCTTTGTGTCGCGTGACTTCCGAAACCCGAGACCCGCCTTGTGTTAAGACAATCCTTTGTATTCGGGTTTTCGGAACTCTAAAGCATCGGGACATTCATGTTCCAAAACATGTTTTATGCGCCATGTTCTCCGATTCCCGAAGTCCGCTCAATCCTTTGTAATCGGGTTTTCGGAAGTTCAATGCATCGGAACATTCATGATTCAAAACATGTTTTGTGCTCCATGTTTTCCGAAGCCCGAAACCCGAAATGCACTAAATCTCCTCGTGTCGGGTTTTCGGACTCCTCCAACATGCTGACGTGGCATTCATGCCGAGTGGTCGGTGAGTTGGCACGTGCCGAGCTGAAGTGTATTTATTACTGATTTTCTTATAAATACGTGGATTTCCACGTCATTCTTACCGTTCATATTTTTAATTCGTGGATTTTTCGCATGCTCTTCCGCTCCCAAAACCCGCAAACTCACGTTACCAGACTGGATCGTTTGTTTTCGATTTTACCTGTCTCGAATTGAAGGTATTTTTCGTTCCTTCTTTATTCTTGATTTTTCTGGATCGACTGCGTGTATTTTCTTTCCAATTTCTTGCCAGTTGTTGAGGGTTTTTCTTCCTTCTTCTTTCTGTGTTGTTTTGGAAAGGGTTTTGGGTTTTTAGGGTTTATTTTCTTTTTGAGACTATCAATTGGTGCTGTTCCTTCCAAATTTCAATTACTTGCATGATGTATGGAATATGAATAACAAAAAAAGAAAGGAAGTTGTGTATGTAGAAATTCAAAGGAAAGACTCTGTTTTTGTTTCCCGGATTTTGAAGGTTGTGTTGCAGATTCAAAAGTCCGAAGAACATTGGAAGCTCGAAGTGACGGGGTTTCTCAACATTCCGACCTCAACACTAAGTGCCGGGCATCTCCTAAGTTCCGTCATCGAAAGTGGGTGCCGGGTTTTCTCCTGTTTCCGCCATTGAAAGCAAGTGTCGGGTTTCGCCAAGATTCTGACATATCAGACCTGTCGGGTTCTCAAAGTTTTCCGATATCTTCTTCTGCGTGTCGGGTTCTTCTCTTCTTCCGACGCATTCAGTCAATCAGGTTTTTCAGTGTGCACAGCATCTCCGGAGTTCCGAGCCTTTCTCCTTCCAATATTCTTCATGTCGGATCCTGGTTCATCACAGGAGAAGGCCGAAAAATCTAGCAGGATGAAATACAAATTTAAGAAACCAGAATCCCCGTCATATATCGACTGTAATTATGATATCAGGGATACTGAAATGGGCAACATAGATATGGACGACTTTTGGAATAGGGTGAAGAGTTCTTCTCAAACCCCATGGATGGTGGCTTTAGCTAACAGTGGCTTGCCCCTTGCAGCAGGCTTCCCCATGTCTGCCCAATGTCCAGAGTTTGTTTTGGCGTGTGCATCCAGCTACGACTCAGCTTCTCGTTCCGTAAGGAATCAGGCTGGTGAAGTAGTTATCAAACTAGATGGGGCTTATTTTGATGATCTCCTGAAACTACCAAATTTTGAAGAGTATGGGGCCCTAGACATCAAGTCGGCTCAGAAGGCCTGGGACAGTAACCAGGAAAATTGCATTAGGGATGTCAATAAGAAGTTCTTGGTCAAGGCAAAACCAGTAATATCTAGATTTCCAAGAACTATCCCTAGATGTGATTTCATACAAGAAATCAATGATATTATCACCCTGCTGAGCCGGGTTTTTGGCTTGCCGGAATCAAATTTATTTCATGGATGGATGTATCAGTTTATGGTCACCATCAAGAAGAACCAGCAAGGGATTGACTGGGGAACCCTTATCAGTAATGAGATTGACTCTCAGATGACGACGGTCTTATCGACCGGAAAGTTTTATATGTTCTCATATGTGGCCTATGCAGCAGCTGGAATGAGGAGCTATCCCGGACTGGATACTAAAGGAAGCAGAACGACAAACCCAGTCTATAAGTATTATCCTCAAATAACAAAGAAGGGGTCCAAGGATCATTTTAGGAGGGTAAATGACGCCTTTTTCTATGAGAACATCTGCCAGCTGAACCCAGGGCTAAGAAAGACAAGGGTATCAGACGAAGCTTGGACTGAGGTATCTAAATGGGGATGTATCTTCTTACAGTTCAAGAAGTTTACCTACCTTCGAACGGTCATGTACTCAGGAGAGCCTTTCCGTCTGCCTCGCTATCCAGGGGATAGATTGATACTAATAGAATTGGTCAGACAGCTATTGGATTTTCACAAATTCCAACAGAGCAAGCATAAGGCAGCAGTATCCTTCCCAATTTCTATTGGGAGATATACTTGCTCAACAGTGGCAAAGGCCAAAAATGTTGAATGTGAACTCCAGGAGAAATTAAAGAAGCATATGAAGTCTCGGGATGGTTTTGACATCCGAGGAGTACTTAGAACCTATGGAGCCCTACATCTGCACAGGCCCGACATTGAGGATATCTGGGTGGATCTGCGTAACGAAGTTGCAGTTCGCAGAAAAGATAATAGTAGGTTAACTATTAATGAGATTCAGACGCTAGAGCTTTCTGATTTGCCAGATGGCACAACTGACAATGAAAGTGTGTTGGATATGTCCTATGATGGGCTTAATGAAGATCGATACGTTTTCCCGCCTATTGATTGGTCGGCCAGCGAAAAAGCCTCTATCACAGATAGGTCGGCTCTCATTCTTGCTCGCACCAAAAAATGGCTCTCTTCTTGGGGCATGAATTTTAAAGATGACAAGTTTCCAAAGTTGGCTGAAACTGAGGTGGGGCCCTCCCAAAAGAAAAAGGACAAAGAATCTACTGAGGGGCCTATAAAGATCAGGATCCCTAAGAAGAGGAAAGAAAGACAAATCTCTTCAATTGTTTCTCCAGCTCAAACGGTGGTTGTGCCAGAATCACCAACACCACCAGAAATAGGGGAGATTAATTTAGAAGAAGGAGGAAGCCAGCTCTTGACTTCACCATTTGCTGATTATCAAATTGAAGAAACTTTGTCTCTTGCATCTCAGGCTTTGGAAACTGAATCTGTGCCTCCCCCTCAACAACCACTCCAGCCTCCTCATTCCCCATCCACTTCTTCAAGTATGGCCAATATTTTCTCCGGGCTCTCACCCCTCTCTGCTGGAACCCAAGTGATCACCAACACTCCCCCACAACCTGTGCCTCTATTCATTGCACCTACTACCACGTTGACTACTGTTCCCCCTCCAATAGTAGAATCTGCTCCCCTTGAGAGTAGAATACCAGTTACTACAACATTGGCAATTTCCTCTGATACTCCACAATGGCTACTCGAGCAAACTCCGAGGAAGAGGAAAGTGATTGTACCCCTACCAGCCTTTGATTTCAGCTCACTCAAGGCTTCTACTGCGAGATCAGCCAAGAAACCCAAAACAGTTTCAAGGGTTTTGGTGGATGCTTCAGGAGATAAGTTCGCAGAGATTGCCACTCCCTCAGCTGACAAAACTAGAGATGATGTAACAACTGCTGATTACCAGGTAACCAGGGTGTCTCTAGGGAAAGTAACAGCAAAAGGGGCGCAGCAAGATGCAAAGGATTCCATAGACGTCCTGTGCCAAAAGTTGAAAGAAACAAAGGACAGCAGAAATGAGCTTAAGGAAAAAGTGGAGCAGTTGACAGAGGTTTTGATCAAACTCTCAAAACCCCTTGAATCCATACCACCTTCTTCTGCTTCTGCTTCTGCCGGATTTGATTTCTCATCGGTGCCTACGATTGAGAAGATTGCCAAAAAAGGAAGAGTGGTTGACGAATGGATCCAAAAGTTGCTCCAACAAGGGAAGGAAGTAATTCAAGACGTGGTGAAAGTTCATCAGTCCTTGGCAGAGATTCAGAAGGAAGGAGAGAAGATGGATGAGGAATTCACTGAAGAACTTGGACAGCTTGATTTGACTTGTGAAGCTCTCCAAGTGCTAAAGCAAATACCAGCACATCTCTTGGTAGAAGAAGGCGTTCTTCCACATACAGATAAACACTTTCAGCTGATCAAGGCCATCAAGTTCAGAGTAAAGATCCTCAACGAAGCCTGCAGCAAGTTGAGAGAATCAAGGGATAAATTGATCGATGGGAAAAGTGATCTGGAAGAAGAATTGCTAAAGATTTGTCCAAAGGTGTCAGTTGGGAACTCAAGTGCCCTATCAGCAGATGATCTCTTCAAACAAGTTCAAGAGACTGTTCAGCATGAACCTGTAGATGGATTCGACCTTGAAGTCATTGGTCAGTTTGTGAGGATTGAACATACGTTGGAGGCCTTAAGAAAGCTCAGCAAAAGGTTGAAAAAGCTTCCCGGCAGTGCCAGTGATATCCATGAGACCTGCGAAATGTGGAATGATCATTCCACTGCACCTGAGGAAAATGAAATGCAAGGCATTATTCGGAAGTTCCAGGAGTTCCGGAACAAACAGTCTCAGCTGGAGGAAGAGAAAGAAGAAGAATCAAAAGATGATGACTCGGATTAAGTTCCAACGTCCCATGACATTTCTATTTTTAGAATGACATATCTTTTATTTCCGTTTTGTCATTATTTTTAATTCATACTTTGACTTGATCTCCTGCGTGAGAATCATGCAAAGCTGAACTCTAGTTAGCATGCTACTTTTCAGGATCTGTCCTGTTTTATCTCTAGCTTCTTTTGTTATAAATAAGGGATGCTTGTGCATTCTAAAGGGTCGAGAATTTTTGAAGCATTAAGAGGCTATTGGAAAGGAGAAAAACTTTGTGTTTTCTTTCAATCATTTTGAAGAATAGAAGTTGATATTGTTTTGCAGACTTTGTGTTGTGAAATATATCTTATTTAAGACAGTGTTCTTATGTTCATGATCTTAAAGCTATTCTTTGCATAGAATCTCAGTGTTTCTAATTATCTCGGACGCTATATCTGTGATCTAAAACTCGTATGATTATTTCGTGCTCTGTGTTTACTCGAAAGAAAATACGTTTCTCCCATTTCTTTTCTACCGTGCTTCTTTCACTGTAACAGTTTCTAACCTATTTCACTTACGAAAGCAATATCCTTGAATCGTGTGAATGTGGATTTCGGGATTTCATCCCAACCCCCAATGGTTAGATTAGTGTGAATATTGTATATATTATTTACTGTGTTTTAGATTAGCAATAAACAGGCAGCCTCACCTGTCTTTGAGGAGGGATTTAATCCCATGTACTGTGGTTGAACCTCATATTTTGGTTTGACAAAATATCCAACCAACAGTTTTTGGCGACTCCGCTGGGGAAATACGGATCAATAGTATAAAGCTTATCCTCTCGGTGTCTGGCGACTCCATATTTGCCTTATTTTTAATAAGATCTCCTTTCAGTTCAAGCTGGCCAGGAGGATCTTCACTCGGTCTCGCCGAGCTCAAGGTGAAATTGATCCACTCTTCGAGTTACTGCAACAGCATAATTTCAGCCTTTCTCCCAACAGCGTTGTCTCTAACCGAGCCAGAAGTTCTTCACCTGTTCGGAGAAATCGGATCCCTGAAGAACGGGAAGCATCTGCAACTTGTCGTGCACTACTCTTGTCTGATACCCGGATCCCTGTACGCACTCTTTTCAGAAGGATGGCGGTTCAACCTGTGCCTTGGGGTGCAGTCATTGGTCCTCTTACTTTGACTCCTCCATTGCATGAGTTACCACGTGGATCACGTAAAAACATTCCCAAGTTCAATGGGGATGGGAAGCAGCATCCTGATGAGCATATTGCGTCTTTCTTTGTTGCATGCGGTGTCCTCGGAGTAGCCCACGAAGATGTCTCCGTTCGACTCTTCGTTGAAACATTGCAGGGAGTAGCAGCTGAATGGTTTTATCACCTCCCGAATGCATGCATTCCAGATTGGGCTACCATGCGGACCAAGTTTGAGGCACGTTTCAAACCAGCCGAAGATTCTCATGCATTGTTAGCTCAGCTTACTCATATGAAGAAGGAATCGCATGAACCTATGCGGGAATTCGTGGCTAAGTTCAATAAGCTGATCCGGAAAATTCCAGTTATAGCTGTACCAACTCTGGAAAACCAAAAGTGCTTCTTCATCAATGCTCAACCTCCTGATATAAGTTTTTTATTACGAAGGTCGGTTATCCCAGATCTGGCTACTGCTCAGTCAACGGCTACTGAAATTGAGGATGATCTCATCTTAGCCGGAAGGATTAAGAAAGATATACCCAAACTCAAAAATCAAGGTTCTTCTCAAGGTAATACTGACCCTATGTTTCAAAAAATGGCTAATGATTTGATTGCTTTAAAGAAGCAAGTGTCTCAGCAGGTGAGCAATGTTCCGTACCGGGATATCCCTAGGCGGAATTTTAATAACAATGGTGCACCTGCCAGAGATAGGCCACGGTTAGCTCCTGCTCAACCGAGATTAGCAATTGAAGCTCCGCCTGTTAATGCAGCAGTGGAAATAATTGAAGAAGATGATGAACCAGAAGAACAAGATTCCCGTGAGGATTTCGAAGCTTCAGGATATGCTGATGAGTCTTATGATGAGTCAGCTGGCGACTCCAGCATTGGTTATTTGGAATATGATGAAGATGAATGTGAGCCAGATGGTCAATCATTTGCTGTGTTCACTCGGTCCCAATCTCAGGTTCCCAGAAAGCCTCTGGAAAATACTAAGGAGAAGAATAAGGAACCTCCTGTATCCATAGTCAAAAGGGGTACCCCTATTTCGGCGCAAACTGAAAGAGAGGTTACTAAAAAGACAGCTGCTCCTTATTCTCCTTCTCCTAAGGTCAGTGCCCCAGCACAAGCTCATGTAATTAGAACTGAGCCTACTATCATTCCTTCTTACACTGCTTTCGATATTATTGATCATGCAAAGAGAACCAAAATTCAAATGTCAGAAGCAGAATACCTTCAGTCGAATCCCGAACAATTTGAAAAGCTGGCCAAGTTCATCAGAAGTAAAGCGGCCGTTCCGTCACCTTCTAAAGGTCTCCTTTCAAATCCTACTCAACCCACACCTCAGAATAATCTGACTTCTGCTTCTTCCTCAGGAAAGATTGAACCATTTTATTTGTCTCTACTTATAAATGGGTTTAAACTCAGCAATTGCATTATTGATTCAGGGGCCTCTGATAATGTTATGCCCGCAAAAGTGGCCCATGCCCTTGGGCTTACTTTGACTAAGTCATATGGACGGTGCTATTCCATGGAAACTAAACAAGTCCCTCTGATTGGTCAAATCAAGGACGCACAGTTTGCATTTGTTGCCTTCCCTGAGAAGAGAGTAAAAATGACTATTCTGGTTGCTGATATCCCTGCGGCTTATGGTATTCTCTTGGGTAGAGGATTTTGTAAAGATGTCGGAGGAGAGATTAGTATGGATTGGACCAAAGCCAAGATCCCAGTCAAAGGGGTTCAACAGGTTCTTCATCCTGAACCGCAGGCAAAGTATTTGGTGACTAAATCAGATGATCCTAAGGCTCAGATCCTTTTCGAAGATGCTAGCTTTGGGAATTATTTCATGGCTTCAGAGATACCCATTGTAGATGTGGAAGAGGAAGATCCCAATGCAATTTGGACGCTCGAATTTGATGGTAGCTGCTCAACTTCTGGATCAGGCGCTGGTGTTGTTCTCATATCTCCTAGCTCCGAGATTTTCCCATCAGCTTATAAGTTACAATTTGATAATACTAACAACACGGCCGAATATGAAGCCCTGTTATTAGGATTAGAATTGGCCAGACAGAAGGGAATCAGGAATCTCAAGGTGCAGGGAGATGCAGAGCTGATTGTTAATCAGGTCAGGGGTGTATATCAGGTGAAAAATGATCGGTTGAGGCATTACAGGAACAAAGTTTGGGATAGTATAGAATGCTTTGATGCATTCTCTATTAAGGCAGTTTTAAGAGATTATAATGACAAGGCTGATTCTTTGGCCGTGTCTGCATCTCTTCTTCTTCCTCATCCTCAGTTCAAGCAAGACACATACTCTATCGAGATTGTGTACCGCCCTAGCGTCCCAGATAATGCAACTCACTGGCAGGTATTCAATGATGATCAACAGGTGTTGGCTTTCCTGGAAAAGGCTGACAATTTCAGTGAACTGTATTTTGAAGGTTCGGAATCAGCCTTTCGTGAAACTATTTTAGATCCATATCAAGAGGTTGATGGTGAATTTATCCAGCTGAAAGGCAACAAGATACCAAAAGGTCTGGTTTCTCTGGAGGGTCTGTTTGACAAGCATGATCGCTTCATCCAAAACAAAAGGCAGGTTGAAGGAGCTTCTTCCTCTGAAGTGGATCAAATCAATCTAGGTTCATCTGATCAACCTCGGATGGTGAATATCGGTAAATGTTGTTCTCCTGAAGAGAAGGAAAGATTCACTTCGCTTTTGAAGAAATACATCGATGTGTTGGCCTGGTCCTATGCAGATTTGAAATCTTTCAAGCCCAAGGATGTTCAGCACAGTATTCCTCTGAAGCCTGATGTGAAGCCTTATAGACAGAAGCAAAGGCATTACAATCCGAAGATTTCAGGGACCATCCTGGCAGAAATTCAGAAGATGTTAGATGCTAGAATTATTTTCCCAATCCATCACTCCACCTGGATTGCTAACATTGTTCCTGTCAGGAAGAAGAATGGCGAGATCCGGATTTGTGTTGACTTCCGAAACTTGAATCAGTCCTCGTTGAAGGATAATTATCCCTTGCCGATCATGGATCAGGTATTGCAAACTGTTACTGGATCAGAGATGTTATCCATGCTCGACGGGTTTTCGGGATATAATCAAGTCGAGGTAGCAACAGAGGATCAACACAAGACAGCTTTCACGACCCCATGGGGTACCTTTGCTTACAGGAGGATGCCATTCGGCTTGATCAACGCAGGAGCTACTTTTCAGAGAGCTATGGACCTAGCATTCAGAGATCTGATGGGTAAGGTCATAGTCGTGTATTTGGATGACTTGACTGTCTTTTCTAAAAAGCGGAGTGATCATTATGATCATTTAGAACAGGTACTTCAGAGATGCAGACGTCACGGAATTTCATTGAATCCTAAGAAGTCTATGTTCGGGGTAACAGAAGGAAAGCTGCTGGGTCATATTGTGACTAGAGAAGGAACTAAAATTGACCCAGAAAGGGTAAAGGCTATTCAGAGCCTTACCTTGCCCACAAGTAAAACAGGAGTTCATTCTTTCTTCGGAAAGGTTAATTTCTTGAGAAGATTTGTACCCGATTTCGCTGACAAAACCAAGGATATCCTTGGAATGATGAAAGGCAAAGTCCCATTCAGATGGAGTGCAGAAGGGAAACTTTCATTTGAAGAAATCAAAAGGGCAGTTGCTTGCGCTCCTACCTTAGTATGTCCAGACTTCAAGAAAGATTTCATCATGTATAGCTATGCTTCTGCCCACACAGTGTCAGCGATCCTGATGCAGGAAAATGGAGAAGGCATTGAAGCTCCTATCGCATTCATGAGCTGTCCGTTGAAAGAGCATGAATTGAAGATGTCGCAGATTGAAAAACATGCTTATGCGGTGGTGCGAGCGGTGAAGCATTTCAGGTACTATGTGCTGAATTCTCATACTCGTGTTCTCGTTCCTGATACTGCTGTTAAATCCATTCTAACTCAACAAGAGCTGGGAAGCCAACGAGGTACTTGGATTGCTAAGGTTCAGGAGTATGACTTGGACATCAAACCTACCAAGTTGGTACGAGGAAGAGGCCTGTGTCAATTGATTGCAGAGAATCATGCTGAAGCAGAGTGTGAGAAGAATCAAGATACTTCTTCCGAGCTGCCTATGGTGCTTTTTGTGAGTACGACCGATGAATGGTACACGGACATTGCTTTCTTCTTAACTTATGGTGAATGCCCTCCGCATTTAAATCAAAAAGAGAAGAGGACCGTCAAGTTGAGATCTGCGAAATACCTTTTGTGGAATAATGCAATATACAAGAAAGGTATCGATGGTGTCTTCTTGCGTTGTGTTGATAAATCGCAACAGGAAAAGTTATTAGAATCCTTTCATAGCCTAGCATGCGGAGGACATTTTTCGTCCTCTGTAACAGCATATAAGATCTTACGGGCTAGGTATTATTGGCCTACTCTTTTCCGGGACTCAGCAGAATGGGTGTCTAAATGTGAAGCTTGTCAACATTTTGTTGGTCGTCCCAAGTTAGCAGCTCTTCCTCTGAAGCCTGTGGTGATTGAAGAACCTTTTCGCCAATGGGGGATTGATTTTATCGGAACATTGAATCCTGCTTCCAGTGCTGGACACAACTATGTGCTAACTGCTACAGATTATTTTACCAAGTGGGTAGAGGCTGTACCAATCAAGCAAGCAACTTCTGAAGCTGTTTGCAAGTTCCTGAAAGAAAACATAATCGTCAGATTCGGTATTCCTCATAAGATTGTAGCGGATAATGCGTCTAACTTCTCGTCACATGAGTTGACAGAATTCTGCTATGGATTCGGCATTACTTTGGCTCACTCATCTGACTATTATCCCCAGGGCAATGGGCAAGCTGAGTCCAGCAATAAGAATCTGGTTACTATAATCAGGAAATTAGTAGACGAAAATCAGAGGAATTGGCACAAAGCATTGTATGATGCGTTGTGGGCTGATCGGATCACTCCAAAGCGAGCCATAGGGATGTCCCCTTTTCAGTTGCTATATGGGATTGATGCTGAAATTCCTATCTCAGTAGAATTGCCAGCCTTGCAGTTGGCAAAAGCGGTTGAAGATGTAGCTTTTCAGAATTCAATCGAAAAAAGGGTTATGTACCTAACCAAGCTAGAAGAAGAGCGAATTAAGGTGGTTGATCGTATAGCAGATCATCAGTGCAGGGTGAAGAAGATTTTTGATAAAAAATCAAAGCAACGTGACTTCCAGATTGGAGACCTGGTGTTGCTTTGGGATAAAAGAAGAGAACAGAAAGGAATGCATGGAAAGTTTGATTCTTTATGGAAAGGACCTTTCAAGATCCACGAGTTGAATGGTGAAAATAGTTTCCTTCTATCATATCTGGATGGAGGGTTACTCCCTTTGCCTTTCAGTGGACAACATCTAAAGCTGTTCCACCATTAATGCAAGATGCTCTCTTGCATTGTACATATTTTGCTTTTGTTGTGTGTTTGCTTTTGGTTTTCTTTCTTTCTTTCTTCGTTTTGTTTTGTTTTGGTTTTCTCCTTGACCCCGTAGCCCAATGAGCGAGACCAGAGACTCTGAGTTCTCTTCCTTTGGTATTACAAAGAAAGTCCCCAACTGGAGCCAGCTGTTATCCCCGTTTTGAGTTCACAACGAAACGATCGGATAACCCCTACAAAATTTTTGAAGTGATTTTGCATTATGACCTCTTTTAGAGAAAATCGGGTTTTCGGGTGTTACTAACAGCTTGACATAAGTTTTAACATGCTTTATGTCTTATGACCTCCGAAACCCGAAACCCGCCTTGCAATGAGAAAATCCTTTGTAATCGGGTTTTCGGAAATTCAACTCATCGGAACATACTTGAGTTAAAACATGCTTTGTGTCGCGTGACTTCCGAAACCCGAGACCCGCCTTGTGTTAAGACAATCCTTTGTATTCGGGTTTTCGGAACTCTAAAGCATCGGGACATTCATGTTCCAAAACATGTTTTATGCGCCATGTTCTCCGATTCCCGAAGTCCGCTCAATCCTTTGTAATCGGGTTTTCGGAAGTTCAATGCATCGGAACATTCATGATTCAAAACATGTTTTGTGCTCCATGTTTTCCGAAGCCCGAAACCCGAAATGCACTAAATCTCCTCGTGTCGGGTTTTCGGACTCCTCCAACATGCTGACGTGGCATTCATGCCGAGTGGTCGGTGAGTTGGCACGTGCCGAGCTGAAGTGTATTTATTACTGATTTTCTTATAAATACGCGGATTTCCACGTCATTCTTACCGTTCATATTTTTAATTCGTGGATTTTTCGCATGCTCTTCCGCTCCCAAAACCCGCAAACTCGCGTTACCAGACTGGATCGTTTGTTTTCGATTTTACCTGTCTCGAATTGAAGGTATTTTTCGTTCCTTCTTTATTCTTGATTTTTCTGGATCGACTGCGTGTATTTTCTTTCCAATTTCTTGCCAGTTGTTGAGGGTTTTTCTTCCTTCTTCTTTCTGTGTTGTTTTGGAAAGGGTTTTGGGTTTTTAGGGTTTATTTTCTTTTTGAGACTATCAATTGGTGCTGTTCCTTCCAAATTTCAATTACTTGCATGATGTATGGAATATGAATAACAAAAAAGAAAGGAAGTTGTGTATGTAGAAATTCAAAGGAAAGACTCTGTTTTTGTTTCCCGGATTTTGAAGGTTGTGTTGCAGATTCAAAAGTCCGAAGAACATTGGAAGCTCGAAGTGACGGGGTTTCTCAACATTCCGACCTCAACACTAAGTGCCGGGCATCTCCTAAGTTCCGTCATCGAAAGTGGGTGCCGGGTTTTCTCCTGTTTCCGCCATTGAAAGCAAGTGTCGGGTTTCGCCAAGATTCTGACATATCAGACCTGTCGGGTTCTCAAAGTTTTCCGATATCTTCTTCTGCGTGTCGGGTTCTTCTCTTCTTCCGACGCATTCAGTCAATCAGGTTTTTCAGTGTGCACAGCATCTCCGGAGTTCCGAGCCTTTCTCCTTCCAATATTCTTCATGTCGGATCCTGGTTCATCACAGGAGAAGGCCGAAAAATCTAGCAGGATGAAATACAAATTTAAGAAACCAGAATCCCCGTCATATATCGACTGTAATTATGATATCAGGGATACTGAAATGGGCAACATAGATATGGACGACTTTTGGAATAGGGTGAAGAGTTCTTCTCAAACCCCATGGATGGTGGCTTTAGCTAACAGTGGCTTGCCCCTTGCAGCAGGCTTCCCCATGTCTGCCCAATGTCCAGAGTTTGTTTTGGCGTGTGCATCCAGCTACGACTCAGCTTCTCGTTCCGTAAGGAATCAGGCTGGTGAAGTAGTTATCAAACTAGATGGGGCTTATTTTGATGATCTCCTGAAACTACCAAATTTTGAAGAGTATGGGGCCCTAGACATCAAGTCGGCTCAGAAGGCCTGGGACAGTAACCAGGAAAATTGCATTAGGGATGTCAATAAGAAGTTCTTGGTCAAGGCAAAACCAGTAATATCTAGATTTCCAAGAACTATCCCTAGATCGTGATTTCATACAAGAAATCAACGATATTATCACCCTACTGAGCCGGGTTTTTGGCTTGCCGGAATCAAATTTATTTCATGGATGGATGTACCAATTTATGGTCACCATCAAGAAGAACAAGCAAGGGATTGACTGGGGGACCCTTATCAGTGATGAAATTGATTCCCAGATGACGACGGTCCTGTCGACCAGAAAGTTTTATATGTTCTCATATGTGGCCTATGCAGCAGCTGGAATGAGGAGCTATCCCGGACTGGATACTAAAGGAAGCAGAACGACAAACCCAGTCTATAAGTATTATCCTCAAATAACAAAGAAGGGGTCCAAGGATCATTTTAGGAGGGTAAATGACGCCTTTTTCTACGAGAACATCTGCCAGCTGAACCCAGGGCTAAGAAAGACAAGGGTATCAGACGAAGCTTGGACTGAGGTATCTAAATGGGGATGTATCTTCTTACAGTTCAAGAAGTTTACCTACCTTCGAACGGTCATGTACTCAGGAGAGCCTTTCCGTCTGCCTCGCTATCCAGGGGATAGATTGATACTAATAGAATTGGTCAGACAGCTATTGGATTTTCACAAATTCCAACAGAGCAAGCATAAGGCAGCAGTATCCTTCCCAATTTCTATTGGGAGATATACTTGCTCAACAGTGGCAAAGGCCAAAAATGTTGAATGTGAACTCCAGGAGAAATTAAAGAAGCATATGAAGTCTCGGGATGGTTTTGACATCCGAGGAGTACTTAGAACCTATGGAGCCCTACATCTGCACAGGCCCGACATTGAGGATATCTGGGTGGATCTGCGTAACGAAGTTGCAGTTCGCAGAAAAGATAATAGTAGGTTAACTATTAATGAGATTCAGACGCTAGAGCTTTCTGATTTGCCAGATGGCACAACTGACAATGAAAGTGTGTTGGATATGTCCTATGATGGGCTTAATGAAGATCGATACGTTTTCCCGCCTATTGATTGGTCGGCCAGCGAAAAAGCCTCTATCACAGATAGGTCGGCTCTCATTCTTGCTCGCACCAAAAAATGGCTCTCTTCTTGGGGCATGAATTTTAAGGATGACAAGTTTCCAAAGTTGGCTGCTTCTGAGGTGGGGCCCTCCCAAAAGAAAAAGGACAAAGAATCTACTGGGGGGCCTATAAAAATCAAGATTCCCTAAGAAGAGGAAAGAAAGACCAATCTCTTCAATTATTTCTCCAGCTGAAACGGTGGTTGTGCCAGAATCACCAACACCACCAGAAATAGGGGAGATTAATTTAGAAGAAGGAGGAAGCCAGCTCTTGACTTCACCATTTGCTGATTATCAAATTGAAGAAACTTTGTCTCTTGCATCTCAGGCTTTGGAAACTGAATCTGTGCCTCCCCCTCAACAACCACTCCAGCCTCCTCATTCCCCATCCACTTCTTCAAGTATGGCCAATATTTTCTCCGGGCTCTCACCCCTCTCTGCTGGAACCCAAGTGATCACCAACACTCCCCCACAACCTGTGCCTCTATTCATTGCACCTACTACCACGTTGACTACTGTTCCCCCTCCAATAGTAGAATCTGCTCCCCTTGAGAGTAGAATACCAGTTACTACAACATTGGCAATTTCCTCTGATACTCCACAATGGCTACTCGAGCAAACTCCGAGGAAGAGGAAAGTGATTGTACCCCTACCAGCCTTTGATTTCAGCTCACTCAAGGCTTCTACTGCGAGATCAGCCAAGAAACCCAAAACAGTTTCAAGGGTTTTGGTGGATGCTTCAGGAGATAAGTTCGCAGAGATTGCCACTCCCTCAGCTGACAAAACTAGAGATGATGTAACAACTGCTGATTACCAGGTAACCAGGGTGTCTCTAGGGAAAGTAACAGCAAAAGGGGCGCAGCAAGATGCAAAGGATTCCATAGACGTCCTGTGCCAAAAGTTGAAAGAAACAAAGGACAGCAGAAATGAGCTTAAGGAAAAAGTGGAGCAGTTGACAGAGGTTTTGATCAAACTCTCAAAACCCCTTGAATCCATACCACCTTCTTCTGCTTCTGCTTCTGCCGGATTTGATTTCTCATCGGTGCCTACGATTGAGAAGATTGCCAAAAAAGGAAGAGTGGTTGACGAATGGATCCAAAAGTTGCTCCAACAAGGGAAGGAAGTAATTCAAGACGTGGTGAAAGTTCATCAGTCCTTGGCAGAGATTCAGAAGGAAGGAGAGAAGATGGATGAGGAATTCACTGAAGAACTTGGACAGCTTGATTTGACTTGTGAAGCTCTCCAAGTGCTAAAGCAAATACCAGCACATCTCTTGGTAGAAGAAGGCGTTCTTCCACATACAGATAAACACTTTCAGCTGATCAAGGCCATCAAGTTCAGAGTAAAGATCCTCAACGAAGCCTGCAGCAAGTTGAGAGAATCAAGGGATAAATTGATCGATGGGAAAAGTGATCTGGAAGAAGAATTGCTAAAGATTTGTCCAAAGGTGTCAGTTGGGAACTCAAGTGCCCTATCAGCAGATGATCTCTTCAAACAAGTTCAAGAGACTGTTCAGCATGAACCTGTAGATGGATTCGACCTTGAAGTCATTGGTCAGTTTGTGAGGATTGAACATACGTTGGAGGCCTTAAGAAAGCTCAGCAAAAGGTTGAAAAAGCTTCCCGGCAGTGCCAGTGATATCCATGAGACCTGCGAAATGTGGAATGATCATTCCACTGCACCTGAGGAAAATGAAATGCAAGGCATTATTCGGAAGTTCCAGGAGTTCCGGAACAAACAGTCTCAGCTGGAGGAAGAGAAAGAAGAAGAATCAAAAGATGATGACTCGGATTAAGTTCCAACGTCCCATGACATTTCTATTTTTAGAATGACATATCTTTTATTTCCGTTTTGTCATTATTTTTAATTCATACTTTGACTTGATCTCCTGCGTGAGAATCATGCAAAGCTGAACTCTAGTTAGCATGCTACTTTTCAGGATCTGTCCTGTTTTATCTCTAGCTTCTTTTGTTATAAATAAGGGATGCTTGTGCATTCTAAAGGGTCGAGAATTTTTGAAGCATTAAGAGGCTATTGGAAAGGAGAAAAACTTTGTGTTTTCTTTCAATCATTTTGAAGAATAGAAGTTGATATTGTTTTGCAGACTTTGTGTTGTGAAATATATCTTATTTAAGACAGTGTTCTTATGTTCATGATCTTAAAGCTATTCTTTGCATAGAATCTCAGTGTTTCTAATTATCTCGGACGCTATATCTGTGATCTAAAACTCGTATGATTATTTCGTGCTCTGTGTTTACTCGAAAGAAAATACGTTTCTCCCATTTCTTTTCTACCGTGCTTCTTTCACTGTAACAGTTTCTAACCTATTTCACTTACGAAAGCAATATCCTTGAATCGTGTGAATGTGGATTTCGGGATTTCATCCCAACCCCCAATGGTTAGATTAGTGTGAATATTGTATATATTATTTACTGTGTTTTAGATTAGCAATAAACAGGCAGCCTCACCTGTCTTTGAGGAGGGATTTAATCCCATGTACTGTGGTTGAACCTCATATTTTGGTTTGACAAAATATCCAACCAACAGTCTTGTTCAGCAAATTCTAGAATTATGCACTTTAGAAAGATTCAGGCTTTTCTAGATGGAGTGAATTCCAGTCAAGCTTGTGGGTAGAGTAAGGAGCAACAAGAAAAGTTGCTCAGGGCATATCATGGAATCTATCTTTGTCTTACTTAACCTTTTACAACATGGTCACCAGCAACTTTCATTTTTAGTGATCCTTCATTATAGCAAAGGCGTGATTAGATTAGGGAGATCCATATTCTAGGATCTATTCAAGACTTGGATTTCAAAATGTAAATGATCGTCTAACAACTATGTTGGAAAGAACAACTAGAGACTTACACGTCATGCAACATACACTATGATCAATAGATGTTCTCATCATAACCATTTAACGTTAATTCCATTGCTCATCAATAAAGGTAGTTATTAAGTTATCTGAATTCTAAATCAATTAGGCATTCTGTTTAGGTGCAATGTGCACTAATCAAGTGGTCGTACTTGAGTCTTATTCTTGAATTGCACATAACTCTTCATGTCAACACATAGCCAACTCTGATGTGTAGTCCTGCAACTTCATCAAGATCATCATAATCACATTTATCTATGTGTGTGACCTTCTTTGGCAGAACCATGATTATTATAGATAAGTCACCTAGTTGATCATGTCAATTGCAAGGATGACCTCATTCATAGTTGTGAATAATTACTTTGGCTGCATGTTAGTTATCTCACTATAAAAAATTCTTATGCGTACTAGGAAATGGTGTAACCCAAGTTGAGATACAAGTAACAAGAAGATTGTGATCATTGATCCAACAAGTTCGTAGTAGGAATCAAAGGCCTGGTACATGGTATATGATGCATTTGGGATTATAGGAAGCACTCACTATTTTTGGTGAATTAGGGTTTGACAACTTCCAAAAACTTCAATAGGAATGGTGAGGTAGATATTCCCCTTGTGGTATTAAGAATGCCAGCTCGGCATAAGTTTGCATGCCAGTATACATGACAAGATGGTCGATACAAAGACTCCATTAGGACAAGAGGTAGTCCTATTCGGTATAGACACAGTGCTGCAATTTTTGTTCATGATGTTCACAAAGTGGTGGATGAATCCAAAAACCGTAGATTGAATACTGAAAAAATCCATGGTATTGACATAGAAGAGCAAGTCATTTAGAAGTTGGCTCGTACCTTTGATCTTCCTGAAAGAATGGGATCAGAGTGTCAAACTAGAATCTTGCAAAGGGCAAACCTATGGTGTGGAAATTTTGATTTCTAGGTTTTGTTAGCTGGGCCTATTCCAAAGTCATTCCTTGTGGTAGAGATTGTTTTTCTCATCTTTAATAAAAAATAGGACCTGAACAGATTAAAATCGAAGTGAGGCAAAATTTAAATTGTTTCAAAATGAAAAAAAAAGTTGACTGGCAATTTAGTCTCTTGACCTTTTCTAGGAAGTTTTACATACATGTTGTTTATCCCATTACTGTTTTTGTTATCATAATGTGTTATGAGTATTTTGTTTGGCATGTTGTGTGTGGAACCAAATACCTCAATGAGTGTCAGTGTGCCTTCCATTTTCAAACCCTAGATTGGGGTAGCATGAGGGATGTCGCATGTTTAAGGCCTAATGGATCCAGGCATTGGTCAATTAATGAGAATCCATTATGAAAATTTCATTTATGTGTAGATATAGTCAAATTCCTCAATGTCGTTCCCATACATGCCCAGTTGTTGCCATGTCAGCCGCAATTCTTTGAGCACTTTTGGCATTGAATTGTGACTCCTAAGGAATCCACTTTACTGTGGGTTTTCCTGGAATTTAGCATCAACACAATTCCTCATCTACTTTTAGATTTTTATTCCCCTTTTTTAATGTGGCTTACATCTAAGTTAGACATTCAAGAATTCATAGCTCAATTCAGTGCCTTATTGTGTGTTGAAAATCTGCATGTTTTAAAGTGACCAGAATTAAATCCTCCATCTTCTCGGGGCACGTAATAACTTAACAGCTTTCCAGCACCACATCCATGTGATGAATTGCACAATTGTTCAAATTCTATGCATGCAAGTCCAGATTGAGAACATTTCTTTGCATCCATTCCTCTGTTTCATGAAGGAAATCTAATTCTCCCTCCAAGCAAGTGATTCGAAGAGAATTTCTTCCTTTACCCCATTTTCCATCAGTTGGTGATGATGTACGTCTTTTGATGATTCAAATTGTGACCCCAATGAATGCAGGTACAATACATCCTATTGGACGGGGATTCCTGGACACATAGACTTTCCATATGAATCTCCTCCAAGAACTTTACAAAAGGTCATCTTTTAGGAAAAGTGGTCCAAATTGTTCCCTGATCGGACATTTATGAGGATGTTTAATCTTTACTCTTTTAACTCTAGGGATCGCCGGAAAATGAACTAGTACCTCTTTGATTTGACCCAACGGAACCTGTATTGCAAGTTTCACGAGGAGTCATACCCTGGGACATTGAATAGATTTGGTATAATTGCGGCCTCAAAGCATGGAAGTTCTTTTTTCCTAGGCATGCACAATTATCAAGGGAACTTGGAACCCAAAAATTCGGATTGATAAAATTCACATAGCTTATGACCATTGATAGGAGCTGGAGAGATTGAAAGGTTCCTTATTTTTCCTGATGCACAGAAGTTCCAGGCAAAGTTTATGCGAAAGGAGTATGAAAATTCCTTTTGATCTAAACCTGGGAATCTCTATGGTAACTTGAACATGGATATGTACTAGTCAAATCTTTTCAAGCTGGTCGGGGTCTAGACTAAATATATTTGTGGTTCAGAAATTTGCTAAGCTTGGTCTTTGTAAAAATATGAGTGCAAATTAATAATGTAACCCGCAGACCTGATCAGGTCTTTTGATGAAAAAATTGAGTTAAAACCTTTAATCACGTGATTGGTAAGGTAGATTATCCCACTTAGATTTTTATGGGAAGTTAGAAGAAGGCTTGATTCAGAATGGTGGATAATAGGGGTTTTTTAGCATAACTTGTTTCTAATAAATGTTAAAATGTTTCGAAAAGCAAGCTAAAGACCTCTTTTCACAATCTAGTTGGAATGTACCACGTGCAACATCCTAGTCAAATCGGAGCAATGGAGTGAGTGGAGCCTATAATTGAGTTTCTAATGATTTCTCCAAAGACAGGTTATACATGTTCGAGAAAAGAGCCAAAATCCGGATTTCCAATTCAAGAAGTAGCCAACTATGCTCAAGCAGTTGAATTAATGTCAAAGCTTAGGGATTGCCCAGGGCAGGAATCATTGTTGGAACTGCCAAATTAATCTCACGAGCAAATCACAATCATGAGAGCTCTTAGGTTGACCTCGTAGCTAGCTGTCTTACTTCCTACCACATGCGATGAAGGTTTCGCCAGCTTCGGAGCAAATCAAATGGATCTAATTTAAGTGGATGGGATGAATCATATGTGAAGCAGTTAGCGCTTGAGAAGATCTCGTTTTAATTAACTCGAGATGATTAAGTCCACCCTTCAATTCAAATCGACGAACTCATTGGGTGAGCATTCTCAGAGTAGGGTATACTTTTTCTTGCGATGAATAAACCACTTACTTTCGATGCTCATGTTCTTTCCTAAGTGCACATCCTTTTGATTTTCTAAAATTCGCAGCAGTGGCTAGGCGGTACTTCGATTAATGAGTGAGTTAGAAATGCCTTTCTCTATGTTTGCTCATTGTTCTTTGTGCTTCTTTTCTTCAAGCTGATGTACAAACTCTTGTACAGTAACGCTTCAAGGATTCCCCTGAAGGAATTATCACCTTTGATTGAGGAATTGCAGTCCGTAATCTAATGCGACCAATAGTTTCAGTATCGGACTTGTAGCTTATGCTGTGGTATACACATGTTTCATTTATTGTGGTCCTATGCAAGGTTATCATTAGTCAATGAGGTATTTCTAACAATGTTCATGAGTCCAACATCTAGGATATACATACTTGAAGTGAAAATCATGGTATATAGGTGTAATCCGTACTTTGTGTGTTCTCACTCCCATGACGCTAACACCTTAGAGGAAATTCTTTCGTATTTCTAGATGAGGAAACGCATGATGTCATTTTTTGGCAAAGGGAGAGTGCCCATGTTGCATAACTCCATCAAGGTACTACCATTTGAAATTACATTGGTATATACAAGCTATGCAGCCGGGACGTACAGTTTCACCGTTGAGCAAACAAACATTCTGCAATAGGATACTGGTAGTGAAACTCACCAATTTGTGATATAAATAGGATTCATTTTTTATGTGGTGACAAACATAATCAATGGATGACCTATTAGATTTAGGTTAGCTCGTGAAGATCCCTAATTATATGATGTTGTTCATTTGTTATGCATATTTCCCTAAAGTCTTGATAAACTTCTCCATTTGTGATCTAAGCATACTTTGAGTGAAATGGTTCACCTGCCATGGTATACATTCAGATCTGAAACGTTTTGTGGAGTAAATTTACTATAAATAAACTTTTTCCAATGGGCACTTGTACATTCCCTGATTTTTCTTTATTCCATTATCATGCATTAGAATGTCCTAGTCTATGTAGATTATCCCTAAATGTTTTATTATAAGAAAACCAACTCTCTTAAAGCATACTGGTTGTCGGTATCCTAATGATCACAGATTCTTGACGATAAAATGATGGTACAACTTCCATCTAAGTTTGATCTTCGGATCTGTATGTACTTATATACATTTGATTACAATGTTTTATATACATCTTACTAAGGATAAACATGTCCATAGATGGGTTCAAATATATTCGATTTAAATGTACAAGTTTGGATTGTAAAATATTTTCAGTGAACTAACTAGATCTCAAACTAGCCCAGATCTTGTCGATCACTTAACAAATATTTTCCGTCTTGGACTACCGACGTTTTACAACAAAGTTCTGGATATTTAATAAAAATTTACACATTTGTATATATGTCTCGAATAGTATTTCAATTTGTAGCAGTTTTAACATGCAAGTTTCATAGTTACTTTCAGAAACTTTTACAAAGGCATTAGAAGTATATTTCAACAAAAAGTTAACAGGTTCACATGGATCTATTAAAATCTAACCTAGTTTAGAGACCGAGCCAGTCTACTGTTGGTCCAAAAATCTGTCGACGAGCACCAGTTATCTATGGATAAATGAGCCAAAAGTGTGTAGGGAAATAGCCCCTCTTTGAGACAGCAAAGTGAAACTGGTTTATTGCTATTCTACCAGCATTGAATCTATGCAAGTCCACCACAATATTCTTCCTTCAGGGTTTTTGGGGTCTCATCCCAGTATGGAGGTGCTTTTCTGACTGTGAACAGAAAGTAATGAAGGGAAAGGAAATGAGATCCGAAGGGAGAAAAGAAATGATTTTCCAAAGTAGAAAGGTCAGAGGGTTTATGTTTTGGGATCTAGTAAGTAAATAGATCCAAACCTACTTGCATAAACGAACAAAATGAAACACTGATGAAAAAATGACAAAAAAGTAGAGATAGATCCAACAAAAAAACACACAGATTTAACATAAGAAAGATCATGATGCACATAACACATCATGATTCAGCACAAAGTCTTGAATTTCTGTATTAATATTTCTTCTGTTACAAAAAGTACAAAAGTCTTTTCTTCTCACTTCTATTTTTCATCTAAAAAATGTTCACCTAGCTCTTGAATACAACAAATATTCAAGTATCTCTATAGAAAGAGAAGAGAAAGAAGGCAAAAAGAAACCAACAATGGTTGAATCAACATAACAAAATTTACAAAATATCTAAAAGTCAATTATTGACTTTGGGCAATTTGGTGGATGACAACATCTCATGGTGCAACATGGATGATGTCATAATTTGTGCCAACATACTTTTAAATATTACAAAAGGAAAGCCAAGAGGAGAGAGCTATTCGTCATCATCTCGTGGCTGGAAGGGAGTATCCTGCTTCTGTTCAACAGAGGCAATATGGAATTGGGCCTGGTACTCCATGAATTTGCTGATCATCGACTGGAATTGATCCTGGGCAGGACTCTTAGTGTGATCGCCGATGACTTCATAAGTCTCTTGTTCATCTCTGAGTTTTTTGGGGAGCTTGAAGTACTCATTACCTGCCTCCATTAGGTATCCCACAAAGTCACGACAGGCCAGAAGGTTGTTGATGGATTTAGCATCAAAATTGGCTTCTGGCTCTAACCCTCGCGAGACGATCTCTTTGAAGATTCGAATAGTTTCATATGCCTTCCTCAAGGTGAATGATGGAGTGAGCAAAGCCCGGAGACAACCTTAGGACAATTTTCTCCATTTGATGCATTACATCCAGGGCTTCCTCCTTGATCTTATCTATCTTCTCCAGGACAAATTCCAACTAATCGACCCTGTAGTCCAAAGCAGCAAGGACTTTGTTGGGGTGATCTAGGGTGATTGAAGATGTAAAATTTAATTAAATCACTGACTGAGCAGTTGAGCATCTTCTAGAATGTCTCATGTTGCAACCTAGCATGGTTCAACTCTTCATAGATAGGTCCTACAATCACTTGGAGTTCCTTGTTGCCTGACCAATGTTTTGATATAACTCGGTGAACTTGACGATTACTTCCTCACTATCTTTGAGGATCTGGTCTCTCCAGGTGGATACTACCATGCCTTGTTCATCAATCTTGGCATATTCATTTATCTTATTCTGACTAAGGGCCTCAGGCATCTCAGTGGCAGTTGTAGGAGGTGCACTGCCCATTTTCTACAAGGTGTGGAGAAGATGTTTATTCTGCTCTTTCAGTAGCCTCTTATCTTCCTTTGCTTCTTGAAGCTTCTTGCAAAGGGCATTCACCACGGAAAGGGCCTCTCCTTGAAGGCTCTTGAATGACATTCCTATTGTGACCTACGTCACTGTATAATCTGTAGGGGACAAATCCTTTTTATCCTTTGTGGGATCGGGATACGCGATCTCCATTACTCTTTCACCTGAGGTGCTATGAGAGAAGCAGGTTATTGGCTTCTGCTTCTTAGCCCCTTTCATTGGGATGATGGAGAATTCCATAGGTGCAATGGGGACTTTCCTCTTATGCTGGCTTAGGTTCTTGGAGATCCATTATGGACTTAAGGGAGTGTGACTAGAGGGAGAAGAGGGAACGGAGGTAGAATAAGGAGCAGCTACAGTGAACTCGGGGAAATGTGTCGAGACGCTTGGCATTGCGACATTGATAAAGAGGACAAATCTCCTAATGCTCACAGGGGTAGGAGTCTACTGTAAGAGAGGAAACCGTGGGGGCGGAAGGGATCTAAGAGATGAGAGAAGAAATGCAGGGGGACAGATTTGCGAGGGTAGAGAAGATGGAGGAAGAGGAAAGGGGGATCAATAGAAGACAGGGGAGAAGATACAACCAAAGGAAGTGGTTACTTGAGTGACGTGAGGAGAGGAAGGAGGAGTGGGAAATATGGGATGGTGGGAACCTCAGTAGTCACAGTAGGGGCAACATCCTGAGTGGATGTGCCCGTAGGAACACTCTACCGCCTCTTCTTTTTCATGGAGAGACCAAGCTTACTACCTGCTCCTGGGCGGTAGAAGGAGGACTCTCGGGAGCTTGCTTCCTGAGTAGTGCACTTGATTCTCCTTCTTTTTCTTTCCCTTTTCCCTTCGGAAAATGTTTTTGTTTAGCAGGTACATCACCCAAAGGGAATGTGGTGAAGTCCACCCCTAGGTAGATGAGACCGTTCATTCCTGCACTAATGCTCTGTGTGCTGCAGATGTGCCTTTAACCCTTTCCTCAATAGTTTGAGGAGGCTCTTGTTCTGTCTAATCTTAGAAAATGGCCAATTGTCCCCATCTGTATCTAGATAGACATGATCAACTTCTGGATTGGTCTGTTTGGAAACATTTCGAGAACAATGGCCACACCATACTGAATGATCTCTGCTAGGGCCAGGTGGGAGTGATCCTTTCTCCTGAGCTCGACCTCGTGATATAGATCGATATAGATATCTTCAATCTATGTGGAATGTGGATTGGATCGAGCTTTGCCCTTGGGAGGCAATTGCGAGGATTGAAGGTTGGCCTTGCCAGGGAAATTGTGTTTTAAGTTAAGCAAGTTCCATTTCCGCAAACATTTCCCTGGGCTTTGGTGTGAGAAGTGTAGGTGTACCTGCCCACTGTGAGGGGGGAAAGGAGCTCCACCATTATTTCTTTTTAAGAACTCCTTGTGTTATGTGATAAGCTATTTGGATAGCTCCAATAGGATCAACTTCGGTCCCACATACCTCGGTAACTTAGTGGGCTCCCCCAAGAAGTTGGCGGCTCTGAGATAAGTGAAATTGGGGAATTGTGTAAATAATGACTCCACACTTCTCTGTGGCAGTCACTACGCTCTTGGTTTGTCTGATCGTGAGTCATATTGGGCCTCAATAGGCAGATGATGCCGTAGAAGAAGGCATCGTTGATCTTGCTGAATTATTCGAATGTTGTTTTCTAGTCTCAACTCTAGATAATATTCATATATTTTTACTTGGGGCCACACCCCGCATCGACTTAGCGTTGGGTAGTATCTCTCTCTGAGGCAGCAACGTATACCACCTAGGAGTTCATGTAGAACCTCCCCATTATTGAGAGTTGTTGGAGCTACTTGGAGATAGTGCTGCTAATGATCTCCACCCATTCAAAATGTTGATGAAGGACATGTTTTTGCTCATTGTTTCCAAGTACCTGAGCATCCATTTATGAAAGTAATGGGCATCAGGGAGCCCAAACACCCTACTCAGGAAGGTGATGGTGTCGTCTCAGCTCCTCCAGAGAAGTCACTGTGATGAATAACCTATGCGGCCACCTTGTTATTACCTTCTTGTTCTTCAGGTACACTTCGTTCGTTAGCTGCATGCATTTGTCCTCATTCGCATCTCATGCTTTTATGCAGTCTTCTTGGCTTATTGCCACAAAGTGCCGGTGGTGGGGGATACCCAACATGATTTCAAAGTGCCAGGAAATGAGGTTGATTATTACCTCACCCTTCTCATTCTCGACACATCTTGTGTCTTTATTATAGCAGCGGGCCACCACCATCATAAATTCATTGTTTACAGTGCACTCATGAGTGATTCCCCCAGTGAAATGTAAACCACTGCCGACCAATTTGTCCATCTATGGACTACCTGTGACCATCCTAGTTCTAGCCCAAAAGTCTTCCATATCAATGTGAGCCAAGTTCCGAATCTCTGATGTCCAAGTCACATTATGTAAGGGACTTGGGCATCCCAACCCTTTGGTATTTGTACTTCATCTCTTCTTCTATGAGTTTTGCCTTACCCTTAGACTTGGTTGGCCTCTTACTTGATGAAGACATATGTGAATTTGGGTTTAGTTACTGATCTGCAAGAAGAAGGAGGGAAGTCCATCACAGAAGAGCCATGTTAGTTGTTAAATCATCCATCAAAGCTTACAGAATGAGAAGTTAGCAATTTAAAAGCTTCTGGGCGCAGGAATATTGCAGGTTGCAGGGTCAAAATTATGGCGCACTAAGGTGGAGTGTTGCAAGGAAGAAAGTAGTGCCAAAGGGCGTGGGGCGTAGGAAAATTACATACAACACTATGTGTTGATGCAGACAAATTTGCGCCTATGCCATTGTGTAAAGTTTAAACTAGGCGCAAATAATTTTTGTGTTACATGGCAGTAGAATGTGCCAATGGCACAAAAATGAAATGTGTTGCATAAAATTTTGGTGTGCCAAGGGGCACAACATTAAAGGGTGTATCACTGTCTTTATATGTGCCAAGGGGCCTTTGGCGTGGTGTAAGAAGAGATTGCATAACAAAATTTGTTGGTGTAAGCAGGATTGCGCCTATGCTGGTGTAAGGATTTTCTTAGTTTTGTTCGGCGCAGGAAGGATGCATGTTGTAGGAAAGGACAGTGTGCCCTCCTGGCACAAATGTGTTTTATGTAACAAGGATGACGATTGCGCTAAAAGAAAACCGCGGCCCATAACTGATAACTTTTAGGTTTTTGATTTTCTTGATTGGTTTGCGGTTTTAGGCCTCTTTTGATGTGGATTTTACAGTGAAGGGGGACAAAGTGAAGAAGATCTCGGGCTCATTTTTGAGACAAAGCCCTCCAGGCCAGTAGATCTGGAAGGAGGGTGAAACTGGCTTGGGAGGGAAGATTGCAAAACAGGCTTGAGGGGTTTATGGTTTCTTCAGATTCATTTTGGTATTATCCCACAAACAACCAAACCAAAACAAAAACCATAAGAAAAGCAAGGACCACTTACTTGAAATATATAGACTGAGAGAAACGAAGTGGGGCCCATGAACGTGACATGAGTATGACAGGTGCAGAGGAATAAATTTTCACATGCTTTTCAATCATGAAAATGACAAGGCGGATGCGCCTATATATAGCAAAAGGCGTAATAAATGTGCCACCAAATTTTTCAAAGGGCGCACCAAAAGGTATGTGAACATGAAAATATTTGCGCCCTTTGGCACGGTTATGCATATGTCAGCAAGAAATTATCTGCGCCTTTGGCGTAAATTCAGGACTGTCAACATGGGATTTTGAGCGTTTTGTCGCACCGCTTAAGGGTGCAAAATTTTTACTGTTGATAGGCCGGCGCATGCGCCTTGGCACAAGAAAGAAAGGTGCATCATGGGGAGGTGCAAAAATTGTTGTGTTAACACTCCAAAGGGTGCGCTAAAGGAAATAGAAGGGGGCACAAATAATTTTTGTGTTGCATGAACAAAATCTGCGCCCAACCAAAAAGGACCAAAATGACTAAGTTCGAAACACTAGATTTTCCAGAAAGGGATTTTATGCCCTTCCAAACGCTGAGAGACCTTAACGAGGAACTAGAACAAAATTTTGGTATGGTTACTTACAAAATTTCCCTTGTCAATTTTACAGGATAACAATTATATCCGAGTCTAGTTTTATATCTTACCACTACACATTCCATTTTCTATCTACTCTTATTACTACATATTACACACCCACACCGCATCCATACATCCTATACATTCTACATGATACACTAGATTTCCTTATACTTGGGTCTACTTTTATCTATTATGATTACACATTTATTACATTACATTCCATACCCATTACACACTCTACATTACATGGCATACACTACAGATTCACATACCTTGGTCATTTATACTACATGCTGCACTCATCACCCTATGACACACTCTAGTTCCTCGGTCCATACTCAACTATCGAGGGTTTACCAATCAAATGGACCTTACCTCCATACAACATGTCATCATACCACATTCCTTGGACTAGTGAGGAATGCTCTAGGCTAATCGTCACCCACATGCACCATCACATGATATAGTGGTATACACCTTAGGTTAAATCACCAATATTTTCATCACTTCTACATCATCCTATTCTATTTTATCATATGCTATTATTCTCTCCTCCTCTTACATTTTCTTAATTCCAAATTATTCCATTACATTATCACACGTTCCATCATCCTGTAGTGGTATACACCTTAGGTTAAATGACCACTCCCTTCATCCATTTTACATTATCCTCTCACATACGATCATCACCTATTATATTATCCTATTCTACATCATTGTATTACCTCATCATTTATCCTACTCATCACTCAGTGATATATGTTTAGGGCTAAATCATCACTCATCTATTCAACAAGTCGTGGTATACGATTAGGCTATAGTGTCCACACAAATATTTCCATATGTCTCATTCACATCCACTCATCCCATAGTGATACACACTTAGGGATAAATCATCATTTGTTTATTCAACCAAGTCATGGTATATGCTTAGGATATATGGTCCACGTGCATATTTCTATATGTTGCAATCCCATCCATTCATCTTATAATGATATACACTTAGGGATAAATCATCACTCCTTCATTCGACAAGTCATGGTATATGCTTCGGCTATAGCGTCCATGCACACCTCTCTACATATCACATTTCATCACCATTCTATACACATATTCATCACAACGTGCTACATACCACCAACACTACTCGAATGTTTCCCGATGATGCACTCTCTTTTATGGTTCATTCTTGACTGCTGAGGGGGAAAAAATGAACCTCATTGCATAAAATTCCACACACTCGCGGGACACTTTGATCCTATCTTTCTATTTTTGCATTCCATTCCATCTATCCACAACATACTGCATTGTCTTGGTGGCATTTAATTTTACATACTAGTGTTTTGCATGCTGACTTTATTACACATGTTAGCTTGCTTTCTTATATTTCATTATCATACACACATGCACGTCCATGTCTTTGTTTAGTGTGATCACAAATATAATACATTTACACGTGGCATGGATGCTCGCCTTCTACCATTACTATAATGGTCGCTGGGGGCATCCACATTCATCTCATACAGGTGTTATTGTTTCATTTTGTACTTAATATCTTATACTACTTATTCATACATGCTTTGACATATTGGTTATCACTCACACATGCTAATAGGTGTTCCATGTACAAAACTTGTTTTACAAGAATACATGTTTCCATGACCACTTGTTTGTTTCTACTTTCCTACTTTGTTTTCCATTGTATACGGGATTTTCCCTTTGCTTGTGTGCACACTTGACTATTATTTTTGGCCATGATTGCCTTGCGTGTCTTGTGACATCATGAGTGATGTACCATGTTTAAAACCTACTTTGTGTAGTCTGCTTGTTTTCTTGTGTGTTTACACTACTTTGTTTGATAGTTTCTACAATGTATGTGTATTTTACACTTGTCTTATTTACATGCATGTGTTTAGACTAACACTTGTATTGGGTAGCCATCTCCTTTTGTAGTGATCTATTAAGTGTTTCCCTTTCCCCATGCATGACATATTTCTACAGGTTAGAGGGAGGTTGGTCCTATTTTAGGGCTGCATTCTCCTTCTAAGGTCATTGCATGTGCCCCCAAAGAGGGGAGAATCATTGAGGGTTTCTACTAACACAACATATCTACACTGGTTCACACATAACAAGTGAGTTTAGACCAGTCTACGAACTCCATACACAATAGCCTTAACAGGACATGATGTCCTTTATAAATTTTGTGGAGCTGTTACATGCTCAAAGGTTATAGTGGGTGTGCCTCTCTACACTTCTCCGTCTAGTAGCATCAGATTTCCAAAAAAACAAGGAAAATAAAGAGATCTCTTCCAACATTTTAGTAGATGTGGTTAAAGGTTGGAGGATACAAAATGGTTCCTCCCTATACTTCTTTAGCTAAGGTGGCATGAGATTACCTGAAAAACTCGTGACACTACAAGATATCCTTCTACACCCTTTTCTCGACATGGATCAGGTGCACATGTTCCATTTTTCCATCTACACTTTCTATTCTAGCGTATTTTTACAAATTTTTTTTACATACATACATAGTTGACTACTTTATAATTTTCTCCTTGCAGGTCCATCATATGAGAAATAAGCAGTCAAATTGGGGGTAAAAACAACAACAATGATGACAATGAAAAGACACCATGGCGGTACTTTCCATACTAACCATGTAGGTACACTACACACAACAACAACTATACATGTGTTCCACCCTTGGTTCACTTTTTACACATTTTTCATCTTTAGAATCCATGCTCCTTCACATTTTTATATTTTTCATTCCACGCTTGAGTCTAGTCCATCGACACATCTTCTTCTAAACTCTACATGGTTATTAGGTATGCATCTCTATTTACTTTATGTTACTGAGCTTTCTGGTCACCAACATAAAGTGGGGGAAAATGTAGACATAAATATTGCACATTAGAGAATATGTAGCCCGATATTATACTACTATTTATAAGGCTCTCAAATGTACAAAGTACTAATTAATCCCACCTTTTGGCCACTTTTTTTTAATCTTTTGTTTCATCTTTCCCGCATATTTCTCGATACCTATCATCCTATTTCATGACCTTTCCAACATTCTAGCCTGAAGTCAGTGCACCCTAGCCTATACTGGGGTGCCCTGGTCCCATTCTAGGTACCCCAGTCTATGCACAACCTCTTCCACTCATTTTTGGGTCACTTCTAGATTTTTGTCATCCTTATCTTCTTCTTAGTTGTCCTTATTAGGATTAATTGTGAAATTAATCTTGAGAGCCTTATAAATATAAAGTTATAAGATCATAATGAGGGTCCTCGGTCATTGTATCTTATCACTACTATCACTCCATCTAGAGTTACATCCACATAGTGCCATGCATTCAAGCCAAGATATCTGCATCACACACACTTCATAGGGGGAGGGATTCCATTCTATTCCATGCAGACATGCTACTTAAATTTCTATAGCTATTATTTCTCTCTACTTCACAAAGTTTGAATGACATGAAAACACCTAGGGCATGACATGCACACATCCTCCAAAACTACATCAGGTTCCATAGTGTAGTGCAACACTAAGTGATAAGTCCACTAGCTTGGCGGCTAAGGTCAGTTTGACCCATTCATATGCATCTTTCATTTTTCTAGGTTTTGATACTTATCCTTGCATTACAGGTAATTCTCCAGTTTATTTGATGAATCTAATGCAATAAACATGAAATACTCAAAGACATTTAGCGACCGTACCAGATTCAAATTATGAGGATTTGTAGTGTTATGAGCACCTAAATTGTAGACCCGGGCACCCCGAGGTGCTCCAGTACACTCCCATGCACTTGTGTCATTTCAGATAGTCCATATTTTCCCTTTATAGGGTCCTTGAGGGTTCGTTTTCACTTCCATATTTTATTTCTAGATCTACGACACAGTATGACAGTCTTCTATAATCAACTGAGTCTTTTCTTTACTCTTCTCTTGCATGCTAGGGTTTCATTTCATCTAGATTACTTTATTTACATTTATTTTATACTATTTTAGTTAATTTACAATGTTTTAGTCCTCCTAATGAGATTAAAATTAATGCCCTAGATACCCCGTTAGGACATCTAGGAAAAATCCTTATTTTTGTTAATCATTTTGGTGAACCCAACTAGATATTCCAGGCACCCCGATCTATGCAAACCTCTTTTGCTTATTTTTGGGTCACTTATAGATATTGGTCATCCTCATCTTCTTCTTAGTTGGCCTTGTTGGGATTACTTATGAAATTAAGATTGAGATCCCTATAAATATAAATTTATAAGACCATAATGAGGGTTCTAGGTCATTTTTGCATCTTATCACTACTATCACTCCATCTAGGGCTGCATCCATTGCATCACTTGCATCCACATAGTTCCATGCATTCAAGATAGGAGATCAACATCACACACACTTAATAGTGGGAGGTATTCCATTCTATTCCATGCAAACATGATACTTACATTTCTATAGCTATTATTACCCGCTACTTCACAAAGTGTAACTGAAATGAGATAACCTAGGGCATGACACACACACACACACACACACACACACACACACACACACACACACACTAGAACTACATCAGGGTCCATAATGTAATGAAGTAATCATCATTAGAAGTGATATCAAAAATATAATCAATTCCAGGTGAATTTGATGAAGAATATGAAGGAGGAAAAAAATTAGAAAAAGAGTAAATCCGAGTGTGATTACCAATTATACCAACTGCAATGACAACTTCATTGTGTATCTCTCTCACATAAATATAATTTAGAGTGAACTCAATCCACATTCCTCGACTAAAGTGAGTAATCTGACTAAAAGGAGATTAGTTGAAAGTGAAGGGACACTAAACACATTATTGAAAGTTCCACCATTCACTTCAACATAATCTCTCCTGAAAACCAGTGTAGAAGTGTTGTCACCAAGTAAAATAGAATACATGTCACATGAATCTAATAAAAAAAAATTAATATCTGATGAGGCCATATGATGAGATGCACCCAAATCAGTCACCCATGTAGGAGTAGGTGACACAACTGGAACTAAAGATTTTGATTTTTTTCTCCTTAGTTGATTCTTTTTCTTTCCCCTTTCCATTGTTTGTTTATGTAGAAATTTCATGAGTTGATGAAGATGGCTTGAGAGAATCAAGAAATCATATGTTGTTCTACTCCAGAAGACTCATGAGGAGGTCAATCTTCTTATTCAAAAATTTCTCTTCATCATGCCTACCAGTGTAGTACCCACATTTAATCAATTATTTAAGAGATTTAGAACTATAAGAGGAAGTGGAAAAGATTGATTTGGTGGTGGATTGGTCCTTTTTATTATCACAATCTTTGTTATTTTGTTTCTTCTCTTTTGAAACCTTTTGTTTTTCATGACTAGCAATGAGAGAATGGGATTTTGCGGATCTTAGAGTACCCATATAAATTATCCTATCTTGTTCTCTAATCAAATCAACAACAAACTCATCAAAGGAGGGCATATTCCAACTTGCACCAAGTTCTCTTTTTATAGCATGGAATGTAGAGATGAAAAAAATAGCCAAGAGCAAGTTTGGCAAGGAAAGAAAGTATGAGATGTGAGTCCTTTTTGTCAATTCCACAATTTTTCAGTTGTAATCTTAGAGATTTGAGTTTGGTGAAAAAGTTCTAGAGAGTTTCAAAACTGCTAGGGCTGAGACTAATCAACTCATTTTCCTATTCATGCCCTTTCATTTCATTATGTTTCCAATTTTTTTTTATAAGCCATCCCAAAATTCCTTGGGTGATTTGGTTGTGTTAATATGAAATCGTAGTTCTAGTGATACAAAAAGACAAAAAGGGCCAAAGGATTCATCACATTTGTCAAACCAATTTTATTTCTCTGCATCATCTTTAGGTTCAGTTTGCAATCCCTATTTTTTAAAGCAATAGATACGACATCTTTCCATTCATGATAATTAAATGTAATAAGAAAAGGAACAACATTAAGATCCATAGTAGATAAGAGTAAGAAAATAAAATAGTGGAAAGAAAAGAACCACATAAAATGAAAACCCCCATGAATGTGACACTTTATAAGTAGTGCATTAATTACACCCAAGTGTTCATGAAACATGAAAAAATTGGTTTGTCACCTTGAAATTAGATAAATATCACACAAGCATGGAGACCACAATTTGCTCAGTTGTGCACAACGAAACAAGGAAACAAGTAAACAAACACAAAAGAAAGCAAGAAGGGAAGGAGGTTTTCTTACCGCAAGGTTGTGGTGGACGAGCTCACAAACCCACAAGTGAATAAGAGTGATTAAAATGCAAATAAGGGCTCGAAAATGAGTCCCAAGAACCTCCAAAATGTAGCAAGGGATCACAGAAGGTGGAAAAATGCTAAGAATGTCATTACACACTCCAACAAATTGTTAGTAGAAAAAATTGTCTAGTAACGCTAGAAAATGCACTTTGAGATTGACCAATTAGTCAAATAACAATTAAAAGGAAAAAAGTGCTATAATGCTAAAAATGATAATATTAACTACTAAACAATTAAAATAAAGAGATAATTTAATTAAGACACCTAATAAAAAATTATTAGATCCTAATGCTAAAATTAAGACCTAACAACAAATACTCCACCTTTAATATAAACCACCCTTCTTAATATAAAAAATACCTCTAATTAATCTAGATCCTAAGCTACCTAGATTAAAAACTAAGGCCACCCCTTTATATTAATAAACACCGCTTAACATATTTGAACAATTAATATAAACACCACCTCACAAATTATATAAAACACCCACTAAAATTTAAAAAACACCAATTATTTTAATTTAAAACTATGTTTAAAAATACATAAATAACGGAAAAAGAATAAAAAAGGGTTCAATCCATGCGAGGAGTGGGAAGCGGTCAAGGTTTTTGGATTACCGTATCAGATCCATGAGTGCATCGGCATAGATTGCCAGTATTTTAAGAAGCTTCTATGTTATTGTGATAATTAAGAGATGGAATATATTGATTGAATTGGGTAGTGCATGTTCTTATTTCTATCATAATTATTGTTTAAACTTATTCTTTCCTAGATCTAGATTTGTCATGCATTGTATAATGATGTATTAGTTATGGATATATATGCTTTAAGTATTCATCATGTTAATAGTCTTCTACAACAACCCTAAAGAGGGGACCTAGTACCTTTTCATGCTTTGGGTGAGCTGCTCAGTCTGGGCTAAGTGATGTGTTAGCGTGTCTAGGGTGTTATCTAGTGAATTCTAGGTTGCATCATTGGTTCTATTTTCGGGACCTTTTTTTTAGTTGTTTTTAGGATGGTTTGTGATGAAGACGTATCGGTTAACTGTAGTTAGTATTGAAGAATGGTTACATGATCTAGAGGAAGAATATGCACATTGTGATTCAGCACCGGATATGAGTTTAACGCATGTGTTTGGGTGGAACATAACCTATATGATAGTTCATATTTGATATTTTTCACCATCTTTCTAGTAGAATTTTATGAGTGGCTGATTGCTTATGCATCTAAGTGGAAGTAGAGGTATCGCAAACTTTTCTGGACACATGAATAATTTTAGGCTCTTTACGATGTTAATCTGATCTGGAACTGCGTGCTATGGATATGTGGTTTCATGGTGTTCTAAACAGTTATATTCTTGAATATTAAATTTCAACGTATTCTTTCCCGGAGGTAGCTGAATTCTAATTTTTTGCGGTATCCTAGGGGAACATATCTGCATAGTATTCCACTGGCAATTAAGATCTTGATGGTAATTTTGAACTTGGAGAGTAAACCGATGGCTGAGTAAACCCCACCACGTGTGGGGGTGGGGACAAGATTGGTGAAGGATGGTGGACTTAGCAATGGCAAGACAAAGAGAAGAAAGGAAGACTTAAGTATAATGAGGCATGTAAGAGGGAGATAGAGAAGCAATGTGATGTTGTAGCATGAATGGAGTTGAGGAAAGAGATGGATCATGAGGGATTTGGAGCTCATGTAGAAGATGTGAAGCCAGAGCATTAGGAACTCCCCTATCTGGGAAAGCATGATAGGGAACCCTCCTCGGCCTCACAAGGAAGCATGCCAACAAAGATGACCTGGGCCGTGGGTGTGAATCTAAATCCACTTGGCAACCTAGCCCTTGCATTTGGTTTTCTAGTATCTAGTACGAAAAGTAATCAAAAAGTGAATTTGGGAAATAGGAGAAAATTTTGGAGATTTTTTCCCATCAAATATGAATTTAATGTTATTTGGAGGAACATTTTCAGGTGCATCATCTGCACAGAATGTAAGCGCACCAAATTTTGGATTCACCTCTAGAAGTGGAACTACAACACAAATCGTAGGGGTTTAGTATAGTACTACTATTGGAGCATAAGGGAGTACATCTATAGGTCCTATTCTAGCTACAGGGGTAGGATCAGGAGGTATAGGTGGTTCTAGTTCTGGTGAATCTAGTGGTTCTGGAGGTAGGGGAAACACAGGAGGTTCTGGATTAGGTGGGAAAGGTTTGCACTAACCCCAGAATATTTATATGGATATGTCTCTTCATCTTCCAGAGTATAGAGGCATAGAGGATGTTACTGAGCATGTGCACATGTGTGAAATATTGTGGTGCGTGAAAGGGATCATGGCTTCTTGAGCACAAGGCAAGTCAATTTGCTACTACATTATAGGGATGTGCACATAGCGGATATAGGAATTTTTACCCAGATCAAACTTGCGTGGATTATGCAGCGCTAAAGGATGATTTCTTGAAAGTGTTCTATATCCCAAAATTTGAGCAGAAGAGTATAAGCGTGCTCAAGGATATCAAGCAAGGAACTACTGATACTGTATGTGAGTATGATGCCCATTTTTAAAAACTCCTATCTAATCTTTCTTATGATATTCACGTAAGACAACATGCATAATGGTTTGTTGGTGGATTGATTACACCATTCAAAAGAGCACTGCCACATAAGACATACACTGATTTGCGTAAAGCATTGGAAGAAGCTTTGTGTGCTGAGGAAGTTAGGAGAATTGACACTTGTGTTAGTCCATTCTTAGAGGCATAAATTACAGCTATGAAAAAATAGTTAGAGAAGTTATCAAAAAATTTAGCCCATGAAATGCGCTCAGGGATTTGGTGTACAAATTGTGAAGTGGAAGGTCACACCAAGGATAGTTTCCCTCACAGATCTATATGCTCATTACTATTGCACTATGAGATCTATCATTTGAATCATGATGCTAGTCACTGTCCTTTGTTACAATGCATGATAAGGAAGAATGTATCTTGTTACTGTAAAAATTTTAGGTCCATGACCCATGATATTGAAGATTATCAGTTGATTGGTTAGATCCAGTATGTTATAGACATTGGGGTACAAAAGACAAGTGTAAAGGATAATTATAAGGGGAAGAATGAGCACTAGGATCAGGATCATAATCAAACGCGCTATGACAGGAATGAGGGGCATTTTAAAGGATGTCATGGAAGAGGATGTGGATATCACGGTGGATATGGAGGAAGAGGCCGTGGTGGAGGAAGAGGTGCCTTCCCTCGTGGAACATGTTATACATGCGGATAACCTGAACACTATAGGAATGAATGCCCCTAGAATATTGCATGTTCTTTATGCATAAAGAACCATAGCTATGAAGAGTTCCCAGACTTATATGATCATCTGAGTAAGCAACATAAGCAAGAAAACAAGGCATCGGGATGGTTAGAATCTAGCATGCACTAGAAGATTAGTGGATGCCCAAGATAACACCAAGACCTGAGGCATTAATAGTGAAGATTACTACACGAGATGAAGTGGTGCATGTAAGAGAGGAATTACACTAGAAGCTTGAGATCACCAAGGAGGAGGTTTTACATGCAAGGTACCAAGATCCTACCTATCAGAAGGAGGTTTATCATGATACCATGGAAGTGCTAAGGAATATTCAAGGTGAGATACAATTTTTAAAGGAGTAGTCAAGAAAGATGGAGCAGAAGAAAGAAGTAGAAAAAGTCCTCTTTGATATTAATGACATCAGAGATGTTTATAAAATGCTATGCTAGGAGAATATTATTCCATTACTAGGAAATTGGTTCAAGGGGAATACCCTGTGCATAAGCACTAAGAATGAAAGAAAAATCCTACATGCAAATCTTCCCCTTGATAACATTGAATATGACAAGGAAATTACTCTGAATGCTATTGTGGATGGATGGTTGCTGAGAAACATATTGATTGATACAGGTGCGGAAGTGAATGTTCTTACATTAGATGCATGGGTACAAATGGGGAGGCCTCCATTGCAGCCATCATCTTATGTGTTGTTTATGGAAAATTGGACTAAGTCCACTCCCATAGGATTTTTGAAGGATGCATATATAACCATACGAGGGGAAAAGTTCATTGGGGATTTTGAGGTATTAACACTTGTGGAAGCAGAAAATTTTACAGCCTTGCTTGGATGCCCTTGGTGTTATGAGAATAGTGCTAACTTGAGATTCAATAAGGGGTATATCAGCTTTGAGAACAAGGAGGAAAGGGTTGTAATACCTTTAACAGATGGAAAATATACACCATATGTTGAGCCTCTAAGTGAGGAGGACTTAAACAAAATCTATGTACGTGCTATTCAGGACCCAGAGGTCAATGAACCATCAAAGGAAGACATATTATAGTGGGAAGATTCTCATTCTATTAGGGATACTATGAGTATTGCTTGTGATAAATGGGCTTATGGTACATATGACCTAGCAGGGTGTGAGGTAAAAAGTGCGGTTGTGTGCAAAAATAGACTTTGTTTTGTTCTATGGATAGGTAGCGCAATACCTTGGTATACTAGGGCAGAAGATCTTCCTGTATTTTTGAAAGCCATGGAAGCACAGTGGATAGATCAAATTAAGAGAAGAGATATGTTAGTGTATACCTTGCATGGGATAGTAACAAACTGGTGGGTAGTCCACAGAGATAATGTTATAGAATGGGAGGATATTGGAACTACCATATCTATTAGGTTTTTAAGGAGCAATGCAACTATGTAGATATGCACTTATAATGGTGATCAACTTGGTCAGCATCACATTTAGTAGTGTGAGAGAATCTGGACAATGGGACAAGAAGAATTACCACCTTTACTCTGGGTCCATAGATTGCATTCTACTCTACAAGGATGCACACGTGCCTGGTATGTATATGCAAAACTACATCGAGAGATTGGGAATTGGTAGAATTTGACTGCAGGAATGATTCAAACCTTTGAATACTTCTCAACTATACCTCCAGTAGAAGAAGCATTAAAATTTTTCAAGTGCTTAACTATGGGTGATAATGCAAAGTTAGAAGAGCTTATTCAGGAAATATTTGGTGAGACAGAGTCCAGAGTGCGTTTTGAAAAGGAATAAGAAATGGACTCCATACTACTTGAACGTGCTTGCCTTGAGAAAGAGAAGGAAAGATGGTTTACATAGTGGATGATGAGGAAGTTGAGAACCTCGATATTGAACATTCACAAGGGGTGCGCGAGGTCTTGGACAGTGCAGAAAAGGATACACGAGCCTTTCATGAACCCATGAAGAAAAAAGAGGTGAATATAGGTTTGGAGGATAAGCCAAAGGAGGTCATAATTGGAGACAATTGGTCAGAATTGGAAGTGGTAAAGATCATTGAGTTACTCAGGGATTATCAGGACTTATTCCCTAGAGGGTATCATGAACTTAAAGGCATGCATGAATCACTTGGGGAAATGAAGATAAAGCTTAGGGATAGTGCACGCCCCATTAGAAAGAGAACTTATAGAATGAATCCCAATTTACGTGAAAAGGTGAAGGAAGAGATTGATAAGATGCTGAAATCTAGGATTATTCAACCCTTGGATGAGTCAGAATGGGTTAGTCCTATGGTGATAAGTATCAAGAAGGATGGTAGGATTCAAATTTGTGTAGATTATAGGGAGTTGAATGCTACATGTGTCATAAAACCTTTTCCTACACCATTCACTAAGGAAATACTGGAAGGAGTAGTAGGGCATGAAATATATTCATTCACAGATGGGTTTTTTTGGGTATCATCAGGTTAGGATTGCTCAAGAGGATCAAGAAAAGACAACTTTTACTACTGAATGGGGCTATTTGGCCTATACTGTGATGCCTTTTGGACTGAAAAAATGTGCTTTTTGTATTCTTGTGGATAGTTGTTCAGGCATTCAAATATTTTATTCACAACTTCTTACAGGTTTATCTAGATGATTGGACAGTATATGGGCTTGTGAAAGATCATTGTGACAATTTGCACTTAATGTTTGGACGATGCAAACAATTGAGTATCTCTTTGAACATCAAGAAGTGCATATTTGCTACACCTTTTGGAATACTATTATGACATATAATTTGCAAGGAAGGTTTGTTGGTTGATCTAACTAATGTTGCAGTCATTCTAGGCCTGGAAGATCCTACTAGTCAAAGTGAGGTGTGCAGATTTTTGGGTCACACAGGATATTATTGGAAGTTCATCAAAGGGTATGCCAAAGTTGCTACACCCTTGGAAGAGTTACTAAGAGGAAAAGGTACATTTTATTGGGGAAAACTGCAGTAATGTGCATTTTAGATATTAAAGGAGAGACTTACTACTGCGCCCATTCTGTGCTTTCCCTCATGGGATAAACCATTTCATGTGCATGTGGATGCCTCTGGCATGGCCATTGGCACTATGTTAGATCAACCTAGTGAAGTTATTATAGATCATCCAATTTGTTTTGCTAGTAGGAAGCTGAATCTTGCTGAAAATAATTATACAACTACAGAGCGTGAAGCTTTGTCAATGATCTATGCATTGCACAAGTTTCGATAGTACTTGTTAGCAACACCATTTGTGTTTTATATAGATCACATGGCATTGAATTATTTGGTGAACAAACCCATCTTACAAGGGTGCATATGCAGATGGGTACTCCTATTTCAAGAGTTTGACTTCATAGTTGTGGTGAAGCTAGGGAAAAATAACTCTAGACCAGACCACTTGTCTAGAATTCACTCAGGAGAAGAAGCACATACAATTGAATAAACCATGCCACATGCACAATTATATAGGTTACAATGCATGCCATCAAAATTAGAATACATTGATTTCTTTCTACAAAATGGTGTGGCACTAGAAGGAATGAAGGCATTAGAAAAGAAACAACTTGTTATACGCGCGAAACCATTTATGTTAATTAGTGGTGACTTCTACAAGTTAGGCAGAGATGAAGTATTACATTGTTGTGTATTAAAGCATGAGTGCAAGGATATAATGGAGGAGGCACATGGTGGTATTATAGGAGGCCACTATGCAGGTGATGCAACTACACAAAATATCCTAGTTCTTGGATTATAGTGGGAGACACTGTATAAAGATTGTAAAGCGTATTGCAAAGCATGTAACTAGTGTCAACGTCTAGGTAAACCAGGGAAAAGAGATGAGATGCCTTTAAGACCTATTACTAGTGTCAAACCATTTGAGAAATGGGCCATTGATTTTGTAGGAACTATTTCACCAGCCACACGTAGGAATGTGTCGCACTATATCATTACTTGTACATATTATCTCACAAGGTGGGAAAAAGTAGCACCTACGAAGGACTGTACAACTACATTAGCTAGGTTTCTATGGGAGAATGTTTTTACAAGATATGGATTTCCTTTAAGCTTGAAAAGTGATAAGGGTACACACTTTTTGAATGAGACAATTAGGATCCTATTAGATGAGTTTATGGTTGCACACCATAAGACTACACCCTATCATCCTCAGGAAAATGGAACTGCTGAGTCTTTTAACAAGATTTTGAGCCAAACATTGACAAAAATTTGTGATTTTGGAAGAATGGATTGAGATGATAAAGTGTCAACTATTATTTGGATATATAGAACAACTTATAAAAGATTAAACAAAGCCACACCATTTCAGTTGGTGTTTGGCACAGAAGCTGTTCTCCCTATAAAATTTATGTTACCTTCTTTGCGCATTACGCACGCTGGAGGTATAGCTTATGAGTAAGATTTATAAGAGAGTATTGAGAAGATGATTCAACTGGAGGAGTGACAAGCCATAGCACAATGGAGTCAGAAGTAGGGAAAGGCCAGGCAAAAAGCATGGCATGATAGAAACATAAGGGATAAGAAGTTTGAGATTGGACAAATGGTACTTTTCTATGACTCTAATTTCTTACACCATCTAAAAAAACTTAAGGTACATTGGTTAGGCTCGTATGTTATTAATTACATCCTTGAAACATGCACTTTCCAGTTAGAAGCACTAGAGGGAACACGGCTACCCGGTTACTTTAATGGGAGTAGGCTGAAGCCCTACTATAAATAAGTTTTCTTGGCATTTGTAATAAGGTAGTATTTCCAATTAGATTAGGTTTGCATTATGTATTTCCTTAATTTTCGATATGCTTTTTCACTTTAGTTTTTGTTTTTGTGTAATAAGCGTGCTTGCGCGCATGAAGCTAACTATAATATGGAGCATGTTGATGTGCAACAGACTACACATACTTTTAGTGTGGGTGTGGTTATTGATATAAACCTACAAGACTGCTAGAACTGAAAGGTAGAAAGGAATAAGTTGCTACGGGTGTTTTTCAAAGTAAAAATATTACTTCTCAAAAGTGACCAAGGATGGAGATGAACGAAGGAACAATATAACGTGAGGTAAGCAGAGGCCATGATAACTACCAGGATAAGGTACATTTACAAGGTACTCGGGTGAATGGGCATGCGCTAAAGAGAATTCTATGACCAGAGGGTAGGAAGGCATGCTAGAAGGTTATAGATGGGGCACGAATATGTACCACATGGAAAGAAAAAAATTGGTTAATAAATGAGAGGATATTTAGAAGGTGGAGAAGTACTAAATGCATCAAAATTTGAAAATATATATAAGGATGGGATGCGAGTTCATTTTTACTGTTGCGATTAAGAGTATTTGAGAAAGATCTAAGTGTGAAGAGATGAGTAATTGATTTGAGGTGTGAAGGGTGTGAAACCAGACATGACAAGAAGATCTATGCGTAGAAGAAGCTTGCGTCCCCAATGGTGAAGGTTTTGAGTGAAGCAGGATGACAGAGAGGAGCTAGGGCACATGATTTCACCTATGGAATGCTAACTCAAACTAGGGTTTGAGTTGGGCATTATAGAATTGAAGAGGTAAGTGTCTACAAAAGGATTGCAAGGTAAAAATGGCACCCAAGAAAGTAGCTGCAGTGGGGACAAAGGGGAAGAAGAAGGTAGTTGTAGAGGAGGAAGAGATGGCACTTGAAAGTAATATTTTAGAAATGCAATATCTAGAGGGCATCATAGTCACCTAGGAGTGGGATTCACATATAAGAAAAATAAAAGTGAGCAAATATAAACACATGACCATAGAGAAAAAAAAGGAACTCGATGCCCTGCTCAATATGAAGACAAAAAAACGCACGATAGATGACATGTCGGTTTATGATAATGCAGGTGATAAAATTTTGAAAAGAATTAGAGTCTAACAATTATATGAGCTTCCATATTTTGGGAAGTATGTGCCTTTATACCGATGGCTCATGAGCAGAGTATATGAGGAATTTTTCTACTTTGTAGGACGCAGAGTCAAAATCTCATCTGCATTGATCTCCACAGTGATAGGCTTGAAGGCCACATAAGAGGATATAAAGACTGACCTAATAGATAAGGCCACAATTATAGAAACCAAGAAGGAGTTGGGATACTTGAAGGGTCCACGTGGTATTGAAATTGATAAACTAAAGAATTATCTGGTTGTACAAGCATCAACACATCTTGTTACAAAGTTGAATGAACAGGAGAGGTGGTCACATGTGAACACCATGTGGCTGCATGTTGTGAAGCGGATGTCAAAAGAAGTAGTCTACAATATTTTAGGCTACATTTCTGAACAGATAGTCGAGGAAGTGCACACGGGAGGAAAAATAACATTGGAGTTGTTCTATTGTCACTGGTATTCATGGAGATTGGAGTACCAGACGAACCAAAGGAGAAGATATGGGAATACCCCATGGAGAATAAGTCACCAGCTAAAAGGTTTAGCAAGTACCTATGTAAAGGGTCCATGATAGATGATGTATAGAAAAGAGTGGAGAAATGGTATGGCAGGCTCCGCGCGGCCTTTGAAGAAGAGTGGTGCATCCCGAAGGACCTACCTTCAGTAATAGGGAAACAAGTCCAGTTTGCTATATATCAGTATTTTTACATCACACGCTTCCCAATGAAATATGGATCCTAGAGCCCTTGGTGCAAATTTCCCTATGCCTTCACAATGAGGTACTTTTAAACATCAGTCCACAGATTCATAGACATGCACCACCTGGACTTTAATGCAGATAAGGTAGACTGTGACTACCACACCCTTAGAAAGAAATATGTGTATCTAGGGAGAAGTGTGTATATCAAGAGGCTCATTTCAGAAGTATTGAGCATAAATCCCATGAGTCTAGATGTCGAAGATATTGGGGCAGCACTAGTATACCTTCAGTTGAAGCCCAAGATGGAAAATAATAAGTATGTGGAGAATGAGTTCACACTCCCAGGGCTACCAAAGGGTCAAAATACAATGGAGAACATACTAGCGTCGAAGCCCACATAAACCATTGACGTAGAAGATGAAGAAGAAGAGCGTGAAGATAGTGGTGGCTTGGACCATAGAAGGAGGCAACCTTCAGATAAGAAGGAATCATAATGTGCCACTACTCCTCCACAGGGGCAAGATGAATAAGATGATGCGGGGGTAGTACAAGGAAAGAACAGGTTCAAGAAAGTATTCAGACACACAAGGACTCAAGGTGGAACCCCAAAAATGGTAAGGAGATCACCTCGTCTCTCTCCACACAAGGAGTCCACTAAGCCAAAAAGGAGAAGCAAGTTGAAGTTAGATAAAGAGGCTGAAGGATCAAAGGAGAGTGTGCTAGGATCTCCTACTCCACTTGAGTAAGAAGAAGAGCCAAAAGATGAAGAGATGAAAGATGAAGAAGGAGAGAAGGAAGCATCTAAAACCACACATGAGACTACCCAGGATACTACACATACTCCTAACCTTGAAGCTCAAGTTCCAAAAGGGCTAAGGAAAAAGAGGATGAGTGGAGAACATAGTGCACCACTCATGGGATATGTTGAGGATTTAGGAAAGATTGTTTGTGCCTACTTCTAGAGCATGATAGCACAAAAGGATTTATTTGGTTAGGAGCTAATGGATGAGGATATGGCGACCGTGCACACTCGAAAGCAACTATCATGGTCAATTTACACTCACATGGATGATCCCAAATTTGATGTATGTGAAGAGTCATGCATGTCAAGATGGCTGAAGAAGGCACCCCAAGCTAGACATATGACAATAAAGCCTACTATCATGTTAGATTAACAGGTCAGTGGTGAAGGTTTCTACTAAAGTTGCGAGAAGAAACATGGACAAAGATGCAACAATAAGAGCGTTGCGCAAGGATTTGAAGACAAAGGATGTAGAGATAACGTGCCTAACACAAGAAAGACACTTGGTATAGAAGAAAAACATTGTATTTATCAGCCTCATAGAGGAAATTGGTGATACTGTTATGAAGGCTAGACCATACCTAGAACCAAAGATACCAAAGACATTTCCTTTGGAGATACACTATGTAAGTACCTTAGTAGACCTAGTGCTTGAAGATGAACCTTTGTTTATGCTAGAACCAAAGGATATAGCAAAAGAGGTACAACGAGAAAAGGCTTCAGTGATGTAGAAGATTGCATCTTATGAGGGACTGCTACAAGCGTTGCAAGAAGAATTGAAGAAAGCAAACCAAGCCTTGAACATCTGCACAACTCTAGAGGTGCTGATTAAGGTAAAGACTCTGCAAGAAGATAATCAAATACAAAAGGCTATGAGGGATGATACCTTGAGCCATGCAGAGAGGTTAACTATTGTAAAACAAAAGCATGAGACCCTGGCAGTAGCACAAGAACCACACAAGGAAAGACTAAATGAGCTCGGGAAACTCATCACACATAAAATGGATGTACTAGAGGGAAGGATGAATGCAATGTCCAACATTATATTGGTATTATAGTGAATGAAAAAGGGATGAAATTGTGAAGGATGAGCTTGGAGTCCATCATTGTGGAAATTCCAGAGAAAGTAGAGAAGGATCTCACCGAGTGGTAGGCCTATAGAGGCCGAAATAAAAGAGGAGTATCCAGAGTTGATCCTTCAAGATGAGACAACTAAGGAGCTTCCACATAAAAGCATTCTTTATTCATTCAAATGATTTCTGATTCTTTTTATCACAACTCGTATATTTTTTTTTGGAGATACCCATATGTTGGGGTGACAATGAGATTAGTGTGGGGTAATGTTGATCAGAGAACACTTGATAAAACTCACAGAAGAATTTCACATGTGGGAAAAATGCCAGGTTCAAGGGTGCGAAGGGATAAGAAGAACCCGTGCGCATAGGACAAGTCAGTATTCAGGACTTAGCCATTTTTGGGCATGAAGATCTATTTTTAGAAGATAGTGTGTAGAACACATCAACGATGTAGAGATGTGTACGTTCCACACATTGCCTATTTCTGTAGGATTGGATATAGAGCAGCTTTTGTATGGAGAAAATCTAAGAATAGGATTTTCACCTCAATTAACTATAAGTAGTCTATAGATAGCACACTTTCATGTGTGGCTATGCATGAAAACAACGCGTGGCTATTAACAACATGTGGCCTATTTTTGGGATAGATAAGTGGTGAAAGGAAAGTCCCCACCCTATATATATGTAGTGAATTACCTAGTAGGGATGATGATGGATATAGAGAGATAAATAACAGAGACATGTGCATGTTTCTAGATTACCATATCAGATCCATGTGTGCATCGGCATAGATTGCCAGTATTGTAAGAATCTTCTATTTTATTGTGATAATTAAGAGATGGAAGATATTTACTAAACATAAGTGTCATTCCTGTATGTAATTAGGCAGTGTATGTTTTTATTTCTATCATGATTATTGTTTAAAATTATTCTTTCCTAGATCTAGATCTTTCATGCATTTTATAATGATGTATTAGTTATGGATCTTTATGCTTTAAGTCTTCATCATGTTAATATTCTACTACAACAAGCCTACAGAGTGACTTGGTACCTTTGCGCGCTTTGGGTGAACGCTCAGTCTAGGCTGAGTGATGTGCCAATGTGTTTAGGGTGTTATCTGGTGAGTTCTAGGCTGCATCAAAAACCCACTAATAATATCACTTATATTTATTGAGAAATGAATTGCATCCAAAAAATTCCACTATTTAATTGATCTGACACAATTACAACCTTTGAATGGTTTTATAAACATTCGATCAATGCAGAGTACTAGCTCACATATTTGACATTCATGTTTCTTGCCTTTTCTCGCATATAACTTACATCATTCATCATGGGGTGTTATCAATATCAAATGAGAATACCCTAATATATATAGGGTAGGTGATACATTTTACTGCTTCACTCTTATAATTTAAATTTGAATTAACAACCTCCTTACACTGGTCGACATGGGGATAAACTTACTTATGTTTTAAACATAAGTTTTAACCATTGAATCCTTTTAACAATATTCGGAGGGTTTTTAATTAAGTGGTTTCCTACTTAATATTACAAACCCCAACACTCCCCGTTAATGTTAAGTAGGGAAACATGCAAAATTGTCTTTTTATATAAAAATACTTATAATCTGTAAATCATTAAATGAAGATTTAGGCTAGCATGTAAACACATGAAAGTTATTTTAAGACACATACCAAATAAAATTTTTATACAAAAGGAATTACAATCCATAAACCATGAAAAATGATTGAGGATAACATGCCAATAAAACTTCATTGTGGATTTTTTAAAATACGCAATACACACCTTTAGTGTCTACAAGTTTTGAGAAAAACATGTCATGGTACAAAGCTTTAGTGTTTCAAACATTTTGAAAAATCTATGGTACAAGGATTAATGTTCTATAGATTTTTAAAAAATATACGACACAAAGCTTAGTGTCCCGCAGGTTTTAAAAAAGACATGTTGTGGTATAAAACTTTAGTGCTTCATAAATTTTGGAAAATTTGCAGTACACTACATAGTGTTTCACATGTAAAAAAATAGAAAATCCACAGTACACAATTTTTTTTTCTCAAGATAAAGTGATAAGGTATGAAGTCTTACCTATGATTAAAAATTCTTATATAAAACAAGAATATCTCATATATAATGCTTCAATGGGTATAGTAAGTTAACTCACATGTTGTGATTATTTACTTAAGATTCACTTATAGTGATATTTAAAAAAATGGAGAAGTATTGCAAGTTTTCATCAAGCCATTAAGTGGTAGCATTGACATGCACAACACATTCCCCCTTAAGGGAACTCAGAATGACCTAATAAGGAACAAAATTTGTATAACTTTACTACACACAATGGATTTGTACAAATTTCTATTACTTGATCTTTAGTGGAACAAAATTTGAGATTAATTTCACCATTTAGAAATTTCTCCTGAATGAAGTTTATATGTATTTTAATATTTTTTTTTATTTGATGCCAAACTAGATTATTTGCAAGAGAAATATAACTTTGGATATCACATAGAAGAAGAGTGTTTCTTTTTAAATGCACATGAAGTTCATTCAATAGTATTTTCAGTCATATAACTTTATTTTCTACTTCCATAACACTTGTATACTCTACTTCAGGAGAAGAAATAAATACTATTGGTTTCTTTTTACTACTCCAAGTGATTGCACATGCACCCAACTTGAAAAAATATCTAGAAGTAGATTTTCTATCCACAATATCACCAGCATGGTCAAAATCAAAATAAGAAAATAAATTTGTATCATTACTAGAAGAATAATATAATCCATAATTGATTGTACCTTTAATATACCTCAAAATCCTTTTTACAAATTTCAAATGATCCTCATAAGGATCCTACATGAATCCAGACACAACTCCAACTGCATAGTATAGGTTAGGCTTGGTGATAGTTAAATAAATCTAACTACCAAAAATATTTTTACAAAAAATAAGAAGAAATAAGAAGAAAAGAGAGGGAAAATTGATATCCCCCTTCTAACATCCAACCACCTTCATTAAATTCTCAAGGAGATCCAGAACCCTTTGCCCACTATAGAGATCTCAATATATTTACACATAGGAATGCATATGACTATCCCTCCACCGATATTTTTGTCCTCATTCAGTCTGAAGATCTTGAGTCACCGGTAAATTAAGATTCTCTAAGTTCTTGTGCTCATTATGCTTCTACATCTACCTCTCCCTTTGATTCATGGGAGATGAAGATTATTGAGTATGATTGTGGATAATATTATATTTAACATGATCTATTAGTCTCATATCTATCCTTGTCTTCTAAAATAAGAGGGAAACCCAACTACCACCTCAAATGACCTCGAGATGAACAAATAATTCAAACAATTTTACCTAGTGGTCTGCTTGCAAAAGAGAAATTTTTGGACCCTCCTATAGCTTGGGTCCCCACGGACACTGAGCCTACCTACTCTCAGATTCCAAAATACACAAAATCTCATAGAATGATGTACTCCATGGGTTACAAAGGACTTAGATGTGGAAAATTTTACTAAGGAATGAGATAACTAGTCCACCTTCTAGATTTCAAAATAGAGCTATATGGTATAGGTATTCAGCCATATGGGGCACACCCCATGGACCAAGATGCTACCTCCTCTGAATGCGAGCATAGCTATGTTTATTCATACAGTGACATAGATTCCCACCATAGCCAATACGAGGATCTTTCCTTTTTGAACCTTTTCATGGATACCACTATCTTTACCTTAACCTCTGCCAATCAAAAAATTGACCTTTTATACCCTACCCTTGTTGATTGGGACCAAAAACATCATGTGCCACTAGACCTTTTTAGAAAAATGAGGATATTAAGTAATAAATGGGAATATGTGACACTATTCCTATTGGAGATTACACGAAGGGTTTCTTCATCGACTTGGATAAGTACATGTACTTCGAGGAGGAGGATGAGATTTGTGGTTAACAAAATATAAGAAAAATCAAGGGCAAAAGTTCCTCTACAAAGCCTAGGAAAAAAAAAAGTCCAAGTCTCACAGTGAAAACCTCTTTGAGGCATTGATTGACCAATAAATTAAAAAATCAATGGAGAAAATAAGTGACTATGCTGAGGGTGAAAATCTCGTAGAGACACCATTATAAGAAGATTTCAACCTTCCTCTCGATCCTACATGTATGGAGTATATGTCAAAAATGCTTGTGGAAGAAACTGGTGATGCTGATATTGGAACAAAAGAAGAACCAAATATAGTCAATCTTGGAGCTTCACTTTCAACATAAGAACATTAAAATTTCACCATGCTTCTCAGATAATTTATGGACATATCCACATGGTTTTATGCATATATTTTGGGCTTATATCCATCTTTGGTAGTAGATAACTTATTTTTGCATGTATATGCAAAGCCCATTAAACAAAAGCTAAGGAAAATGCATCCGCAAGTGGCCCTTCTGGTCAAAGAAGAGTTAGAAATAATGTTAGTAGAAGGGTTTATCAGACTCATTGACTAATCATAGTGGATATCTAACATAGTTCCAGTTCAAAAGAAACCTATTGGAATCAAAATTTGCACTAACTTTCGAGACATCAACAAGGCGTGTCCTAAAGATGATTTTCCCCTACCCAACATCAACATGATTATCGATTCGACTACAGGCTATGAAATGCTATCTCTTATGGATGTTTTTTATGGCTAAAACCAAATAAAAATAACAAAGGAATATCAACATAAGTCAACCTTCACAACCCCTTGAAGAACATTCTATTTATTAGGTAATGCCCTTCAGCCTAAAAAATTCTAGTGCAACTTATCAAAGGGAAATAAGCATAATATTCCATGATATTCTTAATGAAATCATGGACTATGTGGATAATATCCTGGAAAAATAAAATATAAGAGAAGACCATCATGAAATATTGAGACATATTTTTGAATGTCTCCAAGAATACAAGGTTAGGTTAAATATGAGGAAGTGTTTATTTGGGGTGTTATCAGAGAAGTTACTAGGCTTCATTGTATCAAGAAGAGGAATCGAGGTAGACCCTACTAAAGTAATTGATATTACTGAAATGCCTCCTCCCAAGAACATTAAGCAACTTCATAACTTACAAGGGAAAATACAAGCTATCTGCTGCTTAATCTCGTAGCTTACCGAAAAATGTCACTCCTTCACCCATTTACTTAAGAAGTACATTGACTTCATTTGGGGACCTAAGAAACAACAAGCCTTTTCCTTGCCCAAGCAATATTTGGAAAATCTTCTAGTCCTCATTTTGCCAACCCCAGGTGAGTGGATTTTTTTATATATATATCATCAACTCAATTTGCTATTGGCGCCTTGCTTGCTCAGTATGACCAAATCCAAAGAGAAAAAGTAGTGTACTATATCAGTTTTACCCTAATTTCATATAAGCTTAACTATCCGCAAATCAAAAAATCTTGTTTGGCTGTTGTTTTTACCTTCCAAAAACTTTTGCATTATCTAGTGAATACAAAAACCAAGCTTATTTCCAAAGTGGACTCACTCAAATACCTATTATCAAAACCCTCCCTTACTGGTAGGATGGATAATTGGATCATCCTACTCAGTGAATTTGATATTGAGTATGTATACCAAAGGTCAATAAAAGAACATGTGTTTGCAGATCAGCTGGAAAAGGTACCCTTACCTAGAACAGAGCCTATGTGTTTAGACCTTCTAGACACGTCATTAATATACATTGAATAAACTCTTATATGGCAAGTACATTTTGATGAATCATTTACTTTCCATGGTTCAGGAGCAATTGTAGTGATAATCACTCCTACATGAGACATCATACCCCAAGCCTTCCATCTCATATTTCCATGCAAAAATAAAATTACAAAATATGAAGCACACATTACTAGGATGAGGCTGGATATAAAATAGAATATCCACCACCTTAAGGTCATTAGTGTATCATAACTGATTATCAAGCAAGTAAAAAAAATTAAAAAATTCAAGGATGAAAAATTCATCCCATATAAAAGGTTGGTAGAAACTATACAAGAATATTTTGTGTGTATCACCTTTTAAAAAATTCCAAGGGCACAAAAAAGATCTGTAGATGCAATGGAAATAATGGGTTCTATGCTACGGATTTCACCAGCAAACAATGATATGCCATTTTTTGTTAAAAATATACGTCAACCTACATATGATATGCCAGAATCATTTCTGGCATGTGAGGTTGTTTGTCCGTTCTCCCCATTGTATGAGCCCATCTTTAACTACCTCTTAAGTGGTACCTTTCCTCATAACATTAGCCATTCTGAGAAAAAAATCCTTATCTGTAAAATAGCTCGTTACACCCTCCTGGGAGGCACCTTCTATTGTCATGGCTATGATGGAAATTTGTTGCATTGTTTAGATATAACATATTCAATACAAATAATCAAGGAGGTACATGAAGGGGTGTGTGGAGCCCATACAAATGGGATGGTTTTGGAAAATAAGTTATTAAGGGTAGGTTATTACTGGCCAATCATAGAGACATATTTCTGTAATTACGTGAAGAATTTTGTTTTATGTCATAAGTATGGGGACTTCATCCATGTACCATCACAACCTTTACAACCAATCACAACATCGTGTCCATTCTCTAAATGGGGATTGTACCTAATAGGGAAGCTTACCCCTACTTCATCCAATGGACATACACACATCATAATGGTCACATAATACTTCACCAAGTGGGTGGAGGTTGTTCCATTGACATATGTTACAAGTGCTCAAATATCAAATTTCATCATGAATCACCTCATCTACTGTTATGGCATTCCTATCGCCATTTTCACTAACAACGAAAATAATTTCAAGAAAAAAATGGTGAAAGTTCTATGTCAGCACTTTCAAATATGATTAAATTGGTCCACACCATATTACCCTCAAGGTAACATGAAAGCAAATCCCACTAATAAAACACTTGTTCAGATCATGGAGATGATGGTGAGTAAGACATGTCATAATTGGCATTTGTAAATTCACCTTTCCTTATGGGCTTATAGAACATCCATTCACACCCCTACTAGTGTGATACCTTATTCCCTAATATTTATAACTGAATCCATCATCCACCTAGAAATAGAGCTTCCCTCCTAAGAATATCTCTTAGGGACTATCTAGATAAAGATGATGATTACAGAGTTGCTATATTGGCAGAACTGGAGCTACTAGATGAAAGGCGTGTCCGCACACTCAACCATCTCAAAGTGTATAAGAACAAAGTGTCATGGAGCTATAACAAGAGAATCATACCTCATCAGTTCGAGGTTAGAGATTTGGTGTTGAAGGAAAATCAATTCAACAAAGTGAAGGAAAGAGAAAAGAAAGGAAAGTTTGAACCTCATTGGTTAGGACCCTATGTCATTACGGCCAAATTTGGGTCAGGAGCATACAAGATTGCATATCCTGATGGAGATGAGATATGCAAACCTATGAACACCATGCACCTCAAGAGGTTCTATGCTTGAAAATGGCGTAAAAATTAGAAAACAACCAAAATAATTAAAAAATATAAAACACAAAAAAATAAAAAAAGTGAAAAAAGAAAAAGAGAAAAAAGGTCATCCAAATGTGAAAACCACACAATAGTGGAACTTTGGATAAGTCCCTTGGTGAAAACCGGCTTCTGGCACCTTGTGAGGATTCATTTTTCACAAGCATCTTATGTCTAGGGGGTACCTTTACTTAGTTTCGAGCTAGTTCGGCACTTGCATCTGAGATTCCTTGTGACCCTATCTCGTCAAAGATTTGATCTGGATGGTTCTCCCCTTATTTTTTGTGAAGATATTACCTCTGTATATTCCCATCTAACATTGGGGGCATCTTCATAGCTTCACCTCCTTGTATATAACACATGACATCTGCCTTTGTATATTCCCATCTAACGCTGGGGGCATCCATGTTTCTTGGTTTCCTATACATAGATTTGGAAAACTATTAGAAAAACACAAAAACATTCAAATATGTTAGAAATCACAAGAACATTCGAATAGGACTTAAAAGCCCCAAAACATTAGAAAAATAAGAAAATACAAAAATAATAGAAAATTGTTTCACAAAACTCCCAAAAATAACACAAAACACATTGAAAATAGTCTAACAAAAACATAGTCGTAAGTCTAATTGGTATGTTTCCTTGTTTGTTTCTTGCTTTGTTTGTTTGTGTGTACATTTTTTGTATAGTTTTTGCTTGCTTGTACATTTTTTTATATTGTGTTGCTTAAACATACCTTTTAGATTGATCTTTTCTTGCTTAGATCATATTATTTCTTATTTTAAAATATGAAGTGTGTTTTTGCATGCTTGTTTATAATTATGCATAGTTACGTTGTTAAGTTATTTAGTGTGTATATTTAGTAGATTTTTTTTAAAAAAATTGTGCTTGTTTGTTCATTATTTGTACATTGTTTTGTTGTCACATCACCATCCATCTCATCACATATAACATCATATATACATCATATATCAATCAAATGTTAATTCTTACATCATACATGTATGCTAAGCTAATCATCACATATCGTATCATCACTGGGGTAAGAGGGATAAAAAATATCAAAATCTATCCCCCATCACACTAATATCATCAATATTATCAAGTGGAATAATCAAAAGCATATCATGTACTATACAAATGATATCACCTACAAATATATCATAAATAAAAAACATGTGATACATATACAACAATATAAAAAATATCGATTCCAATCATCATAATCATCATACATGCAAAAATAAAATGTCCATATCCATATGTATCTCAAAATATACATCATCTAGATACAAAATATGCCATCATGGGCATGAATTAAAATGGGCCTTCATCATGAGGGGTAATCAAAACTGATACATCATATATATCGATAAAAAATGAACCTTCATAAGAGGTGTACATCCGATACATACATATGTAAATACATGTTAAATAGGGCATAGTCAACCACAACTCTCACCCTCTTTTGGACTGCCCGACCTAGGCCACTAAGGAGGAAACTTTTCCTGATGTGATGTCCTTGCAGAGGCCACTACGCTTTGTTGTACTGTAGGTTGCTGAACTAATCAGGTTGATCAAGAGGTCCTCTGAGACCTAGATCTAGACTTGCTAACATCTAACTGATCAAATGGAGTAACCCTTTGTCCATCTGGAACTACCTGGTGGTATGTGACCTTGTAATAAGAATCCTCATCACTATATCTCATGAAATATGATAAAATATCCACCATCCTAGTTGTTGAGGATGCCTGCAATATAATAGCATGCTCTCCAGTAACTCTGGACACATCATCCTGAGCATGTGTGCACTCTGCAGTCAGCTGATCTCTCTCCGTAGTATTAGTCTGAATATGTACCTGGGCCTGGTCCCTCTCAGTGGTAATTTCCTATAACTGGGTCATAGACTACAGAAATAGGCTCATAATATGTGCCATCTGAGTAGCCAACTACTGGATCTGCTGGAACCACAAGGTACCATCTCCCCCACCAACCCCATCTCCTACACCTCCATCACCACCACCCCATCCACCTCTCAATGGAATATGTGGTGGGATAGGCATCAAACCCTCATGTGCTAATGTCTAGGGAGAACCCTGTGGCACCACTCTCTGAAGAGGCACCTGCTATAATGGTGCTTGTATACCAGTTGGTATGCCCACTCGAGGCATATTTATCTTTTGAGAAAATGGAATGTCTCTATTCGGACACCTGCCTCTGTCCCTGTCACTGTAATGATGGATGGCCCTATCCACCAAAACTATTGTGACCTTGACCATCAAACCCATCATCATCATCACTGTCACTATAATACTCGAGAGGTGGCCTAACTCCTGCATCCCATGTGGCCTGCGGAATGGTAAGGCGGTGAGGTAAAATTGTCACGTACCAGGGTGCATACTTTTCTGTGACCCCATGATCCCTAATTTTTCTCAACAGAACCCAAAAATGTGGCACCATCTAGTCAAAACTATCTCGGGCCCTAGCTATCTAGATTTTTGGCTCCATATCAAATCTCTCGGTGGCTTGGCATGCACACCACATGTCAGGACTAGGTACATCCTACACTACACTGAATTATCACTAACACTAATCTACTATGTAAAACTCAGTAATGTATCCCTAGATTCCAATCAAGAAGTTCTCAACCATGGCTATACTCAGTTCATCAGTGTCCTCGGTCCACTGATACTAGCGATAGGGTCTCCACACTATCATTGGCTATTGTATATAATAAAAAACTCTAGGGTAGTTGTATGTATCCCCCATGTTCCTGTGGATATCATCTCCAACAGGGACCTGTCCCATCATTGATGGCTCATCTAGAGCTCGAACATGTAGAATTCTTGTGGAGTGACCAATCACTATGTGATCCCATGCCCATATCTACATCAGCATGACATGACCCATGGTCTTCTAACCGTGGTATGTGATTAGGTGTAAATCCCAATAAAGATGTGTCAGTATGCACTGTCCCAAGTAGTATCTCTCACCTTGAAACAATCCTTGTATAACTCCAATGAGGATGAGTGGGAAATAATTACTTGTCTTGTTAGTGAGAAGAAAGCCATTGATAAGAGCCATCAAATACACTAACATATGATATAGACTAGGATCTGTAATGCAGTGGTGCAAGTGCACCGTCATGCCTCAGAGAGGTATATAATCATGTCCAAAGACCTCAATAAGGAAGTCTATAATCTGAACATCATAAATTATATAATCAATCAACTGCCCAATGATTAGAACTCATAGTATATGCCAAATGTCCTCTAAGGTCATGGTCATCTCTCTGGTAGGGAGATGGAAGCACTGGCTCTCACTGTACCATCTCTCAGCTAGGGATATGAGAAGGCCATGGTCCAAGGTAATCTATGACGTCCACGCCATGTGAGCCAACCCTATGACCTCTAGTAGAATGCCCATCATCTACTTGTCTTGATGATGGAAGCTCGCTTCTATGGTATCTAGACGGTCATGTTGCTCCCTCATCTGTAATGATGATATTTGTCTCTGAAAAAATAACATAGCACATGTTAACAATTTATTTTCTATCTTCTTCTATTTCTTGACTAGTATTTCATCTACACTATCCTAATAATTAACTAACATTCCTCTAAGAATCTCCTAATTTTCTTTTAAGTTTTAAATTTCCCTTCTTTAGTGCCAGGTTTTGTTTTGGGCAAGTGCACACCCTTTCTAGTATATGTGCGCCTAACACATGTGTGTGCCATCTATGGCACCTACATGCTCATGTTTTCATGTGTGTGTGCAAACCCAACTACCCCCACCCGACTAGTGTATGTGCATCCTTCAGGATGCTTGTGCAAACATTCTCACTGTGTGCTTGCGCATACACATCTTTCTACCCCGGATGCATGCGCGTCCTTTTTTTACCTTCTTATGCGTGCACACATTCTTCTATATGTACACATATGTGCACATATTTTGGATGCCTATGTGCCCTTAAGGTGAGCACACACATTTTAAACCTCCTAATTAACCTAATAAATGCGAGTAAATGTCCATTGTACTTGTATTATATGTACTCTTGAATGGTGTCAGCATGCCTCCTATGGTTCTGCACCCTCATCATCTTTCTCGTAGCTCATGGTGTATCACGATAAAATTAGTAGGGTTGTGGTAAAAAATGAACTGTTCACAATTATTTACCCCCTTGGAGGGGTATATTTAGTTGTTTTAACCTGTCATGCTGCCCACATGGCATGTTCTGACCACCATGGTCATTCTAACTTTTTCCTGTACCCATTGTGATAAATATTTTTATTAAATAATCATTTTTAACTCACTTTCACTACACCGGGGCATATTTTTGATACCTGACGCCAATTTCTTCTTTTTGGGGCATTTTTCTCAATTTTAAGAAATCCTCCATCCTCACATTTCTTCTAAAGAATCCAAAATCACTAAAAAATTACAAAAATCAATTTTTTTGAAAAAAATATTAAAAAAATCAATAAAAAATCCTAAAAATTCTAAAAATTTACAAAAATTGGTGAAAATCTTGTACACAGCTGAAATTTGTGTCTCACACATGGTATTTATCCCATATCTTTCTGTGATTTCACATGTTCTCAAACCAAGTGACTCATGGATCACCTGGATCTAAAACCGTATTAAAAACTAGATTGTTTTCTTTATCTATACTCTAAAGCACATAAAGTTTCCTAGTAATGTTTTGTAGCACACAAAGCTTTATCATTGCAACCTATATCCTTCATCAATTTTTCTTGCATATATCCTTGTTCTGGGAATCATTTTTAACCCTTTTCATTAATCACGAACATTTGGGGGCCTTCATCTTGATAACAAAACTTTTGTACATCTGTCTTGACCATTGTTGGCTTGAGTAATTGTGTTTGTACTTGTTTCCCTGTTAAATGAGCTTGTTTCCTTCTCGTATTGCATTTCTTTTTGTATGCTGCATTAAGTTGGTGTTTTTCAGTAATGGAAAATTATTCATCTTATGGCTTTTCATGTCATTCTATAGTTTTGTTGTATGTTTATATTTTTAATAAGGATCGATGATGTAGATCATTGGCAATATGATGACACAAAAGTTGTTTCAATACACTGGATGAAAGCTATTTCTTTTCTCCTCATCTTAATTTTTCTTGTATATCATTCTCCTATAAACATTATTCTTCTAATCCACTTGGGTCATCCTACCCCTCCTAATTCTTCCATCCATTTTCTTCATCTTTTTTTTATTGTCGATCGACTTATTTCATCACCCCATCGACACTCGAGGAGGGCATCCTTCAATCCAATAGTTTTTCCTCTATCTCTTAAAAATTCACATGTTTGTGCTTATCTACTATATTTGAAGTGGCGTCACTTACGCCACCCCAAAGAGGGGTAAATGTAGACACCTATAATTCAAATCAAGCAATTTAAATACTTAAATTGCATGAATTATCCCCTTTCCCACAAATTGACAACATATCATCAATAACACGCCATTTCTCTTCTATCATCATTAATTAATTACATTTACGCTAATTAATTAACCCTCATATTGCTCAAAACTCCTATTAACAATCTTTCGTTAATTAGTGTTTCTTTCTATCTAGATTAATTAAATATTCCTAATTAATTACTCTCTCTTATATTTGATCAATAAGTTGTCATTTATTGGATTAAAATCCCATCATAACCCAGATCATGTTAACTTTCTTCTAAAAAGATTCTATAAGGTTATACCTACCTATTAGTTAATCAATCTTGATTAATTAATACACCCCCCTCAACTCCCATGGATCACTAATGGTATATTAATATCTTCTAAATAAACCTTAAAGTATGTTTATCCCTAACTAACCTATATTTATTATTATCCCACATACAATAGGATGCAAAGCTTCTTCAAACCAATGGGTTATATAAGTAACCATCCTCCTACCTTTCTTCTTACACCTTTGCATGCATATACCATAAACTATAGGAATTTTCATCCTTGAGCATCCTCCATTAGTGTTGACCTAGGTATCTTCATCTTGCATTCATCCATCCAAAATTTTGAGTCATATGGAGAGAATCAAAATGGCCTTGTAGCCATGTCTTGCTGAGAATCCATTCTTGAACCCTTGGGATCAAACAAACAATCACATTTTTATTTCTAAGGATCTACATAGTTCCATTTCTAGTTTTTCTTTCAAAGAGTAGAGAATAATGCTTAACGTGTTAGTTTGATTTTTCTTTAAATTTTTAATGCATGTTATTGATATTTAGTCTCTTTAAGATCTTAGCATAATGATCCTTGTTTAGTTATCTTTATTTTGGAACCATTAGGTGTTAGTTTCAATTCTCTTAGATTAGCTAACTAATACATGGACACAAATCATGTATGTAATTTAAAATAAAATTCGGGTTTAGTAAACAGGATGTTGAAAAAAAGAATTATATCATGGATACCTCAAAGCTATATGAATTTTTGGCATATATTAGTGGGCGCAAAAGGAAGAATATATTTATTTATAAAACATAAAATTTATAAAGACATTACATTTGGTTAATTCTACATGGAAACACGTATATAATTGGAAATAATTATCATACAATTGATTTCTTAATATGGATTTAAAATTTTAAAGTAATTTTTTAACCTCATATATTTTCATAAAATGTATAAGCAGCAACCATGTAAAAAATGTAATATTAATTAATTAGCAATGTTTCTTTACATCATATTAATGAACAAAATTAAACTATTTTGGTTCTCCCAACCAAAATAATATTTAAAAAAATGTGACTATGCCACAAGCTATCATTATCCTTATAAAACAATCGCAGGAATGAGAATGAAAATTTCTAAACGAAAATACCCAAAGAGAGACATAGAATGACGGAAATGGGAAAGTGTTAAATAGAGATAAATACTAGAGCAGAAAAGGGATTATATTTTCTTTCGTTAACACACACAAAAAATTATTTTCATGAAGAATAAGGTAGTTTGGTATGGAGATCAAAAGAAACTTGTAAGCAAGGCTTGAATGCAGAGTACGATTTAATAGGACAAAGCAGGGCTTGTGCGGATCACGATTGGACTGTTGTGTAAAACACATGAACTAGCTAACTATAGAGAAACTAATAAAAACCTTAATAAAAAAGGCACAAATTTACTATAAATAATTTATTTAGTAATAGTTGGGATTATTTCATACTTTATGTTGTCAGTGAAACCTCCATCTGTTACCTCAATCAAACAATTTATGCGATTCTATTCACAACCTTTGTTGATTGCCTCCTCCATGTGCATCATTATTGTGCATCTTTGCGCACCTTCTCTGTAAAAAAGATTATAATCACATGCAAAAAAACCACTAATATTCAAACACTTGTCCTTGAAATTTAAGGCTTGCACATATTTTTTATTTTAAAGACATGCTTTTTTGCGTGAACAAAAAAATTAGAAACCCTAATTAACATTTTTCTAAGGTATTTAATAATTTGTTTAGCACATTCCATTAAATAAATTTCAAAAATAGAAAAAGAGAGGGATAGGAAAATTTGAAATTTTCACTTTCCCCCTCTTAAAGTAAAAGGGTGGGCTATTGAAATTTTAAATATCCAAAAATGCAGGGGAATTCAAATTTCACTATTTTTGTTTTTCCATGATTTAAAAATTAAAACTAAACATGAATTAAAAACAATGCAATTTGTCATTGTCTATAGCCTATAATAATATAAACACAATAAAAAATATATTATATAACATATATTGAAATAAGCATAGTAAAAATATATATTATAAGAAAACAGAAGAAATAAATCCTAAACATAGTTTTGAAGTTTAATAGAATAATATGTAGACATTTACGCTCCATTTTTAAAATCAAAATCAATTTTTACATTCTTATATATAGTGTGCAGTAATTAAACTAATTATCCAATTAAAATGTGCCATAAGAATAGCGATCCAAGACTGTACAGATAGTGTTACTGTATGGCTATTTTTAAAATAAGAAACATTTGAGCCTAGGGTCTGATATGTCATTTCTGTCAATAAGTAAATGAGCTTAGTGGGCGTAAAGAATTTTATTTGTTAGAAAATGATGTGAAATATGTGTTAAAAACCATGTATCTTATGGCAACTACATACTAAGGCTAGTGATGCACAACTTTACAGATAGTGTTTATAATGAGAAGAGGTAAAGGTAGGAGCCTAGCGGCCACTAAGCTATACCATTCTTTTTGATTTTATGGATATTTTCAAACTAATAAAATTTTGAGCCTAGGGTTTTATATGCCATTTTTTTTGATAATTAATGGAGCTTAGTGGGCGCTAAGCATTTTCTTTGTTAGGAAATGATGTGAAATATGTGTTGAAAACAATGTATCTTATGACAACTACATACTAAGGCTAGTGATCCCCAACTTTACAGATATTTTTATAATGAGAAGATGCAAAGGTAGGATCCTAGCGGCCACTAAGCTAAACCATGATTTGTTATTTTATGGCTATTTTCAAAATAATAAAATTTTGAACCTAGGGTCTAATATGTCATTTCTGTCAATAAGTAAAGGAGCTTAGTGGGTGCTAAGTATTTTATTTGATAGGAAACGATGTGAAGTATGAGTTGAAAACCATGTATCTCATGGGAAATACATACTAAGGCTAGCGATCCAAAACTATAAAGATAGTGTTTATAATTAGAAGAGGTAAAGGTAGGATCCTAGCGACCGCTAAGCTATACCATGATTTTTTATTTTGTGGCTATTTTAAAAATAAGACAATTTTGAGCCTAGGGTTTGATATGTTGTTTCTGTCAATAAGTAAAGGATCTTAGCGGTCGCTAAGCATTTTATTTCATAGGAAAAAATGTAAAATATTAGTTGAAAACCATGTATCTTATGGGAACTACATATTAAGGCTAGCGATCTAAAAATGTAAAGATAGTGTTTATAATGAGAAGAGGTAAAGGTAGGAGCTTAGCTGTCACTAAGCTATACCATGATTTATTATTTTATGGCTATTTTTAAAAATAAGAAACTTTTGAACCTATGGGAAACACATAATACGTCTCAATCCATTTCGAGGGTATGTATTGCAGGAATTTCTCTCCGCCATGCATAGCCTATAAAATATGGTATAATTAAAACAAATGGATAATACTATCGTTCAAAAACCATGCACATAGTGTTGAAATAAGAAATAGTTGATCCTAGTGGTCGTTAGGTCATTCTATTTAATACATATAGAATCTTAGCGACCACTAATAATTTTCTCTCATACCAACAGATGTGAATTATATGTTACAAATAATACGTCTTGTGAGTACTACATAAGTCATGATCCTTCTTGAGGATTTGTAGTGCAACATTTGGATCCACCGGGGAAAACACAAACAATATGTTACAATTAGAATAAATGAAAACACAGTAGCAACCCAAAGCTATACATATAGTATTTATAATGATTGGCAGTAATGGTGGGAGCCTAGTGAATGCTAAACTAAAACATGATATTTTATTTTATCACTATTTTCAAATTATGAAACTGTTGATCCTAGTGTCCGCTATGTCATTACTTTCGATAAGGAACAAATTCTTAGCATTCGTTAAGAATTTTCTCCCATAAGATCCAATGTGAATTATGTGTTTCAAATAATATACCTTATGGGAACTATGTAAGGCTTGATCCATCTATATGGTATGCAGTACAACTATTGTCTTTGCCAGGTACATTCCAACCAACATGATATAATTATAATAAATGGAAAAAACTAGCGATCCAAAGTTGTACAGATAGTTTTTACAATGAATGTAATGGTAGGAGCCTCGCGATCACTTAGCTAGGTCATGATTTATTATTTTATCAAAAATTTCAAAATAAGAAATTGTTGAAACTAGCGTCCATTATGCCATTAATTTTGATAAGTAATGAAATAAGTGTTAGGTAAACAATTTTTCCCATATAAAACATTGTGAATTATATGTTACAAACAATATATTTTATGGACAATACATATGGATTGATCCCTATCAAGGATTTATAGAGTAGCACTTGTTTCCACCATGGATAGTCTATCAAATATGATACAATTATAATACATGAAAATTAGTAGTGAGAAAAAAGCATACAAATAGTGATTACAATGATAAGATGAAATGGTAGAACCCTAGCTTCTGATAAGCTAGGTCGTGATTTGTTATTTTATCGATATTTATAAATTATTAGTGCTTTTTACCCTCAATTGATACAATGTATCAGTCAGTAAATGTTTGCAGCCTAAGAAGAATGGTACTCTAAATATGTTAACATAAGTTCAAATAATTTGGAATACATTTATTCAATTAGTATTGTAAATCTAACTTATATTCAGAGTAAGAGAGAATGAACCCTTTTTTTAATGGTACTCATTAAACATTGTTAATAATAAAATATTTTCTCAAATAGGTATAACCCACCATGACCTTATAGAGAGCATTTTTTCCATGAAAATGACTATTGTTACGAGGACCATACTTACGTTTAGGAAAAGTGTAATCATTCTTGTTTGTTTTTTATAGTTTGTTGCGGAATTTCCCACTAAGTGCTACGCTTAAAATATTGTACTTAGATTAGTTATATACATTTAAACATAATGAATAAAGTATGTCTAATATACATATATTTCACATTGTCTTATATTACAAAAAATGATGAGTTATCACTAACTTCATTGATGTGATTTTTTGCTCAAATAATCTCCTCAAAATACCAAACATTAGATCTTCTGACCACTATCATTTAAACATCTTCCTTAGTCTTGTTATAGGCATTTAATCCTCACTAATACAGTATGACCGATATACACATAAATCACACTATTTTCTAAAATATAAAATCCCGAGCTACCACAAACTCTGTTATTGTGATTTTTTACTCAAACACTATCTTTGAAATACCAAATATTAGATCTTAATGTACTTTACGATTTTCCATTCAATAGGTGTAAATGGATAAAAAATGTTTTAGGTTGTTCTTTTATATGTTGACTAGTAGTCTATTTGCCATTAAAGTGTATATTTTTTAACATTCTTATCATGCCATATATATAATGTTATATCTTGCCTAACTCATATGTAATCCTTTCAAAAGGTGAAAATGGTTTCGTATCTTTCAATGCATCATAATTTGATTTCAAACTTTTAGAAAAATTATGTTATTATTGATTTAATCCACAAAATATGAATTATTGTAACCAGTTAAAATGATACATAAGATGTCATATCAAAGCCTAGTGGTCACTAACCATTAAGTTAATTAATCTCTTATGATACATAATAAATAACTCTAGAGGTTGGTGAATGCTAGCGTAGTATTTAAATTCCTTATCATAAAATGTGAAAAAAAACTTTAAAGTTTGGAAATGACCTGATTATGAATGTATTTTACTCTAACTATAGGTAAAATGTCTTCCATTGTTTAGGTTTCACTCAGAACAATTCCATTCATCGCAAGAGGTATTTTTTGAAAGAAAAGAGATGAGGAATGGTTTGTGGAAATCCATTCCCCTTAAAACTACCATGCCGACATGTGGTTGTTTTTTTGTTATAGATGACAATCACGAGGAAGTTGGTATTGTCCTATTGTCAGAAGTTATTGGTTTGGGGACATTGCGTGTCTAGGTGGAATGATTTAACTTTGAAAAAAATAAGTTTCTTATTTTGGATATGGAGTTGGATGTTTCTTTTTTCAGGAAATGGGAAATGCATGCCTCCATAAACAATGGACCATATTCATGTTCAAAATATGGTTGGAATTTGTGGATTCTAATAGATTATGATAAAATGGGTTGTTCAAATGCAAAAGACATTCATAATGGTATATTTACATTATTCAGAAAATTGAATAGAAATGAAAAAACAATTTCTATTTGTCATATCTTGCATAGAAATTTTTTCTTTCACCTCCAAAACATGCCAAGTTGTTTACTATGTTGAGGCAAAAATATTTGACTAAATTGGAGATAGACCCATCTAAATCAAAATTTCATGGCTTGAAAATGATTACTAAATCAACTGGGTCTATTGAGGCTAGTGTAATAGTAGATACATTTGATTCTTACTGTTGGAGAATAAAAGGAGACAAAAAAAATGAGAGGAAAAGTTCTATATTATTTGAGAAATAAACATCAAGATAATATTGTATTGATAGCCTATAGTGAATCCAATGTAATTGAAAATTTTAAATTGCACAAATCACACTACCTCCAGTTTTCTGTACTATTGGGTGAAGAGATAAATGGAAAAAGAAAATATGATTTCCATTTAGGGGAAAAAATGGAAAAATGGATAAAATATCATGAGGTGGAAGAAGTTATTCTTGTCGAGGCTCATACAATATTAGAAAACTATTTGATGTCACTGGAAGGAAATATACCAGCAAGTATGGAAGACGTAGATAATTTTTCTTTTAAATGTGCATATCCATTCCAGCTTCCATCAATCAACTATTCCTTCAACTAATCCTTTCAATGTTGAATGTGTGATCACTGATTTTTACAATTTGGCCAACGATATTCCTTTTGATGTAATAATGCAGCTTTTAATAGTTATCAGAACTAGTGTACTAGATTGTATTATTATTGTTCTAATACCAATTGGTTATTCAAAAATGTTAAGAGACATAGTAAAAAGATTCATGGAAAAGGTTAAAGATAGTGGAGTATAAATTTTGGATGGATGCCATAAGCTCTACGATAGCAACGAGATATTCAGAAGTTTTTGTCTTATGTACATTATATCTGGTTTGCACAACTACAACAATAAAAATGATTATAAATAAGAGGTCACTAGGGATTGGATGGAGAAATTACCACAAAATTTGGTAACTGCAAGATAAATTGGCCTACAAGGAAACATCCATCCTTTTCCTTATGAAAGATCGTATGAGTTCTAGGCTGAGATGTTCATTCGATGTTGGTCCAAAAGTTCTCTAGTACTAGTGCTTTACGGTGGCAATGTCGTACTCCGTGCATTATTTTATTCCAAACTATTTGTTGTTTTTATTGTTGAGACACATAGTCAAGAATTTTGTTTTGAAACATTACTATTCTCATAAGAAGAAAGTTTTGTCATCGAAGAAAACTTCAATGAGTTATTTTGTTTAATGGATTTTAACCTATATATGCTACTTATACATTTATTGTTTATGCAGACAACCTGAAATCTATAAAAGATGATGTACAACACTTTCACCTTAACATTACACAACCAGTTCAACATGGTGATTTACCTTCAATAATGTTATAAATATGTTTAATGAGCTCTATTTTCAATTGCCATGGTTTTCAAATTTTTAACAAATTTATGTTTTTTTACAGTTCATATGACATATGTGGAGGATGTGGGCACATCATCCATGAATATTCCATAAGATCTAGGTATGTTAATCATGTGAATTTACAAACAAAACCACTAGTAATCCCCACAAATTTATAAGACAATAAATGATTATGCAGAAAACCAATAACTGGAGAACGTAACCATGGAGGGCGCGGAGGTATCCAACATGAATACACACTCACAACCTGGTATATTAGCCATGTGTGTTTTAAAATAAAATCATTTATAAGGCCTAAAAATTTATAGGAAACGATAACTAATAGAAATTAGTTTATAAATATGTTTGGCATACAATAGAAAAAAAAGTTTAAGGAAATCCATTTGTAAGCTATGATACCAATTTAAAATGAATAGAGCTTAGCAGACTCTATGTATCCACGTTCAATACAGTAATGGTTAGACTAAAAAACCCTACATTCCTTAATATCTTGTTGATTTACAACTGCATATCATCTACAATGTTTCACCGATTCACTACTACATACTGATTACTTACATTGAATTAACATTGTTTTGGATTCAATATCATCATAAAAGGACTACATATGGCTTAATCTATCTCGTACGTATGTAAAGTAACACTTGGTTAGCCTCATTAAAGGTTTTCCAACTAAGTGTAGTTCAACCAATGATGGCATAGCTTAGCGATAACAAATCCTCATCAATAGTTGAGGACTATTTTCTGCCAAAGGGTGGTTTAAAAATATATGTGTAGCCTAATCGCTGCTATATTTTAATTATAAGACAACGAACAATTGATATTGTACTTACCATATCACCACAAAAACCACTATGTTTATCCATTTAGGCTTTCATTTTCCACAACATGAAATCGATTATGAATTGATTAATTTTTATTTCAAATACATTATGCTCAAATTTTCAATAGAAAGAAATAGATTATGAATTGATGACTGTTTATTTGAAATATCTCTTGCATCAACGGATCCAAAAACATGTAAAGGTGAATTGTAAGTTGTTAGTTGTAAGCTGAATTGTTATTTATTTCAATTGGTTGTAATTGATATGTGACCGATGAAAATAAAAGTTGTTTACTTCCCTATAGGTAGCGATAAGATTTATTTACTTATTTTAGACATGGATCACCTACTATATGGGATAAAAAAACATACAATAGGAAGATGTCATTCAAGTTTGGCATGAAAATTGTCATCCTGCGAGGAGGCATGTTAGAATTTGTAAAATTATTATCACCATACTGTGAACTGGGATTCTGGTTTGAAGACATCATTTCTGCTGATGTTAAAAAGATATTAGTGGGCTTCAATAAAAAAATATCAACTGTATTGTATCGAAGACTCACTTTGGGAAAGGAAAATTGCAATATAGTTGAGGGAATAATGATAAGAGACCTAGAAAAGGTTTGGAGTAGAAATGATTTTCATAAAATTCTATAAAAATTTGTGTATTGCATTAGGTGCAAAGGGAAATGTACGATGGAAAAGTGACAAGTGAGCGTGGGAATCTACAAGTAACTCTTCCTCGCACTTGACCTCCCGAGGTCATGCCGAGACAGCCAGTGGGGATGGAATACATGTGGGATGTAGACAAGCTAGTTAGGTAATCTTATGTCTTCGACGCGCACTAGTGGAAACTACGAATCTAAGGCAAAGAAGGCCCTCCTAACCTGAATTGGTGTGATAGATCAATCTTCAAGGATGACTGCTCGAAGGCTCCAATCAATATCAAGCTCTAGCGTGATTCGGTTTATGGGTTGTGGGATATGTGGAAAATGACCTGGGATAGTTTTGTGTATGTCTCCAGACAGGGTCATAGGGTGGATGGTAAATATAGTTGACTCTATGGGTGATTCTCTGGCCTAGTCCAGAAATTCCTTAGCTTTTTTAGCTGCTACTGTCTAACAAGGATAACTGTTTGATGATTATAGGTGGAAGTGGAGTAGATTTAAATACTAATGTGTGTAGGCCAGCATCTATGTTTGATTCACCTGTGGATTCGTTGGGTTGTGGGATCTTTGGGTCACAACCATAGATTCATGTTTGTTGTGGTCCTAATATGGTCATGTGTGGAATCAGTCCCTAATCCCTAGTATCCAATAGTCGTATGCTTTCTCAGCCTCTATATTTAGAATTAAAAGTTGTTTGCAATCTTCTTAGAGTATCTCACAGGCGTTCGTGCAACCTGAATTCTTAAGCTAGTATCTATGTCTGTGAGAGTGTCTCCTGCACCTGGTTGTGGGACCAAAGGATCACAACCAAATGTTTTCTCTCTTTCAAGCCCTTCTATAGTCATGTGGATATATATCTAGGGTAATCTGTAGTTTGGTTGATTTGACCAAAACGTGTGCGCTTGGTTGTCTTCTATGTTTAACTTGCTTAACTGGAAGCTGATCTGTTGTAAGTTTGTCCGTTGTTCGGAAGACTTGGATCCTAAGATTCTGATCTATATCAGTTATTGCTATGACGAGATTGGGTTGGGGCACAATTGGCTCGAATACGTATTCTCTGGGCTCTCTAGGTCCCGTGATTGTCATACAAAAGCAACAATGTAAATCTAATTACAGCAAAGTAAAATTGACTATGTGAAATATATCTATAACATATATAACTTCTCTATTTTTGTATTTTTCTGAATAAATATTTGAACGAAATTGAAGGAGCAACTTTTTTAATATATCTAGAAATTGACAACTAAACTAATCATGAAATTTAAAACAAACAAGGCAGCTGAGTATAGCTACTTGCCTGTGCAGTTGTGAATCTATTCTAAATAATGAAATAACTAATCTAATCTATTTGAAAGACTCTCGATCCTACCTCAGAAGTGAGGAATGAATCATAGTTTCTTAGAAACTATAACCCCCCACAGCTTCCTTGGCAATATCGAAAGTAAAATTGACTGAAATAAGATGATTGGCTACTCTATTTGATATGCTTCTAACTAGAAATTTGAAAGCTAGAACCTGGATTCTGTAGAATAGTGGTGAATCCGATGGCGTGTGTGGCTTTGTCCCCTCAGTGTGATCTCCTCGTTCCTTCGTGCTCACGTGCATCCAGAAAAGCATGTAATGCTAGCATCAACAGAAATAGATTTTGGAACAAAGGCAGCTTAGGATACAGAATGAATATAATGTGAGTAGGAGAGGGATAACACAAGAGTATAGAGCTTGGCTTATGTAATTCCTAGCGGGATTTATTGTGAGTCATACAACATAAAACGTCAAGAACCTAAAACTATCTTGTTTGACAAGAAAAACTTGCAACTTTAATGGCTTCCTAGTGAGAATTAAGCTTGTTCTATTTTAATGGATTGCATGAAGTAATGACAACATTTGCACAAGATGGATATGTGGCTTTCTAATAGCAAAATAACACTAACTAAGCATGCAATGAACAAAACTATGAATTCTAAGCCAAATAAAATACTGAACTACTTAAATGAGAAATTGAGAGGTAAATTTGAGGGGCCATTTTCTTGAGCACAAGCCAACTATTTATAGCATTTCCATTTACCCAAAGGTAAAAACCAAATTGATCTCTTAAACCATCAACAAAGCCAAAACACTATTCCAGGGAACCAAAATCATTAATGCAAGCCAAAGGAGGTTAAAAAATCTGGTAAACGTTGAAATTTTATGTGAGTCATGTTAAAAAAGAACATTTTGGAAAATGCGTAAAGGACCGCTGCCCTGAGCAGGGCGGTGGTTAGCAGGACCGCCCGCCCTTCCTGGGTGACGGTCACGAGACCGCCACCTAGGTCGGGGTGGTGGTTTCATCACTGAAGGAGTAGAAACACAAAGAAAAGAGGGGAAAATAGAACAACAAAGCATGTAGGGGCTAAGCGGGGCATGTGAGATGTTAATGCACACTTGGGGAGCTTTTCCGGATCCCAAACACTTTCCAAGGAGACCTATATCATCATTGGGGCATGTATGTTACTTTGTTTCTGGCAATGCAGTACCCTACAATTTTGGGTACGTACACATTGCCCAATCATCAGACGAAGCGTTTTAGCCATGAAGAAATGTAAACCAGTGGGTCTGAGTATGGTGGTCCTGACCTGGGAAGCTATGGCTGTTAAATTTGTTAAAAGTCACGTGTGTTCGAGAAAAATTTGTACACCAAGCAAAGGTTCCTACCAAATATTCTTAATTTGAAAAGGGGGGGGAATTTGGGATAGACAAAGTAGAGCGGAAAGTGAAATACTAAAATAATATGAAATGAGGACATACTCATTTCAAATGCGTTGGGGACTAAGAACTTACCTCAGAGAAAATTTGAGAGATCCCATCTTCCTGAGAGACCAATCTGAGAAACGATGTTAGGTTGCTATATATATGAAAGTTTTACCATTTTCCTAATCATTTGCGCAAGTTGATTTGGTTGAGTGTAAAACTCATGGGACAAGCTATGGAGACGGTGTCTTACGAGAGTAAACTTTCAAAACGTTCGTTGATGAGATCTAGATCAATGCCTCTGCGAGCATTAATCTGTGTCAATCTTTGACCAGATCACATGTCTACTTTATTCTCAGAATGTCTGCAAGTAGTTTTTACCTATTCCTATTGCAATTTTAAAATGTTAAAGTCTTTTCCGAATCACACATGATCTCATCCCTGTGATAGTGTTAGTGGCATTTACAATTTCATTTCTAGGGGGAAGAGCCTTCATCCTGCAATAGAGTTTTAAATAATTTAAATAGTCACTTTATTGTCATTTTTAGTTGATTTTAGAATGTCTTAAGCCTGTGTGAGTGTATCTTAGGCATGAGGAACCAGGGGTCTTTGATGCTTAATTGCAGTCTTTGGCTATAAGACCTTCACCTGTTAAATTCTTGGAGTTTGTGTGATAGTGTACAAAACTACCACCCTGCTCAGGGCGGCGGTTCATTCACAGAATGCCAAAGGAACACTTCTGGTTGAAGGAATATTTTTACATTATTCTGAAGCATTATGTCATTTAGTTTTCCATGATTTTGTCTAAGGTTCATTCAAAGATTTGGCATAATCAATTTTATCTGCTTAATCTGTTTCTAAAATGTATTCAAAACGAGGGATGAATACATTACATGGAGATGACCCCTGTTTTTCCTTGTACTGTCTCACAAATAGTATTAAATGCCCTATTGCACAAAATGAGGTGCAGAAACTCTTCAAAGGATCCGGTATAATGTCTTTAGTAACCTTAGGTTCCACTTGTTTAGCAAAATCCAGTCACCATTACTTTAGAAGTGACAACTTATGAGAGGTAAATTGTGGATGCATTGATCGGAATACCTTTCGGTTACCAGGGGTCTGACCTTTGAGAATACCATTACTGTAAAGAAGGATATCTTCATTCGCCTATCACTGACAGAGGTCCCGATCATCAACAGGTCGACTCTCACTCCTGAGTCGGAAAGTTCATGGCCTAAGCAGTGAGGATAGATCAAATCCTTACATGGGAGAGGTAGCTATCTCCACTGGTTATTTGAAGGGCGTGAGTGACAAAGAGTCTATTCCTAAAATGCCCCTCCCCTTGACTACAAAACAGGCTCATAATATGGGGATCTGTCTGTCTCTTAGATTGATCATGCTACAATCTTTGATGAGACTCAGTTTTATATTGTTGGTCCCCCATCAATTTGCACAGATTGAGGGAACATGACATAATTATACGCTTAATGAGCCGATTTACTATGGGAATACCTCCCACAGGTTGTACAGATAGTGTTAACAATGACAAGAGGTAATTCTAGGATCCTACCCGACCCATTAAGCTTGATGAACTGATTGTTTATCAGCGCTTTATCCACTATTTTTAAGAGGTATAGAAATAGTTGATCCTAACAGTTGTTATGAATTCAGCTAGATTCATATACATGTTAATGACTCTTAGCACCTCATTAAGCCAATTGCTTCTCTCATGATGAACTGATGTGAATTATGGATGTTACACCGTAATCAGGGCCATGTTATAAGAACTACATAAGGCCCTTACTTTGATTTCATACTCCAAGAGTATGACAGCTTGAAAACGACATGGCTAGGGTCAGTGGAGATACATCCCTTTGGCTGAATATCCTTAGCAGTTTGGCCTAACCTACATGGGTAAAATTCCCCCGGTGATGCCAAAGTTATACAAATAATGTTCACAGATGACAAGAGATAATGGTAGGAGACCTGGGGTTGGACCACTAAGCTAGACCATAATGGTGTTTTTATTGTATCTAGGCAGGTAGTGCGTGCCCAAGGGAAATAAGAAACTCCTCAGGCAGCCTAATAGCTTCAGATTACCGTCGGTTCCTTTCACATACAGCGAATGGACCCCATTGACATAGACTCACTGAGAATTTTATTTGAGTACAAACATATGTGAGATTACCTATCATGCAGGAAATCTATTTGAAGGCTCAATTTCAAAATAGAATCGAGTTGGGTCTTAGCGGTCACTATAGTTATTCCTTGCAATATGTGTTAATGTACAACTAATTATTTCTATGTATAGGCAAATACTGCTTAGTGACCACTAACTCTGTTATTGTGACTCTATTTTCTTAGAGGAGCCACTCTCTTTAAAATCTTGAAAAAATAGATCTTAGGGCGAGTCTATAGCTAGGCCATTCAATAGGTGCTAAATGAAAAAAAGGGAGGATGTACCTAAGTTAGTGGCAACATCTGTGGCATGTGCTGACCCTAGAGATCCTATCTATGGAGGCTAAGGTCTATATTTTCTATGCTTATCTGTCATGCTATCTGTTGTAATGTTATAGGTTGTTGGACTTAATGATAATGCCTTTTAATTTCTATGTCTGCTTTTGTTTACACTTGTGCTAAAAATATCTCTTGGATAATTATTTCTAATTCATTTGATCCTTTGTTTCCATAGAGAATGCCGAATTAGTTGCGAGACCTGATTTGCAAGGTATGCACCGATACCCTCATGATCCCTAACGAGAGGACCCGTGCAGATGATCGTCTAACCATTCAGGGGAGCCTTCAATAAATATCCAATGATAAAATCGTAAATAATTCTAGCCCCCGTCTGACATGATCGCTAGGTTAATACCTATATTCCTTATCTAAGCTGACAGGGTATAGCGAAAACAAAGTGCTTTATGAGGATTCATTCTCATGGCGAGACCGTAGCTTATTATCGGGATTCGTGAGCACCAGATTACCAGCGTAAAATGTGAGTCAATTATTCATGGGAATCCACTCTCAGAGGGATTCCATTCATTGAAGGTGTTGAGAAGCCACTTGGATCTCTTAGATTTTTGTAGGAATTGCTTGTTTAAATCCATTCCACTGAAAACTACCATTTCGACCTGTGGTTGACCATGCTTAGCGCATTATTATATATGTACAGGACATTTTGAGCAAGTTAGCATGGTTATGTCCTCAGTAGTTATTGATTTAAGGATCAGACTATGTGTTCAGGTCAAATGACATTGACTTCAAAAATAAGAAGTTTCCACATGTATTCTATGATGTTATGGATTATGGATGTTTATTTAGAATATATGCAATGGACATAGGAAATGGTACAGATGTTTAATAAACAAAAATTGTATTTCATGGTGCTAATATATGATAATGTAGACACAATGGGATTATTAGTAGATTCTAACAAAACTGGTTGTTTAACCAATTGTGATAAAAAATATCTGTTAACGCACAGTGTTAAAAATAAGCTCAAAAAAGTATGATGAGTAGGATAAAACCTGCTTCTTTTTGTTACTTTTTTTAACTAGAACAAGATTCGAGGGCTCATCACCGAGATCTAGAAAGGGCATACCAATTTATTTACTATGCTACGGAGAACATGATAGTTTTTAATTCAAGATCAACCCATATAAATCAAGCTTTGCATGGGATACCAAATTAGAATACTAAATCAGCCTACATGGCTACTCGAAAGCAACTCACAATAGTTTGTGATGTAACATAAACCTTCGCACTATATCAAAAGCTTAGATCTATTTTTGTCTACATGGTAGATTAATTTTTAATCTGATGTTTCATGGTGTCATGTAGCACTCTTAAGAATTTTGGTATCATCCTGATTCAGATGATGATGACTCAAGACTTCGAGGATTTGACATTGTTTGTTTATGACCTTCAACGTTTGTAATCCAAGATGACCCCCTACACCTTGCCCCATGCTACTAGTAAGAAGCGTGGTGTAATTATTCTTCCCTTCTTGCAAGTCATAGGTGAATAAGGGCATTTTCGATCCTTTCCCAAGATCTGAAATAACTTGTAAGACTTGGTGATGCAAGATCATCACCAAAGGTTGGTGGGGCAAGGAAATGTGTAAATTTAAAATTTTGGGCTTATTTGACTTACAAGTCCTTACATTCAACACTACATTATTTGAGCAGGATGTCAGCATTTTTTCTATAAAATAATCTACCCAAGCCATTGCCAATATTTGAAAACAGGACATATGTGACATTAAATTAAACTTCTAGAACAGACCATAGTTTATTGACACCTTTCTTTATAGAAGATAGATCAATTTAGTGAGAATCACTAGAATGTCCTTAGACAACCCGGTATGGTTACAAAAATAAAGACTAGAAAAGTGGAAGGTAACACATTTTAGTTTTATGTGATGAAATGGTTATGAAACAGTTAAATTTTGTCATGGAAATGGAGAAGTATGATCAAAGTGTTTATGCCAATTCCATTATGAAGTGTGTAATGAATTGCTTTGAGAATAAATTCCTTGATCACAAAAATGTATGAAACAAGCAGACAAAATGATCCTAACTATATGAAGATGCAATGTAGATATAATTATACAAGTAGTGGGGTTGCTTATGCATAGAATCGTCTAAGGTGTAGGGAATTGATTGTTTCACCAAATTCCTCAACTTCTAGTGTGCATAAGAGATATGCACCATTTCCATAGTCCTTCATGACTTGGTATGGGCCCAACCATTTGAGCCAGAACTTCCTTCCTTCTCCAGTATTTTTATCGATCTGGCTGTCTAGCCTTAGAACTAGATCACCTTCATATATGTCTCATTCATAGACCTTCCTTTTATACTGCCCGGCACATCCGGTCAGCATAGAATCTATGCCGCTGTTCCAAATCTAGCCTAGCTTCATCTAGGATTTATAGTTGGGAGAGATGTGCTTCTTTGTAAGCATCTTCATCCAAAATCCCTTGTAATGAGATATGGAGACTGGGTATTTCAACCTCAAGCGGAAGAACTGCTTCTGATCCGAATACTAGTGAGAAAGGATTCGCTCCTGTTGGTGTTCTTATTAATGTTCGGTGGGGCCCATAAGGCTGGATATAACTTCAAATGCCAATCTTGTTTGTTTTCTTTCACCATTTTAAGAAGAATGGCTTTTAATGTTTTATTTTTCACTTCAGCTTATCCGTTGGCTTGGGGGTAATACAAGGAGGCCATATGATGGCTTATTTTAAATTTATTGCACAATTCATGAACTTTGTCATTCTTAAAAGAAGTCCCATTATCCGATATAATGATTTGCGGGACACCATATCTGCAAATGATTTGGTTCAAAATGAACTTGGTGATTATAGAACCTGGTACAGTAGTAGTAAGAGACATAGCCTCTACCCACTTGGTAAAATATTTGGTGGCTGTGATTATGAAGTTATGGCCGTTTGTAGATGAGGGAGAGAATTTCCCTATCAAATCGAGGCCCCACGTAGAAAAGGGCCATGGAGTAGCGATTGGTTGTAGAGCTTCTGCTAGCATGTGAATCTCGTGGGAGAATTCTTGGCACTTATGACACCTTCGTACAAACTCTACTGCGTCGTGTTCTAGGGTAGGCCAGAAATAGCCCATCCGATGTATTTTATGAGCGGTGGCATGGCCACCAAATTGGCCTCCACATATTCCACTGTGAGATTCGTGGAGAATCTTCTTGGATTATTTTGTGTCGAAACATCTTAGAAGCATTCCATCAAATGCTTTACGATAGAGAACTTGCTCTATAATGATGTATTTAGCTATGATAATGCATAACCACCTTCTTTATTGTGGTGTAACACCTTCTGGGTATGTATGGTCCATGATATAATTAATAATATCAGTATACCAAGGACACTCAAAGATGGGAGGTCTGGTTTTGATGTAATATACGCATTCATCAGGAAAGTCCAGATCTACTAGATTGCCTCCATCTAGTGGGTTATCAGCTAACCAATCCGTGATGATTTGTCCTTTAACAGACTTCTGATTTATGAATGTTAATTCAAATTCACCCATTAAGGTTATAAAGCATCCAGAATTTTTAGACAAGGACCCTTGCATGAGGAAGGTTTGTAAATGCTCTGTCTTTACAATGACCCTTGTTTCTTGATTTAGCATATAATGTCTTAAGTGTTTGGTTGCAAAAATTATGGCAAGGCATTTTCATTCTGCCTGTGTATAACGTGTTTCATAGTCAAGCAACATTTGGATAATGAAATAGATCGCGCGTTCTCTCTTGTCATCATCTTCTTGAGCCAGCATACAGGCTAGCGAGACATTGGTAGCTCGTAAACATAAAATTAATGGGTGGTCTGGCTTAGGTGGCATTAGCATAGGTGGTGATAACAAGAAACACTTAACTGCGTTGAAAGCTTCATTGCAGTCTTTGGTCTAATCAATACTATAATATTTTTTAAGTGATTTTTGATTGGATGAATGGTGAAGCTTAAGTCTGGGATGAATCTCTGGATTGCACCAAGATTTCTGAGAAAATACCTGATTCCAGATTCATCTGAAGGTGGGACCATTTCGAGAACAACCCTATTTTTTTTTGGGTCAACATCAATCCTGCTTGACGATAAAATGTAACCTAGGAGCTTCCCTCCTGTTACACCAAAGACGCATTTTTCTGGATTTAGCGTGACTCCGTATTCTATTAGATGTGAAAGAATGATGCGAAGTACTTCTGGATGGTCACAACACTTCTTTTCCTTGGCCAACAAGTCATCTATGCAGGATTCCACAATTTTATGAATAAGATCATGAAATATATATGTCATAGCCCGCTGGTATGTAGCGCCAACATTCTTGAGACTGAATGGCATAACAACGTAACAATAGGTTCCCCAAGGAGTTATAAATGTGGTTTTAGCTTGGTCCTGTTCAGGTATTCTAATTTGATTGTATCTTGAGAATCCATCCATAAGAGACAAAATCTCAAATCCAACTATTGCGTTAATAATGACGTCTATGGATGGTAGCGGGAAGTCATCCTTAGGACATGCCTTGTTAATGTCTCGGAAGTCTATGCAGATGTGTATCTTCCCATTCTTTTTGAGAATGGGAACGATATTAGATATGCATTGAGAGTAATCGACTGGTTTGATGAATCCTACTTGGAGGAGTTTCATTACCTCCTCTTTCATCATGAGAGCTACCTTAGGTTTCATTGGTATTGTTTCTTGTTTAATCAGTTTTGCATCTGATTTAGTGATGAGGTTATGTACCACAATGTGTGGTGTAACCCCTGTCATTTCCTTATAATTAAATGCAAAAGCCTTCTGATGTTCCTTGAGGATTTGAGTGTGTATTTCTACTTCCGATGGAGTTAATGAGGACCCTAACTTCAATATCCTTGGTTCTTCTTCTGTTTTGATGTTAATATCGATTGTTTCTTCGATTAGAGAAGTGTTACCTTCTTCAAACTCATGCGGGGCTGGAGGTAGTTCCAGATCGTCTCCATTTTCTACTGCGTATATGTTGAGGTCTTTTTGTGGGGGAAGCTCTATCATGGGATTTCCGAAGTAGGAAGATGAATGCGGGATTAAGGATAAATCTACTGTGTGATGGGTGAGATGTAACGCTGCATAGGCGTTTAAGTAATCTAGAGTGGCTCTATCACTATCAACATGGTCTAGGATAGTAGATTTGTTCTCATTTTTGTTTGTTAAAAAAGGATTTGACATTGTTTTTACCAGTGGTTTAGTACAAAGGGATACCATGAAATAGGTATCCTCCAACTCATTGTTTGGAGTAAAGCATGATGCCGAGGTCACTATTGAATCAGTGAGAAGATTTTGCTCTCACGGGATTGTTTCAATTGATATGAAGTCAAACTCCATGCTTAAATTCAATACAATTGTTTTGTAGAGCTGTAAGTGCTCAGCTTTGGTTTTATAAACCTCAACGACTTGGTTTACTACCAATTGTGAGTCTCCTAACACCCTGATGTTATTAACACCGATCCTCTTAGCTAGGATGAGGCCAAGGAGGAGGGCTTCGTATTTAGTGCCATTGTTTTTACATTCAAAATTTAGTTTAAAGGAAAATGGTAGGAATTTTCCCTTGGGAGAAGTAAAGATTGCACCTACCCCAGCTCTGTAACAACATTTAGCTCCATCGAAATGGAGAGTCCAATACTTAGCTGGGAATATGGGCATCGGGATATTTGTTGTGTTAACATATTCTACTTCTACCATGCAGAGATCCTCTGCTGGAAGAGAACCAACACCTAGGGTATATCCCATGCCTACAAAATCAAATGGTAGGAACATTGGTAGATCCTATTCTAGTAATTTAATGATTTTTGTAGTAGTTCCTAATGATACTATTTCTACAGTCTTAACCTCATCCTTGAGGGATGGGATCATCTTGACTAGGCTCATAGTCTCAAGATTTGTCGTAGGTACCAGCTTTTCCTCCAATTTGGTGTCGGTGGGTTTATTAAGTTGGTTTGTTGGGAGTTCAAATTATGAGTGAGCACCTGGTCTTTTCTTTAAGTCAGCTAGGTGTATATCAAATGGTTTTGGATCACCGTTGGCTATGAACACCTTTCCTAAATGCAAGAATCTTACTTCTTGGAATAATGTAGAAGGGATTGCCTTCATACGATGTATCCATGGTTGGCCAAGGATCATATTATAGTTGGTTTCCTAATCTATAATATAAAACTCAGTCAGGATTCTTTTGGGTCCTAAGGTGACCGGTAGTATTATAGTTCCAATTGATGTGGATTTAAGGCTATCATAGCCTCTTAGTGTATTTCGAGTTGTGGAACAATTCATTTCTCCATACCCTAGCTTTTGAAGGAAAGAGAAGGGGACTATGTTAAATTCTGCCCCATCGTCAACCATCGCGTGTTTCACATAATTGCTATAAACTCATACTTGCAAATGTAAGGCTGGATCACCTTGGCATGTAATCTCAGCATCTGTTGGCATTTTGTTTATTTCGAATATGAATTCGGTATCCCTATCCGGCTGCCCCAAAGGGTGGATATCAAAGTCTATATGGTTTACCTATATTTCGGGAGTTGGAGTGATGTTAATTAGATGACCTAAACCTAATGACTTTAAAAGAGCAGCCCTGTGGGTAAGAGAATTCTTTAGTGAGTCCAAAAAAGAAATGTACGAGAAGGTTTTTGTTAGATCACTAATTAAATCATAGGCACCTATGGGTCTTACTAACATTTGTTGGATGTTATCTGTCTCTAGTACGTAACTTGGACTTGGCTGAGAGGAATACGCTCGTGTCCTTGTTACAGCCTCTATGGCTAGTTCGGTGTCTAACTCCACTAAACCGACTATTTTGGGTCGCGGTTGACTTCCTAATTGTGGCGCAACTAATGGATTTAGTGAAGTTGAGGCTTCATGATCATTGTTTCCTGTCATTACACCCCTGTTTGTCCCATTCGAATTTAACCTGTTGTTGTTGTTATTTAGGAGCAGATCATTGAAGATCTTAAGGGGTGCATTTTGAGGGGAAACTGCCCCTGTAAAAGTATTTGGTGCCGGTGATGTAGGATCTGCCAAGAACATATCTATGAAAAGTTGTCTTTGTTCCTCTGGTAAATGTTGCATGAACTTATTGTAGTCACGGAACGTTTTAGTGTCATGGCCTCAGATTTTGTGAAAACCACAATACGAATTAGGATTGTAATTCCTAGTATGCTGGTTTGGTGCATATTGTGGCCCAAAACTCTGATCAAACCATTACCTGTTAGGATTAAAGTTTTACATTTGTTGTTTTTGGTTTTGATTCTAGTTTTGATATCCAGTTGAGTTTTGGCTTGGACCCTGTGTAGGGTTTCACCGTTGTTGTGGATGATTAAAATCCACTGCATTGATTGTTGGGGTAAAGTTGTTGTTTCGTTGGTTGTTTATTAGCGGTGGACTATTCACAACATTTACCTTTTTAACCTGATCAATTACTCCATCTGTTATCACTTCGTGATTTTTATTGAGGATTTTAGGTCCTTGATTGACATTCGTGGTAGTAGGATAAGTTGTAGTATTTTGGTTGGAGGCAATTAACCTCCTGTTTGTTCCATACGTCTTACGACCGTTATCTATTGCAGCTTGATCTATTCAGAGATTACTTTCAAGTACTTCATCGTAAGTCCTTAGTGGGAACTGTTGGACTTCTTCTTTCACCTCTCTGCTGAGAGAATGAAGGAATAAATCGCATAGTTCCATTTGGTCTGTGTTTGGAGCACTGGCTGAAGAATAAAGAACTGTACGCCACCTCTGGATGAAATGATTGACAGATTCATTGTGTTCCTACTTGATGTGTAAGAATTCCCTGATTCTTGTTCTTAATAGTTTGTTCATGTCAAATTCCTTGATGAACTCTGAAACGAGTTGTTTAAACAAATGGATGGAAGCCTCAGGTATTCTATAATACCAATCAAGAGTGATGCCTTCCAAAGTTTTGGGGAATATTTTAGCAACAACCCCATCCCAAGGGAGTAGTTCTCGATTAGCTGTGGCGTAAGCCTTGATATGTGCATTCGGATCTCCCTCACCTTTGCATTTGGGAAAATTGGGAAGAGGTCTTGGAAGCATGACGCTTCGTATGGTGAAATATAAGGTCTCTTTCAAATATTCTGAATAAGTCCCTATCACATAGGTTTTGACCATTGATGTTGTTTGCTGAGGGGGTGGTGGTGGAATGGGTTGTTGATATGGCGTAGTGTATGCACTGGTGGGGGCATAAGGAAACCCTTGTGGTTGAGTAAACATGCTGGGAGAGGAGAACATATCCCCTTGTGGTGATTTGGAGTACATGTTCAAGTATGAAGGGGTATTGTCTAGGAATGGATTATTTTGTACTAGACTGGGAGGTATCAGAACGGTGTTAGAAATGGTGGTTCTTGTTGGAGTTTGTTGTGAATAATGAGGAGTCATGCCTAATGTGCCTATTCCTGTGAGGAGGTATACTTGGCTAGGATGGTGTGGAGGATTAGAAGTTCCTTCCTGTACGATTTGAGAATGGTGATTTGCCTGAGCAATTTCCAACCCCTTAAATTTTTCTACTAAAGTTGAAATGTCCTCATTTGGTGAAGTCATGATATTTTTCCTTAGTGGCATTTTTTGTATATCCTAATGTTGTATAGGCATGTGATATCCTACTATGAATTGATCGTTGCCCTGCCAAGTTTCCCCGAGGGCATTTCCTATATGTAGTGGCAGAGGTATTTTCTTGAAAAGAGACCTTGGGTTGCATTTGTAAACTCCCTATGGGTGGGTACATACTCCGAGAGCGTTGCTCATTCCTGGCATAATGTACCAAATTTTCATCATCTAAAACTAGGTATGGGTCTGATTGTTTACTAATTTGTGGTCTAAGTAGTACCTGAGGAGACGAACTAGATTCTCTTGTGAACGTCATGTTGTTTGAGCCTAAAGGCTCTGTGTGTTGCGTTTGAGTGAGCTGATCCAACTCCTATGTTCAGAAGGATGAGGTATATCTAGTCCTCGGAGTTGGAGTTTGTGTTGACAACTGGTTAGTCGAGTAGTTGTCACCCCATACTGAGAGTGAGGGTGATGATTGTCTATTCAGTTGAGCGTAGTATGCTTCAAGACCTAGGAGAGGTCTACCATATGTATCAAATCCTGACATATTTGGGGGGCATATGAATACCCACAGAATAATGGGTAAGAGTGAAGGTGGAAGGAAGAAGTGAAAATAAAATAGGAAGAACTATTTCGTTCATGTTGGGTTCACCAATTTTGTACGATGGAAAAGTGACAAGCGAGCATGGGAATCTACAAGTAACTCTTCCTCGCACCTGACCTCCCGAGGTCATGCCGAGACAGCCAGTGGGGATGGAATATGTGTGGGATGTAGACAAGCTAGTTAGGTAATCTTATGTCTTCGACGAGCACTAGTGGAAATTATGAATCTAAGGCAGAGAAGGCCCTCCTAACCTGAACTGGTGTGATAGATTGATCGACAAGGATGAATGCTCGAAGGCTCCAATCAACTTCGAGCTCTGGCATGATTTAGTCTATGGGTTGTGGGATATGCAGAAAATGACCTGGGATAGTTTCGTGTATGTCTCCAGACAGGGTCATAGGGTGGATGGTAAATATAGTTGACTCTATGGGCGGTTCTCTGGCCTGGTCCAGAAATTCTTAACTTTGTTAGCTGTTACGTCTAACAAGGATAACTATTCGATGATTATAGGTGGGAGTGCAGTAGATCTAAATACTAATGTGTGTAGGCCAACATATATGTCTGATTCACCTGTGGATTCATTGGGTTGTGGGATTTGGGTCACAATTGTAGATTCGTGTTTGTTGTGGTCCTAATATGGTCATGTGCGGAATCAGTCCCTGATCCCTAGTATCCAATAGTCGTATGCTTTCTCAGCCTCTATATTTAGAATTAAAAGTTGTTTGATCTTCTCAAAGTATCTCACAGGTGTTCATGCAACCTGAATTATTAAGCTAGTATCTATGTCTGTGAGAGTGTCTCCAGCACCTGGTTGTGGGACCAAAGGATCACAACTAAACATTTGCTCTCTTTCAAGCCCTTCTACAATCATGTGGATATATATCTACGGTAATATGTAGTTTGGTTGATTTTACCAAAACGTGTGTGCTTGGTCATCTTCTATGTTTAACCCGCCTAATTGGAAGCTAATCTGTTGTAAGTTTTCCATTATTCGGAAGACTTGGATCCTAATATTCTGATCTATATCAGTTATTACTGTGACGAGATTGGGTTGGGGCACGATTGGCTTGAATATGTATTCTCTGGGCTCTCTAGGTCCCATGATTGTCATACAAAAGCAACAATGTAAATATAATTGCAACAAAGTAAAATTGACTATGTGAAATATATCTATAACATATATAAATTCTCTATTTTTATATTTTTCTGAATAACTATTTGAATGAAATTGAAGGAGCAACTTTTGTTATATATCTAGAAATTGACAACTAAAGTAATCATGAAATTTAAAACAAACAAGGCAGCCGAGTATAGCTACTTGCCTGTGCAGTTGTGAATCTATTCTAAATAATGAAATAACTGATCTAATCTATTTGAAATACTCTCAATCCTACCTCAGAAGTGAGGAATGAATCATAGTTTCTTAGAAACTATCAACCGCCACAGCTTCCCTGGCAATATCAAAAGTAAAATTGACTAAAATAAGATGATTGGCTACTCTATTTGATATGCTTCTAACTAGAAATTTGAAAGCTAGAGCCTAGATTATGCAAAATAGTGACGAATCCGATGGCATGTGTGGCTTTGTCCATTCAGTGTGATCTCCTCGTTCCTTCGTGCTCACGTGGATCCAGAAAAGTGTGTAATGCTAACATCAACAAAAGTAGATTTTGGAACAAAGGCAGCTTAGGATACAGACTGAATACAATGTGAGTAGGAGAGGGATAGCACAAGAGTACAGAGCTTGGCTTATGCAATTCCTAGTGGGATTTATTGTGATTCATGCAACATAAAATGTCTAGAACCTAAAACTATCCTGTTTGATGAGTAAAACCTATGACTTTAATGGATTCCTACTGAGAATTAAATTGTTCTACTTTAATGGATTGCATGAAGTAATGACAGCACTTGCACAAGATGGATGTGTGGCTTTCTAATAGCAAAATAACATTAACTTAGCATGCAATGAAAAAAACTATGAATCCTACAAAAAATGAAAGACTGAACTACTGAAATGAGAAATTGAGAGGCAAATTTGAGGGGCCATTTGCTTGAGCACAAGCCAACTATTTATAGAATCCCATTTACCCAAAGGTAAAAACAAAATTGATCTCTTAAACCATAAACAATGCCAACACTATTCTAGGGAACCAGAATCATTAATGCAAACCAAAGGCGGTGAAAAAAGTTGGTAAAAATTGAAATCTTACGGGAGTCACGTTAAAAGAACATTCTAGAAAATGTGTGAAGGACCGCTGCCCTGAGTAGGGCGATGGTTACAAGACTGCCACCCTGTCTGGGTGGCGGTCATGAGACCGCCACCCAGTCGGGGTGGCGGTTTCGTAACTGAAGAGAAGAACGCAAAGAAAAGAGGGGAAAAGAGAACAACAAAGCACGTAGGGGCTAAGCGGGGCATGTGGGATGTTAACGCACACTTGGGGAGCTTTTCTAGATCCTGAACACCTTACAAGGAGACTTGTATCATCATTGGGGCACATGTTACATTGTTCTGACAGTGAAGTACCTTACAATTTTGGGTATGTACAGGAAACCCTTTTGAAACTTTTATGGTGGGGATGAAAAATAGACGTAAATATTGTACAAAAGATAAATGGTTGATGGATGATTTGTACAAAAAAATATCACAAATAGTGGCTCAGGGATTGATTGTGGTATAGGGAATCAAATATTTGGAGCAAGGAAATGCTAAATAACTATTTATCTTTTGATAATGTTGTTATGATGGTACTGCTTAACATTGTCAATAATATATACATTCAGATGTTATTATGAAAGTACTGCATAACTCCATTATATTATGATGAGATTGTTGAAATATAAGTTGGGAGGATTTATATTTTCACTAATTATAAGATGAAAATATGATTGAAACTCTATCAGGTGTTTAGGGTGGCTGTTAATGTTTTTAGCAAGTCTGTTGGATAATGTCGTCAGTTCCCTATTTTTTGGTATTGTAGTTTTTTGTGATGTTTTATAGTTGTTGTTTTACTGTCGATATGTTGTTACTAGGATTTTTGTAGGCAGTTGGCCTCTGCCTTTACTTTCTACTATTTTTTTCTCTTGTGGCTGGGGTGTGGACCCCACAGATAAAAAACCATAATGTTTCTATTTGCTTATTTTGGTTTTTGAGCCTTTTGCTGTAAATTTGGGTAAGGTCAAACCAAAACCTTTTAGCAATAATAAAAAAAACTTATGTGTTGAATTATCAGAAAAACTTTCCCTTGAAAAATTGTAAAAATAGTATTTTTTAACACTGTTCATAAAATAAATAAATATTTATTTATTGCATATACTTAATTGATTTTAATATTTTTTTATATAATTAATATCTAAATAAATCTCTAGAAAAATTGACGGTCATATCTAAAATATACAAGTCATATGTGATAGTTATTTCAAAGATTTGCAACTATTTTATGGATAAAAATGATAAAAGAAAGTCTAAACGTGCATCAAATTTAACACCACATTATGGCATTTGTTGCAACCATTGAAGGAAAAGAGAAGATGTTTGGGATGATATTTGATCAATAACCAAATTTGAGGGAGCTTATTTTTTGGAGCTTCACTATGATTTATTTTGTTAATTTAGGATCCCAGAACTTCGGGAATAGTGTTACAATAAAATTCAAACAATTCTTAAAATGTTTTTTGACATTTCTATCTTTAGTAAAGAAATTTAAATTTATTTCATATCTATAATTGAATACACAAATAAATCTGGATTGGTTTTACAATTATTTACATTCTCCTACTCTAAATAGTTACCCTCTTCTAATTTCTTTAGAATATCTTTAGTAATTATCTGGTTATGTTGAGGTTCAATCACATCATACTATATGAACTTGGAAGTACCTCAAATCTCTTAAATTTCATTAGCCTAGCAACCATTGGGCCACAAGGCATTTTAATTATTCAAATCTTCATAGTTTAATCTTATAGACATTTAAACACTGATAAAAACCTTATTATAAAACATTGATAATGCCTAGTAGTCGATACCCCTTATAAAACAGAGACATTTTCTGTTTATAAAAAAGCATAAATAATGTCTATCAATCGCTATCCCATATAAAACATAAACATGTTCTGTACATAACATGTCATAAATAATGTCTAGCATCCGCTAGATTGTATAAAATACAAACATGTTCTATATATAACAAAGCATAAATAATGTTTAGTGCCCACTAGCCTGTTTAAAACATAAACATTTTCTGTATATAAAATAACATAAATAATGGCTGGTGGCCATTAGCCCCTATAATATAGAAAAATGTTTTGTACATAAAAAATCATAAATAATGCCTAGTGGCTGCTAGCCCGTATAAAATAGATACATACTTTGTTTAATCCAAAGCATAAATAATGACTAGTAGATGTTAGCTCGTATAATGGATTCCAATATTTAAATTTTTAGATTCTAATATATGGGACTTTGGAGTGAAGTAAATTCCAATATATGTGATTTTGGATTCTAATATATGTTATTTTGGATTCTAGTATATGTGATTTTGAATTCCAATATATATGATATTGGAATCCAATATGTGCGATTTTGGAGTCCAGATAATTCCAATATTTTACATTTTTGAATCTAAAACAAGTAGTTTTGGCTTCCAATATTGGCTATATATTTTTTGTTAATCGGACTAGAATAAGTCCAAATTTAGTGAAATAAGCATTAGGTGCTCCAAGCTTCTAGACTTCCTTATGTTTTCCTACATCTATGAAGTGACTTTGTCATAAGAATCCATCTCATCAAGAGACTGATTCAACAACTAATATCGAGAAACCAATGTTCGGGACCAAATTGGAGACATGATTTTAGAAATAGATTTAAACACATTTCTTCCTGCCAATAAAAAATAATTGATGCTTCCCATTTCAGTCACCAGTGGAAATACTTGATCCCAATGTTATTTTTACTTTTAAATCTTATCCCTAGTCATCTTCACTTTTGCATTAGTGGAAAGCATGAATAAATAATAATAATAATAATAGGTTTTTACAGTCCATGATGTTGGGTGGCCTATTTTTGGGTCTACAAGTGGCTTATAGCATATGGGACTACCTCATAATCACATGCAGGAGCCAACTAACTTTGCTACAAACTAGGTGTACATACCCTACCCCTTGCAGGATTTGAACTTGTGACCTCTATTTCAAGAGCACATGTTCTTCACCATTAGGCTAACTTAGGTGTATGACCAGCTCAGGTGTACTAATAATATCTAGAAACAAGGTCTTTCCTTTCTCAAGGATTTTTTCACCCACTTATCATTGGATATATCTTGGATTGTGTAGCCCTGCATCTTCTTGATTGATTTTGGATCAAAGCTATTGATTGGAGTAACTTCCTCAGATGGAAGAGGTGGTATGACATTAGGCTTCATGAAGGATTGGTCATAGTAATATGGGGTCATCTCACTAATGAGTTTTACTACCTTCAGCCAAGCTACCTCCACATATTGGTTTCCTGAGGCACTAATGAAGAAGCGAGAAGTAATTTGGGATTTCTTACCTTTCTTTGTTTGCACTATCCTTGAAATATCTTGAAAATATGGCACCACTTGTTGTTGTACTATGTGAGTTTCTCCTCCAATCATTTCTTGTATCCATGTGAAGATATCTATTTCCTCTAGTTCAAAAATAAACATGAATGTAACTTTGGGATCAATGCGAGAGGGTACACCTTGCATTTGTTGAGTTGGATCATCCGTGGAGAAATAGATGCTTGGAGACCAATGTGGAATTTTCGGATGAGAAGGATCAATTTATCCTTGCTCTAGATATTATATAAGGTATTGAATGATTTTTTCTTTCTTTTGCAACCTCCTTTAGTGGGGGACCTCAATTTCTATTGATTTCCTTTTCACATGATCTCCTGAGTGAGAAAACTCGTAGTCCTCTTAATTGCTCTTGGTGATGAGAGATGAGATGCATTCCTTAAGAGAATTTAAAGAACATCTGATTCAATGAGTGTAACCCTTTTTTATTGAACCATTATTTAGACCTTTAGATTACCATTTCATTTCTTTCATCGATGTCTCTTGACTCAGGAATACTCCATGAGATCAGTGACAGAGGTGAGACCTTCATTATTTGATATTCAGGATCATACAACTCAATCCCACTATCTTTTATACCATCCATGAACTAATAAAATATGAATTTTATCATTTTTATGATGGTCATTCTCACATAATCAAGCTCTCTTACCTCAAAATAACCCAAGTGGTTGACCTAATAATCCTCAATCTATGGAACATGGTGAAAATTGAGGAGTGATTTAATCTAATTTATAAATCTTATTTCAGAGTAACTTACTACAATAAATGATATTCAAGTAGTAAAGTACAATAATATGTAATAAAAAACATTCAAATATGTAACAACCTAAGAAAATTAAGGGAAAAATATGACTTAGTTGATTTTATGCCACTTAGGAATGATTGAGACTATATATCTATTCGAACAGGCTTGAAACAACATCACAAAAACTTGATGAGGGTTCAAAAACCTAGGAATATATGGAACATAAGTGCCTACAAAAGGAAAGGAGTTCCACTAATGACTGATATATATGCATTTGTCTGTACAAATGTTTAGAATCTGGTCTTGTCTGGGTTGGAATATCTTTGCAGTTACTCACTCTTTGCCACTCTAGTTTTTTTGTTAGATCATCGGTCGCACCTGTAAACTATAAAATAAATTATTATCTAGAGATGCCCAAAAAACCACATCAAATCTAATAAAAAAATGTATAATGTGGAGTCATACTGACCTCATCAGTCACCCAAAGAGTGAACTTATGACTGAGTGTTGCACTATATCTCAGACTCCATGTAGTTCTCTGTGTGTGTGTGTATCCATGTATTGTGCCCTAGTTTTCCCTCAATATTTCATAACAGATAGAGTTTAAATTAGTATTTCATTTCCAAAATAGTATTTTACTTTGAATAATAATGTGTTGCTAAACTAGAAAGAGCAAGACAAGTTGAGGCACCATAGAGAAGAGCATAAATATCCAAGCTGGTGAATAGAAGATATCATCGGCTATAAAGGCAAGGAGGACAAACTGAACCTATATTTGAAGAGATCCAATGAAGACAAGAGCTGTTGATAAATGTAAGGTATCCCCTTCATCAAGTAACTACTCTCACTAGAATTCTAAACATTTTCAATCCATTAGATGTTGAGTTTCCATACATCCATGAGAATATTGAAAATTTCATGGACATGGAAACTGAAGAAGAAGCTAGAGAAAGAAAAGCAAGAGTGGAGGCTGAGATAAGAGCCAAAATTAAAGAGATTGAAAGATCTCAAGCTGAAGAAGGAAAAAGAGTAGCAACCAAATCTGCGGCCCTAGAAAGGTTGGAAGCTAGATTCAGAGACAAGATGGTGCACCGAGAAGAAGAATATAGACCAAATGTACCATGGGGCAAAAATATTGGCCCACTTACACTTACACAACCTCTCCATGAGCCATCAAGAGGTTCGAGGAAAAATTTCCCAAAATTCATAGGAGATGGTTCCTAACTCCATGAGGAGCATGTAGTAATGTTTATCACAACTTGTGGCATATTAGGTGTGGAACACGAAGATGTATCAATTAGACTATTTTTGGAATCATTGCAAGAGAAGGATTCTAAATGGTTCTACATGTTACCCACTAGGTCTATCAATTTTTGGGAAGAAATAAGAAGTATTTTTGAGAACAAGTTTAAGACTATGGAGGACTGTCAGGACCTTTTGGTCCAATTGGTGCAAATGAAGAAGGATCCTTCCGAGTTTATGAGAGATTTTATAGCCAAATATAATTGGGTAATGAGAAGGATCCCTGAATATGTCATACCTCTAGATAATAATTTGAAAATATTATTCATTAGTTCTCTTCCACCAGAAGTTGGTTTCTTCCTCAGAAGACCCCAACCCAGGGATGTGAAAGAAGTGCAATATTATGCAATTGAGACTGAAGATGATTTAATCTTGTATGGAAAAGTGAAAGGTCTTAATGGAAAATAGAGAGGTTAGAATCTAAGATTAGATCTCACTGATCCTATGATCTAGAAGATGGCTAATGATATGGTTTCCTTGAAGAAACAACTCTCTCAAATCACCACGTAGAATTCTCCAAGGAAGCATAATCATCTGATTTGGCCAAGAATCACTTCGCCCCCTTTTCGGATGACCCCCGAAGCACCATCGATAAATGTTGCATGTGAGGCTCAAAATGGCCTTTTGAGTGTGTTTTAGGAAGCAAAGATGTTAGTGATGAAGAAGTGCTAAGATTCTCATGTGCGGTATTCATTCATGCAAAATCAAATAAAGTAGCTTCATCTTCATCATCCACAATGAAGAAGGAGAGAGAGGATCCTCCTACTAATGTTCCAAAAAAAAAATTATGAGTAGATGTCACCACCATCACCTTTGATGGATTCAACAAAAGAGAAACTAGACCCAATGGTGAGTAGTAAGTCTATCACTGCATCAAGTCCTCTAGTTCCTAGTACTAAAATTTCTAAGAACACTCATTTTCCAAATGATAATCCCATAAAATCATCCAATATATCCACGAAGCCTACTACCCCACCTATTTCTAGACCTATTACCTTACCTGTTAAGGAGAATCAAATTCCCAAGGTAATAACACCTCCACCATGTAAATCTTCTTTCATTTCTAGGACATTAAATCTTCCCACTACAACCCCATTTAATTGCGTGGAACACGTGAGTAAAACCAAAGTTTATATAATAGAGCTTAAATATTTACAAACACATCCTACCTAGTTTGATAGGTTTTTCAATGTATTTCAAGGTGGTAGTGATAAAGTAACAAGCTAAAATTAAAAAAATTTCTACCCACACCATCCACACCTCTATCTCAGAATATGTTGGCACTCAGTGCATCAAAGACTAAAAAATTTGAACCTTTTTATCTATCCCTTTTGGTCAAAGGTTACCAATTGAATAACTGAATAATAGATTATGGAGCCTCTGACAATCTCATGCCTGTCAAAGTATCCAATTCCCTAGGGCTTAATTTTACCCACACAAGTAGATCTTGCTATTCAATGGAATCCAAAGAAGTTTCGTTGGTAGGTACAATCAAAGATGCATAAGTGGTGCTAGCATAATTACTAGAGAAGAAAGTGTTTTCTCACCATTTTGGTAGCTGACATTCCAACATCTTTTAGAATGTTGTTGAGTAAGAGTTTCTGTAGAGATTTAGTTGGAGAAATCAGAATGGATTGGTCCTCTATGACCATACCTATGAAATGGGAGCTGAAAAAGATGCTGCCGGTACACAAAATGAAGTACACAGTGTAAAATTGGATGATCCAAGGGGCTAACATATTGTTCCAAGGTAGTGGGATGGGAAATTATTTTCTCACATTAGAAAGGGATGAAAATTTTCCTTTCCTTACAAAAATGAGGAAGACCATCTTTGGACCATGGAGTTTTATGGAAGCCATTGAAGCACAGGGTCTGGGGCCGACGTAGTATTTAATTCACCCTTAGGTGAATCTTTCCCATTTTTGTATAATATTCAATTTTAAAATACTAACAATACTAAAGAATATGAAGCCCTCCTCTTAAGGACGGATGTTGTAGAGTCGATGGGTGTGAAGAAGATTAGGTGTCTTGGAGACATGGAGGTAATAGTAAAGTAGGTCCAAAAGCAATACCTAGTAAAGAATCCAAGACTATGACATTACAAAAATAGAGTATGGGACTGCATTGAATCTTTTGATACATTCTCCATCAAATCCATTCCCCAAGAACATAATGAAAGGTTCAATTTTCATGTAGTGTCAACTTCCCTAGTGATACCACATCCATATGTTGATAAAGAAAAGGTGACCATGGAGATGGTTTTTAAACCCAATGTACTTAATAATATAAACCACTGGCAATTATTCAATGATGATAATCAGCTCTTGGCCTTCCTAGAGTAGAGAGATAATTTCAATATCCTATTCTTCTAAGGAAGAAAAAATCCACATAGGGAGGTGGTAGTTGAAGAAGACAAAGAATGATTGAAAGGCATCAATGAAGGAGTGATCAAACTAAAAGGAAATAATATCCCTAGAGGATTAGTGTCACTAGAATATCTCTTCGATAAACATGACTGATTCATTCAAGATAGAGTGAAGGAGTCATCTAGGTGTACCAATGAGTTTGAAAAGAAAAATATCAGGACTCTAGAGAGTCCAAGAATGGTAAACATTGGAAGGTGTTGTTCACCCGAAGAAAAGAGAAGGTTTGTTTCATTTCTCAAGAATTATTTAGATGTATTAGCCTACTTGTATGATGAGATTAAGTACTTCCAACTGAAGGCAATGCACCATTAAATATCCTTGAATCCATATGCCAATATGTTCAGGAAAAAATAGAGGCCATATAACCCAAATATAATAGGCACCATCAATGATGAAGTTATAAATATTCTCAATGCAAGGATCATCTTCCCTATCCACCAATCTACATTAGTAGAAAATATCATACTAGTGTGAAATAATACTGGAGAGATAAGGATGTGTGGCTTTCCACAATCTAAACTAGGCCTCCTTAAAAGATAATTATCCTCTCCTGATCATGGATCGAGTTCTGCAGACAGTCACGGGATATGAAATACTCTCATTACTTGATGGATTTTTGGGGTATAATGAATTTGAGGTAGCAGAGGAAGATCACACCAAAATGGCCATCACAACACCATGGGGAAATTTTTCATACAACAAAATTCCTTTTGGCCTAATCAATGCAGGGGAAACCTTTCAAAGAGTGATGGATCTTTCCTTCAAATATTTGAATCAATGCATTGTAATATATCTAGATGACCTCATAGTCTTATTTAAAAGGAGAGGAGACCATATCCATCACCTAGAATAGGTAATCATGAGATGTAGAAATCATGACATATCCCTTAACCCAAAAAAGTGCATCTTTGGTGTCACAAAAGTTAAGATATTGGGACACATTTTAAACAAACAAGGAGTAAGAATCGATCGTGAAAGAGTGAAATCCATTCAAGCACTATCCTTTCCCACAAGTAAGAAGGGAGTTCATTCCTTTTTTAGAAAATTCAATTTTCTTTGACGCTTTGTCCCTAAGTTTGTAGAGTTGACTAAGCATATCACAACCATGATGAAACCTCATGCCAACTTCAAGTGGAATGGTGATGGAAAGGTAGATTTTTAAGAAATCAATAGATCCATTGTTAAGGCCCCAACCCTAATGTTCCCTAACTTCAATAAAAAATTCATCATGTACTGTTATGCTTTGGAGCACACCCTATCTATTTTTATTATCCATAAAAACAAGGGAGGAATGGAATCACCTATTACCTTCATGAGTTTCCCATTGAAGAAACATGAGTTTAACTACATCCAGTTAGAAAAACATGCCTATGTAGTAGTTAACACCATTAAAAATTTCAGGTTCTACATACTCAACTCCCACACAGTGGTAATGGTTCCTGGCAGTGCAATCAAGTCCATCTTGACTTAGCAAGATCATGAGGTTAAGAGTGAAAATTTAATTGTGAAGATTCAAGAGTAAGACTTAGAAATTTGACCCTTTAATTTGGTGTGAGGAAACAGTTTGTACAGATTAATTATAGAAGATGAATCTCTCACAGATGAACATGGTGAAAATGATTTTCCTTACTGTTGGCTAGATTTTCTGCATAGCATCAAACCTAGGCAGTCATGAGATAAATCTCCCTCATTTAACCGGTGAGGCTCCCGTGTTAGATTTGTCAATAAAAATGTGTTTCTATCTATCAGGGGTTTTACTTTAACAACTTAGTTCATGAACCATAACTAAGAAGTTCTGCAGCAAGTAAGCAGCTGTTTAAGAAAGGAAAATTATAGAAGAAGGAAGTAAAGGAATTACAGAGAAGAAGTAAGGAAGATGTGCATCCCAATCAGTAGATATCAGAGCTAATTGCATGCACATAGAAGAAACTTAATAGATTTGAACACACAGAATTCTAAAGCAAAGGTAGTTCTAGATCCAGATCTAAAATAACACAAAGTTTACTTTAAAGATCTAAGATTTAAAAGCAAGAAACACAGTACGCCGTGACACAAAGTTCTCCGGAAACCTGCTTCTTTGTATTCCTCTGCAACAAGTGGCTCTCAGGGGTTCAGCACAAAGTCTAGAACACAAGATTGCTTCTTACAAATTCTGATCGATCATTAACCCATAGGTTCTTCTCCTACTTATAGAATGTAGGAGGGAAAGTACAAATAGAAGACTCAAACTGAACTAAAGTATGAACAACAAGTAAAGATGACATTTGGCAATCATCCTCAACTAACTTCTTCTTAAGTGACACATGTATCACTTAACTAATAGAAAGGTTCCACATGACTTCAAGTAATGGTTGCAAAACCAATAACTTAGAAGTTTACAATTTCATCCGGGAACATAGAAAGTAGAAGAAGAAAGAAATAGAAGAAGTCATGCCAGCTGTAACATCTACATCTTCTTCTTGTTCTGATATCTGATATACTTGTCGAACATATAGTTCAGCATCTTTCCATCTGTTTTAGCTACTGCTTCCTTTTCTGTCCTGAATTGCAGCAATCCTTCATTCAACACTTTGCTGCATGCTTCCACTTCTTCCAAACTTGGCCCAAATCTCGCAATGTCTGCCTGCAGTGTCACCAGCCTACTGATAGAGTTCATCGTGAAAGGCTTGGTGGCTTTATCAATCCTCTTTTGCACCATCAGAAGAGAACCCTCCAGGGAATCATGCACCTCGTTAGAAACAATCCGCACGTATGAAGTAATACCTCCATCCACTCTTTCCTCAGTGAAAGAAATAATACTGTCCGGCAAATCTGATGTTCTACTCTCAAGCGCCTGCATCCTCTTCAACAAAACTCTGCAGATCTCCAAACGGAAAGATACTGCAAACTCTAGCTGCTTCCCCTTCTCAACTGATCCATCCGGCACAATTTGCTCTGCAACCAATACATCTCCCGGTAGCTTGTTGATCTCGGCCAAAACACTCAGGTTACTCTCTGCAACTGTATTTATTCCTTTTATGCTTTCTATCAGTTGCTTCAGTTGATTTTCTGCATCGTTCATAACCTTTAGGCGGGCTGGCACTTCCCCAAGTTGCACAGAAGCTTGACGAATAATCAGATCCTTCCATTCGTCAATAGCCTTTACTTGATTGCTTGCATCTTCCATTTCCTGCATAAGATGATCACTCACCTGCGCTGAAATGGGCTGAACGGAAGATTTAGCAACCTTGGCTATGATCTCACATAATTGAGATATTTGCTTCTGTAGCTCTTCTTTCTCCGCCTTTTCACTGTCAAGCCTAAGGAACAAAGCATCCAGCAACGTCTGCGTGTCTTGCTTCAATCCTTCAGTGGTAGCTTGACCGAGTGGTATTTTGGTCACTGTCACATCTTCTGCCGTGAGTTCCTCTTCTACCTTTCCTTCCGCCGGGATTGATATCTCAGCAAACTTCTCTCCCGAATCCTCGATGATCAACCTAGAAGTTGCTTTAGCAACTTTAGGCCTTCTGTCTCTTCTGCTCAGATCCTGAAGTAGCTGCAAGTCATGTTCCTCTAAGTTCATCTCTATTCTTGCTTCCGGAACCAACTGCAAAGCTAACCATTCCGAGAAATTACTTCTCGGAGAATGAGAAGTCGCTGAGTGCGCTACTATTTCCCGCTCTGCATCCTCTCCATCAGAAAGTGCCACAGTATCATGGCTGCCATCCTCTGAAACATCCAAGGACAAAGCTCTTTCGAACTCCGTCATCTGCAGCTTCAACATCTCCTCTGGAACGGGTGCTGAACGAAGTGGCTGCGGAGAGAAGATGAACGTTGCTGGTTTTAATGAAGGCATGGAAACATCCTGCTGCTGTGGTGCAATAGTTGGTGATCCACTAGGTACTGGAGAAGTCGGAGTCAAAGCTATGGTCGTAGAAGTGGTCTTCTCTTTCTCTTGAGATCTTCTGCGTACTTTCAACTTCTCGGACCTTCTGCTGCTCTCTCCTTCATGCTTTCGCTTGAGGGAATCTTCTGCACCGAAGTTGCCCGTGATTTGATTCATCAATACTTCATCAAGGCAGTATCCCTTCGTTAGCAGCCAGCTCGAAGTACTTACCAACACAGCTCCGGATCTTTCCTCTATTGTGCTGCAGCCGCCATTGCTATCCTGTAGTAGAGCTTTATCTCCTCCCATTTGATGGTAAGTGTCAAGTACCACGTTCCCATCATCTTTAAGATCCGCAGGTATCCGCGCTAGTCCAAAGTCAAATACTTGCTTTGCCGACAGCCTGCTGAAATCTTTCTTTCTGACCTCGTACTCACTTCTGCACTTCATCCAGAAATCTTCTAACGAAGGCACATGTGCGTACTCCTGGGAGATTGTCTTCCTGGCTATTCCAAATGGATCAAAATTAAGCCGTGCAGGGAAGAACTCTTGCTCATACTCGGACAACATTTGTGCTTCCATTCCTCGAGCTCTGTGAATGCTGATGCAACTGTAATATCCCACAGTGAGTGGGAAGTAGCCCGTAGACTTGTGCCGCTTCGACTGAAGGTCGTGTAACTCCACAAGTTGCCTGCTTAGCTCCATGGCAATCAATCTGTCACTCGGGTACCTTGGCATCTTTGTTGGTTCACCTGAAAAGCTCGTAACCCTGAGGTATGTGAAATCTGCAAACTGGATGAATACACTGCCAATCTTGGACACTGCTTCCCATGCTTCCTTGCTTACTCTATGAGTCTTCAAGTCTTTGTCTAACCTGCAGATGAAATCGTAGAAGAAACCATCGTTGATCACTTTGAAGTCCTTCTCGCACGCAGGTGCAGTAAGCTGTGGGTAGCACTCGAAAATGGGATCCTTGGAAAGAATACCACATCTATCCAGCTTGGAAAAGACACCCTGTGAAGCTGCAGCATATACCAAGTATGAAGTCATCTTGAAGCTGAAGGTACGCTTTACGTTCCGCAGTTGCTCACCGATGTTGCTGCTAATAATTTCTGACCAACTGATTATAGAATCAACCTTGTTGATTTCAATGGTCCTGATGAAAGCATACATCCATGTCCGGAAAGTGTAGGCATTCGCTTCACCATTCAACCTGCATAGCAATTTGACAATATCATCCGCCTCCTGCACCAAATTGGATCGTGGAAGAGTTCTCGGGAACCTGGAAGGGGATCTAGGCTTCTTCATGAACCGGCTATTCATGATGCTCACACAGTCAGCTCTATGCTTTTCCCACCTACTGTCAGCATCCTGAATGCTAATAGAAGTCACCACCTTTCGTACTGGAATCTTCAAACAATAATCGAAGAATTCTGCATCCAAACGAATTATTGTCTTTCCCGCAACATCACGCACTGATCTGGATGAAGGATGATAAGATCTAGCACACTCCATCACAAACTCTGGCAATTGGGCTGTACACGGGAAAGCTGCAGCTCGAATAATTCCACTACTTTTGACCGCACGCATGAGTGAAGTCTTTCCAGCTCTGGATCTGTCAATCAAATCAGAAAGAGGTTCTGGGCCTAGATCCGTGTCTCCTATGTCTGAAAGTTTAGAAGCAATGCATGAATCCATCGTGCTCTCTTTTTCATCTCCTTTTGCCATGGCTTTATCAATCTTTGTCTGAATAATTCTTTTTCTTCTAATTTGGCCTGCTTTCTTCAATACTGGTGCAGATCTGGACAATTCTTCAGATTCGGAGGATATTTGCAATGTATTGGACATTGATAAATACTCCTTTCCTTTTATAAAGCACCTGTAATGAGTTCCTGCAATTTATTCAGACAAAAAATGGCCACCGGAGCATGAATAGTGAATTTAAATTATAAAAATCTGTACTTTTCAAGCCTGCTGCCCCAAAAATTGGTGTTTAATTTATACATAAAGAGAGCATGAATCCTTTCAATCAACACCTGAGCTCCTTTAACACCTGTGAAAACAATTGTGCAGACGAAGATGAACCTTTTCCAAAGCATGCGCCAAATCTGGAAGCTTTTAGACTTTGTTAGCAATTTGTCTGTGCAAAATCCTTCCTCTAAAGGGGGCGCACTTTTTCTCCTTGCTGCAATTCTTTACCTGTGTGTTGAATAATAAATCCATATGGCTACCCATGCTTATATAACCTTCACAATTCTATAATTAATAATTGCCCTAACAATTAAAGGCAATTAATTAATTAAAAATCATGCTTTTCTCTTTTAAAAATTACATGTTTAAGGACAACCATCCAATAAATTAAATTAATCTAATTTAATCCTTCACACAGCACTTAACTTTAGCCTCACAGTGTGCTTTGACCATAGCCACTGAAAATAGAAATTAATTTAATGATTTAATGCATTTAAAATCATTAAATAACTCCTAAATGGGGCGCACTTTTTCCAAGGAGAGGGGCAGCCACTAAAATAAATTAAATTTAATTAATTTAATTGCTTTCTTTTAATCCTCCTTTGACTTTTTGGCCTCCTCAAGCTTGGGCGCACTTTTTCCAAGGAGAAAGATTATTAAAAATAATCAATTTAATCACTTTAATCCTTCACCAAAGGGGGCGCACTTTTTTGCACATGTAATTCTATTTTTAAGAATTTTCACCATAATGGGATTCTTTACCCTGCAAGGTAGGCACCACAATCCCATGATCCACTTAAGTGATTTGACTTTGACAATGGGATTCTTTACCCTGCAAGGTAGGCACTAAAATCCCATGATTTCACTTAAGTCACTTTCCTTTTATTATATCATGGGAATTTTCACCCTGCAAGGTAGGCAATAAATTCCCACCTACCTGCGGCCTCTATTTTTCCCACTGCAGCTTAAGTGACTTTTATAACACGGGAAAAAGTACCCTGCCAGGCAGGTATACAATTCCCATCCTGCCTGCGGCTTATGTTTTTCCCATCGCAGCTTAAATCCTTTGTTTTCCAAAAATGCGCCCATCCCCGCAGAGGCTTTCCTGTGCACGACTTCGCTTTTTCCCAGTGATCCAGACCTCGGATGATGACTTCCTCCGGGAAAAATGTGCGTGTATGTTTTCCAGCTGCTCCAGGGCAAAAATCGGGCTTACCTGGCGAAGGAGTTGTTCCAGAGAAATTTCACAGAAAACAGAACGGGACACCACAAAAACACGAAAAATTGCCAAAAGTTACAAATAAAGCCCAAAACTTAAAATAAGTTAAAATCCTTCTGGTATATAGGAATAATAACATATTCGCTCATAACGGAGTTAAAACGGAGCGCAAATAGCCTCATACGGGGCTTAAAATAATTAAATACAAATTTCCCGCAGACAAATCCCGACGACAGAATAAAACAATTTTGGGCATCTGGGTATTTGGCGAAAAGGGCTAATATGGCTCTTTAGGATTATCTTGACGCAATACAAGAACTTTTAGGCAATAAAAACAACAAATGACCCACTATTTTAAAAGTACGAAATTTTTTCGAATTGGGTAGTCACAGATTTCGGGGTGAAATCTGAGTGACACCAGTTGGCTCCGTCTGTGGACATCTTTTTCTCTTGTTAGAATGACAAAGGGAAAAGGTGAGATCCCAGCATCTCTGGTTTCGTATCTTGTCTTTTGGGCACGGGGTCAGGCAGACAAACACAACACAACACAACACCAAAACAAGACAAAACAAGGAAAAACAAACAAAGGTTTTATTTATGTACATACAGGTTTTACCCTGCTTCTCATGTTCGGAACAGCTTCAAGTGTTGCCCATTGAAAGGCAATGGCAATTCAACTCCGTCCTGATGAGCAAGAATGAAGCTATCCGCTCCGGCGATCTTTTTGATCACAAAAGGCCCTTTCCATAGTGAATCGAACTTTCCATGCATGCCTTTTGTTTCTCTTCTTTTGTCCCATAAAAGGACCCAGTCATTAACTTCAAACTTTCTTTCCCTGGATCCTTTATCGAAAATGACTTTCACCTTCCTCTAATGCTCTGTCAACCTATCTGCAACTTGAGTTTGTACTTCCCTCAGTTCAGTCAGGTACATGATTCTTTTATCGATAGCATCCGTGAATGTGGAATCCTCCAGGGCTTTAGAAAGTCGTAGGGCAGGAAATTCCAAGGTGAGAGGCAGCTCTATATCTCTACCATATAGCAGCTGAAATGGGGACATGCCTATCGCCCTCTTTGGTGTGATTCTATCGGCCCATAATGCATCAAACAACTTTTTATGCCAAGTCCTTTGATTTTCTGTTACAAGCTTGCGCACGATAGTTACCAAGTTCTTATTACTAGATTCAGCTTGACCATTCCCTTGTGGATAGTAGTTTGAGGAATGAACAAGTTGAATCCCATAAGTGTAGCAGAATTCCACCAACTCCTCAGAAGAAAGATTCGGAGCGTTGTTTGCTACAATTTTGCTGGGTACGCCAAACCTGACAATAATATTTTCTTTTATAAAATTGCACACTTCAGCGGAAGTGGCATTCTTCACAGGAATAGCTTCTACCCACTTACTGAAATAATCAGTAGCTGTTAGAATGTAATGATGACCGGCGCTGGAATCCGGGTTAAGCATTCCAATAAAATCCATACCCCACTGTTGGAAAGGTTCTTCAATCACAATGGGTTTTAGAGGTAATGCAGGTAATTTCACATGCCCAACAAAATGTTGGCATGCTTGACACTTAGCTACCCATTCTGCAGTATCTTGAAAAAGGGTGGGCCAGTAATACCTTGCTCTAAGGATCTTGTGTGCAGTGACTCGGGCTGAGAAATGACCACCGCAAGCCATGTCATGAAACTGTTGTAGTAGTTGATCCTGTTGAGCTTTATCCACGCATCTGAGAAATACACCATCAATTCCCCTTTTGTACAAACCATTATCCCAAAGAACAAAATCTTTGGATTTAAGCTTGATTGTTCGTTTCTCTTTTCTGGAAAGTTGATCTGGGCATTCTCCATACGTCAGAAAGTAAGCAATGTTACTGTACCACTCCTCTACCAGATCTATAAAAAGTACTGCAGGTAAATCTTCATCTATCCCATCCTGATCTGCTTCAGGTACTGATGCTTTAATCTCTGTCATTAGTTCACACAGACCTCTTCCTCGAACCAGCTTTGTTGGTTTAATATCCAGGTCATATTCTTGAACTTTTGTCACCCATGTGCCTCTCAACAATCCTAACTCTTGCTGAGTAAGGATAGATTTAACTGCAGTATCTGGGACCAAAACCACAGTGTGTGAGGAAAGAATATAGTACCTGAATGCTTTGCACGCCTTCACCACCGCATATGCGTGCTTTTCCATTGGAGTGTATTTCAACTCATAGGCTTTGAGTGGCGTGCTCATGAAAGCAATAGGAGTTTCTGCGTCCTCTTGATTTTTCTGCATCAATATTGCTGACATAGTATGTTCGGAAGAATAACAATAAAGAATAAATTCTTTACTGAAGTCAGGTGAGACCAAGACTGGTGCTTTCAACAGGGCCTCTTTGATTTTCTCGAAAGCTTCCTTCCCTTCGCTGCTCCACTTAAAATCTTGTGTCTTTTTCATCATATTCGAAATATGACGGGTTAGCTCAGCAAAGTCAGGAATGAATCTTCTGAGAAAATTCACTTTTCCAAAGAAAGAGTGAACTCCTTTTTTGGATGTGGGCAAAGGTAATGTCTGAATGGATTTGACACGCTCTGGATCTATCTTTGTTCCTTCTTTGGAAACAATGTGCCCAAGCAGCTTTCCTTCAGTTACAGCAAAGATAGATTTCTTAGGATTCAAAGAAATACCATGCTTGCGGCATTGTATGAAAACCTCTTCTAAGTTTGAAATATGTGTGCTTCTATCTTTAGAAAAGACTGTCAAATCATCCAGGTACACAACTATGCTTATATCTTTGAGATGAGCAAAGGCTAGATCCATAGCTCTTTGAAATGTAGCACCAGCATTAATCAGGACGAACGACATCTTCTGGTATGCGAAGGTTCCCCAAGGTGTGATGAACGCCGTTTTGTATTGATCTTCCTCAGCCACCTTGACTTGATTGTATCCTGAGAAGCCATCAAGCATGGAAAGCATCTCAGATCAAGTGACCACCTACAGAGTGTGATCCATGATGGGGATAGGGTATTTATCCTTCAATGAAGCTTGATTAAGGTTGCGGAAATCCACGCACAACCTAATCTCACCACTTTTCTTTCTTACAGGGACTATGTTGGCCAACCACTCCGAATGGTGTATGGGATAGATAATCTTTGCATCTAACAACTTCTGGATTTCTGCAAAGATGGTTCCTGAAATGGTAGGATTGTGCCGCCGCAGCTTCTGCTTGAAAGGCTTCTGTTCTGATTTAAGTGGGATGTAGTGTTGAACTTCCGCAGGCTGATATGTTTTTAGATCCTGATAGGACCAGGCAAAAATATCCATGTATTTCTTAAGAAGCTTAGTAAAAGCTTCCTTTTCAGCTTCCGAACAACACTTACCCAGATTTACTAATTTGGGATCATTGCTGGCTCCCAAATTTAGTAATTGTGTGTCGGAGGAAGAGCCTTCCTCATTTTCTTCATTTTTCTTAAGCATCTGATCATGCTTATCAAACATTTCCTCAAGAGATACCAAGCCTTTGGGAATTTTATTTCCCTTTAGTTGGATAATCTCCTGACCTCCTGAGACGTCAGCATCCATTTCTCTGATAGTGGTCTGCCTAGGAGGTGAATTGCTTCCCTCATAGTAGATTTCTTCAAAGTTATCTTTCTGTTGGAGAAATGCAGCAATCTGTGTATCATCGTTGAAAACCTGCCACTGCTGGACGTTGTCAGGAACCTTTGGGTGAAAAACCATTTCCACCTTGTAGTCTCCCTGTCTAAAGAATGCAAGGGGCTGATCCGGATTCAACAAGGCTGCAGTAACTGCAAGTGAATCAGCTCTTGAATTTTGTTCTCTCGGAATGTAAGATACCGAGAAAGCTGAAAAATCCAGGATAGCAGAGTAGACCCAATCTCTATAGTGCCGCAGTTTGTCTTTTTTGACTTGGTAGAGGCCCCTTATCTGCTTCACAATCAGCTCAGCATCTCCTCTTGCGTGTAATAATTTGATTCCCATTGTTTTCGCCTGCTCCATGCCTAACAACAATGCTTCATATTCAGCCGTATTGTTAGTATTTTCGAACATCAATTTGAAAGAGTGCGCATGCACCTTCCCTTCAGGAGAGATAAGAACAACGCCTGCACCGGATCCAAATGAACAGCAGCTACCATCAAATTCCAGAGTCCAAATCTTGTTATCAATTTGATGTGATTCTCGAATCACTGGTTGAATTTCTTCTTTATCCATTTCAAGATAATAGACTCCGTGATCTGACTCCTGAAACAAGATCTGAGATCTAGGATCCTCAGATTTTGACACTGTGTACTTAGATTTCTTCTCAGGTTCCAGCTTTTGATTTACTCCTTTGATTGGTATGTGCGCACAAGACCAATCCATCTTGACTTCTCCACCCAGCTCTTTGCAAAAATTTCTACTCAACAGCATGCCATAAGAAACTGGAATGTCTGCTACAAGGATAGTCATTTTCAGTCTTTTGTCTGGGAAGGAAGCAAGTACTGCCTGCGCATCTTTGATTTGCCCTACAAGAGGGACTTGCCTTTCCATGGAATAACATCTTCCAATGGTTTTTGTCAATGTAAGACCTAAGGCATCAGCAACTTTGGCAGGCATGACGTTGTCGGAAGCTCCAGAATCCAGGATGCAATTGCTTAGCTTATGTCCGTTGATGAGCAAAGACACATAGAATGGCTCAATCCTTTCTGATGTAGCAGGAGAAGAGGTGGAAGGAGAAGAACTTGCAGCAGCATTATTTGAAGGTGGAGTAATCTTTGGACTTGACAAGATACCCCGTGAATTATTATTCGTTGGGCTAGGACCATTGCTTTGCACATATTTGACCAATCTATTCAGCTGATCAGGAAATGCCCTCAAATACTCAGCTTCTGACATCTGGACCTTATTTCTCTTGATGTGATCAATTATGTCAAAAGCTTGACTTGCTTCAGCAGGATATGCATTGGTTCTTTGCTGCGAATTGAAATAATTTGAATATTTCTCCTTGGGCGCTAATGAAGAAGGAAGAATGCTACCTCTTTTCAAGATAGTAACATCCGGGCCAGGATCTTCTCTCTCTTTCCGGCCGCTTGTGGATGCTTCGGCATTTTGGCGTGTCTGAGACCTTGTAAACACCGCAAAAGTGTGACCATCAGAATCTTCAAAAGATTCATAATAGCCCTCATTAGATTCGTAGTCCAGGTAACCAATATTGGAGTCGCCAGCGGGATCTATAAAGTCCTCATCATCAAATGATTCATCAATGTCGAGATCTTCTTCATTAGTTTCCAAGTTATTCCTTGGAGCAGCTTCTATTGCCAAACGCTATGGTGCAGCAGCAAGTCTGTTTCGATTTTGATTTTGATTTTGACCATTGAAGGTCCGGATAGGAGCTATTCTTGAGGGGGGGGCATTCCCTGCTTGAGAGATCTGCTTCTTGATCTGCAGCATGTCATTAGCCAATCTCTGCAACAAAGGATCAGAAGTGCTAGAAGAAGCACCATCACCTTTGTGAGATAGTTGTTTGAGTTTTCCAACCATGATCAAGTCGTCCTCAACCTCCACGGCAGCATTTTGTGCATCCAACAAATTTGCAGGTCTTGCCCTTCTTAGCTGATATCCAACTTCAGGCAATAGAGCGTTTATAAAAAACGTCTTTTGATTTTCGTCGCTCAATGCAGCAGAAGTGGGGATTTTATACAAAATCCTTTGGAACTTTGCAATAAAGTCCCGCATGTTCTCGTTTGGCTCTTTCTTCAACTGCGTCAGTTGGGTGATCATCGTGCTCGCGTCCTTTGCAGGCTTGAATCTTTTCAGAAATTGTTCACGCATAGTCGTCCAGTTGGTTACGGTGCTAGGAGCCAGCCGATAGAACCATTCGCCAGCCAAGTCGTGTAGAGTCTCAATGAATAGCCTGACTGAGACATCTTCATGCTCCACTGCAAGCACACCACAAGATATGAAGAAGGTTGCCAAGTGATCATCCGGGTTTTGCTTTCCATCTCCAAAGAATTTTGGAAAATTCTTTCTGGATCCCTTTGGCAGCTCGTGCATAGGTGGAGCCAAGTTGAGAGGTCCAAAAACCACTCCCCATGGAACAGGTACAATTTGGTGCGCCATGTTAGCTTGAGCACGTCTCCTCCTTGTGTAGACTTGATAGACTTGTTGGATAATTCCAGCCGCCGGATTATGCTGAATACGATCCGGATCTGGATGGGTGTGCACTCTCCTTCCTGGTGAAAGACTAGATCTGCGGCTTCTAACTTGAGGAGGATGATTGAAATTGAATTGCTCCTGCAGTCGGAAGAAATGATCCGTCCTTCCTTGTGCCTTCACAGATCGGGTGAATGGACGTTCAGCCAGGTTGAGATTTGTATGGAAAACACTCTGATCTTCAATAGAAAAGCTTTGATCTGCAAAGATAGTTGTTCCCCAGCAGAGTCGCCAAAAACTGTTGGCTAGATTTTCTGCATAGCATCAAACCTAGGCAGTCATGAGATAAATCTCCCTCATTTAACCGGTGAGGCTCCCGTGTCAGATTTGTCAATAAAAATGTGTTTCTATCTATCAGGGGTTTTACTTTAACAACTTAGTTCATGAACCATAACTAAGAAGTTCTGCAGCAAGTAAGCAGCTGTTTAAGAAAGGAAAATTATAGAAGAAGGAAGTAAAGGAATTACAGAGAAGAAGTAAGGAAGATGTGCATCCCAATCAGTAGATATCAGAGCTAATTGCATGCACATAGAAGAAACTCAAATAGATTTGAACACACAGAATTCTAAAGCAAAGGTAGTTCTAGATCCAGATCTAAAATAACACAAAGTTTACTTTAAAGATCTAAGATTTAAAAGCAAGAAACACAGTACGCCGTGACACAAAGTTCTCCGGAAACCTGCTTCTTTGTATTCCTCTGCAACAAGTGGCTCTCAGGGGTTCAGCACAAAGTCTAGAACACAAGATTGCTTCTTACAAATTCTGATCGATCATTAACCCATAGGTTCTTCTCCTACTTATAGAATGTAGGAGGGAAAGTACAAATAGAAGACTCAAACTGAACTAAAGTATGAACAACAAGTAAAGATGACATTTGGCAATCATCCTCAACTAACTTCTTCTTAAGTGACACATGTATCACTTAACTAATAGAAAGGTTCCACATGACTTCAAGTAATGGTTGCAAAACCAATAACTTAGAAGTTTACAATTTCATCCGGGAACATAGAAAGTAGAAGAAGAAAGAAATAGAAGAAGTCATGCCAGCTGTAACATCTACATCTTCTTCTTGTTCTGATATCTGATATACTTGTCGAACATATAGTTCAGCATCTTTCCATCTGTTTTAGCTACTGCTTCCTTTTCTGTCCTGAATTGCAGCAATCCTTCATTCAACACTTTGCTGCATGCTTCCACTTCTTCCAAACTTGGCCCAAATCTCGCAATGTCTGCCTGCAGTGTCACCAGCCTACTGATAGAGTTCATCGTGAAAGGCTTGGTGGCTTTATCAATCCTCTTTTGCACCATCAGAAGAGAACCCTCCAGGGAATCATGCACCTCGTTAGAAACAATCCGCACGTATGAAGTAATACCTCCATCCACTCTTTCCTCAGTGAAAGAAATAATACTGTCCGGCAAATCTGATGTTCTACTCTCAAGCGCCTGCATCCTCTTTAGCAAAACTCTGCAGATCTCCAAACGGAAAGATACTGCAAACTCTAGCTGCTTCCCCTTCTCAACTGATCCATCCGGCACAATTTTCTCTGCAACCAATACATCTCCCGGCAGCTTGTTGATCTCGGCCAAAACACTCAGGTTACTCTCTGCAACTGTATTTATTCCTTTTATGCTTTCTATCAGTTGCTTTAGTTGATTTTCTGCATCGTTCATAACCTTTAGGCGGGCTGGCACTTCCCCAAGTTGCACAGAAGCTTGACGAATAATCAGATCCTTCCATTCGTCAATAGCCTTTACTTGATTGCTTGCATCTTCCATTTCCTGCATAAGATGATCACTCACCTGCGCTGAAATGGGATGAACGGAAGATTTAGCAACCTTGGCTATGATCTCACATAATTGAGATATTTGCTTCTGTAGCTCTTCTTTCTCCGCCTTTTCACTGTCAAGCCTAAGGAACAAAGCATCCACCAACGTCTGCGTGTCCTGCTTCAATCCTTCAGTGGTAGCTTGACCGAGTGGTATTTTGGTCACTGTCACATCTTCTGCCGTGAGTTCCTTTTCTACCTTTCCTTCCGCCGGGATTTGATATCTCAGCAAACTTCTCTCCCGAATCCTCGATGATCAACCTAGAAGTTGCTTTAGCAACTTTAGGCCTTCTGTCTCTTCTGCTTAGATCCTGAAGTAGCTGCAAGTCATGTTCCTCTAAGTTCATCTCTATTCTTGCTTCCGGAACCAACTGCAAAGCTAACCATTCCGAGAAATTACTTCTCGGAGAATGAGAAGTTGCTGAGTGCGCTACTATTTCCCGCTCTGCATCCTCTCCATCAGAAAGTGCTACAGTATCATGGCTGCCATCCTCTGAAACATCCAAGGACAAAGCTCTTTCGAACTCCGTCATCTGCAGCTTCAACATCTCCTCTGGAACGGGTGCTGAACGAAGTGGCTGTGGAGAGAAGATGAACGTTGCTGGTTTTAATGAAGGCATGGAAACATCCTGCTGCTGTGGTGCAATAGTTGGTGATCCACTAGGTACTGGAGAAGTCGGAGTCAAAGCTATGGTTGTAGAAGTGGTCTTCTCTTTCTCTTGAGATCTTCTGCGTACTTTCAACTTCTCGGACCTTCTGCTGCTCTCTCCTTCATGCTTTCGCTTGAGGGAATCTTCTGCACCGAAGTTTCCCGTGATTTGATTCATCAATACTTCATCAAGGTAGTATCCCTTCGTTAGCAGCCAGCTCGAAGTACTTACCAACACAGCTCCGGATCTTTCCTCTATTGTGCTGCAGCCGCCATTGCTATCCTGTAGTAGAGCTTTATCTCCTCCCATTTGATGGTAAGTGTCAAGTACCACGTTCCCATCATCTTTAAGATCCGCAGGTATCCGCGCTAGTCCAAAGTCAAATACTTGCTTTGCCGACAGCCTGCTGAAATCTTTCTTTCTGACCTCGTACTCACTTCTGCACTTCATCCAGAAATCTTCTAACGAAGGCACATGTGCGTACTCCTGGGAGATTGTCTTCCTGGCTATTCCAAATGGATCAAAATTAAGCCGTGCAGGGAAGAACTCTTGCTCATACTCGGACAACATTTGTGCTTCCATTCCTTGAGCTCTGTGAATGCTGATGCAACTGTAATATCCCACAGTGAGTGGGAAATAGCCCGTAGACTTGTGCCGCTTCGACTGAAGGTCATGTAACTCCACAAGTTGCCTGCTTAGCTCCATGGCAATCAATCTGTCACTTGGGTACCTTAGCATCTTTGTTGGTTCACCTGAAAAGCTCGTAACCCTGAGGTATGTGAAATCTACAAACTGGATGAATACACTGCCAATCTTGGACACTGCTTCCCATGCTTCCTTGCTTACTCTATGAGTCTTCAAGTCTTTGTCTAACCTGCAGATGAAATCGTAGAAGAAACCATCGTTGATAACTTTGAAGTCCTTCTCGCACGCAGGTGCAGTAAGCTGTGGGTAGCACTCGAAAATGGGATCCTTGGAAAGAATACCACATCTATCCAGCTTGGAAAAGACACCCTGTGAAGCTGCAGCATATACCAAGTATGAAGTCATCTTGAAGCTGAAGGTACGCTTTACGTTCCGCAGTTGCTCACCGATGTTGCTGCTAATAATTTCTGACCAACTGATTATAGAATCAACCTTGTTGATTTCAATGGTCCTGATGAAAGCATACATCCATGTCCGGAAAGTGTAGGCATTCGCTTCACCATTCAACCTGCATAGCAATTTGACAATATCATCCGCCTCCTGCACCAAATTGGATTGTGGAAGAGTTATCGGGAACCTGGAAGGGGATCTAGGCTTCTTCATGAACCGGCTATTCATGATGCTCACACAGTCAGCTCTATGCTTTTCCCACCTACTGTCAGCATCCTGAATGCTAATAGAAGTCACCACCTTTCGTACTGGAATCTTCAAACAATAATCAAAGAATTCTGCATCCAAACGAATTATTGTCTTTCCCGCAACATCACGCACTGATCTGGATGAAGGAGGATAAGATCTAGCACACTCCATCACAAACTCTGGCAATTGGGCTGTACACGGGAAAGCTGCAGCTCGAATAATTCCACTACTTTTGACCGCACGCATGAGTGAAGTCTTTCCAGCTCTGGATCTATCTATCAAATCAGAAAGAGGTTCTGGGCCTAGATCCGTGTCTCCTATGTCTGTAAGCTTAGAAGCAATGCATGAATCCATCGTGCTCTCTTTTTCATCTCCTTTTGCCATGGCTTTATCAATCTTTGTCTGAATAATTCTTTTTCTTCTAATTTGGCCTGCTTTCTTCAATACTGGTGCAGATCTGGACAATTCTTCAGATTCGGAGGATATTTGCAATGTATTGGACATTGATAAATGCTCCTTTTCTTTTATAAAGCACCTGTAATGAGTTCCTGCAATTTATTCAGACAAAAAATGGCCACCAGAGCATGAATAGTGAATTTGAATTATAAAAATCTGCACTTTTCAAGCCTGCTGCCCCAAAAATTGGTGTTTAATTTACACATAAAGAGAGCATGAATCCTTTCAATCAACACCTGAGCTCCTTTAACACCTGTGAAAACAATTGTGCAGATGAAGATGAACCTTCTCCAAAGCATGCGCCAAATCTGGAAGCTTTTAGCCTTTGTTAGCAATTTGTCTGTGCAAAATCCTTCCTCTAAAGGGGGCGCACTTTTTCTCCTTGCTGCAATTCTTTACCTGTGTGTTGAATAATAAATCCATATGGCTGCCCATGCTTATATAACCTTCACAATTCTATAATTAATAATTGCCCTAACAATTAAAGTCAATTAATTAATTAAAAATCATGCTTTTCTCTTTTAAAAATTGCATGTTTAAGGACAGCCATCCAATAAATTAAATTAATCCAATTTAATCCTTCACACAGCACTTAACTTTAGCCTCACAGTGTGCTTTGACCATAGCCACTGAAAATAGAAATTAATTTAATGATTTAATGTATTTAAAATCATTAAATAACTCCTAAATGGGGCGCACTTTTTCCAAGGAGAGGGGCAGTCACTAAAATAAATTAAATTTAATTAATTTAATCCCTTTCTTTTATTTCTCCTTTGACTTTTTGACCTCCTCTAGCTTGGGCGCACTTTTTCCAAGGAGAAAGATTATTAAAAATAATCAATTTAATCACTTTAATCCTTCACCAAAGGGGGTGCACTTTTTTGCACATGTAATTCTATTTTTAAGAATTTTCACCATAATGGGATTCTTTACCCTGCAAGGTAGGCACCACAATCCCATGATCCACTTAAGTGATTTGACTTTGACAATGGAATTCTTTACCCTGCAAGGTAGGCACTAAAATCCCATGATTTCACTTAAGTCACTTTCCTTTTATTATATCATGGGAATTTTCACCCTGCAAGGTAGGCAATAAATTCCCACCTGCCTGCGGCCTCTATTTTTCCCACTGCAGCTTAAGTGACTTTTATAACACGGGAAAAAGTACCCTGCCAGGCAGGTATACAATTCCCATCCTGCCTGCGGCTTATGTTTTTCCCATCGCAGCTTAAATCCTTTGTTTTCCAAAAATGCGCCCATCCCCGCAGGGGCTTTCCTGTGCACGACTTCGCTTTTTCCCAGTGATCCAGACCTCCGATGATGACTTCCTCCGGGCAAAATGTGCGTGTATGTTTTCCAGCTGCTCCAGGCCAAAAATCGGGCTTACCCGGCGAAGGAGTTGTTCCAGAGAAATTTCACAGAAAACAGAACGGGACACCACAAAAACACGAAAAATTGCCAAAAGTTACAAATAAAGCCCAAAACTTAAAATAAGTTAAAATCCTTCTGGTATACAGGAATAATAACATATTCGCTTATAACGGAGTTAAAACGGAGCGCAAATAGCTTCACACGGGGCTCAAAATAATTAAATACAAATTTCCCGCAGACAAATCCCGACGACAGAATAAAACAATTTTGGGCATCTGGGTATTTGGCGAAAAGGGCTAATATGGTTATTTAGGATTATCTTGACGCAATACAGGAACTTTCAGGCAATAAAAACAACAAATGACCCACTATTTTAAAAGTACGAAATTTTTTCGAATTGGGTAGTCTCAGATTTCGGGGTGAAATCTGAGTGACACCACTTACATTTAGTGTTTTAAAGAGAAACCACAAGTTATTTTCAAGAACACCATTGATGAGTGGTATGCAGACATTGATTACTACCTAACCTATTATGAGTTTCCTTATCACCTTGACTACGAGTAAAGGATAACTCTCAAGCTAACGAAAACAAATTTTGTAATTTGGAACCATGGACTCTACAAAAGAGGTCTCGATGGATGCTTTCTTAGGTGTGTAGATAAGGAGAAACAAGAGAAGCTACTAAGATCATATCAGGAATAAAATTGTGGTAGACCTTTTTCAGTGATGGTCACTACCCACAAGATCCTTCAGGGAAGATATTATTGAACTACCCTCTTCGCAGACACTCAAGAATGGGTCTCCAAGGGCGAAGCATGTCAGTAGTTTTTTGGGAGGCCACACCTTGAAACAATTCCCCTCATGTCATTCATCATTGAATAACCATTTCAGCAGTGGTACTAGACTTCATTGGTGCTTTGAACCCCCTTTCAAGCATAGGTCACACCTATGTGCTTACAATAAAAAATTATTTTACAAAGTGGGTAGAAGCCATCCCAGTCAAAAAGGAAAACATCAAAATGGTATGTAATTTCATAAATCATAATATCATCATCCATATTAGACTCCTGGAAAATATTGTGGTGGATAATGCCACCTATTTATCCTTAACAAAATTGACAGAATTCTACCATGGCTATGCTATTTCCCTATCTCGCTCATTAGATTACTATCCACAAGGAAATGGTCAAGCTGAGTCAACTAAAAATAACATCATGACCATAGTCTGAAAACTTTTATATGAGAACCAAAGAAATTGTCACAAGAAGTTGTATGATGCATTAGAGGTGGACATGATAATGCTAAAGAAATAAACTGCCATGTCACCTTTCCACTTGCTCTATGGAATTAAAGAAGAGATTCCCATAACGATCGAGATGCCAACTCTCAATTTTCTCTGGGGAATAGAAGATGAATAGTACAAGGATTCAATTGCTAAAATAATTTTGTTTCTTGAGAGGGTGGAAGAAAACAAACTTTGATTGGTAGACCCTATCAAAGAACACTAATTGAAATTAAAGAGGATATTCAACAAAAAGCTAGGGAATTCAAAATTGGAGATATTTTTCTACTTCGGGACAAGAGAAGAGAACTGAAAGGGAGACATGGTAAGTTTGATTCCTTGTGGCTCATTCCATTCTAGATCCGCAAGACTTAAATCGACAATGTATTCCTACTCTCATATCTAGATGGGACGCAATTAGTATTACCTTCCAGTGGGAAATATCTGAAACAATATCATTAGTTAAAGTGGGTTTTCCCCTTCCTTATACCATAGGATATTTTTAGGTGTTTTGTTTCCCTTTCCTTATTTTGTGTGTCTTTTCCTTTCCGTGTGTTCTTTGTTTCTTTTTATCATTTTGTGTGTGTGTGTGTTATCCCTTTCTTCCTATCTCTTGCAAGTTATAAAAGAATATGTAAATCCCAAAGGATAAGGCACTGGTCAATGTATTGTAAATTAAGATTATGGGATTTCTCATTTCATGTCCTCGTTTTTTTCTATCCATAACATGCCCCCAAGCTAGAGCCAATTGTTGTCTCGTGTTTTTACAAAGGTAAAATTGACTAGAAAATAACACAACTATACCATAGTATCAAAAAAATTAAAATTCATACCTTCCCAAGAAACCCCCTAGGTCATTCCATCCCCAACACCATTCCTATTTTGTTAGTAAAATTATCCCCAAGTGATTTTCATGTATCCCCTAGGTGATTTAGGAAGAAAAAAACATTCAAAGAACTTCTGGAAAAAAGTGATCGACAATAGAGTTTTGAGCCATTTTGGGAAGGGCTACCATAAGCCTTCTTATGAATAATGCATCATCTCCAAAATGGATCAAAAGGCCAAGAATTATCATGGAGGAGAATTCAAGAGATAAAAACATTGAGGAATTGATTTTTGAATATTTTGATAAGTTTCGGAGGTTTTGGAGCCAATTTAGCAAAAATGGTTTTTGGGCCTGAAGGAGCATGTACTGCAAGAGAGGACACAAAATTCCAATCAATATTTTTGGGAGATCCATAATGATTTGAAAGCCAAAAAATTACCAATGGAAAGTGTTATAAAAATAAATATCCTAGTTATTTGGATAACTTATATTTTCATTCTAACTTTGATGTTTCACATTTCAGGTTGTACGCACTCAAGATTGTTCTTTTAATACCTTGACACAGTTGCAGTTATTCTGTGCACCCCACACACCTTGCTACCTTCTCACTCATGTTCCCCTTATCTCTGTATTCTAATATCTCCTTCCATTTCCCCTTTGTGCCTTCCTACTTCATGCTCACTTTCTTTCCTATCCTTTCGCTCACTCCTTGCACGCACCTCTATAGTCTTGCCTTCCAAAATGACTAAGTCCTTGACATTCCTATTCCATGCTTGCATACACTACATACATCCTTGGCGCGCCCTCTTTTATTTCTGCCGCTGTGTGCCCTTCCTTAGTTGAATGCTCATGACTCCTTCCCCATACTTTTCTCATTGCAAGTATTCCTCCCCTATTCCTCCTGCAGCCCACACCTTTGTGCGATACCTTCCCTCTATTTCCCTTTCACACGCCTTCCTTTTACTTCTAAGACCTTGCACCTTGTTCTGCATGCCAGTCAATGTGCAATGTCATCTTCTATCATACTTGAGTGTGATACACGTAACCTATCATAGTTTGCATACATAGGTGAGTCGAATCTGGGAAACCAACTGGTTTGTGACATGTGGTAGAAAATGATAAATCAAATGAATAGTTGGCCGACTCCCTCAGTCAATCCATGTGCATGCACATGTGTCATTGCATGCCCAGATGAAACCTTTAGACTTCTATCCAACCATTCGTATCTTCTACCATAGAGCTTTGATAAACACATGCCTAGACTTGTTAGAGAGCTACTGACAAAAGATACATGTTAGACTATTCAAATTCAAATGTAGGTGGGATTTGGTAGGCAGAAAATAGGGAAATGCCTCTCATCTCATCAATGCACACATCCAATCAACCTCAACCACCATATTTCAATCAAATCTACCTTATTCCTTCTTCTACACACCAAATAGACACGGGTAAGTGCATCTAATAGCCTTGTAGGTATATTTGCAAGAATTTATCACTAGTTATTAGTGGTTAAAGATTTAAATATGAGTTTCCCTCTCTTTCTCCTTCTCTTCTCTCCTTTTTCCTCTATAAATAACAAATTTTTGATTTCTAAAAAGGAACCCTCTTTTTCGTAAGAACACCATGCCAAAATGGTGGCTAGCTTCCCACAAGTATCAGACCTTGGCATGGTCTTTGTAATGTATTATCACCTCCTTCCATGAATGTAAATGACTATACATCCCTTAAAGTAATAAAATCATGTTTTGTGGAACACTTGTTATCTCTCTCTTGTTTTCATTACATCTCACCTCTCTATTTGTATTTTCTAGAATGCTATGTGTATTCCCACTTGTAGTCCCCGTGTTTATGTGTTGTGCATGATAGAAGGCCAGGAATGTGTGCTGATCTATGGCCCGTGTCATACTCCTTAGAATCCCGTACTTTATCTATTTCATTCACCACTCATGGAGAATGATCGACTCATGTCCCTAATGCTATCACCTTCCTTAGCTTAGGACTTCCCCTTTGTGCACATCCATCTATCCTTAGTCCCTTGGCATGTTTAGTCTAGGATTTTCTTTCAGCATTAGGAGTAACAGTAGCATTAGAGGTAAGTAGAGGAACCAAAATTCTCTGGAGATCCATCCTAAATGTACAACATCCCATAACTTGGGGATGGTTCCATTGTGGTCTTAAACAACTCATCTCTTCTAGATCCAAGATGCGGGTGCACGTTTGAATGACCAGTAGTTTCTTGTACACTCGGTGGGACAATACTGAAGAGCTTTACATCTTCATCTTAGAAAGTTTGATGTGTTATTCCTGAGATCTAGCCAACCTTTGGAGGCATATTTATATGCATATGACAACTCCACTGATCCAAACACATCCATTATTTCATTTTTAGACAAGTCTTTCCCCCTCTTTCATTCATTTTTTCTTCTTCCATTGCTCCAACTTCATCTTTTAAAGTTGTGCAATCACGACTTCTTTCCCTTCATGTAATTCTCATTTTTAGCAACAAATATATTTCTCTCCATCCACACAAGTTCAAAATATTCCTTCAAATCAGTTTTATAAGCCCCATTATCTTGAAAATGCATACAACCCACCTTTTTCTAATTATGTTTATGAAGAACAAGTTTATGTAGATGATGGCGGAAACTCTTTAGCTGAAGCTTATTTTGACAGGTAGGTGCAAATATGGAGATGGAAATGATGTAGCTCAAAGTCAAGTGCTCCATAAAGGTAGTTAAAGTTGGCTACAAGATCCCTTGTGCATGGGTTAGCCCTATAATAGGCTATTTTAGCACCCAAAAAAAGTTTTACTTTATCACTGAGATGCTACCTCAAGTTACAAAGTAGGTGGAAGAAATGGAGGCTTAGAAATATAGCGCATGGAAACCTTGTTAATGGGGCAAACCTACACTACCATATTACAACCCTCCCACTCCTCTGCACCAACTTACATCATCTCATCCCATTGTGCGTGTTCTTAGCTTCTTGCGTGCTACCTCCATTGAGAATTCCCATCCTCCATCCTCTCAACTTAATTTCTCTACCATCACCCCTCCTAGATATGCTTCCATTCCTCTTGCACACGTGCATTCCACACCTTTGCACCCATCCTCCTATTTCCTTTTGAGTCCCTTCTACATAGTTTGTACCATAAAAAAACAACCCCTACCAATGTGCCTTTCCTAATCAATGTCATCATATTCAAAGACTAAAAAATAGTTGAAGAATGACATAACTCATGTGACTCTGATGGGGAAGAGGAAATCATACAGGTTCATGTTCCAGAATAAAATCAGTTAGTACCAGAAGGTGCAGTTATGAAGGAGATCGAGTTTCTTGTAGAGGAGGAACCTCATGTGCCCCAGCTATGTGCGACCCATCATGTAAGAATTCACCTTCAAAAGGAGAGTCTATAAGAGAATCTCATCTACGGGATTGAGCTTCAAAGTAATGGGAAAATCATAAGGATTATACCATGCCGAATAAGATATCTAGCTATCCTAGAGCCAAAGATAGAGTTTCCACCAGTCATGTTCACTCTAGAACATGAGTTAGAGATTTAGTGATCCAAAGGTCAACAAAAATTCCTCCTAGATCCAAGTGTAGAAAAACTTTAGGGGGTGTATATTTTGTTTGTTGATACTTTGAGGAGGGTGAAACACCATATTCAAGTCATTTTTTTCACTCTTGTTTTTGACCATGTTAGTGCCAAATCAATTACATGGTCGCAATTTGTGAGGAAGGGAAGTTAATTCTCCCTGTCTGTTGCAGGATTTACTTCAGTGTCCTTTTCCTTTTGTTAGAGTAGGCTAGTTTAGGTTTTCTTTCAGTAACATAAGATCTCATGCACACTCTGCATGTTCCTTTTGGGACATGTATGATTTTCAAATTTTGTACATAGTGTTATGCTCCTGTTTCAGTGCGCTCCCTCTAGTCCCTTTCCTTTCTTGTTGCACTCGTGCACCCTTTTTTATTGTTTCTTGGGATGACATTTCAATTTTTTTAAAGGCAGTTCCAATGGTCAATGCATAGCTTTCAATCACATCAATCCAATTTAGAATATCTTCATATGAGAGCAGCAATTTAGTTTAGACTTCAGATAGAGCTTCAAGTGACTTCAGGGATGTTCTTCAAGTTGTGAATCAGATCTTGAAGTTTAGCACTTGACTCCATGCCCAAATAACTTCTAAGGCTACTGGTCACTTCATCTAGTAGGAAGATTGCCCCCGAAATTCACCAAAATTGTTATCCAAATAACTCTCCTAGTTATCAAGATAACTTATATTTTCATTCTAACCCTGATGTTTCACATTTTAGGTTGCACGCACTCAAGATTGTTCTTTTGATACCTTGGAATAGTTGTAGTTATTCCACACACCCCATGCACCTTGCTTCCTTATCTCTTCTATTCCCCTTATCTCTATATTCGGCCTATCTCCTTCCCTTTTTCCTTTGCACTTTCCTCCTTCGCATCCACTTTCTTTCCTATCCTGTCACACACTCCTTATGTGCACCTTTGTAGACTTGCCTTCCAAAATGGCTAAGTCCCTCGCATTACTCTTATGCACTTGCATACATTTATCTCCTTTGTGTACCCTCTCTCAGTTGAATGCTCATTGCGCCCCTTCCCCATAATTTTCTCCTCCAAGTATTCCTCCCCCTCTCTTCCCACATATGTGCCTTCCCTCTATTTCTCTTTCACGCGCTTGCCTCTTGCTTCTATTCCTTCTTCTATGTTAGTTACTGTGTCATGTCATCTTCTATCAGACTTAAGTGTGACACATGCAACCTATCAATATGCACCAACAGGGTGCTGAATCTAGAAAACCAACCGATGCATGAAACGTGGTAGAAAAGACAAAACAAATGAATAGTTGGCTGATTTCTTCAATCAATCTGTGTGTGCCACGTGTCTTGCATGCCCAGATGGCTCTAAAATCTTCCAACAGTTGTATCTTTTTATACAAAGCTCTGATCGGCATGCACATGGAGTTTTCAGAGGGCTTCTAACACAAGCTACACATTGGACTATTCATATTTAAATGTAGGCTAGATTTGGTAGAACTAAAATAGGGAAACGTCTCTCAGCTCATCAATGTACACATCCAATCAACATAAACCAATTTTTTTTTAATCAAATCTACCTTTTTCCTTCTTCTACACACAAAACATACATGGGGAAGCACATCTGATAGCTTTGCAAGTGGATTTGTAGGCATTTATCACTGGTTATTGGTGGTTAAAGATTTGAATTTGATTTTCCCTTTCTTTCTCCTTCTCTTCTCTCCTTCTTCATCTATAAATAGAAATTTTCTATTTTGTAAAAAGGATCCCTCTCTATTATAATGACACCATGCCAAAATGGTGGCCGAATTCCCATGGGTCTCAGAGCTTGGCATGTTCTCTTCAATGTATTATCACCTCCTGCCACGAATGTGCATCCCTTAAAGTAATAAAATCATGTTTTGTGGAACACTTGTTTTCCCTCTCTCATTTTCATTACATATTGCCTCTATGTCTACATTTTCTAGAATGTTGTGCATATTACCACTTCCAGTCCCCGTGTTCATGTGTTGTGCATACCAGAAGGTCGAGCCTACGTGTTGATCTGTGGCACATGTCGTCTACCTTCTTATCCCATGCCCGCTCTATTTCCTTTACCACTCATGGAGAGTGATCAACCCCCTTTCCCCAGCACTATTTCCTTCTTTAGCTTAGGATTTCCCCTTTCTGCACATCCTTCTATTGCTGGTATTTTTACATTTTTAGTCTAGGATTTTCTTTCAACATTAGGAGTAACAATAGCGTTAGAGGTAGGTAGAGGAACTAACCTTCTCCGAAGATCTGTCCCAAGCACATGAGGTCCCACATCTTGGGGATGGTTCCATTGTGGTCTCAAACAACTCAGGTATTCTAGATCCAAGATGCAGGTACATGTTTGAAAAACCAACAGAAAGAATTTTCAATTCTCTACGTGGTGGAAAAGATAAGACTTCTTGAAACTCCATACACTATTCTAGGTGGCTCATTCTTTTGGCACAAAACTAGCGGTCCCAAGAAAAATGGGAAATTTGGAGGTGTTTCAGTATGATTCAAGCCTTTATACCCTCACCATTCTTCTCAGATGATATTTTTCATGTGAAATCATATAAATAAGTTCCCAAAAACTCGTTTGGGAGCTGTAGGTAGGATCTTCACAAGCTGGCTCCCAAGGTATGCTTTCCAACACTTAACCAATTTTGCACCTGGACATGTGGCAAACTATGGTGAAGGTGCATTTGCATGTCCCCCTTTCACCTTTTCAAAGGGACATAAGCTGCAAATTTTTTTTCCCCCACCCTCATTTATTCTCTAGGTCACCACTATGACATTGCACTCACCTTCCATCCCCATCGACCAATTTGACCTGCATAACTGCCTAATCTTTCATTCATGCCACTTTTCCTCCCCAGAGTGAGGAACCTTTTCTTCCACCATTTTTACCTTTTGAAAAGGGACATGGGGGACATAAAAAATTCACCCCACCCCTTAAGTTCCTCTTGGTTTGTCATGTGACCATCAATCAGCCCCAGGTGCTCCCGCTTAACCCCCTCATCTCATTTGCACATCAAATCAACGCATGAAAAATGGAAACATAAGGATGAGGCTCATTTTCATTTCTCCTTAACACCTTTTCAAATGGAGGAAAGGGGCAGAAAAATTTGTCCCATATTCCCTCCTTCCATTTTCAAATTATAAATAATGAAGGACTTTGTCATTTTCATCATTTCTCATTCCCCACACCTCCAGATGCTATCAGAATGCTAGTGAAATTTCTTTAGAGATTGAACCCACCATTTTTTATACTTAGAAAATTCCACGAAATCATCCACAATCTAAAAACAAGAAAAAACACAAAAATAACAGATTCAAACAAAAAAGAAATGAGTTTTTTTGCCTAAAAACCTCAAAGTCACTAGAAGGAAAAATTTTCATATCTCCCAAACTACTAGATGGATCAAGGTGTCGTATTTTTTATCCTTCAAGTTTTCTAGGCACCTAAAATTTCCAAGAAAAATATTTGGCATACATGAAGTGTATTTTTTTCCGGTGAAGAAACCCTAGGTTTCTTACGAAAAATTATTGATTTTTAAAATCTCTCAAATTGATAAATGGGTGAAGCTAAAAATTTGGAAGAGAACTATTGGACAAATACCCATTTTTAAAATGTTCATTTCATTGTGAATTGATCACCGAAGATCCACTTTCCAGAAATAGTAATCCTTCCTACATGAGGACTGACTATTTTTGGTAAGTCAACACTAGAAGTAGTTGCGGCAAAGACGATGTGCACTGAGGAGAAATAAAAGGTTGAATTGATTGGTTAGTTCAGAAAACAACAAAAAATATCACTTATTAAAAACAGTAAGTCTCCCATATGGGAACTTGCCATTTTTAGTAATTTATTCCAGAAGAGTAATCAGGGAAAGAGTAGTGTGCATAGGGACAATAATATGAGCTAATCTCATTGGTGCATTCAATTTGGGAAAAAATCACCATTTACTAAAAAATAGTAAGTTGTCTGTTTGGAACTTACTATTAATAGGAAATCATACCAAGACAATAATTTCCATAGAAGGAATACATAGAGAGATAATCATCCAGGTTAACATCATCAGCTAGAGTCCAGAGAGGTAAATTATGACACTTTCTAAAAATAGTAAGTTTCCTTTTCCCCAAATAGTAAGTGTCAAGAAAACATGAACTTCAAATTCACAGGGGTGAAATCGGTACAATCTCTCTTGTACAAGTATGTTGAGGTAGGTGAAAATAATGTTACTTATATGGATCTCAATGATCTTAAGTCATGCATGCTGGCTAACCAAAACAGGAAAATCAAAGACAAGGTGTTCATAAGTGGCCTGTTTGCAACTGGTGGCCATCCTGTGCCGTAGAAAGCATTGATTTGGTCTTGTCCTACTAAAATCATGATGAACCTGATACATAGAAAATTAAAGAAGAAAACAACATGATCATGGCATTCATATCTCCTAAAGCTATCTCACTTGCATTACAAATTCCCACCTCGACCAATATGATAGTCATCACAAAAGAAAAGGAAGTGAATGAATGGAATAAAATAGATGTGTATCTATAAGGAATTACATTGGGATCATGGATGAAGAAATGAAGAAAGCCTTTCATAATGCCAAATACTCTCTCAAGGTGTGAATTTTGTGAAGTTTTTTTGGATGCAATCACCCTTCTCAGCAGGGTGATGGGAGAAGCTAGCATAAGGGATTTACAAGATTGGATGGTGCTCTTCATATTAATGATGACTAAAGGAGATCAAAATATTGATTGGGTCCAGATAATAAGTGAAAACTTACATCATCAACTACTCCAAGTTCCCATGAAAAAGAATTTCATCATGACTTCCTACTTGGTGTATCTCCTCACCAGCTTCAGGAAATTCAAGGGACTAGCCCTAGCTCAAAACATCTCTACTAAAGTCCCAACATTCAAGAACTTCCCTTAATTGGTGTTCAGAGAAAGTCATCGAAATTTCACCCATGTGATCAATGATTTCTTGATGTTCATTTTCAGAAATATGGAGTTTTATTTGTACAACATAATTTCACCATAGGTAGCATCCCTAATCAAAAGATACAGATCCTATTTCATCCAATTTTCCACCTTATCCTACATTCAATTCTCTGGATTTGATCAAGCCCCACTAAGGTCACCCAAGTACCTTAGTGATCAGATAACATTATTTGAGCTCTATAAGTAGCTCGCATAGGTGAACAATAGACTCAAAAATAGAAATAAGAAACTCGTCTCTTTCCCCATTAGAGTTTTCACATGCATTAATGTTAATGATGCATCCAACTTGGAGGTGAATTTGCATACATAACTCTACACCCATACATTCCCAGGGACAAATTTTACATATGGGTGGATCTAGACACATTTCATGTACCAGAGTTGCACCACGTCCCACAAGTAGAATATTATTGGGCTAACTTTGTTGAAAAATTTAATGTGCAAGAGAGAGATCATATAAGGATGGCGATAGGAGAAATGAGAAAATATCAGTTCCCATGGTATGAATAGGGCCTACGGGATGATAGAATTTAACTTTATGATCCATAGTATGAGGTGGTCAAGGCTTCCCCTTTACATCAAGTGAATTGGCATGTTCATGCATCTGGTGACATCATGGAGTGGACAAGAAAGGTAATCAAGAGAATGAGGGAATGGTTCTAAAAGAAGAAGGAAATTTCCAATTAATCAAGAAGTCTCCTCATAACTCAAAAGCAAGCCTCATAACAGTTGTCATAAAATGTGGTGGAAGTTACTTCGAGTATGGGTCAAAGAAAGTACAATGAAAGTTGAGTTGGTTGGACCATTTGAGGAATATGTCAAGAAAGAGGCCAGAAACCCATTTTATTTCAATAAGGATACTTTAGAATCTCTAGTTGGAAGTTGTGCCACCATCACACTCATTGTAGGGAAGCATTCATCCTGGTTTGAAAAGTGAAGAGATATCAATAGTGTTTTGTATGGTTAGATGGAAACTTTGAGCTATGTGCATATTCCTCACACTGATAGAGTAGCATTTGATATGGCTCGATTCAGTAAGGAATTCAAGGGAGTTGAGATATTTTCAGTAGCACAGGACAGATATCAGTCAGGCAGTGAGATCAAGTCATCAAGAGTAGATTCTTCTTCTTCAACATGATTCTTCCTCTTTCTTCTTCTCTCTCTCTCTATTCTCTAACATCCCCCCAACTTTCTCTCTCTTCAATGTTCTAATATTATGTTGGGGATGTAATTTTTCATGTCTTTAATTTAATTAAAAAGTAACCTTATGTTTCTAATGTATAAAGTCACCTTTATGTTATAAAAAGGGACTAAATGTTTTTCCTAGGAAAGTGCAAGGTTTAAAGTTATGTTAAGACATATGAAGAGTCATTAGGGGGTAAATGAAGATTCACCTCTCTTCTTATAAAATGTAAAGGCTTCCCATTTCTAAGTTGTTACAAATTTGTGAGTTCATGTCAGAGTATGTTCTTGTTTCCTTGTGAAAAATAATAGAGTTAGCCAATTTCTTCCACTTCTCCCCTCTATATTTCCTCCATTCTCATGGTATGTATAACTCTAATTGAGATTTTAATAAAGTAATAAGTTTCAGTTTTCCAAGGTATATGAATGTGTGCATCTTTGTATGCATGGTTTTCTCCAGCCGGTAGCATCACAATTTTGTTGTTTTATTCTCATAAATGTGTGTTAGAATTTCTAACTAGTGTGTGTAGGAATATGATATTCTACCCAAAAAATTAGTTCCCATCTCTCTTTTTCTCACTCTCTTTCCCGCTCTACAGACAAATTCTTCTCTAGCAAACAATTTCTAGCTTTGTCGCAAGGTCAGTGGAGTTCCCCTATTGGATCCTTGACCGAAACGACACTAGGAAAATTACTTTCACAATGTGCATATAAAAATGGATCTACACCATAAAATTATAGGGACTTCTATTCCCAAAGTTTTGGAAAGAAACCCATAAATTCTTCCAAACAATAAATTTTCTTATCAACAAGGGGGTAGGGGAAGTGCATGGTAGAAACCAACACATGTAAACAAGATAGACTAGAAAACATGTGTTAATGTAAAATATCTATGATGAACAGAATATAATGTGACAAAAAACTATGAATACAAGAGGGACCAAAAAAATAAGGTTACATACATGGGACTTCACTCACAATGTCACAAGACAATTAGAGCTGAAGCATCCATAAACAAACAATGATCAAATAGTCAACAAGCAATAAGAGACAACCATGGTTGTATAGAATCTTGCAAGGAAAATGATGCACATGAAACACCCGTTAACATGTTATAAAGATAAATAATATGTAAAATCGTGTATATATCAACAAAAAGTAAGTGGTAGTGATAAGTAGTAGTAAATATTGTAACAATAGGACTTGTGAGAATGGAGTATGAGAGTAAAAAAGGTAGATTCCTTTAGGATCCTTAGTGGTATTGGTAAAGACCAGTGTCAAACATCATGAATCATGTAATAAATTGTAAAGGTCCTGCATTCCCCTCAAAATACCATGTGAACACGCATATGTGTGTAGAAAAATATAATGACATACTAAGAATCCAACTAGTATAGGAAATAAAGTGCAACATGTAAGTAGTAGAAGATAACAAGAGTAAAGACAACCAAGATAGGTAGATTCCATTTAAATGTAATGGTTTGTTGCAATATGCTAGATGTGAAGGTAAGGGGATCTATGTTGCCCCCCATCGGATGTGTGTGACACGAGGTTCATTTAGGAATGGTGCCCTCAACATTCAAGTATGAACCATAGAACAAGAGTGCATCATCGAGTGGTGAGGTAGAGTATTTAGTAGCAACATTTTGTTATAAAGATAGGAAGAAGTAATGTTATAAGAATCAATTGAGTACATGGGAAGTTTGATGCCCCAAATTTTGTATATTAGGAGTTGCTAGAAAATAAATGTGAACATTGTGAGAAAGAATAACCAAAGTATGTATAGTGAATGAAAGGATGTGTACCATATATATAAAGTAATATTTGTATCATGAATAGAAGGATTCATAAGTAATAAAGGGAATCCATAAGCATAGATATATGTAGCAAGGTGTTCTCATACTGTAGATAAGAGCAAGTGCTGCTAGAAATATTAACTTGAAGTGCAAAGAAAAAGTAAGGTATATGTGTGTATGTGAGTATTATGGATAGGAAACTACTAATTATAACATGCAATTATGGGGGGAAAGTTTGATTGCCCTCAAGTTTTAAAGTGATGAAGATTTATTCATGATGGGAGAGAGACCATGCTATGGTGTCAGATGTGGAAATGTATTATAAGTATTAGTATTGGTGTAAGGAGGACCAAATTCACTAAAGTAAGTTATAACATTGAGAACAGATGGAAAATGATTTTTGTGATGGTAAGGGGGAAAATGGTCGTAATTTCCCATGTATTATAATAAAGCATCATCAATAAGGAATTTATCTAATTCAAGCCAAGTGGGAGAAGTGGGATCACCAATAAGCTCAGGGTATGGTAGAGGAACATTATGACTATATGAAGTAGTGTAAAACTTAAGATCATATATGGTTGGATTAAAACGAGAAGGTAGAGGGAGATAGCTAATTCCAAGTTTTGTGGATTATGTGGGAATGGAAAGAATCTCTGTGACTCCATTTCCATATTTTCCTAATCCAGTGGTAGTGAAACTATAACAAAGCATATAATGATACCTATGACCATACTTTGTGAAATTAGGAGGAGATGTGGCAGAAGTAAGAGCTTCAGGTGAATGATCAAAAATGTTGTACAAGGAAAATGGGGAGGGATATAATAAGGCCTCATATAACACAACTTGGTATTGGAATTTAGGATGCGCATAAAGGGTTAGAGGGACCACATGTATGGCATGGATCCAAGGCCATATGAGAATAATATTATAATTAAGATTATTATGAATTACATGGTATGGGATGGGAAAAGTGCATGGCCTAACAATAATGGGAAGTGTGATTGTACCTAAAACCTTTTTAGGAATATTATCAAATCCATGAATAAAAATAGATTAAGGAGTTAAGAAGGCTTCATAAAGGCTAATTTGTTGAAGGAATGATAGATTACAAATGTTAAGACTAGATCCATTATAAAATAAATCTCATTTAACCCTTATATTATGGATGCCAACTTGAATATAAAGGGGTGGATCATTATCTAAAATATATCGACAAAGAAATTTCAGCAGATGTAAAGGTAATATGCTCTTCATTAAAAGATAATTTTGTAGTGAATCTATGATAAACATATTTGAGAGAAGTGTTAGGATGAATGTAAGTGTTAGAAAAAAAATTGTATTTTGCGCTCACATTCGAGATTGGCCTGAAAGAAAGTGGGGAGAGAAACACTCATGTTGGTGAAAATGGAAGGATACAAGGGTATCTATGGTGACAAGAAAGATGGAGATAATATACAAGGCTAAGATCTAGTGTTTGAATAATGGCCTGAGTGGTTGATAACAAGTTGGGGTTCACCAAATGATTTAATCTAATTTTTATTAAATCTTATTTTAGAGTAACTTACTGTAACAAATGATATTTATGTAGTTAAGTAAAATAATGTGTAATCAACAAGAATTAAAAGATGTAGCACCCTAAGAAAATGAAGGGAGAAAGATGACTTAACTAATTTTGTGCCACTTCGTAATGATCAGGACTGTATATCTATTGGAATATGCTAGAAACAATGTCACAAAGGTTTGGTGATGGTTCAAAACCCCAAGAATGTACGGGAAAAAAGTTCTTGTAAGAGGACAGGAGCATCCCAAACACTAAGGACTGATCTAAGTGCCCATGTCTCCTTAAATATTTGGAATCTTATCTTTTTTGGGTCGGAATGTATCCACAATTACTCTCTCTTTTTCACTCTTGTTTTGTTTTTAGATCTTCAGTCACACCTTTAACCTATAAAACAAATGAATAGTTGCACATGCCCATAACCCACATCAAATATAATAAAAAATATGTAGAATGTGAATTCAGACTGACCTCTGTGGTCACCCAAAGAGTGAACTTATGACTGAGTGTTGTACTACATATTAGAATTCATGTATTTATTTGTGTGTGTGTGTGTGTGACGTGGCTTAGGTTTCTCTTATGCAATCTGCACGATGATAACATGATAGATGTAGATTATCCCGAATATGCCAAAAATTTCTGTGATGGAATATAATAAACTCCCCTCCTATGCAGTGTATACATACTAATGCATCCCTTATCCCTTGTATGGATATGATAGATATGTACTCTATAGTGCTCTTGTGCCTTTATGTAAGCTTAGGTGGTGATAGATGATGCTTATAGTGCTTTGCCCCTTATTTAGAAGAAGTAACTAAGTATATATATGATTCCTTTGTGTGAATTTTGTAATTGACAACTAAAAGGATGACCTAAAGTGTTAAAAGGTGACCGAGAAGGGAAAAAGGACCCAAAAGAGTAGGAAGAAGAAAGAGATGGACTAGAGTTCCTAGGAGGGATAGGAGTGCCTGGGTTCTTCTTTCCTAACTGGGTGTTAGTGTCTGAGGCCATTAAAGGATAAAATAGTGAAGTAATAATGGAACTGTAAGATGTGCAAGGCTAGAAGGATGCTCAATCAAGCTCAGAAATAGTAAAGTGTAAAAGATAAAGAAAATAGGAGTTACAACCACTAGTTTTCATTCTTAGGAATCATGTATAGATTAGTAAGATTTAGGACATAGAAATGTACCCAAGTGCATATATTTTGTATCTACAGGGAGATTTTAGGTCTCGAGGTTACTTTGGATGTCAAAATATTCCCTTGGTTTTTATGAATAGAGGTTCAACGGGGAAAATAAAGCTTCAATACTCGAGGCATCAATGATATTCTTACATGAGAAGATTATGAGAGAGATAAGAAATGACACATGTTTCTTCTTGTGGTTCTTGAGTTTTCCATTGGCATGGGAAATCTTCTTGCATAGTTTGAACATCACAATATTTTCATTGATGTATATTGGAAGTCTACAAGGAGTGAGATCAAACCCTGAAACTTAGATATAAGAGAAGGCTGAAAATTGAGTGAAATAGGACTCATATCTATCAATTAATGTTGTGTCTTGGGAAGATAATCACAACTCAAGGTTACCTTCTAGAAACCATAAGAAAAACATGGTGAATGCATCATTCACCCTTGAAAAATGATGATTTATTTCTTTGAGAGAAAGTTGGGTTACCTTTCATAAGTGGGGGCCCTTTCAGAAACATTCTAAGAAAGATCTAGACCTTTAAATGGTCTTATATTTGTGAGAGCATATACCATATATGATGCCATTGTGAAATTTTCATGATTTGCAAGTGGATCAATTGATGGTGGATGTTATCAATTATGATTTTTCCCCAATTAATCACCCTATTTTCTTCGATGACAATGAGGATGAATTACGCCATAAAATATTAAAAATATCGTTTGGCCTCTTCACCCATTATCATACTTAACATAATGATTGCATCTGAATATCCTTCATGAAACTCACTTCTAGAAAAATATTTTGGTACATGAGAGGGATTCCTCCCTTGTTTCAACCATGATCCCAGTGTGAGACCTTGGAGGTAGAAATCATTTTTTGACCATTCACAAAATGTAGTCTCCTTTTTTACTATGATCATGTTGTTACCTATCGGAATTTACATACACTGTGAGACTCCCTTCGGGGTGAGTACTGCAAGTATGAAATTGTCAGTTTCTCTTATGATCCTTGATTATAGGTCATAGCTCTAAGAACATGCTAGCACCAATTTTTTACCCTAAACAAACACAAGATGAAATTTTGTAGCATACAATCCACTTGCAAAAATCTTATCTTCAACTGGTTCTCTTAGGCCTCCGAGCATCTAACTCTTCAGGTCTTTTTGGTACATATGAGCAACATAAATTTCATACACACTTGGATATTATGAGAATAGGGTTATAATGGGTTCTAGAATAGATAATTTTAACTTCATGATTTCAAAATTCATCAAGATGAGTGAAAATGTAACCAACAAAAAATTTCTACATTATAATATGAAACTTTCTATTTTTAACAGGTAGGGTTTAAGAGCTATTATTTTGGGACAATTTGCCTTTTTACTCAATTTTGTTTTTTGAATCTCATAAAATATTTATATTACCTCTATTGATTATGATTTACTATTTTTGTATATATTTTCTATTTTTATTAATTTACATTTTTGGACACTATTTTTATGGGAAAACTACTTGTTTTTCCTAGTTTGTCATTTTCACTATTTTTTAAATGTTTTGAGTAGAAAGAGATAACAATTTTCAGAGGGTTACTATTTTTATTAAGTGGCTGCACATAAAAATTTATATTTTTTATAATTTTCACTTCCTAGTGTCTATTTGCAATGAAATCACCCTCATCAGATTCAACTCTTCCATGGGATCTTATGCTCTAATTTTCATAGTAATCTGTCCATTAGAACGCTTGCAAACTGAAAAATAAAATTCTAGGGAAAGGGATTCAAAAAATTTATTGTTAAAAATATAGGGCATCATCAAGTTTTTAATAAAAAACTTCTCAAAGGTGAATTAGATGATTATCTTCTCTAAAAATCTCACAAGAATCTTGTTTTAGGTTTGAAATTTACAAAGAAATCATTGTTTTCATGGTCATGACTGCCCTACAAATTTTTTGGCAGAATGTCTAGTGTTTTTTAATTAATTTGGAGGTTTCATAGCTTTAAAATGGATATTAGGTTGAAATCTGTAAGGAAATTGGGTTTAAGGAAAGTCTATTTTATTTTTGAGTTGTCATGACAACTGTTGTTTTAATTAAAATTGAGAAAGTTGCTTATGATTAGAAATTAGGGTTTGATGGCTTGAGCTTGGGGAGATTATTTTTGTACCGTATGTAACCTTTAAAAAAGGGATAAGATGGACATAAAAAATTGCTTTGATCAAGATTGTTCCACTTGTCATTTTGTGGTGCGAGGAGAGAGAGATAAAAAAACATGCCTGGGCACCTGGGGTTGAAAAATAGTCACATGAGGAACCACATAAGGGGTTGAGATGGGGTGATTTTTGTACCTTTTTTACACTTGGAAAATGGAAAAGAGGGACACAAAAATGTGTTTTGATCAATATTTTTCCACTTGTCAGCATCTAGAGTAGGCTTGGGGAAATGGGCTTAACAAGTTAAGCTCTCTATCGAGTTGAGGAGGGTCGCACGAGGGAGGAAAGAGGAGAGATAAGTTTGGGTGAATTTTTTGTGTTATATTTGTTCCCTTGGGAAAGGGACAATAGGGACACAAAATTTTTCCATGGATCTAGAAGCTAACCCGTGTCACTTTAAAATTTAACTAAGTACAAGAAGCACACTTTACACTAGAGAGAACTTGAAGATACAATTCCCAGAGCCCCAAATTGTATTTTCATATGAAATTTTATATTATTTTACTCCTAAGACCATTGAAAGATAAATTAAATAGGTTTAAACCTTTAATTCTTCTTGAATCTCTAAAACATGGCTCCTTTTTCTTTGAGACAACAGGGTGTGTCTATAAAGATTGAGATTCCTTGAGAAACCATTAGGTCTTGTGAAATATTTGATAATTCCACCATGTATATTATTCATTCATATTTACAATTCATGTTTTTTTGCCTTACAAATATTTATGAAAATCTAGGAATCCATTGGAGAATTTCATGTTCCAATTTTGACTACATAATCCTTACACCTGAAAAACCCACTTTTACACATTCTGTCTCTAAACCTCCAAATCTTTCTAAAATATTCCTAAATCACATCCAAAACCTTCATGGATCTCAAATACCACCTCTTTATTATTATGGGCTTTCAAATTCTTCTCAGAGGATTCACACCTACCTTGAAATGGCCAAAATTGGCCTTTCCAGACCTATCAAAGAACTAGCCTTTGGAAGAACTTTACCGAATGAAAATAATGACCTTTTGCATCATTTAAAATAGTATAAAAATATTGTTTAACATATTAGGGGGGAATGTAAGGTTGGGATGAGCATGATATAGAATACAAATTGATTCGGAGAGGAATTTAGGGGGATTTTAAAGCAAATTTTTACATTTGGGCTTAGTTGTCATGGTTCAAGTTTAGATTTTAGGACTTGCAAAAATGCATGAAAATAGATGGATCTTTCTTAGTGTTTTTTTTATCAAAAATAGTGAGAATAGGAAAATAAAGAACTACAAAATCTCAAGACACATCATGGACCAGTTCCTTATCCATTGGGATATAAAGTTTTTATTACAAGAAAAAAGTATGAATGGACCAACAGACACACACAATAAAAAAAAAAAAACCGCACTAGAAAGGGAAAACACACACAATACGAAAGGAAAACACACAACCTAAAATCACATATGGTACAGGTGTGGGGAAACCCGCTTTCACTGCTTGTATATTTTCAAATATTTCCCATCGTAAGGAAATTATAGATAAGTACCATCCAAATCAGAAATATAAAAAATTGTTTTCTCCACAAACTTCACGAATATGAAATGATTTGAGCCAAAATGAGTCAAATTTTCCATGACTTCCCTTAGGCTCTCTTATTTTATTCCATAGTAAGACAAGATCACTAACCTAAAATTATCTTTCCTTCACCTTTTTATCAAATATATTTTTCACCTTCAATTGATGTTGTCATATCCGATCAACCACCATCAGTCTATCTTCACCATTCTAAATACAATATCCTTTTATCAAGAGAATCATGGAAATGACCATCCTCAACGTATCTGACTAATTAAAGAGCATGAAATTCAACGGTGATAGGGATCTTAACATTAATCCCATATATTAACCAAAATGAAGACTTCTTAGTTTATTTCTTTGGAGTGATCTTATCTTCCCACAATGAATCATAGAGCCTTTTGTGTCAATTTCTTTAGTTCTGATCAACAAGCTTCTGAATAATTGTCATAATGTTGTTATTTCTAGATTCATAGTGACCATTCCCTTACAGGTAATAGTCTGATGCACGTGTAAGAGAGATTTCATAACTATAGAAAAAATCATTAAATTTCATCGATGAGAAATAAATTACATTGTTAACCACATTTTTTGAGGTATTCTAAAAATGAACAATGATGTTATCCTTAAAAATGTTACATATCCTCTCAGATTTTTCATTCTTGACAAGTTTTGCCTCCACCCATTTGGTGAAGTAGTCCATAGTCATGAGTACATAAGCATGGCCTACAATTGAGTGGGGATTCAACATACCAATGAAATCCAATCCCCACTAATGGAAAGGATGAAGGTTTGTGTGTGCTAAAAGTAGATACAAGAGGTTGAAAAGGTCATGTTATCCATTTTTTTCACCCCCTGCGAATTGGACAACTTAGCAGGTCAGAACATTGGCAATTGATGGAAAAATGGAAATGCTTTTGTAGTATACAAGGTAGCTCATTTTTTAGCTCATCTGAGTTGGTTATAACGCGTAGCAAGCTAACGAGTCATGATGAATCTTGAAGTTAGAAATCGAGCTTATAAATTTTGGTTGACATGGTTGGTTGGGTGACAAGTTGGTCGGCATGGTTTTTCAAGTGAATAGTTGGTTGACATATTTGGTCAGGTAACTGGTTGGTTGGCATGGTCGGTCAGGTGACTGTTATCTAAAATTTCACCCCCCCCAGGGTAGATTTGTTAACATGTATCAGAATATTCAAGTCCCAGGTAATTGACTGATTCAGAGTAAAAATCAGGTTTCTAGGGTCCCTTCAGGAAATTTTTTAACTCTCCTGTCCAGGTTGAAAAGAGCAAGCTCTGAGAAAATGCGAAAAAAGGTTGCAGAAAGGCAAGTAGGTTGATCCGGGAAAAAGTGTGAAAATTGGCTAAGTCCTGCTCAAGGGAGCAACTGGGACATTTGGGACGTCAAGGCACGGATCGGCCGAAAAGCCTCCAGGCGGCCCAAATTGCATTTGGGACAATCGGGCCAGAAGTACGCAAAGGGCGCGAAAATCCGATCCGGCCGAAGGAGGAAGAAAAATTGGCTAAGTGTTGCTCGGGACGTTTGGGACAAAAAGACCCGAACCGGCCAGATCGGCCGAAATGAGCACAGGCCCAAAAAGCATTTGGAACATCCAGGATGAAAAGACGCAAAAGAGCCGATAGGTCAGAAAACCAATGAGATCGCGCCACGTGTCTCAAGGAGAAAAGTCAAAAAGTCAAAGGGCAAGTTTTAAAGGGTCAGCGTGAACCAATGAAATGGTGCCACGTGTCCAAGCTGGGGCCCACAAGGAAATTTCAAAAAAGATAGCCCGCCGAAAGATGGAGGAGAGATAATTTCTCATCCAATCAGAGCGTGCCACGTGTCATCCAAGTGGCAGAGCGCGGGAAAGATTTCAAAACACGTTTTCGCCTGTTTTGTGCCCTAAAACTTCAGACCTCCATAACTTTCGATCCAGAGCTCGGATTTGCACGTTCCTTATATCAACGGAAAGCTGGTAAAATTATCTACACGATTCAGGGGTCAATCTTGTGTTTTGGAGCAGTCTAGAGGGAGAAAATCAAGAAACAGATCTGACGCGTGTGCACGGCCAGAAGTGACATTTCAGTGGCCAAATTAATGCAGAATGGGTCGCATTCTCCTCCAAATCGGTCAAAGATGGCAGGGTATGGGTTGGTAAGGTATCCTATGCCATTTTAATGTGTTGGTATTCAATGAGGAATGGGCTTACATGTTTTCCCACGTTTCTGTCCCCTGGGCTCGACCCATGCAATGTAAAAGCCAGATTTGGCTCATTTTGAAAAAAAAAGTGTGGTTCATTCTTTCTGCTCTGCTCTCCCTTCTTTTCTTCTCTAGGGTTGAAAATGGAGTTCGAACCTCCTCCCTTGCTCTGTAATGGCGCTTTTTCCTCTTATTAATGGAATGATGTTTTGTGTAAACTTCTGAAGCAACAAAACGTGTTTTGTGATGCATCTGTCCATCCTTTCTCGTTTTTGCTTGTTTTCTTCTTGCCTCTCTTCATTGCAGGTACTTGTGCATGTTTGAATGTTCATTACAGGTCTGGAGCTATGTTCATGGAGTTTTGGGACATTTTCTGTGTGAAATCTATCCTTGGGCCTGTGATGCATATGTCCATCCTTCCCATTGCTCACCTCTCTTTGTCCCATGGCAGTTTTGATAGATGTCCAACATTCTCCTTCTCTGGTGTATCACCGTTTTAGTGTAGGCTTTTGCTTTTTTTTCTTTCTCTCTCTCTCTCTGTCTCCTTGGCATGGTTAAATTAGGATTAGATTAGCTTGCCTGCACTGGAATAGCTTGTGGCAGGTAGTTTAGGAGCAGGAACCAGCCTTCTCTGGAGATTCCTCTCTCAGTTTCACAAGTCCTACGCTTGGAGAGAGGTTTCCATGTTGTGCAATCACACTGGATGCCTGAACATCAACCTAGAAGCCTGATGTGCATCCAGGGGTGCTGTGATTTTGCACTAACAGTGACATGTTGTTCAACATTATTGGTTAGCATTGTTGGTCAGGTGACAAGTTGGTCGACACGGTTGGTTTGGTGACTGGTTGGTCGGCATGGTCGGTCGGGTGATAGGTTGGTTGGCATGGGATGTTAGGTGAATGGATGGTCGGGTGACTAGTTAGTGATGGGTTAGTCGGATGGGTGTGTCAGATGAATTTTGTGGTATCTTTATATGGCAAGGTTATGATTGATTAGATGGACAACATATATAGAGGTTGGTTGACAAACATAGACATTGTCTAACCCCTCAGGGTTTAACATCCAACACAAATAGATGGCTTACAAATGTATGACATGGTTGGTCGATTCATCTAGTTGGTCAGCTCATCAGTTCATTAGCTGCTAGAATGGATGGGTAGTGTGTCATACAGGTAGAGATAGATGGTTTTCCAACCTCCTGGTTTGGATGTCCCACAATGTGAAGATGGAAACTCCCAGGTTGGTCAGAAACTATAAGCATGTATGGTCACAAAGATAGAAGTCGTCCAACCCAACGTAGTTAGAAGACAAAGAGGATGGACAAGTTACAAGTTAGGATAGGGTACATGTGAATGAATGACATCCCAAAAACCAGAATTAATGAGGCATGGCACCCATGATCGCCTGTGTAGGAAAAGTACCAAAATGAATGATTGACCATACCTTTTTAATGCATCCTTTCATTTGGTGACCCAAATTACCTATATATTGTAAAATTTTCCTCATTTTGAGGGGGACTTTTTGAAAAATCATAGGAACTCTGTCAAATTTTTTCTACAGATATTGTGAGCTAAAGGCCTCGAATATGGGTTTATTATAAAATATTTTATCTTTTGCTTATGGTATGATGGATTGTGCATGTTTCTGGGAAATAAAATTCATGTTTTTTGGCCTATTTTTCCCTAACTTGTATGAATTGCATCTTTTTCCTTCCATTATATTTATAAGTATATTGTGCATGTACCTATCTCTTTGTTGGTTATATAATTTTTTGTGCTTTACGAATATAGGGAATTGAATATTGTCTTGAATAGTGGCGTTTCTACCAGCCCTCTCCTTCCTAGTTTATCCCTATATTTTACTCACTTGGATTGTTTCACCATTTCTTGGTGCATCACCTTCACTTAGAGTAGTTTTATTTCATGCATATTTCTATTCCTGTTTCCTTGGAAAGCATTAGAATAGGATTGGTTTAGCTTTTCATTCTCCGCTCTTTGGAAAATTTGGCACTAGGTTAGAGGAAGATGCCAAATTTCTCCATAGGATCATCCTACTTACAAGTTCCCACACTTCAAGATAATCCCATGTTATATAGATTACACCAGATTCCCCATTCAAAATTAGGCCATTCGAGGGGTGCTATAATTTTGCATTAACAGTTTTGGCACACCCAGTGGGACAAATAGGTGAAATATTTACATTTCACAAGTGTTCCAATACAAATATTTTTCAGAATATATTTTTCAGGTGTGAAGTTCAACATATGGAGAAGAATTCATTTTTTCAAGTCAGTGTGTTATTGTCAAAATTTTAGCCTTTGGAGGCATATGATTAAACACATTTGGTAACTCCATCTAGTCAACAACACCTTCTCTGAGTTGCAGACCTTCCTCTTTTCCATCCATTTCTATTTTCTTTCCATCCCTCTCACTTTATTCCATCCACGAATTCATACAATCATGACTTCATTCCCCTTATGGAATTCACACTTATAGTAGTACCAATGCAGTCCACCTCCAATGTATTTCTCATCTCCTCTAGATCAACATTATGAGAAAATCATTAATCACTATGCCTACCTCTATGAGTAGTACTGGGATCATTTTAGTTATGGAACCTTTCGAAAGAAGGGATATGCACGTAGTGACATAGATTACATGGAGAATGTTGATTTATAGGAGAAGATTCAAAAAATGGAGGCAGACATGGTGCATTCAAGGGCCAAAGCTTATATGAAAGTGTTTAGAATTGGATACAGGGCACCTTTTCCATGGGTCGGCCCTATGCCAAGACATTTCAGCCCATAACAGAAGCTTGATTTCATGGTTTAGATATTTCCCCAACTTGCACAGTGGACCAAGGAGATAGAGGCCTATAAAATTGGTGCCATGAAACCTCATCACTGGGTAAATCCTAAACCATCATCTATTAATTATCTCTCCATTCCCCAAGAAACACCATCTCAAACTGAGCTTCAATTTCCAAGCTTCCCATCCACTGATTCTATTGTGGAATCTTTTTCTCCATCTTCTAGTCTTCCATCCCATCTTAATTTCTCCTCCCTTCTCCATTCCAAACCCAATTCCCCTCCACAAGAATAGAGTGAAATAACTTTCCTCCCACCACCTCAAGTAATGCAAGCACTGGCTGTGATCCAAACCATCCCTCCTCATTATTTCCCAAGCCTATGTTGGGAAGTGACCCAAAATATCGGTCAAGAAGAAAAACAAAGAAAAGAGGAACCCAAAAAAGAAGAAATGATAGAAACTCTGAAGAGTTGGGCTGTCAGGTTCAAAATAAAGAAGATTCCCTCAATGGTCAATCCTTCAGAGGAGGTTGGGGTTGAAGTACCAACGGTGGAAGCTAATGCTACATTAGAAGAAGAGAAACATGAAGAAGATGATCAACACTCCATGTCCTAAAAATTTAATGTCCATGAGGGAATCCCATTTTTGGAGGTTTTTGACTCATCACCAGCTGCAACACAAGTGAGGGAAGAAGTAATTTCTCCAAATCCAAAAGAAGAGGAACACATTCTAGCTGTGGAGGGGAACCATATAGTTCTAGAGGCTTTAAGTACAAAATAGTCCACAGAAGAATCTTCATCTCTTCCTCTCACTTCATCCCCTTCGATATACAATGTTGAAGAATATTTTGAGGTTTCAAACTCCATTTTTGATTATGATGGTAACCATGGTCAAAAAATTACAGAACAAGAGGACCTCATGGAGGAGGCCGAGCCAATACAACAGGATAACGAGGAGGTAGACTATCTATCTGATTTGGAGGACTACTTTGATAGAGAGGATCTTGTGGATATTACCACCTTCGCTGCCCATAATTCATTCTCCAACATCAAGAGCCTGATGTCATGGGGAAAGAAATTCAAGGACAACAACTTACATCCCATGGTATCCATCTAGAGCAAGGATTGGAATATTTGTATCTTCCTAGTGTCACACCGCATAAAGAGGAGGAAGGAAACAGTGATGACACCATTTCCACACCTGTCATCAAGGAATAGGATAAACTACTTGCGGAAGCAATGCAAAGAAAAAATCAACATGTAGACAACCTCTATTTTTAGGAATGTCCATAGGAGGACTTCATTTTTGGAATTTAATTTCATAATAATGGGCACATCCATTGGATCAGACTATGCCCAATCAGGTACTTAGCTTCATTGGAGATGAGGGAGAAGATAAAACTAGTCATGTCCACTTCAGGGCATGAGGATGAGTATCAAAGCACTAAGGATCACCATCAACACCTCCAGAAGTCTAATGTCAATCATCTTGAGGAGGTATTTTTTATTGGCGTTGGCACTTTAATGATTTGGGTGGAGGATCAACCTCTTATCAGTTTTTCACTCATAATAGCAGTCATGTTCAATGCCAAATGATATACATGGATGCCTATTTTGAGAAAGGAAAGTTACTTCTCCTTGTCAGTTGCAAGATTTGTTTGAGTTCCCTTTACCTTTGGTTAACGTAGAATAGGTAGGTTTGCTTTCAGCAGAAGAAGTGCTTGTGCACACTCTGCATGCTCCACTTGGGGTATGTATGATTTTTTTTTACATAACATGTTTTTTATCATGCTGTTGCTCTTGCATGATCCATTCTTTATAGGGGGCATGTTTTCACGAGAAAAATCAAGTCCCAACAAAAGTCCCAACATAACTAAGTCAACTTGTTTTCCCATGACTTCTACAGTGTTTGTGTTTGTCAAGGAATCGTCAATTGGTTTTATTTCATACTTGACAAGAAATTAGATTAAGGAAAGTCTCAAGGGGGATTCAAACTTTTTCTTGTAGATCAAGTTTGTAGAAGAAAGAGAATTCCAAGTTCAAGAAAATTTTACACTCTCACAAAACTTTAATTCAGATAATTTTATAAATGAGAGGAAAAATTCAAGTAATGACAAGAAGTTCCAGGTTAAAGCATCAATGTTTTAATGGCTCAGGGGTAGATTTCAGACTTTAGGATCAATTTTTAGGTGTATCAATACTGAATCCATGCCCAATGGACACTTCAAGGCCACTGGTCACACATCTAGTAGGAAGATGTCCCTGAGAGGTCGCCAATTATTATCTATTTTTACGCCATGGTAAAATAGACAACTTAGGAGGATGGGTTTGAGAACTATATAATGATTCATGGAGCAATCTGGAATGATACAACTAAGATTTAAATTTTGGGAAGAATTGCAAGTGATTCAGGGAAGTTTCAGAGGTCTTGGGGGCACCCATTAGAAGTAGGCTTTCAGGCCTTAAGGAGTGCACAATGTGAAAAAGGACCTAAGTGCAATGCCCCAACATTAACACACATAAAGACAACAGTAAAAATAACTGGATAAATTTTTTTTTGACTTACATTGCTCACTACACACAACACAACAAGGGCTCCAAGTACAAAAACTTGACTCGCACGACAATCACATAAGTCATCGATTCACATAGACACATGAAAACAACATAGGCATGTCGACGCCACACTTTTCCTAATGAATGACCACTAGTAATGACCCAACCACAAGAAAAATGACTCAAGGATTGGAAAACCCACAACACATCATTTTTTTAATTACATTTTAGTTACGATTAACACTCCAAGAACATTATTGCACAAGGATAAATTTCTCGTTTGTCCGCCTACATATTCTTAAGTTCATTCCGTAGTTAAATTATCGTTTGACCCTTTTAGGTTGGCTTCTTATTCTTTACAAAATTTTCCATAACTTGCATACTTATTTGGCACCATTCGAATGCATATAAAATACTCAATTATCTTGTTCTTATGTTAAGAATATTCTTCTCAAACATATATTCAATGTCTACCTTTTTTTACTCTTATAACTCAAGTGAATGTGACTTGGTGTCCATATAGTGATATTAGGATTTAATGGAGATTGAAATACAAGATAGATTTTTACCACAAAACATTCCTCAATCATGGTATAGTTATTTCCCTACCATAGTTATTCTAATTCAATGACTTGTGGAATTCCATTTTGATTTATATATGTATTTTGTTTTCTCGAAGGTTGATCACGCCAAGGCAATTTATATTCTTTGAAACCAAAGAATATATTTAATAGAGTAATAAGGTCTCCAAGAGTGGCATTATTCCAAACCTCAAATCTCGTTTCTACTCTTATATGCTTTATTTTCTATGTCACATTATGGTCTTATTATTAGCATTGTCTTGTAAAAGGAGTTATGAATTGTTTGTCTAACCTCTTGAAGACATATATGATTAGAAGACTTGAAGCTACACACGAACCCTAAGTTAACATATGAATCAACTGATGTTTAGATTAATTCCAACTTCACCTAAGGGTCTACCCCTCAACTATATATGAGTTTTAAGCGAGAGGACAAATTTATGCTAAACTACCTTCAAGAAAGGACCAAGGTGTTATGTTAATAGAAACCAAGGTAACACATTTAGATAAGAGGAGCTAAGGAGTTCATTAACAAGAGTTTAAGACCTAGAACAACTAAGTCACAACCTCCATCTATGTCGTCTAGATCCAACATGATTTCCTTCGATGAAGAAATTTAATTTTAAATCTATCTTCGGAAGACAAGGTAGACCGCTAGGCTACGACGGAGGATTTAGCTCTACATACTCTAAGAAAAGTTTAACTGTGTCACTCCTATCAGACAGGTTTATGACAATGTCACTAAACATACAGACTAGGCGATAAACCCATTCTTAGGCTCTTGTTTACTCAAATTAGGAGATCCATCGAGTGCAGAGTTTAATTTCATTCTACGGTTTTCAATTTCTTCTACGGTAAGGAGTATCACACATGAAAACAAGTCATGCTCCAATATTATACAAGGGTAGAGTGTTTTCGATTAAATCTCTTTATTACATTTGCCAAAGTATGAATGCACAAGATGACTCATTAATCATTTATTGGACACTAAGTATGCACTACAAGATATTACTTCAAATTCATTTACCGTGTGTGTGTGTGTGTGTGTGTGTGTGTGTGTGTGTGTGTGTGTGTGTGTGTGTGTGTGTGTGTCAAACCTTTTTACCATGTGTACTATGAATCAAATTGAACCTATGATTAAATGCACATTTCCTAGATGTCCTTAAAACTAACATCTCATACATATTAACAAATTATCAAATATAACTTTTCAGTTACAAGAGACTACATTATACATATATTCATTTAAAAATGACCTGTAAAGATTTTAATAATAATTAATTAAATTACACATCACCTTTTCCTGCCATTATTATTCCATCCTAAAAAACCCACATGAGCATAAAATCAATGATAATTCGTTGCCATGGCATCCACCCTAATCCAGTCATAATTAACATTTTTTCAATTTTCCCATTTACATCTAACAATCATTACAATTTGCAAGCAAAATAAAAAATGGTCTAGAAACATGTATTCAATGCCCTTTCATTTTTCTTCATTTTGTAACCCAGGAGAGAGAAAGAGAAGGGAAGAAAGAGACAACACCATTTTGTCAGAATTTCTATTTCACACAACAAGCTACACTAAAGATTTTTAAATAGTTATTTGCATATGTCAAAAGTTTCCAGGGTGATTTGACAACCCTACAAGGGTCCCGCAACTTTCTATTTTTTTCACATTTTCTTACTAACTACAAAAATGCTCAAAACGGGCTTAGAGGCTAAGAAACTACTTCCAAACATTATCTCATGATGAGAATGCATACCACAGATAAACTTTATATGTGTCCCCAGATACACCAAGATTTCATAGACAATAGACGGAGTTGAGAAAAGAGCTGAATGGTTTACGTTTGGCAGCTAATTTTCCCGGGGCTATCTGATCGTAGTTGACCCAGTTGCAAAAGGACAAAAGTTAGCTCGAGCGCTCAGAAAACCACGTCCAAAAAATTGACGTTTGATGGATGACGCACGCAATGAGACACTTCCTAGATAGTTTCCCCTATATAAGGAGAATTCAACATAGTCAACAAAACTCAGAACTGGATAACCAGTTTTTGAACAACGACAAGTTTTTCTGAAGTGACAACCGATCGAAATTGGTCTAGTTTGACCCTTGACAAACTGCGACCGGCAGGCCTAAAAAATGCCATTATCCAAAATATCCAGAAAAGTTTCTCTTTCCCTATACTGAAAGTTCCTTGCAATTTTCTAGTATAAACACGAGAGGTTTACGAAGATGGGATATTAATTTTCTCCATCTAGGGTTTCAAATGGTGGTTCAAAACAAAAGCCAACTTTCTAAATTTAATGGCTTTCTACTGTTATAAAACTAGTGGTAATAAGGCTCCTATAAGAGTGTCAAAAGGATGTCATATGTTCATTTTATGTCAAACTAAAAGTCAAGGTGACTCCTCGTATACCAAGGTACACAAATGTAAGCTTCACATCTCGTTTCCAGAGTTACAAAGGGTACTTAGTGAGTCTCCGAAAAATGCAAAAATTATCTATTTTAAATAGGAAGAAGATCAACTTTATTACAATGGGGAGTCAAATTTTGTCTGGTCGGTAAAACAATATTTTAGCAATCAAGATGGGTAAGAGTTTTCTAAATCTTCTCGAAGTGAGGGTAATAGTTCATGGTTTAAAGTAGACGAGTTATAACGGCATCATGAGTTACGACAAATAATTTAATTATTTTGCAATGAGTTGAAGGACGTTTAACTGTATTAAAAATCCTAATAATTTAAAATTATATTTAATTGCAAAAGAGAACTAAAACACGAGAATTATGAGAGGTAAGGGGAGGTGAACTGTGCCTAGAAATGAACTGGTAAGGCAGAAGTCGAGGAGTTGACATTGCATCGATTGATTTCACTTGCTTGCAGCCATGGAAGGAAAAACCCAAAAAAATAGCATCCACAATAATGTCAAAATCAGTGGCCAGTTCTGTTGGAAAATCCTCTGGTGGCAAGAAAGGAATAGCAAGTGCCTCCAACTAAGTAACAAGCCCATGGTAAAAAGGCTTATCAGTGTGTTTGGGATAGCAAAAAAATTCCATGTATCCAATATGATAAAGGTGGTGTGTAGCCACCAATCCATCACCACCATTGTTATCAGGCCCACAAATAATTAGCACCTGATTGTACTCATTCATTCTGTAAACCTCTACTATGGATGTTGCAACAATGAGGCCTGCAAGCTCCATCAACTAGTCTACACTAAATCTAAGAGAAAAAGAATCATCTAATTGTTTTCACGTTAATACCCTCATTAGTATTCTTCTCTATTTAGAAAAATATGCGATGGAGTTGAACCTGGTAATGTGGATACTCCCATTCACCAAAGTCTCATCCTTTTCTATCACATTGTCAGCTCTCAGTACAAAGTCTCCATCGTGGATGATGGGAGTTCATCAACATGAGGTAAGGTTGAGGGAAAAATTTAAAACTCTAATTTCTGTTATGATTCTATCCAAAAATTGATGCAATCTCCAGCTATTTTTTTGTATGGGAAAGGAGATACTAGATGGAGAAGAAGATTTGGCACTAAAACTACTGATTGCATTCACTTGAAATTTACTATGGCCTTAAAAAAAATTCATTTTGAGAAAACCCTATAGTAGTTCCAGTCCATGAATCCACATTCCTCTCAGGAATTTTTGGCTAATAGGTTACATGCCTTTTGAAAGCTTCCACAAGTTACAGGCATATCTTCCAGGGCACTTAAAACTACAAAATTTGGTAAAAAAATCCCATTTCGGCGCTCACCGGGAGACAACTGGATTGCATTCAGATTTCCAATATGCTTTGATGGATGTCCATACTCTTTTGTAGAGCTCGTGCTTTGACACAGGCTAGGAGTAAGAGTGCAAATGTAGACTACTTAGGTTGGAGTTTTGTTTATTGCATAAGAGAGACCGTGTAAATACAAAATTTTACAGAAACAAAACCATTTCCATTTTCCTAAGATGGATAACCACATCCTGCTCCAAGCATTTATTTATTTATTTTGGCACAAGTGAGGAGTATGCTTGAGGATGGAACTATAAACATGGTTAGTGCGTGAAGAACATATTCCCAGACACAGAAGAGGTAGATTAATCCAACAAACAATATGTGTGACTGCAACGCCTCCCAATCATCAATATTCTCCCTTTTTTTTGTTTTCCAGCATACCAACCAAACAAAACCATAGCAGGATAAAGGAACTCTTCTAACAGAAAAAATATCTTGTTTTAGACACATATACAGATCCATGTCAGTCAAATTTGTGAAAAGTGATGTGAGGAAATATTTAGGTTCTACTTTATCAGCATGTGTAGTACAATTTAGACCCATCATGGTACTCATTGGAGGGTGACTACAGCTAAAAGAGCATTTACACAGTTCCCTTTACGCTTTGAATTCATTGCAATAACCACTTACAACTAGATTTACCCGTTAACCAGGGTTTTGACTTTTTTTTTTAGGCATTGGATCCCAAAACAAATGTCATTATTATTATGCAAGGAAGTTGACAAGTCTGTAACAGTGCCCCAAAATCTGACAACACTCCTTCCCCACTTCCACATTCCACCGAACACATTAAGCTTCCTTTTATATATATATATATATATATATATAATTATTACTATTATTATCTGTCCATTTTGTTAGCACTACATTAATCCTCAACACCATATTCTTATAATCGTGTCTAGAATTATAAGTCCACAAAATTTCCTATGGAATTCATTTTACATACCCTACATGGTGGAAAAGATAAGACATCTTGAAGCATCATACACTTCCTAGGGCAGCTCATTCTTATGACACGCAACAAGAAATCCAGAGAAATAATGAGCCATTTAGAGGTGATAAATTCAAAATTAGATCTTGATACCACCACCATTAGATCTAGTGGGATTTTTTCATGTGAAATCATATAAAATTTCACCCCAAAACTCATTCAGGAGCTCAAGATATCGCCTTCGGAAGTTGGCCTCCTAAGGTTGGTTGGGTAGGTTGAACGCCTGGGGGTTGGTCAACTGAGTTGGTTGGCTAGATTGGACACCCATGTTGGTTGGGTTAATTTCTTAGGTCACATTGTTTTACATGTATGGATATTTTTAGATGCCTATCGCACCCCTCACATTTGCATGCCACACAAGTTGGATGGTACGACAAGGTTGGTCGGGTCAAAAGATGAAAAACCATCAGGTTGGTCAGGCCAATAGATGAACAACCATTAGGTTGGCTGGGTTACTCATTATATAGATATAAATAGATGGTTTTCTAACCCCCCTCGATTTGGATTACCCACAATGTAGAGATGATGACTGGGGTTGGTTGGTGACCATAGTAATGTATCTCCCACATAGTTGGATGACATCTAACCCCCCAGGGTTGAATGGTTGAAGTCAGATGACTCATGGTTAGAAATGTCATGAATTTGGACACCTGGGTAGTGGTATAGTGAGGATGGATGGGTCACATGGTTGGGTGGCTCACGAGTTACAAGGTAGACAAGGGTAGATGAGAGAATGACAACTCAACAACTAGTATTAATGTCGTATGGTGCCCATGTATTTTCTGAAAAAAGTACCCTTGGGAAGTGAATTTCTATGGATTTCTATACCTCTTTAATGAGGGTGGGTGAAAATTGGCTATAAAAATAACTCAAACCCCTCCTTTTTAGAAGATACATTCTAGGAGCTAGGGAAACTCTTGCAAAATTTTCCCTCAACTTCATTTGAGTTGTAAGCCTTCTCTTGCGCCTAACAAGCATATTTATGCCTCTAAGCATCAATGTAATGGTCTGTGAACCTTATAGAGAAATAAAATCATGTTTTGTGGTATTTTCAACCCTTCTCATGATTTATTGTTTCTTTGTGCCTTTCCATTTCATATTTGTTTTTTTCCATTTCATATTTGTTTTATGTGTATGTATTTTACATTTACAGGTGTAAGATGTTGTGTTTCATGGAGTGCAGATGGTAGATGGAGTTTAGGTCTATGTCACTACTATTCTGACCTTTCCCAACTCTATTTTTTTCTTCTTCCTCCCTCAATAGAGTATCTCACCACTTTTTCTGGTGTTATCACCCCTTAGTGTAGGATTTCCCTTTTCATACACTTTCTCTCTTTGTCTCATTAGCATTGTTAGTGTAGGTATAGTTAGGTGTCTTTTCTGCATTAGGAGTAGTTTAGCATTAGGATTAGGTAGAGGAAGTCATCCTTCTCCATATGTCCATCTCAGGTTCACAAGTCCCACAACTTGAGATATGGACCCATGTTACACATATTACAATGGATGCCCCATTCACACTTAGGACATTTGGGGGGTGTTGTAATTTTGCACTAATAGGAAGAATCATATTTTGAATCATATGATTGTGTAACTTTTTAATTCAAGGGCCCCAACATTACCATATGAAAAATATTGTAACTTATAACATGTATATCAAAAATGTTAATTCAAATTATCTTATTATTAAATATGTATAGATATCACAATATTTGAAAGAATACAATCACACTTTAATCCATGCATAATGAAAACAAGAAAAGCTCTAAAGAAAGGTTCTCATATCCAAATGTTCAATTACCATCCAAGTATTAAAAAATCATTAAAACCCCATACATATATATAAAAACAAATTATCTCCTTAAGAGAGTTAAATAAGTATGAATCTAGATACTCAACATCATGAATATACACACTTCTCATAATGAACTAACAATGAAGGATAGTCAAGTAGATAATATAAAAAATACTAAAACTATTGCATTTCTAACACCCTTATAATCATTCATAGTGTATTTCCAAATAGGATTATAAGGGATATAAACAATCCAAAAAGGATACCATAATCAATAAAACCATTATGATATTGTGGAAACTATATGAAGAGAAAAGATAGGGTCCCAATTAGGTTATCAAATGTACGGATAAAATATATGTCTAAACACATGATGTATATATTATAGATACTCATTTTGGTAATTATTATTTTACACCAACATAAATTGTACAATGCTCTTACACTAGCCCACAATTGTTCAATTTGATTAATTAGGTTATCCCTAGTTATGCCTCACTCATTATTTCTTGCATAAACAACTATCTTATTTACACAATGGTCATATTAATCCATAAAATTAGGCTATACCCTCACTTATTAAAATACCAAATCTAATATCATCAACACATGCATTTGGGACCATAGCGGATGGGGAGGGCCATAACACCAATATGTTATGGGATGACTTGGATACTTTGGTCCCTCCTCTAATGTCACATTTTCTAATTTGAATCCCTTTGATACATTCTTATTCATCCTTATTAGAGGTTTTAATATACAAAACACATATATAAGTAAGTTATTCATCTCCCATTAAAGATGGAATTCAATTCTTCTTGAAACATAACATTCCAATGAGAAGACACTAAGAACAATAATAAGAAAATCTATTCCAAGACTCCCGTGAGATCCACATACTCTACATACTAATTTTAGAGTAGGCATACACTTAGGTATGCACCTAAAAAAAACACATTTCTAAATTCAAGTAAATCTAGGGAAAGTATCAAGTACAATTCCATTATTACAAGATCATGGTTATCAATTTGGTTAGATACATTCTAGATATCAAATGATAAGTATGAACAACATGCAGATTGATTCCTATTTGGTAGTGGTGAAATTGGTGATGAATAGGGGCTCCCAAAACCCACCTAAACCTTTGTTTTACAAGACTTTATTACCATCTACACATTTAAAGGTTGAATCAGTTGCATAATGAACAACACATAGTATTAGAGGTCCATATTATAGATAGGATTTAAATAGGAGGCAACGAATAGGTGCAAAAATTTGTAGAGGATAAAAGTATAGAAGGACCAAATCATATAAAAAGAGACATAGTGGGGGAATTCCTAGGGGCGTACCATAAACCCTAGTCCAAACACCTACGCAGGTCACAGTTTCACATCTAGGATCTTCTAGATCATTTCAATCCATTTTGATTCATCAAACAAGCCTAGATCAACACAAGAATCAGAATATCATATAAGTATTATTCTCCTCCTCATTTATAGTTATTTATTCCATTGTTTATCATTGTTAAGATTTATACATACAATTATTCTTGATATTGTTGTAATTATCCTTAGAAAATAGTCGATTAGGATAATCTACCATAATTTACTACCCCCTAGGATATTAACCATTTTGGTTAAATCATTTGGTGAACCGAGTATTGTATATTGTGCATCGAATCTATTTTATTCTAGTCTTTCTAGAAATTATCCATCATGGATTAATATCCTCCTTAGGCATTTAGTATTGAAAATTCAAATGATCTAAATGTATATATAGATGTCAACCCTCATAATCTATATATTTTCCTATATGTCTCTCATGAGGAATCACAATGGATATAGGATTCTACTACTCCTATTAATGTCACCTCCATGGTTCCCACATCTTCCATTCTATCTTCTTCTCCCCCCACCACCATGATATCATCTAGTCTTAATGTCTTCATTCCTATGTGTACCAGTCATTTTTCTTCTCCTCTTATCTCCCACATTCAACCAAATTATTCTCCTATCACTTGTGCCTTATAATCCTTGGTGCATGATATAAAATCCCAAGTTATTCAATTAGAATGTGGTGCCAGTACATCATCTTCTTCCATGGACTCTTCACTTCTTCTACACATTCCTCTTGCACCTAAAGTTATATCGTATCCCCTTCCTCCTATTTTTTTTTCACCTAAAATTAAACTTCTCAATGGAAAGGAAGATCCACAAGAGCATCGTAGATCATTTCATGTTTATTTCTTAGATTATTATTTTGATAATATGTTATTTAAAAATTTATTTCCTAAAATTTATAAGATTACACAATAAAATAGTTCTATGATTTTCCTATCCATTTTTTACTATATTTTTTTCCATTATCAAATCAATTTTTGGCACATTTTTTAATTAATATTGGTATTAAAATTTCATGTGCACAAATAGATAAAATTTAACAAGGACCTAATGAATGCTTTAGTGATTATATTCTGTGTTACAAAACTAATATTACTAATTGAACATGTCTTAGTTCATTTTGAGTTGCAATACATATTCTTACAAATCCTCTTGGTTCCTATCCAAGATTCATTCATTTTTGACACCTTTCATTCCTTTGATCACTTATGTGATACTGTTAAGGACCATGAGGTCAAGCTAATTTCCATAAGAAAGTTAAAATTTTGTGATCAATATTTTACTCAATTTGATGTTAAATTCCAAAACAAATCTACTTTCAAGAGTAAAGTTGTTGAGACCCAAGATAAGGCTAAGGCCACTATTAATGCAGTGACCCATAAAACAAAGCAGTAACTTGAAGCTCCTTGACAAGATTTTACTAAATTACCTATACCACCTTAGGAAGTGTTGCAATAGCTCATTTCCAATAATCTTATCTCTCTTCCTCGACTTCTTTAGTTCAATTTTATTCATCCTCAAGGTAATAACTCTGTTGGAAAAGCATATTGTGACTATCACAAATGTAATGGACACTCTACAGATAGATTTTTTAAACTTTAACATTTAATTAGAGATCTAATCGATTTTTATGCAATTAAATGGGATGATCATGTTACACCTAAACATACCAATGATAATTTTAATATTAAAATATTTAATTACTAACTTCCTTAACATGAACAAGTTGCACTTGAGGAAACTGATAATGATACTCACAACATGGTTTTGTCTCCTCAATCTACCAATGTTCCTTTATATTTTCTTGTTGATACTACTACTAATTTTACTGATGCATGCTTCCATATTTATTTTACATATTCTTGGCTTCACATTCTACTTTTATTTTGAATCACTCTCTCAATAATGTAATTATAAATCCTAATTTTACTCACAACACATGTTCTCTTCCCCTCTTTGGTTTTATTGGCTTTCTGTTGTCTCAAATAAAGCATAATTCACCTACCTCCTATAAACATATAATTCTTACCATTGTAATTGGGCCTCTCCCTATCCTCTTACCATTTATTGTTGTATCTGAAGTCAAGCATTGTGACATAGTCTTAGCTCTTCCATGACAAAAGGATATTAGGGTTGTCCCATATATTATTCACCAATGTTTAAAATTCATACATGAGAATTAGCTCATCACTATTCAAGGTATCCCACCTCGAAACCCTCTACCTATTACTCATAAATATTAGTTGGTTCCCACCACTAGTGAACCCTCCATTATAGTTATCCATATCCCTATTACACCTATCACTACATTCAATCATATAACTAGATATGATGGTATTATGATCTTGCCTCACACTCCTAGTGATAATACTCCAATTTCAATACCAACTACTGACATTCATAGTTCTCTTTACATTTCAGTGTCCATCTATCACTTTGAGTGTATCTCTAGGTCTAATAGTTCATCATCTATGACTAGCCCATCACACAGGGATTTTGGTACACACTGCATCTATTGTTCTTTGCATAGGTTTGTTTCACCTTCTCCACCACACAAATCTATAGGATACCACCTTCCTATACACATTATCCCACACATAATATCACATGATACAAGTCTCTTGACCTATGATCACATTTTTCCTTCATTAAAAATGATATATAATAGTCCTTCACTCAGTATTATCATTAGATATATTATATACTACTTACACACTGGGGGCATTGGAATTTCCCCCTTATTTCCTATTGACTCGCTCTTTTTAAATGTTAAGCAAGTTATGACATAATAGTTAAATATATAAAATACTATGGTCTAGGCCATGTGAATGATTTTGATCATACCCTAATCTTAATAGGGTCCTTCATGTACCCACTTAGGTATGAAATGAATCACCAACTTTTTGTCATGTTAAATGTATAACATGCAAAATTAATAAATTTGGCCATGACAGCTAAGCCCCCACTTGAAAATTTCCTCTCGCACTCACTATGAACCCTTCCTCTAGCCATTATGTCCTTAGTTTCACCCTCATTTTGGCTCATAGGAATGCTCTAAAAATATTTTCAAGTGTGTTTAAATGTACAGGGATATATGCCCAATGTGATTGATGAAGTTGTTAAGAATAAAGGAAGAAAAAATGCTCCCATAGGCCTAGAAAAGGCCATTTTACAAATGCTAAACACCCTACAAAAGCTTATAGGGAAGTTTCAAATAATATGGGAGTGGTGTTAGGGAATAGATAAGTCATCCAAGGTATTTTAGGGAAATTTGGTGGATTAAATTTAAGTCTAGAACAACTTGTGCAATATCAAGTAATTTTTGACACAGGGAATGAAGACTCCAATGGTAAAAGATAACTTTTCAAGATAATTTTGGGATATTTGTAAGGATTTGATAGCAAACAATAAATAAATTTAAATATTTTGGAACAACCTACATGATGGAAACATATTTTTTTCTAAGACTAAAGAATCTTTGGTGAGAATCCAGGACACCGCATCTTCCCCTTCTAGTCAAGATTAAAATAATCCATCAAAATGAAATAGAATGATAAATTGGCCCTTGATAATGGATAGAATGATCTCAAAAGTTTGTTTTGAGTAAAAATTATATAAAATTTAACCCCAAAACACTCTTCCATGCTCATGGGGTGGAAAAATCACTCCTAAGGTCCTCAAATGCACTCAGTGGGTGACATTAGCACATCAAAACTCCTTTGTCACATGTTTTCACCCTTGGTGTCCCCTTTAATTGTTCATGATGTGAAAATAGGACATGGGGGATAATAAATTGCGACACCCCATTAATTTAAAAGTTTCGTTATTTAAGAACTCAACTTTGGGTGTTAAGGTGGAGCAAATGAGTGTTTTGTGTTTCCTTGCCCCACGTTTCATGTATCTAGACCCTCATGTCATAGGTTCTAACCCTAAGTGTCCATGTATTATCCAAAGGTTAAAATGGTACAATTGGGACAAAAAAATATTTCCCCCTCATGGAAAACTTCTCTCAGCTCACCCCTCATCATTTCTGCACTTAGGATGAAGAAACTTACACTCCATCTTATCCTCCTCTCATGAGATCAATCCTAGGTCACAATTTTTCACTCATGTTGTCCCCATTTTCCCTAATGTGTAAATTTGACAAGGGGGACATAAAATTGTGACCCATTTCCTTACATATAGATCCCGGTCACATGAAAACTCATTTCTAGTTCTCAGTGACCAAGTTTCAACCCCCTCGACGTTCATTCATAGCCCTTGCATCTCCCCCAAAATGAACCTGAAGACGTGACTTGTTAAAATATGGTGTAATTAAAACATGTGTGTCCCTTTTATCCCATTTTACCCTAGTGAAAATTGACTTCGACCACATCCCAACTCTAATTAATCTTTCAGGTCATAAAATGAGTTAAAACTTATAAAAAGGAAAATGATTTAACTCCCTCTCCTCACATACTCATTTAAAAAAAATCAAATTATATTTTATTCCCTAAAAAATATCCATTTGTGTATAGGTATACTTCTGGTTTTTTCCATACATCCATGCCCCAAAACAAAAGAAAGTTCATATATCCAAAATTGTGCACTTTATTTCCACCAAAAGTTGGAAGCGAATGCACTCCCTTCGAAAAAAGTCTTCAAGTTGACTGTAAGAGAACTACCTTAGATGATATTTATAATTTACCTAATCCATGTGAAATTTTCAGACCCATAGGTTTCCTTTTCAGATCTATAGATTTCAGGAAAGAGAAAAACCTCAAAAACTGGAGCAAAAGGTGTTGAAGTAAAACTTGATATTTTGAGACACACAGAAGAAACATTTCTAAAAATAGTAAGTGTGTAAGGATTTAAATGTTCATATTTACTTATTTTCTAAAAATGGTAAATTCTTAAAACGTGTGAACTCTAAGAAAGAAAAAACCATCAATAAATGAAAATTAGGAAAGCTTACTAAAAAAAGTTGTCCTAGATAAGACCTACTAAAAATTGAAAGTATTGAAATCAGGCTCAACTCAATTTATCAATTCATATTATTCCTATATCATTTATTTTTTCCATAGTTACAAGGTTGGTAAGTTGTCTCATGGTTCAAACAAGAGAGAAATCCCTTATAGGCTCTCAAAACATCAGTCTCGAGGTGAATTCTATATGGCTTATTTTAATGCAAGAAGTTGGATGATTTAGATCATCCTAATTATTAAAAAAGAGAATAATCATGGTTAAATCCATCCAAAAATTAAATGCAATCATCACTAAGGTGAATCGAGAAGCTCCAAACCAACTATATAAAAGCTCTAGAAAGAGTTATGTAGGCTACAGACCATAATCTTGATGGAGTATTTCAACACTACAAACATGAATTGAACCTTCCAAATCACTAATAGTGATGCCCTTGCATCATACCAATTTCTAGCAATGTTCGTCAACCCAAGACCATCATATTTTTAGGAGTAGGAATTTATCGCAGGTCCATGCAGTGTTATGTTTCACAAAAGTGTTTCTAAACACTCATTCGGTACTTTGGAGTATGTTTACATCTCATATAAGAATGAGATTGTAACCAAAATGTGTTGGCATATGAGTTCTTATTGAGTTTTAATTGATGTAAGGGTTGATTAGTGATAAATGAGGATGGATAATTGCAAGATAAATTATGTAGTGAGTGTGACATGGTAGGACAAGGTATGATGTAACACCCTTGACAGTTTTTATTTTCCTCCTTTACATTTCAATTGTTGACATGTGATTTTCATTATAAAGATATGTTCTTTTGAGTTTTGGAGATCATGCTTGATATGGATAAATCATATTTTGTTCTTAAGATCCTTCAAATGAATTGGAATGGCTTCCTTGAATCCATTTTTCATTTCTTGTAGGTGATTTGCATTCTGGTTTAAGAATTGTAAACCTATCTATTAATCTGACTCATCCTTGGATCAATTTCAGTTATCCAATGAAATTGATCCAAGAAATGTTTTAAATCTGCTCTGTTGAATGAATGGTAAATTGAAATTCCATGAATTAAAATACATGTGAATGAAATTTGATTGATTACAAGTTCTTTGATTGTTGTATGAACGTGTTTCTATTCAATCATATGTTGTGATTAGATCTTTTTAGTTCGATCGTGACAAGACAATGTTGGCACAAACAAACTACAGCCTGTTCACAATATAGAAAATATTCTGGTTCCTAAAACTAAAGGGACTATCCTACGAAATCCTAAGCTAGGTAGGTATAAATATATATTTACTACCTAGCTATGTTAATTAATTAAATTTTATCCTAACCTAAGTTTTTTACTAAAGGATCATGGAGAGGTTACTAGGTTATTGAAATTATCCTAAAACCTAAGTCATATGGTTATATCTAACCTGATGCCTAAAAACTATTGTGTTAGAATTAATCTAACCTATGTGGAAATTACCTAAGTGGTAATTTATGGATTGGGTTATATCCTAAGGTTACCTATCCTAAGCTAACCTAAGATCTAACCTAAGAAATTATGTCTACCCTAAACTAATGGGCATGAAGGGGAATTGATGGTCGCATGTATTATAGGCGATGGTTCCAAGGCCTTTAAGTTGTTGATAAGGAATTAATTGCATAGAGTTACCACCAGTTGTGGCAAGGGCTAGTTGAATTGGCGGAGGCTTATGTGGAAAATTCACTAAAATGGAATTCCTTGTTAAATTTGATTTGGCATTTGCTAAACTTGAAAGGTTGTGGTAAGGAAGGATAGGCGGGAAAATAGGAATTAATGGAATTTATTGTTTTCAGTTTTTGTGCTCGAACCATTTTGGAAAGCATGCAAACGGGTTAGTATGGGGTCATTTCACCTTGTATGTTTTGTAATTTTCACTCTGCATGCTCTCTAGTTTTTCGAACCAGCAGATTGAACTACACTTAATGGCTATTCTTGAGATTTTTGACCTATTTTCGGTCCATGAAATATATAAGAGGCATGGTGGAAAAAGAATATTTTTGTTCGATATTTCATGGAGAAGAGGAGAAGCTATGAGCTTGGTTGGAGGTTCTCTTCGATTTGACAAAAGAGCTATCAGGCATGATAGGCTCTAAACTTTAAGATCTCGTGCTTTCTTATAAATGTTTCATTAAAACGATTCTGCTCTTTTGAGATTTTTGGATTTCTTATCTTATCTATTTATTTACTTGTTGGGTTTATTAAATTTTGTGATATTGATTTTGAATCCTTGGTAAAAAATGTTCTGTTTAGAAACTTACCATGTGTAGTTCTTAAAAAAGAGAATGCATGTAAAAACGTATCTCTGTAGCTCAGCTTTTTCATTCTGGAATGGGTAATTGAAGTATTATGTTTAAATGATCTTTAGTTCTATTTAGATATGGTTTAGAGTTTTTGAGAACCTTGGGTTATGTTTGACCTTGTTGGAGTTTGTGCTTTATTTGATCTTGAGCTTGTGTTGAGATCGTGTTTTTCTTGAGCCTTTATTCAAGCTCGTATTTGGTTTTGAACTTGGTTCTAGTTTTGTGTTTGTTGAGAACTGTTGATGGAGGTTCTTGTTATTCTAAACTAGTGTTTGGAATCTTGGATAATCCTATACTATTGCTGAATTCCATATGTAGTGCCCATTTAAACAACCACTTGAGACCAAAGAAATAACCTAGGGTTAGCTAGAAAATTATAGGATAATTTTTTTTAATTAGAAGTGTCCACAACCAAGTTGCAAGACAACAATTTTCCACTGATAGGTTCTAGAATGAAACCTATTTACCTAAACACAAATTTCCTTTATTTACTTATATCAAGTTCACAAGGTTCAAATTTTAGGGTTACATGTTTTAGTTAGTTTCAGGGAGAAATCTACCCCCATACCCACTCTCTAACAAGCTCAGAGTTTCAACTATATTTTTCTCATAATTATCACTTTTAAAATTTCCCTAAACTATTTCCAATGGATAGGAAATTTTCTCACCTTTCCGGTGATATAAAGAAGTCCTCCTAACTCCTTCGGGAACTCAAGATATGGTCCGGTGGAGTTTTGGGATCAAATTTTTCCCAAGGGGGATACGTGTCAAGAGGAGGGGAAAACCCCTTTGGTGTGTTGGTGGGTCGCGGGGATTTTTTTGGAAATTTTCCCCATGCAGTGCAAAAACAAAATTTCTCCCGAACCTCCTTTTCCACCCCCAAGGTGCCACGTGGCACTTTCTGATTGGCTGCGAGCCGGCGGGGAGAAATAGAAATTTTTTCCAAAATTTTCAAAAATCTCAAAGGGAAAAAGGTTTCCGCGCCTCCGCCGTTGCCTCGTGAGGACACATGGCAGCCTCTGATTGGCTGCGGGCCGGCGGAGAAAAGATGAAAATTTTCCCGAAGTCAAAATTTTTGAAAATTTTCTAAGTGCAATTTTGATGGGAAAATTTTGGGTTGCGGGCCCGCTAGGGAAAATTTTCCCAAATTTTCCCGCCAAGGCACAAAAACTTCAAAGTGTCATAACTTGAGCTAGAAAGCTCGGTTTTGGGAAAACGAGGACTTTTCAGAAAGCTCTCAAAGCCATCTTTTTATAGGAAATATAAAATTTACTTTTAAATTAATTTTTAAGGATCAATTTTGTAAAATCGATCTGTAGGCTTTAAATTTGTAAACTGGTATTTTTCCAACTTATAAATTTGATTAGATTTGAACTCCTCCTTCACTCCACATGTCAAAATATACATGGAGGATTAGTCTAGGGAGGGTTTAGAGTGTCTTCAGGGAAGTTCAATTTTTCTAATTTATTCAAGGTTGTATTTTTCTAGTAATAGACGGGAAAAACGACTATGTAAGCTCCGAATTGAAATTCATTGAGTTTTAGAGATTCATTTTTAACTGTTTTAGTGAATTTGAGTTTCTTAAGTCTTCCTAAATGTAAATTTCAAAGTTTTATAACTTATTGTTGAGTGTAAGTCTAAACTACTCATTTTAATTAAAATGTGCATTGCCAGATTTAAGTTTTAAAATAGTGAGCTGTTTCTTTAAATTGATTTAGCAATTTGTCTTTTGAATGTGCATATGATTCTAATTTAGTCAAATAAAATTCCTATTATATCATCCATTCAATTCAAAATAGAAATGCATCTCTGATTTCAATTTCAATATACAATTTTGTAATTAATGTAACACTATATTTTATTCCATACACATGCTTTTTTCTTTTCTTTTTAAAGAGTAATCAATTTTCAAATTTCAGACAATAATTCAAATCAAATGTGCAATACACTTTTGAGAAAGAAATGCATTATCTTTCATTGATCCTCAAATACAACATTTACAACATTCCTTTTTCATTTGTTTTCAAATACAATACATGAGATATAACAACACTATTTCTTATTCCTTTTCCAAAAAAGAGAGATATCATTTTTTGGACAACAAAACAATATCCTGTACACAATCTAATTTAGAGGAACTAATTAAATTCTTTAATTCATAATTCAATTGACAACTTTTACACCTCAACTCTTTTCCAATTCGAATTGGTTTCAAGTTACAAATTACAATGCTTATGGAATATCATTTACATTTTCTTTCCAAAACACAAAAAGAGAAGTGTAATTATTCTTGTACATTTATCAATGCAACTACATCTTCCATTAAAAATGCAACAACTTCACATTACAACATTTATACATTCATCCACTCGAAGTGGGAGAAGGTTACATTGAATTTACTCAAAGGGAAATGACTGTCAAACTATGAATTTCCTTCTCCAAATAGCAACATGCTCGTTTCTTCTTCTTTATAACTTTGATCACAACAAGGAAGGGGGAAAGGCACATGCTCTCCACCCAACAAAGACATGTAACAAGAAAGGAGAATCCATCCTTCCTCAATGGCGCCTGAGCCGCAACCATATTGAAATGAAGAATGAGAGATCAACTCTTGGTAACAATGGCTTCTATCACATAACAAGCCAACATTATTTTCAAATGTATACAAACAATAAAATACACAGTTCCAAACAAGACAACAGTTCCCAACTGCATTTAAAATTATTCATACAACACATTGGCTTGATCAAACAAGCCAAACAAGAGTAAGGACTATAGGGAACTCCTTATGCCTCCCAAATTAGAATTGGGAATCCACCAGAATGCATACCACCAATAAACACATAAAATCCCATAAAACTTATATCTCCCAACTCCTCCTTATGCCCCCCCAAGTTTATCCTTTATGCCCCCCAAGAGTAAGAAATGCAAGCAAGGCAAGCAATTTATTTTCCAAGGTGGATCCCAATCCAAAACTCCCTCCACAATAGAACTAGTGCCATTAGTAATTCCTTATTCCCCCCATATGAAATCCCCATAGTCTTCTCCTACACCATGCCCTAAGTAATCTACCCAACCAGCCAAGAACACAAACACAAACACAAACACCATATAAACATGCATGCAAGAGAAGGAAAACAATTAAAACACAACTCAAGATTCCCACCTCTCCATATTGGAGTTTTGTTCCAAGCTCACAATCTTTCCAAAATGCCAAAGTGTAATCCGAAAATCATACAAATTATCAAGCATGCAAAAATCACTCCAAACTTCCTTCCACAAACAAGCTCCAAAAACAACAAGCAAAAAATGCACCCCCAAGAGGAAAATGAACAAAGTTCCATCAACCATCAAATGAGCAAGGAATATTCACTTTTATAGGAAAGGGGACAGAAGAGGATGATGTGGATCCAAGTGGGATGCCATATCATTTTTCCTCATCCCCCAAGAGGAAAGTCCACAACAACTTTAACAAATCACAATAAATAAAAATGACGAAATGACTTACACACTCCAAAATGACCCATACTTCAAAAGGACTGCATTAAAAATATGTAAGGGAAGTGCAATTAAAACTTACAAATTGACACTTCAAAAAGCATTAAAAATGCCTAAATTTAACCTCCATACCATAGGCATGGTTGGTGGATCATTTTAAGAGGTGTGGGAAAAGTTGGACTTGTCCCACAAGCCTCCAAATTTGGCCTCCAAGGACAAATTCGAATTCCATAAAAGATGGAGTGCTAGACCTTCCAAAATCTGCCTTACATACTCTTACATATTTCTTACACATCCTTACAACATTAACTTACACACTCTTCCAACATTAATATCTAAAGACAACAAATTTATTTATTACATTCCATATCCCAATTTATTTTAAATAAAATTTAACTATATGACTATCACATTAATCTATTACATTAAATTAATTAAAAGAAGGAACACATTACAAATAAAAATACATACAACAATAATTCAAAAAGGAACACATAAATAAAACACATATCCCATGGTCACATATAATGGAAATCCCCCCATGGGAAATCCTAACATAACTCAACACACAAACTGCACAACACAGTTGCCATGGTGACCTTGTTGAATTCACCTGGAATTTTAATATGGTTAGTCTCCAGTCCCCCGACATTGTTGTGATTTTTAACCTGCAAAATGTAAATACCTCCTTCGGCCTCGTGGCCATATCAGAACATCCAAAATGATATAAACAATATTTCAAAATCATCTAATCATATGAATCACAACAATATCAAGAATACAACATTATCATTTTTAATTAATTAAATCAACTATATCATCATCAATGATCTATCATACTAGGTCTACCCAAAATATCCAATGTCATAAGTCCAAATCAACATCTATAATATGTCCATGTCAAAATAGTATATCATCAACCACATATAGAAAATGTCTCTAGTAATCATCATGCATAATAATTGAATCCAGATCAATAAAAATCCATGATCTAACATCTAACCATCATACTAAAACAAAACATAATAGTGTCCATAATATGATCAATAGTATCAAAATCAGTATCTAAAAGTGTCAAAAGGAAGTGGGCACTACATCTTATTTAAACTCATTCCACTTCTAAAACCTTATTAACTTCATGTTCCATCCTCCATGAATGGATTAGGTGTCCCAGTGCATATTTTACACAAGTCAACCAATACGTAAACTATTCACATCGAGCTAGATTTTCACACTTTCTAGGAACTCAATGAGGACATAGGATTTAGAATATGGGCTTACAAAATATTCATACAAACACTTGTTGGAGCCATTTTGTTCACTATGACACCGGTGTTTGTATTTATGGATAATATCTGCAATGCTCACTTGATGTCATAAATAGTTTTGTACCCATGTTTTACCACTACTAGGAATTTTGAACTAGTACTGGAGGCCTTAGGGTTTTGCATCACTTTCTTATTTGGCCATAACCATGGTGCTGTAACATTTTTACCAAAACATGTCAACTCTCTTCTAGTACTTTGCAGTTAGGTACATACTTGTAATAATACGATGCGAACTTACAACTCTTTTGTTAAGTTTGTACTCTAAGAAAACTCATAAGAATAATCTGGTTTAGTTGACTATGGGAATACTCTTATTAGGTCTCCATGCACTAGAAATTATGTCTAGTTTGATGAATAAATTTGCCAATTCAGTACAAGAACTACCATACATATACTTTTCTAAGATCTCCAAAAGGACCTAAAAAACTTTAGGAAAACATGTATCACACTTCTTCATTCCTCCATGAATCTCATGTCCCTCTATAGATTTCTTACCCTCAGGTTTTCCGTTTGGCCTTATGAGAAGCACCTAGACTAAATGAGTACTATGTATTGCTCATGGAGGGATATACTTGACAATTTGTGACTCACACAAGTGTCTCAAAAATCTCATAATCACTTATTTCCACATCACTTCTATGCTCCGGTCATTATTTTTGTCATGCAAATCTCAAATCTGACTATGGCCTATCAACCTAAGTTGCTGATACTTATGATCACCTGATTAGACCATTATTGACTAAACAAGTCTCATTTTTCTATCTCATCATGGATACTTTCCATACATTTTATGACCTGATATAAGAAAGGAATGTCATTCCGTCAGAACCCATTGCATATTATGGAACGTTACTCCTATATTATCCTCTATGTATGGAATTGAAACTTGATGCTTCTTGACAGTCAATGAAGTATACCATCTAACTCACTGGCAGTGTCAACAATCTCCCCCTGTATAGATCATTGATGGAACTTTAACCTAGATTCTTCCCCTGAAATGAAGTTTTACATCAATGAGTTTTTTGGTCATACCTTAAGCACAATCATTCATAGATATGATATTGTAAGATCTTCTCTTAGACTCAGTTTTATTGAGTTGGAAAATGCCAACCAATCTGACATCACTGTTGTTTCACACATACTTGTACTTCTCCTTAGTTTGAGACTGAGTGAGTTTTTGACTTACACTTCTCATCAATAAAAGGATAATAGCTCCCCCTGGATGATCTAGGCTAGAGCATACACTCCTGTATGAGTCAACAATAATTCTGAGCATGTAAATCAGATCTTTAAAACTTTACTTCTATACCTCCTGGTACTCTATCTCAGCTATGCAAATTTATCAAAAATACTTGGCTATGCCAATTCTTGGATTGTTTATGAACATATAGGGCCTAAATCCCTGAATACTATTCTTATGACCAAATTAGACAAGCTAATCTGACTTTCTGATAAGAGAGACAATTAAATCACGTTTTGAAACTCTACCTTATGACTCCTCTGAGAACACTCTGTTCATCCGCTAACTTGGGCTTACGCACAAATAATCCTTCAAACCTAACATATATGCCATGTTAGAAAGAGTCATCTAACAAGAACCTATGTCTTTAAGATATTCCTTCTGGCAGTGTCGCAAAGCCTAAATTTTGCATGATTTTGTGACTATATTGGGCCAAATCACTTGCTCCCCCTATTGATGTGCTTGTTAACATTAAGGATAATGTGATCATAATCAATTAGACTTCATATCACCTTTGTACAGGCTTCTATAGTGGATTAATACCAACTCCACCTACTTCAATAGTGAAATTAATTGTTTCTATATGCACATCATTTCCGTCATACTTTTGACCTATATGTGCTTTGTCATAGATGTAGTGATTGACTCATTAACAGTAGAGTTGAATTTAATAGAACAATTATTGGAATGCACTTCTTTTTAAGGATTAGTGCTTATCATGCTCAGTTCATTGAACTAACCCGTGCTAGCAATTTTTGCAGATGGACTTCGTAAGTGAAAAGGAAGGCATAAACTTATGTGATCATTGGCTGCTTTAAGTCTAATTTTTGTAAAGAACTCTGAATTGTTCTTGAGATTGTATTGAAAAAGAAAGTAGTATTCTTTTGTAATGGAGGCAGTTGTTAGGTATCATACCTAAATGTATAAGTTTTAGAGATGAATTAAATGTTGAGAATTTATTTACATTGGATGTGTAAATTATCTTGTACTTTCATTGCATAGATGGAATCCTATCTTGTTGATATTCTCCATATTATTTATATTCTTAATAGAGTATTCTTAGATAAGTTTGAGAGTGGGAATTGGACTAATTTCCCTAAGTAGGATGCAGCTTCTTAAGATGCAGAATTTGATGTCATAACTAAACAATTCAATATAGTAATATTATATGGAATGAACATTCAGTAATAACTATTGAATTTGTAATGATTTATAGGGGTGCTAGGCCCTAACACTTAATCATGTAAAGGAAGCTTATACCTCTATCTTGTGAATGTAAATAAAATGGAAGACGTGATTCCTAATTATTAGACTTCATTTAATAAAGTCTACTTAGTTACAACCTAGATGATTGTTACACTTCCTTGAATGGTTAAGTCACAATAAATGGAACTTATGTTGTTGATATCATGTTGTGGTTGACGGTTTGTTAAGTCCCGTAGAATAACATTAAAGGAAATCTTAAGCTACGAAAGTTCTTTAACAACCAATTGAATATGTTGTAGAGAAGAACTTAAGGAGTGTTGGATAAGGGTTAGGCAAGGTTGCTGAAATCTATTTTTAATAATCCAAATTAATTAAATTTATAATAAACTCCTTGAGGTATGTACATCTCGATGAGGCTATTCTATAGGATGCTGGAACATGCCTACTGCAGGGTTGTACCTTTGAGAAGATTAGGATATCCTCAAGGATACAGTTATGCAGTCGACATGTGGCAACACCCTTTTGCATTGATTATCTAGATCTACACACATGGACTTGATCTTAGTTTCTCTCTGGGTCTAGTTAGTAACATGTCTAAGTTATGGGGTAGCCCCCTAAGACTCAGGATACCTTGGCACATGGGGTTGACTTAGGTTGACCCAGTATGCCAACTTACCCTAAGTCTTAGTGAGCCTCTCCCTATCATAACGTATGTTGTTAACTCAAACTAGGGTTAAACCTTGGGCAATTGGACTGACGGAAGTTAGTAAAGGACATTCTAGATAACAATAGAGTGGGGTGAAGGATGTATTCTGGATTGACGAGTATGCCATCAAGGAATAGTAATACGAATAGTATGTTAGAAATCTTTGGCCAAAGTATCGCAAGCTACTGGTTGAGTTGTCCTATGTCACCCAGTCTAAGATTCGTGATGCAGATGAATATTGGTAACAAATATTCAGATAGGTTTCTTCGATAGATCACTCAATACCCTAAATATGGTAAGAGAACCAATTATACGTAGTATACGGAAAAGTATTCAATACTTTATGTTAAACATGAAGAGATCGGTAGTTTACCAAGTCATGAACTGAATAGATCGGTAGCACACCGAGTCATTACAGCTGCATATGGTTATCTGTTATATGAATGGTTGATAAAGAATGTGTGTTCTAAATTATGAATTTAGAACAGAGAACATTATTTATAAAAAAAAATTCCCTTGTTTCTAAAGTCTTAAAATGGGAATGTTACATATGACATGAGTTTATGGTAGCATGATTGAGATCAGCTAGTAAGGTTTGGATTCTTAAGAAGCTAGTTACTTGTAAAGGCATGATGGTGTTGTGATAGGGTGTCATGATGATGTATTATATGTTTGCTAAAGTGTTTGATGGTCTGATATAGTTAGCATGATGTATACAAGGGTGCATGAGTGGCATTAGTGAGATTGGATTGGTCTAGTAGGCCTAATCAGTAGATTGACTTGGTATGATGGAATGAAGGAATCACGAAGATAGAGAAGGATGGTAAAACCATGGAGATCATGAAGAGAGTGAATTAAGAATAAATTGAAGCATGGGAATCATAAAAAATGGTTGTGAAACAAGATCAACTAGGCCTAATTCTAAGACCTAGTACAAACATGACTTAGAGTATGGAGTAAAGTAAGATAAAGTAAGGTATTACATGCATTAATTGTGTGTTTTTATAGTGTAGAGATGATTTGGAAGGTGCTATAGGTCAATATTCAGCTAGTAGAGGAATGTTTGAGGTCTTTTGGGGGCATTTTCTTAAGGATAAACTAGGTATGCATGTACAAAGATTAGTGGATGATGAGTTTCAGACAAGTGTAGACTTAAATAATCATTGGGAAATGTGAAGGAGGTTAACATAGTGATGTGGACAAAGTATTAAGTCACAATTCAAAATGATAAGTAAGAAATATGATTTTAAGTCTTATCTAGCTCTCAAAATGGCCATTTCCAGTTCAAGGGTTGAGTTTGATGTGATCATTGGTACGTTAAATATCTGTACGAGAACTTAGTTCTTTCATAAAATTTTGGACATGGAGTCAAGAACATTTTGCAAGTGGAATGTGTTAAAATTATTCTCCCCCTATGGTTTATGAATGATCCTTAAGAATTTAAGTGGGTCCAAACCCTCCTAAAACCCTACCTTAAAATATATGGATAAAAACTCAATTTTTTGGTCATGAAATAACTTGGGCAAGCTAAAGTGATGATTGGGGATTGTAAAGGAATCATATTTTGTTTTTGCATTGGTTGTACGCTCTAAGTATAATTATAAGGTACTAAAATATATCTGTTTTGTAATAATTTGATAGTACATTCATTCATAATAGGTTTCATGATAAAAGATAAACTATGGGAGCAATCTTGGGAGGTTCCCAAGTGTCCATGATAATTTTTAGGTGGGTTAATTTCACAATTTTGGTGAAATAAGTCACCTAATATTACCTACTGCTGAAGTTATAACAAGGAAAAAACTAATCAAGTATGTTTTATAGGATAATGGTGTGAAATATTATTGTTGAAGTGAAAGGTGAGCATGAACAGTTGATATAATTCCAACATAACATGTTTAAGCTCATGACCTAATCAGGTGAAGGGTTTTTTTTCCAAGTTCAAATGGTCTAAATTGTCTCATTAGCCTTGTCAAGAAGGTATGAGGAATGGAAGTGCAAATGTGAAATTCTCCACATGACTCATGAAGGTGAGTGACTAAAGATGGAATAGAGGTCTCTATTGATGTTTCTCAATCATTTTTTGGCCATGAAATTGAAATTTGGATTATCAAAAGATAACTAGGCCAAGACTAGTTTTTATGTCCTGAAACCTAGTTTGATTTGTTTCAAATATGCATGCATATTAAATGTGTATACCTTGAAATGATGCTTTCTATTGTTTTTAAAAGTTACAAAAGGAGCATATATTTTTATAAAGGTTCCATGAGAGCCATGAATAAGTGGATAAATGGGTGAGCTTTTTCATTCAGTGAAGACTAGTTTTCAATGTATTCAAATCGATTAGGAACTTGTCTAAATTAATGTTTCGTGGAGAGAATGAATATGTTAGTTTAGATACAATTCATTGAAGTTGATCTAGAGGTCACATAAAACATCCTACAATAGCAAAGAGGTTTTTAAATATCACTTATTTGTGTTGATAAATTAATCTTGTTACTGGTTCTTGAGCTGCCATGACTGTGTGCATACCCAGCTGAGAAGAAGAGTGGAAGTGAATTCCTAAGACCATACTTGCAACATTATAAAAACTTTTTTAATTTGTGATCATATTGAAGAATCATCATTCCTATTTTCATTGCATGATTTAAATTCTAGATTGATTGTATGCATCTAAGTTGAAGACTAAATTTTGGAGTTCATATACCTAGTAGAGCACATGAGCTCTAATGGAATCTTGAAAGAAAAATGGAAACTAGGAAAGGTTTTCAATATTATAAATTTATATGAGAGGAAATTATTAATATTCTCACACATTCCTAACACTTTTTACATATTTTATGAGATATGTAAGATAAGGAGACAACAACCGTTATAAAATAAGGTGGTAGATGTCAGTATGGAATATTTTTAGTTGCTTCATATGTGTAGTGAGGTAATGAAAATTTCATGTAAGGTAAGTGTTTTCATTTGAAACTCTGTAAGTGTAATGATTGCATTATGATAGTTTTAGATGATGTCATTTAGAACCTTGTGAACGAGTTGAAGGGACAAGAATGTGAAGTATTGGAAGATAAAGTGCAAGAAGTGTAAGAGGGGGTTACTTTCATATATAATGATAACTAAGTGTGCATGAACAATATATTTTGGGAATACTACATTGGAAATAGTATGAGTAGGTTAGAAAATGGGTGAGGTCAATGTGTATGTGCAAGAGATTTCATGTCTATATTTTTCAATAGTATGTAGATGAGAAAATAAGTGAATGATGAAGTGTGAGAGAGGAGAAATATGATTTCATATTTATGTGAATTAGGGACAAAGATGTGTGTGAAAGAGGCTTTGAATACTATATTTGTAGCAGTATGAAGTGATGAGAAAATAGATGAATCAAGGTAAGAAAAGTAGGGAGCTGGTGCTTCCATGTCAAGTTGGTGCTTAGTTAAATTATTGGAGTTGGTGATTCAAGTTAACTGGGTGATAAATAAATTGAAATATTTTTAATCTCTTATATTACAATTTTCCACAGTTGTGAATTGATTTAATTACATTTTTCTCCCTTTAAGGGTTTCCCACATTAACTATTGTCTTCATGTGTGATTTCTTGTTATTTGTTTATTATTGAATGTCATTGTTTCCTCATGGTAAATATTAATTAATTTTTAATGGTTTTCTAAGGTTTAAAATTGGTTTCAAAGTTTGAAGAAGCACAGATTCACCCCTCTCCTCTCATTGCTTGTGTTTTACAATAAAATGTTCATATACAACAATATTTCAAAGGAATATACATGGATTAATTATTGTATCTTGATAAGGATCTATGTCAATGAGGAGCATATGAGAAAAAATGTTTATAAGCATCATGTAGTTGATTACAGTCAAAAGGGTGACATATTTGTCACGAAGGTGAATTTTTAAGAAAAGGGGAGTGAGGTGATGCTCTCCATGTTTTGACTCTAACTTCATGTTAAAAGAGAATCACAATTTTTGTAAGAATGGGAAATAATATAAATTTCACATGTTACAATTCACTCAGTAGTTCTCTTTAACATCCATTCTGATAACATCCAAAAAATCTTGTAGTGTGACTAACTAGTAAAGGATAACACCATAATATCCTAGATCCAAACTCAAGCTTAAGAATGAAACATAAAAGATAAAATCTTAAAATCATGCATTAAGGGAAACTAAATTAAAATAAAAATTCAATCTACAAGCATCCTTACTATGTGAAATGATTACTTAACCTAGACCTAATTAGATCTAAGGGAAACCAAACTATGTTTGTTGCCACTCCACAAAGGGTGAGAGGATCTCTATAACAATGGTTGCAAGGCCATATTAGATATTCATTTACTAACTAACATGAATATTGGATTCAAATATTGAGCAAGCTAATCCAAGAAGGAATTAAGGCTCTTAATCATATTTCTTATATGATATATTAATCAAAGTATGGTGTAAAGTATGAAGGTAGGTGCTTAGTCCTTTTTATAGTTTTCTATTTGGGGAAAAATTGCATCTTGGTGCATGTGGGACTAAAAAGGATAAATTATATTAAGGCTTGTTAAGCATGATTAGTGAATTAATAAATGATTAGTTTGTCAGGAGCCTTAATTAACCAATTAGGGTCAATTAAGGGGCTAGGATAAGATTTTAAATCCTTTTGAGATGTATTGGAGGGAAAAGGGGTGATTTTGAATGGTTAGAAGAGGGATTTTAGTCAATAATAGGGTTTATTGATCGAAACAAGGGTAAATAGGCCTAATTAGATAATAATCACTAATTCTTTTCTCGGAAGAGGATTATGACCTACGATGTGTCGTAAATTGGCATCCTAAATGTGAAAGAGGTTAGGTAATAAAAAAACATTTTTAACTAACCAAAATGGTAAGAAACATTAGTTAATTAGAAAAAATCACTAATTATAACAGAAATGGTAAGAATGAGAGTGATTAGTGTGCTTTTGGAAATAAGATTGCAAAAGTGGAAATTAGTTGTTTACATTTGCCCCTGTTTGAGGTGAAGTAAGTGACATCACTTCAAACATAGTAGAAAAGCATAAACAAGTAAATTTTTTGAAGATAAATTATTAGAATGAAGGATTTTCCGTTGAGCATTAATTAGGTGATAGAAGAATTCAATCGATGATCAAAAACATGATCGAAATAGATAGAAGAAATAGGATAGGGATAAAAAGGATTTATACTGCCCCATGTGTGTTGGAAGAAAATGAATAGTGCTAGGACATGATAGTGAAGAATATAGGAATATCTCTTACATCTAATCTTTCAATAAGATTTTTTTCCATCATTTTTCCCCTATGATCTAAATCATCGACCCTTATTAAAATAAACAAAAGTGTAAAATAACATGAAAAGCTATATTACTAACATTTGTTCATTACTAAAAAAAAGTGTAACTCCATTCAACATACATAATGCAATGAAATATGAGAAAGTAAACAGGATAAAACAACAAAGAAACAAGTAAAATCACATCTACTCAAACAAAACACATTCAAGACAGTTGCACCAATGTTTTTATTATCAAGCTTTAGTTCCTGAATGTTTGTGTTGTAATGACAAGGGTTAAAAATGGTGCCCCAAGTAAGGATACATGCGAGGCGAATAATGAAGAACAAAATTAGTCCCATGGAAAAATTCATGTGCTATGACACAGTCTCTGGCATCTCATTTCTGCATGGGAGTACCAACATAGTAAGTAAGCTAGCTTTGTTAATACACGTAGATCACAATGATCCACAAGTCATTTGAGACAAGAATACGCAAGAACTTAATAAAGATGTTTTTGTAGGAAAAATATCAACATTAAAAGATAATACATTTTATACAAGCTTCAGCCGCATGCATGTCATTTACCAATTTTTGAAAAAAAATGAATTTTTGCAATTTTTTTGGATTGTTGATGATTTTACCAATTTTTTTAAATTTTTGAATTTTTTTTTATTATTTTGAATGTTTGAATTTTTTGGGAAGAAAATACTATAGAATAAATGGCTAAGTCATGGGACATCACCAAAAAAATCACTGAAAGGTAAAAATATGCCCTAGGTAGCAGAAAGGGTTGTCAGGAAGTAAAAACATGCCCAAACGTAGAGAAAATAGATGAAAAATAATTATTTATTAAAAATAACCATCACATAAAGTGCTAGAAGAATTTAGAAGAAACACGATGGTCCTAGGGAACTTTGGGGGTGAGAGACGCAATGTAGGGGGTGAAAAAAATAATATAAACCACACCACATGGGGTAAAAAACCATCATGGCGAGTTTATTTACCAGATACACTTACCCTTGTTACTGCTGAATTTTCTGACCTATGAGAGAAAATGAGGAGGGTGCAGAACCAAAAACACCATGTGGATCAAGTTCAATATTACATGCATCTTCTTGTGGATGGCCCGGAGGTATGAAAAGCCAAACTTTCACTTTTTTCATTTTTTACTGCATTTATTAGCATTAATTAGGGTATAAATTGACGCAAAATCGCCAGTGCATACCTTAGGGTGCATAGGAATTCTTTAGGGCACGTTGGTGTTACACCATGGAGTTGTGACTATGTTTGTGTTAAAATCACACAGGTGCATATACATTATTGTTAAAACATGGGTGCTCATGTGCATATTAAATAAAACACAAATTCCTGCACGTAGGCACTGTCGACACTAAAATTTTCCTCCATAATTTCTATTTCATTAATGTATGTATTAGGAATAGGATGTTGTTAAGTATAATTAGTAGTAGTGTCTGATAGAAGATAATGGCGCCGTCAGTATGGTGCCGCCAATAATGTGGAGTACGGTAATAGTCAAAGTACAATAGGAATGTTGTAAAAAGTAAATATTTGTCGTAAGTGGTCCGGTAATGTTAAAATGTCAAAGTTTGGGTAATTAGAGAAGTAGGGTCTACGTGATTAGGAATTAGAAATATTATATTAGTAATAAGGAAAAGGAGTGAGGTCATAAATATTTTGTGTATTTTATTTGTAAAAAGTATAAAAATGTGGAACCCATGTAAAATGATAAGGTTTATCTTATCTTAGAAGATAAGCTTACATGTACAGATAAGAGTTAAGGTATGGAATATGATTCGTCAGAGTGGATTTCTTATCTTATCTTAGAGATAAGATGGATAAGCCTCGAAGTTCTATAAATAGAGAGGCTACCCCCCTCATTTAGCATAGAAGGAAGTAGTGAGAAATATTGTAGGAAGTGTGCGAAGGAAGCCATCAGTTTAAAGGTGTGTTGAAGAAGCCATTAAGAGGTGTAATTGTAAAGTTTCTCCCATAGTCTTGGTGTAAGGAAAGTGAAGTCAATAATACTTGAAGTACCTCATGGGTGAGATTGTAACAATTTCATGTTAATATTATCATTTACTTTGATATTTCAGATTTGTCATCATTCCGTCTTATCATAGTCGATGGTATTCTTGTGTTATGTTGTTGTTTTGTTTCCAGATTACATCCACCAAACTAAAGGTTGTGCATAGTAAATAATCATAGCATGAGGAGTTCCCGGTGAAGAATTATCATAGTGCCGAATTAGTGATGACATTTTGGTTCTGTTGCCGGGACCATTCCTCGTTGGTGGATTTTCTGGAGAGATATTCCCACTTAGTCAAAAATCAATTAGAGGGTAACCTTGTTTTTACTATGCATAGTAGTTACCATGGTAAAGTCATTTTTGCCATGAATAGTAGTTACCATGGTAAAGTCATTTTTGCTGGAATAGTATTTACCGCAGTAAAGTCACTTTTTACCGTGAATAGTATTTACCGCAGTAACTTCACTTTTTACCGTGAATAGTGTTTACCACAGTAAAGCCAGTTTTTACCACAGTAAGTCAATTTTTACCATAGTTTACCGTGGTCATTTCTATTTTACTGTAGAAAGATGTAAAGTCACTTTCTAGTATAGTGATTCCAATTATTTGTACACATAAGTCTTGTTGATTGTACTTGTGAGTTGGTATTTCATGGTGGTTACTTTTGAAAATGGGAAAGATTCTTCTTTTTTCAGCTCAATCTAATGAAGATGCTTCTTCTTTCATTCAAGAGTTTAAGCGATCTTGTATTTGTAATGACCGAGTCTGTAATGAATATGTTGGGTTTAAAAATTGATCGCCCTTCAACACTTATGTTAAGGTCATTAAATAAGGGAAAAACTAAACCAGAAGGTGTAGTTTCAAATGTGGCAATATCTGTTATGGGTATTGTATGTGTGGTAGACTTTCAGGTGATGAAAAATGGTACTGTTGCATACCCAATGCTGTTGGGAAGACCATGGCTAAGGAGAGTTCATGCAAGAAACTACTGGAATGAAGGTTTCATGACACTTGGACGTGGTAGAGAGAGGGTGAAGATAAATGTGATCCCTCGACATCATAAGGCAGAACCTGTGGATTCAAGTGATGAAACTGATGATTGGACATCCTCTGATTACTCTAGTACCAGTGAAGTGGACACTGAAGATGAAGAAAGTGAGGTGGATGTTTCAGTCATGGATATCCTTCTAGTCACACCAACTCATGACCCCATAAAATTATCTGAAGAAGAAGTTGATGATCGTCTCCAACAAATAAAGATTGGTGATGCTGTGATGGAGAGTGAGAAGGAATCCTACCTCCAGCTCTTTCAAAGGTACATACACCTATTCACTTTTGATTACAAGGAACTCTGTCAAGTAAGTTGGGTAGAACATTCTATTGAGCTGGTAGATGGTGCTAAGCCCATAAAGCAAATGCCATATAGAATGAATCCTAATTTTTCCAAGACTGTAAAAGAAGAAATAGATAAGTTGCTTGATGCAGAATTCATATTTGCTGTGGAGAATTCAGAATGGGTTTCTCCCATTGTGATCTCAATAAAAAAGAATGGGAAGCTACGCATTTTTGTTGATTATAGGAAGCTCAATAAGGCAACAAAGAAGGATCATTACCCTCTTCCATTTTCAGATCAGATCTTGGATGAAGTAGCTGGCCAGGAGTGCTATAGTTTTGCTGATGGATATAGCGGCTACAACCAAGTTCATATAGTAAAGAAAGATCAGCTGAAGACCACGTTCACCACTCCTTGGGGAACGTTTGCTTATAAAGTTATGCCTTTTGGGTTGTGTAATGCTCCAGCAACATTCCAGCGTTTGATGAATAGGGTGTTCGAACCCTACATTGGGACCTTCATCAGAGTATTTCTGGATGATTTTTACATCTATGGGAGCAAGTTGGACCACTTGCACCAAATGGAGACAACATTTCAAAGGTTAGATGAAGCACAAGCCTCACTAAACCCTACAAAGTGTATCTTTGGATGTTCTAAAGGTGTTTTGTTAGGGCATGTTGTATCCAGAGATGGTATTGGTACTGATCCTAATAAAGTTTCAAAAATCAAAGATTTACCATTTCCTATTAATAGAAGTAAGTTGAGATCATTTTTAGGCCATGTGGGTTACTATAAAAGGTTCATCAAGAATTTCTCAAAGATTGCATAGCCACTAACCCAGTTCTTGAAGAAGGATGTTACTTACGAACCAGGAAATAAGGCGCATGAAGCTTTTGGACAACTGAAGGAAGCCCTGGTGTCTTCACCTGTTTTGAAGAATCCAGATTGGAGCAAGCCATTCATTGTGTACACTGATGCCTCAGATGCAGCACTAGGAAGTACTTTAAGCCAAAAGGATGAAAATGGGAATGAACATCCAATTTACTTTGGGAGTAGAAAAATGAGCAGTGCTGAGGTAAATTATACTGTAACTGAAAAAGAGGCTTTGGATATCATTTTTGCTGTAAAGAAGTTTAGAAATTACTTGCTAGGGCAAAAATTTCTAGTTGTAACAGATCATCAAGCTCTAAAATATATTGTAAATAAGCCTAACCCATCAGGGAGGATAGCAAGATGGATAATTTTTCTACAAGAATTTGAATTTGATATTATAGATAGGCCAGGAAAGAAGCATGTCAATGCAGATGCACTCTCTCGAGCCTATGATGGTTTAGGATCATCTTGTGATGATGATGATTTCCCCGATGCTGCATTGTTATCCCTTGACACAATCCCAAGTGAATACATAGATATTTGGAATTATCTGAATGAATTCAAGTTTCCTGATGGTGCCAATGCAAAGACTAAGAGAAAGATTACTTAAGCCAGTCGTCCATATTCTATTCTGCATGGAGTATTATTTCGAATAGGACCTGATGGACAGTACAAGAGGGCAGTTGGACGTGATCAAGGGAAGGAACTGCTAGAAGAATTCCACAATGGTACATGTGGAGGGCACTTCTCTGGATAACTTACAGCAAGAAGGATCTTGGATGTAGGTTATCACTGGCCCACTCTTTTTAAAGATTGCTATAATTATTGTAAGACATGTGATATTTGTCAAACACATGGTAACCGTAAGACTTCATCAGCTCCATTATGCCTTATTCTTCCCCTTGGTCCCTTTGAAAAGTGGGGAATAGACATTATAGGTCCACTTCCAACTACATCACGCCAAAATAAGTATATTGTAGTTGCCACAGATTATTTAACCAAGTGGGTTGAAGCTAGGCCATTGAAAACAACTTCCATGGATGAAGTGGCAAGGTTCATGTATGAACGCATTGTCACTAGATTTGGTTGCCCATTAGAAATTGTAACAAATCAAGGAAGCCACTTCATTAATGAGGTGGTAGAAGCCCTAGTCAATAAGTTTTCTATTAAGCACAAGAAGGCAACAACATACAAGCCAAGCACAAATAGACAGGTGGAACGAACAAATTTTGTGTTGTGTCAAATTCTAGCAAAAGATGCAGCCTTGCAGGTACATAAATGGGATAAAAGGATTCATGCAGCATTGTGGGCATATAGGGTAACATCAAAGTCAGCAATAGGATACTCCCCATTTTAGTTGGCCTATGGCATTGATCCAGTTATTCCTATTGAGTTTGATATTCCCACTGTGAGACTTATGAAAAATGAAAGGATGGATGAAAGTGATTCAGTAAAAGAAAGGTTGGTACATCTTCATTTGCTGGAGGAAATGAGAGAAATAGCAAAGGATACAAGCCATAAGAAGAAAATGAAGCAGAAGGAATACTTTGATCAAAAGATCCGGTGGTCTCCATTTCATGTGAATGACTTGGTTCTAGTATATGATTCCAGATACAAAAAAAGAAGACAGAGAAAATTTCTTCCAAAATGGATGGGGCCCTACAAAATAGCAGTTGTGCATGAAAATGGTACGTACCAACTGGAGGAATTGGATGGCACTCCCATTACAAAATGGGTCAACCACGACAAGTTGAAGATTTTCCAAGCACCAGAAGAGTCTACTCCGAGGACGGAGTAAAAGCTAGGAAGGGGGAAGATGTCGACACTAAAATTTTCCTCCATAATTTCTATTTCATTAATGTATGTATTAGGAATAGGATGTTGTTAAGTATAATTTGTAGTAGCGTCTGATAGAAGATAACGGCGCCGTCATTACGGTGCCGCCAATAATGTGGAGTACAGTAACAGTCAAAGTACAATAGGAATGTTGTAAAAAGTAAATATTTGTCGTAAGTGGTCCGGTAATGTTAAAATGTCAAAGTTTGGGTAATTAGCGAAGTAGAGTCTACGTGATTAGGAATTAGAAATATTATATTGGTAATAAGGACAAGGAGTGAGGTCATAAATATTTTGTGTATTTTATTTGTAAAAATTCTAAAAATGTGGAACCCATGTAAAATGATAAGGTTTATCTTATCTTAGAAGATAAGCTTACATGTATAAATAAGAGTTAAGGTATGGAATATGATTCGTCAGAGTGGATTTCTTATCCTATCTTAGAGATAAGATGGATAATCCTGGAAGTTCTATAAATAGAGAGGCTACCCCCCTCATTTAGCATAGAAGGAAGTAGTGAGAAATATTGTAGGAAGTGTGCGAAGGAAGCCATCAGTTTAAAGGTGTGTTGAAGAAGCCATTAAGAGGTGTAATTTTAAAGTTTCTCCCATAGTCTTGGTGTAAGGAAAGTGAAGTCAATAACACTTGAAGTACCTCATGGGTGAGATTGTAACAATTTCATGTTAATATTATCATTTACTTTGATATTTCAGATTTGTCATCATTCCGTCTTATCATAGTCGATGGTATTCTTGTGTTATGTTGTTGTTTTGTTTCCAGATTACATCCACCAAACTAAAGGCTGTGCATTAGTAAATAATCATAGCACAAGGAGTTCCCGGTGAAGAATTATCATAGTGCTGGATTGGTGATGACAGCACAAACATGAGTACGATAACATCACATCAAATGTGTTGATGTGAGCCAAGAGGTTGGGTGGAAAGGGGCACGCTTGCGTGATAATATAGGAATTGACATGTAAAATGGGGAAGTGACACTGTAAGTGGCGTGCTGGCACAAGAAAATATTTTCTAATGACATTTGAGAAGAATTAGGAAATTTCTAGGAAAACTTAGATGATAGAATGGAAGAAAAAAATGATAAAATAGAAGAATAAGATCATAAAAAATGACCTGACTAATCGTGCACATGGACCTACCTTGATTAGAGATGCGGGAGTGACATGGGTGGCTCCAAGCCTATGAGGCAACCTTCCGTTAATGAGATAACATCTACTTAGAGATGCTACTATATGTTACGGGCTAGTCGCACGTGGCTTATATGCCATAGATCAATCTGGACCATAGCCTACTCACATCCTTAGCTAAGAGATGGTGGAGTGGGAGTCAGACATTTCACCTTCTGACAGGAAAGATGAGAATTACTTTGGAGGACATTTGGGAGAAATTTAGAGTTCATATTCAGGTCATCTGGTGACGTATGATGACCATCACAGTCGAAACATGTGGAGTATTATCATGATATTTGGAGTAGTAGACATACCTCACCAAGGTATGTCATTGGAAATTACTAGATGTATGATTGATCGTCAGCTTGGGAAAGTTCCTGTATATCTTATAGCTCTTTTCAACGACATGTTATTTCCTAACAATATTGGTGCTTTCTTTTTTTTGGGCATGATTGGAGTGATACAGGGACTCATCAATGGGGAGGTCTATTTCTCGGGGAAGTGTATATTATCCCTAGCCAATCTGTATGTATATGTGTACTTGATAGCCTACCATGGTTATAAGACCATGGGACTAGTGACCTTACTTCAGATATTGATCTGGGATCATATCACTATAGGATGCCTAGTAGGAGCATTACGAGTTTGAGTTCCTGGTGAGCCATCTATTATGGGTTGGGTTCCTGATGGTGATGAAATTCACAATCACATGGGAGACAAAAATTTCTATAGGCAAGCATTTGACAAGGTAAAACCTCATATGGTTACATGGTGGCCATACAGGTTATGTCGGTGGCCTCAAGATGCAACAGAGTTGAGCATTGGAGTTGTTGATCATTTCATTATTGGGAGAAGGAGCTATATCCTTGAGTGGTATAGATTAGATAGGGTCTAGAGAAAATTCGGTCTCATTCAAGGGATTCCCAGTGATGAGATATGATGTGGGCATGGATCCAGAGAGACCTTCCATATTGGGCCTCAGATCTAGTTAGGATGATCTCACACAAGTTTTCTACCAGTAGTCCCACAACCTTGGGTGTAGTGATCACAGATAGTAGATATAAGGATGACCCTAGATTATCAGGGACGGTATGCTACAGTGTTACCTTGGAGGTTGATGATTCCATAGGTAGTGTTAGACATGGTAACACATGGGGTACAAGGCACAGATCCTAGGGTACATGCTCAGGTATATCCCTAGGTAGGTCCATAGGTAGGGCCATAGGTAGGGGTATAGGTAAAGTAGGTATTGGTTTAGTAGCAAGTGGTTATGTAACATTAGGTATTGGTACATCCACAGGCACAGGTACCACGTATTCCCCTTCAATTTCCATTACGGGCACCATTATATGCACCTCCATCACCCCCACACGTGAGTCCACCAGGAGGTGGAGGAGATGACGGAGGTGGAAAGGATATGGAGGAGGATATATAGGGTGATGGGGATCTAGCTACCTTACAGCAACAGTTGCAGCAAGTTATAGCCCTAGAGCTCCAGGATACTGCTGAGAGGGACCAGCTATTAAGGAGAGATAAATTTTAGATAGAGAGGGATCCGTTGTGGATAGAGAGAGATCAACTCATGACAGAGTGGGATTAGGTGATTATGGAGAGGGTGCAATTGCAGGGTGAGAGGGATCAGTCTTTATCAGAGAGAGTCTGGCTATGGGAAGACCTAGCAAGTGCGAGAGTGGGGCATGATACACTTCAGCAGGAAGGTACACCCTTAAGAGTACATGTTTTGGAAGTTCAAAGTGCCTCCTTGGAAGCCAAGGTGACCTACTATAAGGTACATTATCATGTGGTCATCCCAACTGAGTAGAGAGCTCATGACTTCAGTCAGATATCTGGTGGTTTTTCATGATCACTGAGGTCAATATAGCAACCCTTCGTAAAATAGGCCTCGAATCATTATGGTTCATGATAACATGGTGCAACACCTTCTGTGGGTCCATCACAACAGATGCAACCACCTAGTGATAGACCTAGGCTAGGAAGTCTCGAAGAGGGTGAGAGTCATGGTTGACTCTTTTATTGATGTACTTGATGTATCTTTTTTATGCGTGCCTCGATATGAAGGAAATTTTTTTGTATAGATGTACATTATAAATTATTATTTTTATACATTATGATGAAGGCACATTTTTAACCCATGCCCATGATGGTGTTTTGTATTTGATATGTATCGAGTCACATTGATTTTGTACATGGACATTTGATATTTATGGATATATGATGATTGATGGATTATTGATGTATCAGATTTTGTTTATGAGATACCATGCTTAATCTATATGTTTATTGTGGTTTATGTTTGTATTACATGTTGTTAGATTATGATATCACTTTTCATGTTGATGAGATAGCATGTTTAATCCACATTTTTATTATGGTCTATTTTTGAGGGGGAGATAGAAGATGGTCCCTCTTCCCCCTCTTGGTGATATTGTATGATCTTATCTTAGCATACATGTTTAATTTCCATATTCATGATTATGTAGCTTAGCCTTTATTGATATATGATGTATATATGTGATGATATATGATATGATGATGAAATGACAACAAATTGTACAAGTAAACAACAAGCACACATTAATCAAATCTAATTACAGCAACACAACTATCTACAAGTATTCAAGATAAAAATGAACTCAATGAAATATACTACACATTTAAGTAACACTCAATCTAAGTAAGAAAATGAATATAATTTAAATCACATAGGACGAAAAAGTAATGCAACTAAAACTATATAAACCAACAACTAAAAGTAAGAAAACTACTAATTTATTTTTGTGGGACAATTTTGAAATGTTTTTCATTATTTTTCGTATTATCTCGAGACAATGTTATATTGTTTTGGAGTTTTCTATGAAACATATGTGAATGTTTTGATTTTTCCTGACTAACATATATGAATTTTTTAGGATTTTCACATATTTATATGAATTTTTTTTATGTTTTCTAAGAAGTTTTCTGAAGCTAAATACAAGGAAATGAAGAAACATGGATGCCCTTAGCATAAGATGGGATGTACAAGGGTATAATTCCATGTGTTATGTGTAACCAATGATGATGTAAATTTTCCCCCAACGTGAGATGGGAATATACAAAGGAAAAATATTTGCATATAGAAGTAGGATCAATCAGATCAAGGCTAAGAGGTGCTAGGATCAAAATTAGCTCAGACGTAAGGTAAAGTCTAGCTTAGGAAAAAGCTATCATCATCCTAGACTTGAAATGCTTGTGAACAACAGACCCTCCAATGGTGCCGGAAACTAGTTTTCACTAAAGGAATTGTCCAAAGTGCCACAATTTCATGGTTTTCATTATTGGATGCACTTGTTTATTTCTCTTTTTTGTTTTCTATTTTTATACTTTTTGTTGTTTTTTAGATATTTAAGGGACCCCACACTTAAGCATAGAAATGTTTAAGATGCATTGTGTTCATGGGTTCCCAAATTTCCTAACCATCCGAGTAAGTCATCTTGTAAGATACCAAACCAAACATTGTAACCACAACATATGGCCCCAACTAGTTAGGCTCAAATTTGCCCTTCTTTTCTCGGTATTTGGTGGTGTTGAACTGATTTTATTTTAGCACCAAGTCTCCTACCTCAAATTTTTGAGGTATCACTTTTTTGTAACTTCAGTGTACTTGATCCTGATACACTTTAACATGATTACAAGATTGAATTATTTTCTAATCTAATAACTCCAACTCTTCCAGTCGAACTACTTTTTATTCCTCCTCTTCATTCACGTAATCTTTCAACTCTATATGTAAAGAGGGGATCTTGATCTCTAGGGGTAGTACGGTTTCTATGCCAAATAATAGGGAGTATGGAGTGACACCTATAGGAGTGTGGATAGACTTCTTAATTCCCAAAAGGTGGGGTGAATTTGTAAATGCCATTTACAACTTGTTTTATCCACCATATTCTCCATAATACAAATGATGGTTTTATTAGAAGCTTTGGATTTCCCATTACCATGAGGGTAACAGGGGGTTGAGAATTTGAGAGATATTTGAAAAAAAATTCATAACACTTTCACAATTTCGTTTTTAAAGGACTTACCATTTTCATCTAAAATGGAAGAAGGGATACCGTATCGACAGATGATATGGTTCATTATAAATTTAGATATATGTGCACCTTCGACATAGGTAAGAGGAACAACCTCTACTCATTTTTTGAAGTATTCAGTAGCAATGATAATGAACTTATGGCCATATTAGGATATAGGGTTAAGTTTACCCATAAGATTGAGCCCCCACTTTGAGAATGACCAAGGTGTCATGATAGGCTATAATTATTGTGTTGGTGTATGTATCAAAATGTCATACTTCTAATAATGAAAACATTTCTCTACATATTTGTAGCAATCATTTTCCATGGTAGGCCAATAGTAGCCTACTCTTACTATCTTCTTTTCTAATAAAATCCTATTAGAATGGGCCCCATAGATGCCTTTGTGCACCTCTTTGTTCGCTAGGATGGATTCTTCTGAATTGAGACAACATAACAAATTCACGTCATAGCCTTGATGGAAGAGAGTGTCCCCAAGAAGGGTATAACAGGATATATGCTGGATGAGGTTTATTTATTGTATGAAAAATATCTATGGGAAAGGTTCCATCATGAAGGTAATTAAAGATGTCACTATACCACAGGGTAAATGGACCAATAACTTCACATACCAAATAGGATTTTGGTATGTCATACGTTGGTTTTCGTAGATACTCAACAAAGAATGGCATATCATTGTTCTCAGGTGGGATACTCAACATAGACCCCACTATGGACATAGCATTTGTTTCTCTTTTTTTTCCTCTTGGGATTTTTTGAAATGTAATTTGCTCAAAGAACTCCTTCAAATAATCAACCATTCTCTTGTATGGAAGAATTTTCTCATCTTTAACTTTATATTCATCTTTCACTTGTTTTATAATCAGCATGGAATCACTGATTAAGTTTACTTGTCTCACTGATTAAGTTTACTTGTCTAATGTCCCACTTAATATCCAACTTCATGCCTACAATAAGGGCCTCATATTCTACTATATTTTTGGTACATGGTAACCTAAGTTGGAATTCCTAAGGGATCAAGTTTTTGAAAGGAGTTATCAATACAACTTCGGAACTTGAACCATGAAAGGTAAAGGAGCTATCAAAGTATAGTTTCCATATAATAGATTCCTTGATGTACATTGTGGAAGTGTCTGAGAGTTCCAAACTTAAAGGTTTAGTACCTAGTAGTGGGGCTTTAGATAGTTGATCTGCTAAAACTTGTCCTTTCATTGATTTTTTGTGTGCATAATAGATGTCAAACTCACTGAGTAAGATGATCCAATTGGCCATCTTTCATATCAGTGTATACTTTGACAACAAGTACTTTAATGGATCAAATTTTGAGATAAGATTGACCTTATTATTTAACAGATAATGACACAAATTCTGAAAAGTGAAAACCACGTCCAAGCAATCCTTTTCTATTTGTGGGTAATTTAGCTCGTAAGCTATCAATGTTCAACTTAAGTAATACACATTTTTTTTCTGCTCCTTATCGTACTGGGCCAACAGTTCCCCAATTACAAAGTGTGTGGTAGAAATGTTGAGTAAAAATGGTTCACCTACCATGGGTAGCATTATAATAGGGGGTTTTTCCAAATATTCTTTGAGAAATGCAAATGTTTGCTATTATTTTGGTCTTTAGTGAAAATTGACATATTTCTTGAGAAGATGCGTGAATGTGTAACACTTATCTGCAAGCTAAGATATGAACCTTCTAATTGCTTAGATCTTTCCTTGAAAAATTCACAGTTTTTGGATATTCATCAGAGGAGGAATTTTTTTATAGCAGTAACCTTTGATAGATCTACGTTCTATTCCTCTTTGTGAAACAATGAATCCTAATATTTTTTTAGATAGCACACTAAAGAAACATTTCTTCAAGTTTGAACAGACCCTCTAGTCCCTTAGATGCTGAAAGATGTGTCACAAGATCTCTAGGTGATCTTCTTGATTCCTTGATTTTACCAATATATCGTCTACCTAATCTTCCATGATGTCACTGATCATATCATGAAATATTACAGTCATTTCCCATTGATAAGGTACACCTGCATTCTTAAGGCCGAAGGGCATGACTTGATAATAGAAATTCCCCCATGGGGTGGTAAAAGTTGTCGTGTGTCAGTCTTCCTTAGCAATTTTTATTTGGTTATATCCTGAAATCCCATCCATGAGTGATAGCATCTCATACCCAGTTGTTTAATCAAAAATCATGTCAATGTTGGGAAGAGGAAATTCATCCTTAGGATAATATTTATTAATATCTTAGAAATCGGTACACACTCTAATACCAACATGAATTTTTGGATACTGGGACTACATTAGAAATCCACTCTAAATAGTCAATAGGCTTGATGAAGCCTACTTCCAATAATATTTCTACCTCTTCTTTACCAATAAGGTGAAGTGAGGGCATATTTTAGAGCTTTTTTTTATGGGCTTGGTGTCTAGGTGTACAACAAGATTTGTTACCACTAATGTAGGATCAATTCCTAGCATGTCTGTGTAAGACCAAGCAAATGATATCTACAAATTCTCACAAAATCATTATACAAATTTTTATGTTCTTGAGCTAAAAGTGAAGCTCCCAACTTAGATATTCTGGTAAATTCCTCATGTGCCGATATTGACATCTATTGTCTCCATCACCAGTAGCTTGGACTCATCCTCCATGCGCATAGGATCTAGGGGGAGATTAAGATCCTTCTCTACCAAAGGTGGCTCAAAGATATTTTCACCTTCTCGTGGGTCAATTATCTTACTCGTTGATTTTTTTGTTTGTTTTTCTACAAGTTCCTCAAAGAGGTTTTCACTATAGGACTTAGACTTGTTCTTTTTTCAAGGATTTTCTGTAGGAATTTTTCCTTTATTTGTTTTCTTAAATGACTGCACAATTCATCCTCCTCCCTAAAATGTGCACATGCATTGAGATGAATGGATAAGCCTTTCTTATGGTCATTTCTTGGAATACTATCATGAATACCAAAGAACTCACCAATAGCCTCATCATTTTAAAATACATCAATTGACACATGTTGTTGTTGGTCCCAATTCATGAGTGATGGGTAAATAAGGTTTACGTGTTTGAGTGGTAGGGTATATAGTAGGGGTTATGGTTAGGATAACCATGTTGGAAAATAGGTTCATGGAGGTAAGGTCTTCGTAAAGACTACATCAGGAATTTTTTTCACTTTTGCATTCAGATGTATTATCTTCGTGTTCAGAAGAGGTATCCTTGACCTATTAGGGGTGAGACCCATATAGCTAGATGCTAATACCATGCTTACCTAGTTTACAACGAGGTATTGGAAGAGCTTCCAGTGTACCTTTTTCATTGTGGCCACATCCATGTCCTTTATATTCCATAGTAAGCATCATTCAATTGGGGATAACATACTTAGGTGATTGATAGCATAAAGCCATTTCATTATCTTCAAGATGAAGATATACTATCTTTGAGCATCCTTTCATCTTATAATAATCCACTAGGAGTAAAAGTGTTGAAAGGGAAATTTTCCCTGGATCTTTGAAACTTATAACATGGCCTACCATGCACTTTGGCTGATAGGGAAGGTTGTGAACTAGAAGATCCTGCTGAAGATCATATTCTCCACAGCCATTTTCTCTAACCTTCATCTCCCATGTAGTGAAAGGAGTCTCTGATGTATAAGCACCATTTTTTTGGGATACAAGGTATCTAGATCCACTCATGAAGAGAGGGCCTCTGATTGAACTAGAACAACTATCTCTGTAGAAGGAAATTCATAAATGGTGGGGAAATAACCTGATAATGCTCTGCAATGAGAAATGTTGGGGATCTCCTTGAATAGTGAGGTCTGTCCTTCATGATGTAACTTTAAGCACTGATGATATGTTGTAAGGTATATCTTGCATGGCATGAATCCATGGGTGGCTGAGACAATATGTTGTAAGGGAGCTCCAATTTCAAGACATGGTACTTCATATCTTGATTGATAGGACCTACTTCCAGTGAGAAAGTGATCATACCGGCTGACTTCCATTCTTTATTATCATATGCCTTTATGGTGATGACCTTTGTTTCTAAATCAGCTTCATGTACACCCTAGTTTTCAAGCTAGCTTTAGAGTCAAAATTTTTAAACCCGATCCACCATCCACGAGCACTCTTTTTACCTTCTTACATTTGATTATGACTTCAATATGCAAGGGTAAATTATGAGAGGGATTCTCTTCTAGGATTTTTTTTTGGAATGAAGGTTATATGCTCTGTAAGAGAAATCTTTACTATTATGGCTTACAAGTGTGTTGGGTCGATACCAACATACACTCCTAATCCCTGTAATGTCTTATAAAGGATGTCTTTTTGAATGTTAGAAATTTTAAAAAGGTTAAAGACTAAAATATTGGCTGTGGTTTTCTCTAATTTTTCTAACAAGTCATAATGACTGTCTTGAGGAGTAGGGGAGGAGGTTTTGAAATAACAAGGTGAGCCTATCACATTTCCATGATGCACTCCCTTGATTTAATCTTGATCATGTTGATATGCTCAATAGGTGGATTGACACAACCTATTAGGTCATCAAATGGTTCATCTTTGAAACGTAATTGGAATTCTTAGTTTGAGATGCATGCCCTTGATCCAACTTTTCCTTCCCTTTGTTGTACTTTAGGAAATTTTCTTTGAATATCCCCATGTTTACGTTAGGATATTTAGTAGGGGTGGAGGAATCTATTTCCACATCACCATTATGATTAAGTCCTTACTATAGTGTTATAATTTTAAACACTTATCAATCTTATGACCTTTGACACGGTGAAATCCACAATATTCATTTTCCCTAAACTAATGATGGACTTAGGTGTCATCATCCCCATAAGGTGTAGTTTCAGAATATCTAACCATATTAACTACCTATAATTGTTTTAATATTGATGACATAGAATATAATAGAGGGATGAATTTATGACATTTATACTCTATAGTTGGAGTTCCCTTTGCAAGTTTCAAGGGAGTGTGGTTTTGAACTACTTGCAGTCTTTTAGAGTCTACTATTCCATCACCTACTGACATTTTTTTCTTATTAGGAACAAACTTGTTTTGTTACTAGGTTTAGAATCATTATGATATGGTCACGTGAAAGGGGTTTTAATTCCCTCTAGCTAACAATGCCTTCTCTATTTGACTACCCTTTTCTATCACCTCTTCAAACATGTTACCAAAAATGCATTTGCAAGTGGAATGTTAATTTCCAGGTGAGGTTGGGTAGAAATATATTGATTATTTATTTCTATGGTATTGATCAAGGGAAGTGGCTAGCTAGCCCTCGCCATTACTGTAATAAACTAGAAAAGTTATCATTATTTCATTGTTTTGCATTACATAAATCTAACATGGTGACATCATTCTCTATATTAAATGAGAAGTGACGTATAAAGTTTTTGACTAGTTTTAGCCATGTAGATATAGATCCCTTAGGGATGTGTAAAATTCATTCTAACGCTTAACTTCCCAAACTTCATGGGAAGAGGTGAATGAGATAGTTATCGCTATATGTGACCTCTTGACATGCCATATAAAAATCCTTAATATAGTCTCTAGGGTCACCCTTTCCCTTTTATTTTTTTAACTTTGGATAGTCAAAATCATGTGGGAAAGGTACCTACAACATAGCTCTATCAAAGGGATATGGGTCTAACTCTTCAAATTGGTACTTTTTGTTATTGCTTATTTTTCCTTCTTGTAAAGCTATAAGGGCATTTTTCATGGTTGACCACTCTTGATTGAAGATTTGGTCTTGTGTGGGTGGTGTGGAACTATACAAATGATTAAATCTAGTTATATCCCCACCTTTATTTTCCACATAAAAATCCATCATAAGGTTCTTTATGTGCCTCTCAATGAGGAGTAGATGGTATTGAATTTGTGGTATGAAGATTTCGGTTTAGATTTTGGTATAGCTTGTTTCAAAGGTTTCAGTTGTTCCTTGTTTATGTGTGAAGCCAAACTTTCCAATTGGTGAGTGAGAGATTGCAATTGTTGCTCTAAAGTTACCTCTTGAATGGGTACTTCTTTACGATTTTCATAAGGAGGAGGTTGTTCATGATGAGCATGCTCTTCATGGTCTTCACAATGAACTCTAACAGTAGGTATATGATAGTCTCCGTCATTTTAGAAAGGTACCTCCTCATCATTATGTCATCCAGAAGTAGAGGCATGACCTGGGTTTAAGATGTCATTAATATTTCAAGAAGGAAGTTCTACTTCTTCTTCTCCATGAACCATACTAGAAATGAGGGAAGGGTCAACCATAGAGGGTAACCTTTCTCTGATCTCTATGACATGCATTAGGACCTCATGCTTGTTTTGGTATATATAATCACCAAAGTGGGTGGAATTCAACTCAAAATTTGCTTGAGGATAATTCTCCTCACCACCACTATGATCAACCATGATGTTGTCTTCTAAAATTGGGTTTAACATGCCATCTCCAAAGGGACTTGCCCCTAATTTTTGATGCCCCATTCTTATGGTAGGAGGCATAAATGAAAGTTTTTACTAAGGTTGACTAAAATGGACCCTAGGTAAATTTTGTAGTAACGATGTCAAGTCATCACAAAGAATGTGGAATATCAAATGGTCATAATCCAAAGGTTAATATGAACCGAAGGATATCAAAGAATAAATAATACAAACACTAATGTAATATATGACAAGAAGTATCTAGGATAATATAATGAAGTACAAGACTAAAATTCTAGTCACAAAATATTTTACTCCCTACATTTTTCCAAGATAGGTTTAAGGAGCAAATAGTGACAACAAAATATCACCACTTAGGACAAGTTTAAAATAAACAAGACCTAAATACTAAGAAAGTGTTGATGTGATCCTCTAACAAGTATACTAAAACTAGTTTAGACAGCAAAAAACTCCAAGTCTTTGAAAATGTAAGTTACAAATGTGAGCATCATACAACACTATTTGGACATGTTAATCAATATTTACAAGAAATCAATATTTTAGTATCAAAATTATGTTATTTGATGCGAACAATGTAATTCAACACTCTAAAAAAATCTTAAGGCAATGTTAGGATAAAAAAACTAAGCCTAAGTATATCAAGAATTTATTATGCATGCAAGTAGCATAACAATACAATTTAGAGACTTAGACCAAGTTTCACAATGGAAACAAGACGTAAGTATCAAAATTGTATGGCTATAATGGCAAGCATCGTAACAACTAAAAGGAAAACAATGATGATATCAACATAGACTACAATGATGAAAGTCTCAATTATGGGTATGAGATATAATGGCTACCAACATATAATGATGTACCAACACACTTTCAACACTTACATCGACAAGCAACTCTAGTAATGACAATTGTAGAATGGGTGCAAAAGTGGTGGACATGATTATTTCAATGGTACTACGTAGATATGTTGTTCTTTTTTCCCAAATGGGAAATAAGAAAAAAATGTGTGAACCAAGTGGTGATGAAACAAACTAAGTGTAACTTCAACAGAGTTTCACCTTGTCTTAGGACAAGTGAAAAACTAAGACAAAGTAACATGTTGTAGGTCTCATGATGAATAACATGTAGTTTCAACTTAAATGAACTCTTTCCTTCTTTGGATAACAAGGTTTCGAATCCAAATAAGGTGTCACTTTGTGAGAGATCTATAGAACATGATGTATAAGTCAAATTGACTCCAAGCCACAAGTTTCCTAGTGGTTCTCTCTCTAGGTGTCACAAATTACCTCCGGGAGCTCGGTTTGACAAGAAATTCACACTGACTAGTCTTGGAGTATTTTGTCTTTACTTTACCCCCTTCAATATAATTAGAAATAAATGCCTTCAATTGTATTTTCACGTGGGGTCACAATGGAGATAAATTTGAATCTAATCTTACCAAGGTGTACTAATCGATTGGGTAGAGGAGCACTTTCCCATTTTTTTCACAAGGTTCCCTCTTATGTGAACTACTTTGGGGTTCCTAGGAGCATACCTCTTGTTATCTTAAGGATTATGCCAAAGTTATTTTCTCCTAGTTTAAAGTGGACTAGTCATATCTCTTAACTGAAACCTACAATACATTATGATGAATGATGTGCGGTGTATTTGGTTTGAACCACCTTTGGGAACCTATAACACGCGTGCATGTTAGAATTTTGTTTGAATAGATTTATTATTTCTTTGGAAAGTGTTAGGTACTACACACAAATAGTTATTAGTTATCCAAAATGATCTACAATATCATATCAAGAGGATTAAATGTTTTTTTGTTCTCAAGATCACCCAAGGATGTGCGAGAAAATCATACACAACAAGCAACCCAAGTAGATAATAATGAAAATCTTGTAAATCAAATAAATACCATAATGTTTTGTAAATAAAGGTTCATTTCCAATGAAACCAAGTGATTTTTAGTGAAAAACCAAAGTTGTTTTTTATTCTCAAGATCACACAAGGTGCAAGATAATATCATACACAAGCTTCAGCCTTAGTTGTTTATCAAATGGAATCTATAAAATCAAAGGATTGTATAAATTTCATATGAAAAGTTCATTCCATTAAGCTTAAAAATGAATAATGAAGTTTCCCACTTACTCTAATGTTAGTAAAAGAATGTTTATAGTTTCTTTTGATTCTCAAGATCACACAAGGTGTAAGAGAACAACATACACAACCATATCCCAAACTCATACAAAACATGAAAACAAAATTAATTCATAAAAATTGAAGTAAATGTGTTATAAAACCTACTCTAAATTAGAAAAAATGCGATAACAGAAGCTAAAAACCCTAGAAAAATGACAGGAGCATAAAGAAATAACAATTAAAAATTTGAATTCTGAGCTAAATTTACCTTATAATGCTAGCGCACCCCTTAACATAGTAGCATGACCCTAACAACAACAATGTGCCTCATACAACACCAACACAACCTTGACAACACTAGTGTGCCTTTGTTAAAAATACATAGTTGATTAATGTGAGCACGTCCAAAGAGGCGTGAGCATGTACTTCAGAGCACCAATGTGGCCACCACATAAAGGGAAAAAAATTAATGTAACACATGCATGTGTCGCAAAACATGAACATGGCCTCGAGATCATGAGCACGGCCTTAAAGATGTGAGTGTACCCCTTTCAACATGAGCTCATCCCTAAAGACGTGAGTGTGCACCTTCCTGTAGGTGGTCAAAACACAGGTTTTAATAAGAAAAATCTAATAAAGCTCAAGTATTTGACTTTCTAATGTATTTTTGACAGCACTTTACCTCCTTAGATCTTGCAAAGAACATAAAAATAAAGTATCTACTACTAATCTAGTTTTAAAAACTATAAAAATTTTAATTTACTCTACAAAACTTTGAAATTTACTCTAAAAAATATTGAAACTAATATAGAAAACTTCAAATGAAATGAATGCAATGGGGAACTCTCCCACCCGACATGCCAAATGATAACACCCAAAAAATCTAGTAATGTGACTAACTAGTAAAGGCTAACACCATAATATCCTAGAGACAAACTCAAGTTTAAGAATGCAACATCAAAGATCAAAGCTTTAAAACATGCATTAATGGAAACTAAATGAAATTAAACATTCAATCTACAATCATCCTTACTATGTGAAATGATTACTTAACATAGACCTAATTAGATCTAAGGGAAATCAAACTATGTTTGTTGCTACTCCAAAAATGGTGAGAGGATCTCTCTAATAATGGATACAAGACCATATTAGATATCCCTCTACTAACCAACATGAAGATTGGATGCAAAGATTGAGAAAGCTAATCCAAGAAGGAAGTAAGGATCTTAATCATATTTCTTATATGATGTACTAATCAAAGTATGGTGTAAAGTATGAAGGTAGGTGCTTAGTCCTTTTTATAGCTTTTCTTTTTAGGAAAAATTGCATCTTGGTACATGTGGGACTAAAATCATAAAGTAGATTAAGGATTATTAATCATGATTAGTGAATTAACAAGTGATTATCATGTGAGGAGCCTTAATTAACCACTTAGGGTCAATTAAGAGGCTAGGATAATATTTTGAAGCCTTTTGAGATGTCTTGGAGGGAAAAGGGGTGATTTTGAATGGTTGGAAGAGGGGTTTGAGCCAATAATAGGGTTTATTGATCAAAACAAGGGTAAATAGGCTTAATTAGCTAATAATCACTAATTGTTTGTTCGGAAGAGGATTATGACATAAGATGTGTCATAAATTGAAATCCTAAATGTGAAAGAGGCTAGGTAATAAAAAAAGCAGTTCATTAATTAACCAAAATAGAAGAAACAGTTAGTTAATTAGCAGAAATCACTAATTATAACAAAAATGGTAAGAATGAGAGTAATTAGTGTGCTTTTGGAAATATGATTGTAAAATTGGAATTAAGGTGTCTACACCCATTCAACACCTTGAAGTGTGTTTACACCTCACAAGAAGGATAATATGCAATAAAAAAAATTTAGTTCAATTGATGGTCATAGGACAAAAAATTCATTTAGGGATAAATCCTTCTATCTGCAAGATCAATACTTATTTATGTGAGTCACAAAAAAGAAAAAACATGTTTGAGCATCTTGAGGTTGATTGCATTCAAGGAGACATCTTTGTCACATAGATGATTTTTGAGATCAAGAGTAAGATAGTGGTATACATGTCCTAACTCCTACCTTGTGATCAAATATGATCATCATGTTCCTATCTCAATATTGTTAGTATAACAATGTTATTAAACACTTATTCAATACTCTGGAAGGTTTTCTATGTATCACAGAAGAAAAGTTGTAATCTCATTATTCCAATTCAAAAGGTAGTCAAGTGCAAGGATACTTCATTCATGATGTATTCATTCAAGATCCATTAGAAATAGGTTCTTCATCAGTAAAGGCTTCATATTCATCATAATGATCAACCCGTCTATCCCTATCTTTTTTCTTCTCTCTCCATAATCTAATTATTCATTAAGAGTTTATTTTTTCACTATTTTTTCTTATTCAGTTAAGTGACCTTCAAATTAACATTGTAATAGTCCTTTTTCATTACTAATAAAAATACTCACTTTTATTCCCTAGGAATTTGAAAGTTCACAAGTGATGAGGAAAGGTGAAAATCTCATGAGGGGGGAGATGAAAATGTACATTTGTAATGTTATAAATTGGAATGGATTCTCCATTCCAAAAGGGTTGGAAATTGTTTATTGTTGTATTTTTTTAATTCCACCACTACTAAAGTAATAAAATATAATTTTTCTCTATTTCTTTATCTATATTCATCTACCCTCTTCACTCTCCAATTTTTCAAGCATTGTGATCTTGTATAACTAAGAAGAAATTTTATGTCCTTGATTAATGGATATGTATACATTTGTGTCTCTGATTTATTAGTCTTGTTGTTTCTTTCTTTTTTTTTCTTCTAATTTAATGTAGACCTATTTTTGGCTAGTGTATGTGAATTTTGTAAGTATACTCACAACATTCACCCTCTCTCCCTATTTCTAATACCCCTCTTTACATCCCTTCATAAAAAATTCTTACCTTGTTCATTATACAAGAATTTTTCCATAAGTTTAGTGGAGTATTCCTATGTGATCCTTGGCCTAACATCCACTCCACAAATTTTATCTATTTTACATTCCATAATGGGAGCCTCCCCATACCCAAGAAGGAGATGTTTAGCCCCATAACCATTGGTGAAAACCAATAAATTGCATTGTGCACAAAATTATTTCACCAACAATTTTTGGAAGACCCTACTAGGGGAGATATCTACCCTTTTTTATGCTTAAAATATATCTTGAAAATACATATAAATCAAATATTTTAAAATCATACAAAATTATAGAACAAAAAAATCATAAACTATGAAACTCATGTTGCAAAATACACCTGTTTATTTGTGCTATAAACCTATCATTTCTAGGCTGCAAAGTTATAATTACATGTTAGGAAATCTATCTGAAAAAAGGAAGAATACCAAGCTATTCAGTAGGAGAAGACCAAGAAAGAGAAACTTTGTGTATTTCACAATCCCACATTTTTGTAAGAACAAGATAAATTTCATACTTTCTGAATATAGATTCTAAGGTAAGAACTAGATTCTTCCCCTCTATGGCTCAGTTCATAGGAGAAATCTCTCATAAAACATTAAACAATGTTCCTTAAAATATGGTTGCACTTATGCCATGGTGAAATAACACCAGTACAGTAGCATTGGCTCCAACACTTCATGAATTACCCAAAGGATCTAGAAATAACTTTCCCAAATTCTATGGTGATGGAAAATAGTGTCCAAATGATCACATTACAACTTTCATCATAGATTATAATATCCTTAGAGTAGGACATGAAGATATTTGAGTCTAATATTCAAGGGTTCAGTAAGATGCCACTGTGAAATGCATTTACTACTTTCCATCACATTCAATTACTAACTAGGATGATATCAAAACCATTATGTTTTAAGAAATATTCAAGACTGCTAGAAGATGCACGTGCCCTCCTTGCTCAATTATATTAATGAAGAAATAACCACAATATCCCATGAGAGACATTTGTAGAAAAATTCAATAAGTTGATCAATATGTTACTCCATTAGCCTTCATCCTACTATGGATAATCATAAGAGGTTATTCATGAATTCTCTATTAATCACCTAAAGTTGGTTTCATATTACAGAGAGCTCAAAAAAATAATCTAGAAATTTCTCAAGAACTTTCCATTGAAGTAGAACATGATCTTTTCATGTCAAGGAAGATCAAGAACTATTCAAAAAATAATAAGGAATACATGGTTCTAAAGATGAAAGACCTGGTCCATTGTTTCAAATATTTGTTAATGATTTGACTTCATTGAAGAAGGAAATCACTCAATATGCCTCATACCAAGTCCAAAGCAGGAATTAGATTTAAGATTACCCTGAAGGCTTTCCTTGGAATGTCCATTGGTTAATGCAATATGTGGAAATAATGAAGATGAAGGAGAAGAAATTTATGAATCAAAAGTTGAAGAAGAAAATAAGAAATGTGCTAGGATTGGGTATTTTGAATACTCAACAAAGGAAGATTCTGAATAATCCATGGTTGGTATGAATAACTACTCTTTGTGAAATTTCACTTGCTTGCAAATAGAGAAAAAATCCTCTTCTTCCATTTACCAAGCTAATCATTTGGATCCTCAAATGACATCTCATAAAAAAATAACAATGAAAGTAGGATCATCACTTCTCACTTCTATGAGGTCAACCAAAAAGAATATTTACACTACTTTAGCTAAGAATCTATCTTCCTCTTTAAATAATTCTCTTTCATCTCCTCTTACAAATCAATTTCTACTTGTATTGATCCTAAGAATGAAAAGATTACTCTTGTCAAGGCTTCCATAATACCTAATGTTTTATCACTTATTCACGTTTATAAAAATGATTGACCATTGTAAGAAATTGAAAGTTTAAATTTTTGAGTATGAGTACTTGAAATCTCCACCCCAAGAAATTTATTAAACTTGTCTAATTTATCAAAGGAAGTAGCTCAAATTAACGTTCTAAAAATGACAATTCCAAAGAACTACCTCTTTCTCCTCATACCACCACATATCAGAACCTTCTTGCTTCAACATCCTCCTCTTTTGGGAAAGTAGAACCTTTTTATATAGCTTTTTGGGTCAATGGATATAATTGAATAATTTCCTAGACAATGTTATGCCTTATAAAAATTGCTAAATTCCTCGGTCTCTCTAAGTATATTCCCACTACTAGCCATTATCCTACTCCATGGAAACCAAAGAAGTACCTCTTGTTGGCTAGGTCAAGATGTTCAAGTAGTATTTGTATATTTTCCTAACAAGAAGATCACAATGAAATTACTCGTAGCAAACATGCTAGCCTCATGTGGTATGTTACTGATCCAAAACTTCTATGGGATGTTAAAAGAGATATACAGATGGATTGGTCACATGCCACCATTGCAGTCAATGGTAATATGAAGAAGCTCCTTCCTATCAGGAAAATTAAATACATGGTTTAAAGACAAGATGACCCAAGGGAAGACATAATATTTCAATATTCAGGTGTCATAAATTTTTTATAGCTTCAAAGAAATATTTTGAGCTTCCCATGTTGATTTAGGAGTATCTAGGTGTGACGGAAATAGTTGGAAGAATTCACAATGATTTTATGGAGCTTTAATTTTACAGTGTTTAATTATTTTTGGATCATGGATGTAAATTCTCTTTTTGATATTGATTTAGTTCATGGAAAATATCACGAGGTGATGAGTAATGTGGATCATTAAAAAGGAGTAACATCAAACAAATTCTTGGCAGGTGAGTCCCATGTTTCCAATTATGTTCTCAAGATTCAATGTGAAAATTCATTCAATGAATATGATTGTGAATATGCAAGCTTTCTCTTTCCCATTGGGAAAGTTTGACTCTTTAACAAAGTAATGTATAAATGACAAGATGTTTGAGCCTCTTGAAGTTGAATCTAGTCAAAAAGGGGATGACTTCGGCATGGAGGTGAATTTCCAAGGTCATGATGGTCAAGATTATGTTAGTGTGATAATGTCAAGTGGGATTAGCCACTTGGGCGTGTCCCAACATGATTACAATTTATTTGGATAAAAATTTAATGTGTGAATACTTTCACACTCAAAGAGTGAAGTTGTCTAACTGATTCACCCACCCAATTTATTGGGTGATCCCTCTTGGGATTGACTATCTGATTGTCTACAATGACTATGTGGGCTTGTATTAAATACTATGAGTTACATGTAGGCCGCATCAATTAACTGAATGTTTTAACAAGAAATAAAATAAGAGACATAGCTTTACAGATGTGCAAGAAATAGCTAAGGAGCAAAGTGGAAGTATTTGGGTCAAATTGTATAAGATTCTTAATAAAAGACATTTCTTTACCAGTGGAGTTTTTCCTTTCGGTTTCTCCACTTAAATCTAGTTTTATTTGTCTCTTGCTCATGTTTTATATTTACTTTCAGCTCTTTCTCATTTATCTCTATCATTCACTCTCTATTTCAAGTTATTTCCTTGTCTAATCGATTGTACATCATAATCTATAATTTTTGGCATTTAATGGCGTATCTATGATCTTTAGATCTCATTTTGCTGTTAAATCTAACATGGTATCAGAGCATGGTGATTGTGTGTGTATAAGATATATCTAGAAGTATTTTGACTTGAAAGGGAAAAGAAACTTTAAGTTTATTGACATATTTGCGAGACCTAAAACTTCCATAGTTGTGTTCAAGCTAACCAAATTTAAACTTCCAGTTCCCGCCTAATTGCTTGAAATATTGATTTAAAAGGGGCTAAATGGTTGTTTAGATCATGTTTAAGATTTTTTTAGATCTGTGATTTTGCATCTCACTTTATCCATTTACACATTGAATCCATCATCTATGAGCTATTTTTCTAGTTTTCCCATTGTAAATAGCCGTTACAATCATTTTTTGAATGTAGATCCAAAATATTTAGTTAGATCTAGTTTATTTGGAACTTTTAAGTCCGTCCTAGCTGTAAAATCTTTATTTTTCACCATTTTTTTGTCTTTATGAGGCCAGGGCCAATCATTTTGTGCCATCTGGCTTTGTATTTCCAATCATTTTCATTTTTACAAAGTTTGGACCAATAATTTTGCCCCACGTAGCTTTATTGTTATTTTCATGTTTGTGAAGCTGCATCCACTCATAGAGTGCCAAATGGATTCAATATAACATTTTTCTATCTTTTCAAAGCCTAGGCCAATCTTCTAGTGCCATCTAGCTTCACCATGACATACTTTTTGACTGCGAGGCTTAAGCCAATCATATTGCTCTATCTAGCATTGCAGTTGTTAATTTTTACGAAGCCCGAGCCAATAAAAAAGCTTCATATTGCTTCAAGGTGTCAAAATATTGTCATTTACTTAGCAATCCTATGTCATTTATGAAATATGATCAAATAAAATTTCTTCAAGTATATTTTCTGTCACATTTGTCATTTTTGCAAAATGCAAACCATTTAAAAGGCTCCATGTGTCTTCAATTAGTATTTTTTTATTGCACTGCAAAGTGTGATTCAATTGCATTTGGATATGTATATTTCTATTATTTTTTTGGAAAACTTGCAAAGTACGAACCACTCATCCATTGACACATTTTTAACTCTCCACATGTCATATTCTATCTTGTTCATGGTTTTACAATATTTTTCTTTGAACCCTAACTTCAAAAATTTGTCTTCATTCAATGAATTTTTTTGATTCTATGAACTACGAAGTCTAATCTAATTGAAAAATGACACGTAGTCTATTTTTCACACTTGGAAGACTTTTTTAGGCTTGTGAAATGCATACCAATTACTTTTTTACACGTATTACAATTAATTCAGGTTGTCAGTCTTTGCTTTGGCTTCACCACTTGGATTGTGACACCTTCTTATTCCTTTTCCTGACCCAAACTTTATTTCAAGTTTGGTTAATAAATTTTTAAGCCATTAATTTTTTGACAAGTGGCTTGTTTGACTTAGTATTTTCTTTTGCATTGTGTCAGAATGCAAAATGTGATCCAATTAACTAAAGACACATGTATATGGTTATATTTTTTAATTAATAAAATTTTGTCTTATTATCTACGTTGTGAAATGTAATCTAATTACAAGGCAACACGTATATTTAATTTATATTTTAAAGCTTTGCGTATTGATGCGTGTTTGATTATATTTTTCCGCAGCTTTAAATAGATTTCAGACCTTAAATAGATTTAATTTTTTTTTTTTAAGTTTTGCATCCGACTGAGGATTTTTTTAAATCCAACATGTGCATTTCTTGGTATTGTTGATTTGTTCCACATGTCATTCCCTGCATTGGTTGTTTATTAACTTATTTTATTTGTCAAAGTGTCTTATTTTTTAGCTCACCCCATCAAGTTGCTAAATAAATAGTCGAGATATTCTAGCCTGACTCGGTATAAGCTCATGTAGCTCATCCTTTAGCTCACCAAGCTGAGTTACAAAAGAACTTGCTAAGCTCCTGTAACTCGACCCCAACTCTATTCTATCAAATTGATCTTAAATCGATCAATTTAATCTATTTTAAGACCAAATCTAGCTATTTTTTAAGATCTAACAAATTGTGTTATGATCGTAAGCTCATAATTAATTAATTATCTAATTACTCTATTAAAATGGTCTGTAGCTGAAACATGACCTAGCCTTGTTAAATTGATCCAGAACTTGAACAATTCAAGCTATTTTTTGATCAATTTTTCGTTATTTGTAGTCATATACCAAATTAAAAGATATATTACTTGTTTTCTTGTCTCTTTTAGCCTCCTTGATTTGTATTTGAGATGTTTTTGGTCTCCATTTTCATCTAAGAATTAAAATGGCTAGTTCTGCTAGTTTTTAATTTGATGAGTCTCATCTGTTGAATGGAATTAATTATAGCATTTGGAAAGTGTGTTTAAAATCTTGTTTTATGGCTAGAAAGTTCTATGATCTTGTGACTGGTGTAGATCAAGAATTTTCGTGCTTGTTACCTATCCAAGTTAATTTACCAAACTAAGAACCAAAAACCCTGAAAAAATCAAATGAAATTGATACCTGATAGATAAGACAAGATGCAAAGATGTAGATGGAAAAGAAAGTCGATGTAGACAAGAAGGGCGCACACGAGCGATCCTATAAGGTAGATTCGAGAAAGCTGCGAGACACAGATACTTAACATAAAAAGACAACGTTAAAAGATATTTGGGTGGACTACCCAAAAAGTGGGTCCGGGAAGCGATAATCTCCCTCAGCAAATGTTAGTCCATGTTTTCAATTAGAAGAAGAAGCATACATGATAAAAGAATGTAAATAAATGTCTAGATTTTCTTATCAAAGGTGACAAATAGAATGTAAATAGCGGACAAAAAGCAATAGAAAATAGGAAACTGTGAAAACAATGTTGGATTTGCGTTACCTAAATTATTTTACCTGTGCACAGGCCGATCGGTGTCGATTAGGAAAATCAGCGTTGACTGAGATAGGTCAGCGTCGACTGGGACGGTCGGCGTCGACTAGGGGAAAAGTTGTAGGAAGATTGAGAAACGGAAAGTTAAAGCTAGATCATCAATGTCCGCTAGATCTATAGGAGCCTTTGGGATGTTGACAAAGCTCCACCCTCACTATACGCAGGAGAAGAGTCACCAAGAGATCAGTGGAGGTTTGTGATGTCGATGTGGTAGGAGCAGAGTAACGATACTCCTCTCAGGGATTGATTTGGACAGAATTAGCTTTCGCTCAATAGATAATTCTCAGGCTTGATGTTCATAACTCTGTCCTTCTTTCTGTCTAACTAGAATTGAATTCTGGCCCTATATTTGTAATCGGTGCTGATTGAGATGTAATTGGTGTTGCTCTAAAAAATTAGCACCGATCAGGGAACAAACTCCCAAAATGGCCAAAAAGGACGATTTTTGGAAGGGTGCAAGTGATCCCTCTGACTCAAATACGGGAAATATTCCACTGCATGGTTTGGGGGGAGGAGAAATAGGGGGGATAGATGGATAACATTGATATGGAAGGTTAGGAATTGATATGGGGTGGATAAGTAGTTAAGATATATGTAAAAAGTGTAATTAAATAGTTAATATTTAATTATCTATGGGTAAAACATAATGGGGTGGAATAAACTTAGGATAGATGTTTAAATCAAATATTAAATAATACCCTAAGGGAGAAGTGGTGATATAAGTGTGCCCTAGGTTACTTGAGAAGGTAAACACACACAGGGGACACTAAATTGGGTAACCAATTTTAGGTGTCTACATTTTGCCCCTTTTTGTCGAGTAACTTGCGATAAGCAAAGTTGCAAGACAAAAACAAGGAGTTGGAAGAAAGGAAGAAAAAGTGATGATGTGATCCCCCTCAAACTAGGGATGGGATGGGCCCTGAAAGAGCAACCGATCCCAAGTTTGAAAAAGGTAGATGAAAACGCAGGATGCCCTAGCTAGATGTATGGACTAGATCTGATCATTAATGATGCACAAAAATAATAAAAGGCAGCAACCTAAGGAACTCACATTGGTAGGGCAAACTAGACGGTATTTGCATGAGATGACGTTAGTACCTATAGACCCGTGAGTGTAAGGAGGGATACAAAATAGTAGCACCTAAAGAGTGACACATTGGTAGGGAGAACTAGAAAGTCTGTGAAGAAGATGACGTTAGTGCCTACAAACCTGTTATCTTTAAGCTGCCTGAAATGCGAGTGCCCCATGTACAAGGAACAAACTTGAAATGGGTGATAATATCAAAAGTATGTGCCAAAAGGAAACACTCAGGGAATAATAATGACTAGATAAATAAGCCAAGCATCAACACTATGGTAAAAATATTAGGAGATGGAAGAAAGCAATGTGAAGAAGCAAAATTACAACCAATCGGCAACGATGGGCCTAAATCAGTGTCGATCAAGCTAAAGTCAACGTTGACTAAAGAAATTGGTGCTGACCATACAAATCAATGCCAACCATAAAAATTGGTGCAGACCATACCAAGCCCATATAAATATGTAAAAGGAAAATGTGAACGATTTATTTAGACCACGATGATTGATTTATAGAGTCAAAAACTGATTTTGAGCAACATGGAAGCCCCTGGAGCAGTTAGAATCGAAAGAGGACACGACCTAAGGTAAGTGGATCCTCCTTAATCTCATGTACATGTTTACTGTTAAATAGCACACTAGAATGCCAGTTTTTAGGGGAAAATGGAATAAGTGGGAAGCCAGAGTGTTTTTGACACTCTACCTCCCAATCAGCATTGATTTAAAAAATTGACGCCGATTACATTCAATCGGCACCAATTAGAATTTTAATTGACATCGTCTAAATTAGATCAACGTCGATTGAACTCAATCGACGCTGATTGGATTTAATAGACTGATAAGATGGTTAGAATGTGTTTTTGATGTTTCGATTTGAATAAATGGGAAGCTAACATTGCTCTTGATGTCATGGATGCAGGCACGAGAGGCATTATACATGCAGAATGCTATTCCTGAGCTGCTGGAGACCATTCTCCCTAATGTGACTGACGTAGATTAGCGTCACCTAGAGCTAGCTGGGATCGGGGGCTTCCGGTACTACCAACGGGTGCCTCGAGATGTAGAGCTTATGCGAGCACTAGTACGGCGATGGGATAGTAGGACATGCACTTTCTGGTTCAAGACGGGTGAGATGACCATCACCCATGAGGATATATATAGGATTCTGAGGCTGTTAATCACTGGGGACCCCGATTGAGATTACTCCATGAGAGCAACAGTAGGGGGCCCTAGGACAATTGTATGGAGACAGGGTAGACGATTCAGAGATAGTGTTCGGGGGCGGTGAGGATAGCCTCACATTATAGATAGGATGATGCTAGGAGAAGACAGATAGCACTGATTTAGATGCAGATCTCCTATTTTTCTCTACCAGATTCAGGAGGTGGGAGATTTCCATTGCTGTTTAGACAGGTGTTCACGTTTTTTGATGCCCTGATAGCTCAAATATACTATGAGTTATGGATGTACACCACTGGTAGGAGGATAGGTATCGACATTAGCTTTGTGCTCCATTGCTAGGCATATGAGCATATAGCAGTGATCAGGCCATCCAGGCTTCCATGGATGCCAGCAGTAGAGGGGCCCCTTGATTATGGATTCCAGCGATGGCAGGCCGACATGGCCCTAGGGGATATAGGGAGATCTATAGAGTGGTATGCTGAGTGTTTCAGGATGCTAACACCAAAGTAGGTCATTTGGAGACCATATCAGGTCTACCTGACATGGGTCGGTTAGGAGGCTCACCTAGTGGGGCTGAGACATAGCAGGGTGGTTAGGGGCTACAAGCCAAATAAGTGGGAGCACATCCCATTTATATAGGTACTGAGCCGGTTTGGCCTAGTTCAGATAGTTCTGACCACTTACATGCCATACAGGTGAGATAACAGAGAGACTGATCTACTGATTTTTATCTTGGCAGATCCATTGAGGGAGGCCCCACCTTCCATAAATAGTGATGACAACATTGGAGTAGATGATGGATATGTGGCATGGTATTCTATAGAGCTACCACAACACCTGTCAACACCTATAGATGTAGACGAGGAGGACATAGCCGTAGTGTTGGAGAGGCTGGAGGGAGAGCATGCTACCCTGGTGCAGACACACGAGGCTACCCTTGAGGAGATTAGAGCTCTGACAAAGGAGAGGGATGCACTAATACTAAAGAGATACATAGCATGTCAGGAGTGAGATACATTGATCCAGTAGAGGGATAGCTATCATCAACACAGAGAGGCCCTCAGGGATAAATACGGTGATATAGGCACTATTTCAGAGTCCGGGTCATAGGGTGTGATATTAGGAGGGACACCAGTAGCAGCAGCAACAGCAGTGCCATTACAAGCACCTAGTATGGTGAGTCTGAGCACTTATCAGTCTCTCCTTGCCAAGGTGAGATACTATGAGGATGCCCTAGCATAGCATGCCCCTGATGTGCCTCGTTATGGTGCAAGGAGGAGATTAGCAACAACCGCAGCTAGTGGTGCATCAGAGGGAGGGAGCACTGGGAGAGATTGAGGTGGTAGCAGGCCCGTAGTAGGTGCTTCTAGCTCGATAGGTGGTGGCCAGGAGAGACAGCCTGGACCAGAGGAGGGTGGAGGAGATAGTGTCTTCCACCTATTGAATTTTACAATATAGATATTTTATTTATTTTTTATTTTCTATCGATATATTGATGTAGCCTCAGTTTGAAGCCATTTTTGATGTATGATATAGATGGCTTGATTGAAAGTCATCCATTTTTTGTTGTACAAACACTGATGTATGTATATATATATATATATATATATATATATATATATATATATATCCATCATTTTCTGTGTTATGTGATTGTACTCATGCATTTAATTTTGATAGATATGGATAGATGTAGCGAAATTGTGATGGATACAGACATATGCTGATAGAAAATAGATGTGATTTGATGGGAATAGACATAGAGGATAGATAGATGTGATGTGATTTGATGTGATTGATATGTTTAAGATGTTAACTTAATTTTGATGAAAATGGGTATAGATAGATGTAGTGTAAGTTTGATGGTCATAGACATGTGCTGATAGAGGATAGATAGATGTGATGTGGTTTGATGTGATTGATTAGATTTGATATGTTTAGGAAGCTAACTTAATTTTGATGAAATAGATATAGATGGAAGTTTATTTAGACAAAGTAAATAAGATGAGTATAGATAGATGGTAGATTTTGACTAAATTAACATGTTAAGTGTAAATGCTTTTTGTGATAGCAAAGGATGTAATGATATTATCTTAGTTTAGAAGATAAAAAGCAATACACTTAGATAGAAAAAAGAATGATAAGTTAGGCTCCTAACCAACCATACATAGAGACTATGATAGAACACCAACAAACAATGCATACAAGGCCATGCATGAGGTTAAAATAAACCTGACACTAGCGAGTCGCCAACCAGATCGAGGAGGTAAATGGAATGAGAAGTAAGTATGTATCTCATCGAAATATACAAAGGACATAATACATGCTCATATTGGGAAAATAAGGTCTCCATATGATTGAAAAAGGTCTAATATCTCAGCTTCACGATTTCTTTTGATAAGAGAGAAAACTGATCAATGTGAGAAGTTTGCTAGAGAAAGACTGATCAATACGGGAAGTCTTTCAATGATGCTAAAAAGTGAACAAACTGGCCAAAGAGGAAGTCTATTACTGCAAAGGTTGATGGAAGTGAGAAGCCTTGAAAATTCCATGAAATAAATAGTTTTCCTTCAAGGGAGCGGTCTGTATTTTTAATTTGATGATAGCCATCCTTCAAGGGAATGGCCTTTACTTTTTAATTTTTGATAAGGCATGAATAGATGTCCTTCAAGGGATCAATCTATCTTTTGGAATTTTAGGATGGCATCTTCTTTTTCTTTTTTTTTCTTTTTTTTTCTTTTTTTTTGGAGCTTTGAAAGAAGCTGAGTTTAGACCAGATAGATCAAATAGAGGGGGAGAAAATGTATACAAACATGTACTCATGCCCCGAGTAGATTCAATTAAGGTAAATACTCAGGATAGATGAAGTAGTGATTAAGGTGTTCCTACTATGAGGAGGAACATATCCATAAGGAAAATGCCATGAGTAGAGATGTGGTACTCATTTTTAAGGTATAAAAGAAAATAACGTGGTGAACCACATAGTTCCAAATCACTTACAAAAATACATCACTGGTTGTAGGTGGATGAAAGATCCATTTGGTGACTAAGATCATGTAAGATAGATTTTAACATTAGAAATGCCTTAGATGCAAAGCATTAAGAGGTTTCATTTCAGGTAAGCCATCCATAGAAGATAGACGATAAGTCCTAGACCCATATTTATGAGTGACTACGTACGGACCCATCCAGTTAGGAGAAAACTTACCACGCTGACTCCGTTCTAGTGTAGTGACATTTTGGTTTTCTTTAAGAACAAGATTACCAACTTTAAAGTCACGGTGTTGCAAGTGCTTTTTATAAGCATGTTTGACATGCTCAAGATAGACTTGATGATGTTTGAGAGCATTGAGACGCTGCTCCTCGAGCAATTCAAGCTGTGCTAGATGATTTTGATGATAGTCCTCTTTGGAGAAAAATTCTCTGAGAGAGACATAAAGAGATGGGATCTGGACTTCCAAAGGAAGAACAGCCTCAGACCCATAGATAAGAGAGAAGGGAGTAGCACTAGTAGGAGTACGAATGCTAGTCCGATAAGCCCAAAGAGCAAAAGGGATGTAAATGCCAATCCCTACCAGCTCAACTCGTTACCTTTGCGAGGATATTACGCAAAGTTTTATTGGAAGCCTCGGCCTGGCCATTAGCTTGGGGATAGTATGGAGAATAAAAGTTGAGTTTGATATTGAAAGTGTCACAGAGGTTCTACAAATTGACGTTTTTGAAAGATTTACCATTGTCTATGATGAGTTTGTGTGGGACATCAAAGCGACAAATGATGTGTTGATAGAAAAAATCAATAATGGGTTTAGCTTTTGTTGATGAAATAGGAATAGCTTCTACCCACTTAGTGAAGTATTCTATGGCAGTAATGATAGAGTGATGACACTGTGAAGAGCGAGGATTGATGAGACCAATGAGATCAAGATCCCATTGTGAAAAAGGCCACAAATCTATTGTAGGTTGCAAATCCTGACTAGGGATATGTGTAAGATTGGAGTGTTGCTAACACTTGACACATTTCTTAGTGTATTCACAACAATCTTGATTGAGAGAAGGCCAATAGTAACCTAAACGTAAGATGCATTTAGCTACAGCCAAGCCATTAAAATGTCCACCACAAATACTGTCGTGGACTTCTCGGATAGCTTTGGATGATTAAGGAGTTTTGAGGCACCGAAGCAAAATACCATCAAAATCATGTTTGTAGAGGATTCCACCTAGCATAGTATAGAGATTAGCGCCTAGTATAAAGGATATTCTACCATTGGAAGTTAGATTTGGAGGAAGCACTGAACGGGATAGATAATAAAAAATGTGATGATACCACTCATCTTGAGCATTGGTTGCGACGACGTTAATTGAAGTCAACTGCTTGACGATGAGATGGCTGGTCTAAATGCTGCACAACCACAGAAAGTTACGAGTCTTCGGTAAAAGGTAGAATAAGTGAGGCTAAAGAAGCCATTGTATCTATGAATCAGTTCGTAGCATGAGGAATAGCTTGGATAGTAAATTTATCAAAATATTGAAGTTGAAAGAGAATGATGTCATGATATTTTTGAAGGATATCATTCTTGCATTGATAGACACCAGTGACTTGATTAATGATGAGCTCATAATCACCGAAGATGTTGATATGACGAGCACCAAGATTAATGGCATTTTGAAGACCTAAAACAAGAGCTTCATATTCGGCCATATTATTGGTACACTCAAAGTTAAGTTTGTGTGCAACAGGGATAGGTGCACCCCAAGAAGGAATCATGACAAAACCTGCACCTCCCCCTTGCTGACATTTGGACCCATCAAAGAAGAGTTTTACTTTAAACAGAGAAATACCGAAATCGATTTGTTGAATGCACTCATCTGGGAATTGAGCAAGGGGAATTCGAGTGTCTGGAAGAGGAGTATCAGCTAATTGATCCGCAATGACTTGACCCTTGATATATTTTTGTGAGACGAACTCGAGATCAAACTCTGTCATGAGCATGAGCCAACGAGTGATACAATCATTGTGATATGGTTTCGCATGCATTGTCTTGAGTGGATTGACACTCGTAACAATGTAAGTCTTGTGATTAAGGAGGTAGTGATGAAGCTTAGAAGTTTTGAAGAAGAGAGCACAACACAATTTTTCAGCTTCAGAATAGACGTGTTTCATACTCATGAAGAGTGCGACTGATGTAATATATGGCTTGTTCTTTACCGTTAGCATCCTGATGTGAGATCATGGCTCCCAGAGCATGGTCAGTCATAGAAATATAAAGATAGAATGGCTCCCCCTCGCGTGGAGGTGTAAGCACAGGTGGAGAAAGAAGATAAGCTTTGAGATCATCAAAGGCCTTTTGGCAATGCTCATCCCATTCAAAATGAACATTCTTACGGAGGAGATGATGAAAAGGTTGACAATGGTCTGACAGTTGCGAGATAAAATGACGCACTGATTGAAGGTGTCCCTGAAGACCGCGGAGCTACTTTAAGTTAGAAGGGGGAGGCATCTCAAGGATAGCCTTTATTTTTGTGGGATCAACTTCAATGCCCCTAATAGAAATGATAAAGCCTAGGAGTTTACCAGTGAGAATGCCAAACACGCATTTAGATGGATTTAGGTGAAGACAAAAATGAATGAGCCTCTCAAAGAGAGGTGCGAGAATGAAAAGATGATCCTGATGGCGTTTGGATTTACCGAGGAGATCATCGACATAATCCTCCACCATTTTGTGTAAGAGATCATGGAAGATGTAGGTCATGGCTCGTTGATAGGTTGCTCCCCGCGTTCTTAAGACCGAAAGGCATGACACGATAACAAAAAGTCCCCCAAGGGGTTATGAAGGAAGTCTTATGCTGGTCCTCTGGTGTGATGAGAATTTGATTATATCCAGAGAAACTATCCATAAGAGAAAGCATCTCATGACCTGCAGTTAAATCCACGAGTTGATCGATATTAGGTAGAGGGAAATCATCTTTTGGACATGCGAGATTAAGATCCCGGAAGTCGGTACAAATTCAAATTTTCCCAGTAGCTTTGGTTACTGGTACGACATTTGAAACCCATTGTGGATAGTCAATAGGTTGGATAAAGTTAGCAGAAAGCAAGCACTGCAACTCTTCTTTAACAAGAAGGGCTATACGAGGATGCATTTTATGTAATTTTTGCTTAACCGGTTTGATGTCTGGAAAAGTAACGATATTGTGGACCACGATATTAGGATCGAGTCCTGGCATATCTTCGTATGACCAAGAAAAAGCTTGGTGATGGTGGGAAAGAAAGGTGGTGAAGTCTCCTAACTCCTGTGGATTAAGAGATTGGCCGACCTTAATAATGCGAGGGTCTTCAGAAGTCCCTATATTAAGGTCAACAGTGGCTTCATTGAGAAGCGTAGATGTGTCAGAAGGAATGGTTTTAGGAAGATAAGAGTCCTCTACCCCCAGATAGGTGAGGACAAAATCATCATCCGCACAGTGGATAGCGTTGATAGTGGGAGAGTTGTTTCCAACTATTTCAGGGAAGACTAATGGTATGGAAGTGGATTCACCATTAGTTTCATAAGTCAGCGGACCTAAGGAAATGGTATTGACTAAAAAAAAAAGTTAGGCGGGATGGAAATGGTGTCATCCACATCAAATGATGCTTCTGACTTGATGGGAGAAGATGGTTCCTCAATTGAAAGAGGCTCATCGAGAAAGGTGATGGTGGATCTTGAGAGAGGTTTAAATCCTAAACCAAATTTTTGATGTGGTTTAAGAGTTGGAATGGACACGAGGTCATGCACACCCTGTTCATATTTTCCCAGGCCAAAACCCTTCCATGCACATCGATATAAATAAGTTTTTGCAAACGTGGGATTCTGTAGACAATCAAACCCTGTTGAATAGGGTTTGGCCCTAGGGGGAGAATCTGGGTGATAATGAGGTGTATCAAGACCACCATAAATGAAGTTAGTCCATTGATTGGGTAGACCAATGGTGACGACGTGACCGAGACCTGGCTGATATTCAGGTTGTTTGTCTGGTCTACCATACTCATTAGGTTTGAGATGGGCATCAAAAGAGAGAAGAGGAAGCTCTCCTAGCGAGAAACGCTGCAATGTCTCTTCTAGATTTTGTAAATCTGGTAGTTTTGTTGCAGGTATGGAAGAGGATGAAGCCTCGTTCAGGAGAACAAGCATTCTCCTTTAGAGGGGCAGACCCTTGTGGTCATGTCGCATTGTGTGGAAGGAAAAGGATCTCCTAGATGAGTATAGATTTTTCCCTCATACTGATATTTTAAGCATCGATGGAGGGTTGATGGGACACAATGCATTGTATGAATCCAGGAACATCTGAGGATCATATTGTAGTGGAATTTTCCTTCAACAATGTAAAAAAGCTCGTGAAGCAGCTTCTTACCTACTCGAATGGGCAGGACCACAGTTCCTAAAGTAACTGCCTAGCTGATCGTTAAATGATCGAAGGGTGAAAGGTGGTGGTGACACTACGTTCTTTGGCAACTTAAGTTGCTTGAATGTGTGTGAGGAAATGACGTTGAGTGCAGCACCACTATCAATCATAGTGCATTTTAATGTAGTGTTGTTGATTTGAACTGTGATAAAGAGGGGAGCCTCTAAATCCTCAGAAGAAAGGGAAGGAATTTCATAATCTTCAAAGGAAATGGCCGTTGATGGTCTATTCAATCCAACAATCATCTCAAAAGGTTGGGGCTCATCTGAATTCACTGCAATATGCCATGCAGATTATCAATCAAAGCCTGGTGATGCTGTGGAGATGATTGAATGAGGTCAAAAAGAGACATTTTGACCAGAGCATGGGTAAGTTGTTTCATAACACTCTCCTCTACTGACATGGGAATCTGAGCCTGAGGTGAAGCACGAATAGAGACCCGAGGTCTCAGAGGCTAATGTGGAAGGAGGAATTCCTTCAGGGGCTGCAGAAATGACAACCCATGGCTGAGATGTAGATGATGATAGATTATCATATTGTTGTGTTCTAGTGGCGATATGAATCATGTGTCAATTTGAGAAGGTGGAAGATCATCTCAGAGTGGAATTAATAGAACTAGAGGCCTGAGTAGTATCGTTGAGGCTCAGATGTGGTTGAGATGACAGGAGATACTTGTTCCTCCTCTTCTTCCAGAAGAAGATCACTTTCTTCCAAAAGACTGCTCACGACAGATTGGAGGGCTTTACATCCCTCGGTGTCATGTCCTGGAGTGCGGTGGTAAGCACAAATCAAATCAGAGTTGAACCAGGAAGGTTTTACTCCTTTAGGATTATAGGGTTTGATTGGAGGAAGAGATATGGATGAAGATTGGATAAGTTGGCGAAGAATTTCAGTATAGAATCCCATAGACAATGATGAGGACAGAGATGATGAAGGCGCCTCTTTCTCCCTAACAGACTGCCGAGGTAAAAGAATCCACATATCTGGTTTGACAATCTTTTTAGGGATCATTTTTCTTTTCTGGACATCAGGAGAAGCGGCCTTGGGTCGCCTGAGATGGAAGTAAGTGAGGCAAGATTGATTTTGGTGGAGGAGGAGCTCCTAAGATAGATTTTGAAGAAAACGAAGATGTGACAAGTGTTGTGGTCTTCAGAGATGAAGGAGGCTGCTTGGTCGAAACAGATGATGATTTAGATAATGCCGATTTAGATGAGGGAGGAGCTCCCGAAATAGGTCTGATAGGAGGAACAAAGGGTGCCTTGGCTTTTGGTGATGAAGATGATGGTCCTGATAAAAGAGGTGATGCCTTTCTAGTGGGTAAATTCACTTTACGAGGCACCGGCGAAGAAGGTGTTGTAGAAGAAGAAGATGATGGTTCTGATGGTATTGTAGAAGAAGACGCCTTCCCAGTCGATAAATCCAATCTTTTATGAGGCACAGAGAGAGATTTTTGAGGGAAAGCACCAAGAGTCTTAATAGTCTGAAATATTGGTTTTCCTTTTTCGGGGATGGTGACAACTTCAACCGCATAAGGTGATTGTAACCTTTTCGGGGGAAGGAGATGGTGAGGCACTGAAGATGCAATGTCAGACTTTAGTTGTCTCGGTTTAAGTTCAGGAATCGAAAGTGTTGGTGCTGGTGTTATTTCTTTAGCTTTTCCCTTAATAGGCAAGGCAACATCGGAGGTGGATGACGAAGAAGAGGTTCCCTGTGATGGAGATACTTCTGGTACAGTAATTGTGGGTGTAACTACTGTAGGAAAAGAAATAGGAAGGGTCAAAATTGAAGGCACTTCCATTGGTAGAGGAGTTGGTACGACTATAGGTATATTTACCAATGGCATAGTCACGGCGAAAATGGGAGAAACAAAAGTAGATGTATTCGTGGTGGAAACTTGAAGAGATGTGAATGCCTCAAGCATTGAAAGAATGTCTGACGACGAGGACAGATGAGGATGACACTGTCTCTGGTATGGATGGAAGATCAGATAAAGAGGTAGAGAGAGATGAATCCATTTCTAACAATGGAGGAATATTCAAAGATGAATTGTCTGAAGATGATGGAATCTCAGAGATTAACGGAGCGGGAGGAAGTTCTGATTTGATCGACATGTTCATAGATGGCTTGGGTTTAGAAGAAGATTCTTTAGTAGAAATGAAGCTGATAGTATGAGTGTTTGGTTTTTGAGACTCTGAAACGTCATTGTTCGAGGAATGATTGGGAAAAGGTTTTTTAAAGACATCAAGTGCCTGATTTGGGGGAGCATTTGGGTTATCCAGAATGAGCTCACCTTTATCAATGAATTTTTGGACAAGATTTTTGAAGGTCTGACATTGTTCAATGTCATGGCCTTTGGTTCTATGATAATGACAGAAGTCATTTTCCCTATACCAGAATGTACGTTCTTGGCTTTCATCAAAATTTCTAATAGGGGGAAGTTCGATCATGTGAACTTCCAACATTTTTTCTAAGATAGACGCATATGATTCCCCCAATGAAGTAAAAGATTGAGATGACGAGGGTCCTTTTCGAGAAGATGAGGAGTCTCTCCGTGGTGTTTGATTAGAAGTGTTATCGGCTCGTGATGTTTTTAATACGATAGCGTTGGTAGACCCCTGATTCTTGTCTTTGTTAGAAGCGGAAGGGTTTGTTTTTGTAAACCGAGAAAAATCTGGTTTAGATTTAGAGTGAAGTTTTAACTTCCCTTGTTCAATGGCATTGGATTCAAGTTTGCGTGCCATCGTAAAAGCTTCTTCAAATGTGTGAAATGTTTGGATCCTTAAAGTGGAAGAAATATGATTAGCACAAGATCGAGTAAACAACTCGATCTGTTGAGATTGAGGGAGGGAAAAAGATAATTGATTTATTATACCTCTCCAACGAGTGACAAAGTCTACAATAGACTCGTCATCGAATTGATGAATGTTATAAAGATCTGTAATTGAGATCTTATGTGTGATATTTATTGAAAATTTTTCAACAAACATCTGAGCTAATTGAGAGAAAGAGAACAGGGAGTGTTGAGGAATGTTATTGTACCAGTCTAAAGCAGGCCCTGCTAGAGACATAGGGAAAGTACGGAGCATAAGCTCCTGATCCTGGACTATAAGGTAGCAAGCATGTTTGAATGCTCACAGGTGCTATTTGAGGATCCTCTCGGCTATGAAATTTTGAGAACTTAGGAAGTTCCCATTGGGGAGGATAAGGCTTAAAAGCCACTGATGGATGAATTGGTTCATTACACACTTCTTCAAAAGAGTATGAAGGGTGAGCCCCTTTGGTGGAGGCTTCTAGGTCTACGATTTTCTTGAAAAGAACTTGGACAATGTCAGATTGAGGAGGAAGTATGTTAGTATGTCCTATATAAGAAGTGAATGGTAGATGTTGTTGAGGTGTTAACGGGGGATTCATTTGCTAATTAACAGGATGATAAGAGGAATAACCAGGCATTCTAGGTGATGCCTGGTGAGGTATTTTTTGTGAAGGAGCCTGCGTATGAACAGGCTGTGAGATGATAAGTGGTTGAGAAAAAGGTGGTTGAATGAAAGGTGGAGCCTGTGATTGGTAGGCTCCTACACTTGTCGACTGAATCGGAATGGATCGAAGAATATAGGTGTTGATTTGATTGGACATGGTGGGGAATAAAGTCTGAATGAGGCTTTTGACTATCGGATTGGTTATTAAGGGTGTTGACGCCAGAGGATGGGTAAAGGACATTGTCGCTGGAGCATTAGAAGAAAGACCAACTGAAGGACGAGAAGAAGGAACCAACTGACTCATAGAAGGGGGTTGATTCATAAAGAGGTACTGACCCTGGGACGCAATGGATGGCATAGAAGAATTGACAACAATCTATGAGTGTGTAGATGTGCCCATCATAGCTAAAGAAGAGGGCCTCTCGAAAGTAGGTTGTGGAGTAGCCGAGGTAGCCACGTGGCACTAGGAATAGGCAAGACCATTTGAGAACTAGTTGACATGGTCGGTGGAAGAGAAAAAGGAGGCACAAATGCGCCACCCTCTTCCATGGTTTGAGGTGAGAAAAAGTGTGCTAACTGTTCTATAAAAGTCTAGGATGGTTCATGAGAATAATCGTAAACTTGCTGGATTGGTGGTCCCTGATCAGATATTCAAACAAATTTATGTACTAGATAGTCCATAAGGGCTACCGGATTGCGATCAAGGAGGGCCTGAAATTCAGGATCTCCATGAGGAACATATTCTATATCAGAAGCAGATGATACCTCTGAAGGACTGGGGGAAGCTAGACATGATGGGATCACTTTGGGATGATAGAAAGGATTATATGACCAAGATGGGGAACCAACTAACAGTGGTCCTGAGGAAGACCCGAGGGGTACCGAAACATCCACATTAGTGGTGGTCTCAGATGAAGAAGGGGCCAGTTGAGCCATTTTTCTAGATTGTAACTGGGTGATGACCGTCATAAACAAGCAAAAATATAGAAAAAGAAGATTGACCTAACTAATGCACAGAAAATTCAAGTAGCGTAGGTGATTATCTCTTTTAAGTTTTCATGCTTTTAAGAAAGAAAATATTAGGGAAGGCTTTTTAGAACAGGAACTACTCAGATAGCCAAACTAAGGATGGTTTGGGGAATGTTTTGGTGAGGAGTCCTGAAGGCACTTTAGTAAAATACTGGTACGTGGCTTGATATAGGGGCCTACCCCCGCACTTCACACACCACTGCGATAAGGGAGTCGGGTGCTTTGCCAATATATACCAAAACTTCCGTGAATTTGTAGCGCGGCCCGAGTACTGCGTAGGCTCTTCCTCTTGGATGTCACTTCCAAGTAGGCGAGGCCAGGGAAGGAATTTTTGTTTAAATGCTTAATACCTAGTGATTTTGGCTTTGTGTGCAAGGGTGAAAAATAAAAAATCAAATAGTGTCACTACCGATTTTGATCAATTTTCCAACCTATTTAGAAAACTAGATGAAGAACATACAACAGAAATGACAAAGAAAAAGTTCTTTTTAAGCACTAAAAATGAAGTGTTTGATTTCGATGAAGACAATTCAAACAAGTTCTTTCCCCAAATGTAATTAAATTCTTTTTAAGCACCAAAATCGAAATGTTTGAATGTGATAGAAAACAAACAAACAAGTTCTTTTAAGTTCTTTAAAAAGGAGAAAACACCGTAAAAGAGGAATACCTATAGATTTAGCTCTCCAAGGTGTGTGGACTTCAAAAAGTGCGTTGTTGAGATCTTCCCCTCGAACAATCCCGTGAACAAGAAAAGTTCTCTACAAGAAAAGGTTAAGCAAACACACAAACAAATCCAGAAAGATATATCCAGATAATAGTAGAATGAAAATTTCTATTTCAAGGAACTAAAAAAAACTTTCAAGAAAATAACAATTTTGCATAAAGAGATGGATCAAAAATGCAATCTTGAAATCAAATGAAAGATTTATTAATCTTTGAAATAGGAATTGGAATTTAGTTTTGCAAGAAAGAAGAAAAATTAACTTTGTAAATTATGAGTGAAAGAAGTAAGACCAAAATGAAGGAAGGAAATGCTTAAGGAGAACTGACGACAAGTCAGTGAAGAAACAAAACAAAAGCTCAAAACTAGAAAATAAATGAACTTACCAATAGGGGACTTTGGTTAGGTCCCACCGGGCGTGCCAAAATGTAGACCAAGAATTTCCGCGCTTGTTACCTGTCGAAGTTAATGTACCAAACTAAGCACAAAAAAAACCTAAAAAACTCAAATGAAATTGATACCTGATAGATAAGACAAGATGCGAAGATGTAGATGGAAAGGATAATATGCCAATGTAGATAAGACGGAAGTGCACACGAGTGATCCTATAAGGCAGATCCGAGAAACTTGCGAGACACAGATACTTGACAAGAAAAATAGAACGTTTAAAAGATATTTGGGTGGACTGCTTGAAAAGTGGGTCCGGGAAGCGACAAGCTCCCTCGGCGGATGTCAGTCCACATTTTCAAATTAGAAGGAAGATCCATACATGATAAAATAATGTAAATAAATGCCTAGATTTTTTGATCAAAAGTGACAGACAGAATGTAAACAGTGCATATAAAGTAACATAAAACATAGGAAACGTGTGAAAAAAATGTTGGATTTGTGTTACCTGAATTCTTTTACCTATGTGCGCAGGCTGATCGGCATCGATTAGGAAAATCGGCATTGACTAGAGATAAGTCGGCATCGACTAAGATAAGTTGGCGTCGACTGGGGAAAGTCGGCATCGACTAGGGAGAAAATTTGCAGAAAGACTGAGAAATAGACAATGAAAGTTAGATCGTCAATGTCTGCTAGATCTGCAGGAGCCTTTGGGATGCTGACAAAACTCCACCTTTGCTAGATGCAGAAGCAGAGTCACTAAGAGATCAATGGAGGTTTGCAATGTCGATGTGGTAGGAGCGGAGTAACGATACTCCTCTCAAGGATTGATTTGGATGGAATTAGCTTTCACTCGATAGATAATGCTCAGGATTGATGTTCAGAACTCTATCCTTCTTTTTGTCTAACCAGAACTGAATTCTGGCCCTATATTTGTAATCGACACTGACCGAGATGTAATCGGCACCACTCTAAAAAATTGGCGTCGACCGAGTACCATTCGGCGCCGATCAAGGAACAGACTCCCGAAATGGCCAAAAAGGACAATATTTGGAAGGGTGCAAGTGATCCCTATGACTCAAATATGGGAAATATCCCATTGCATGGTTTGGGGGGAGGAGAAATAGGGGGGATAAATGGATAACATTGATATGGGAGGTTAGGAATTTATATGGGGTGGATAAGTGGTTAAGATATATGTAAAAAGTGTAATTAAATAGTTAATATTTAATTATCTATGAGTAAAACATAATGGGGTGGAATAAAATTAGGATAAATGTTTAAATCAAATATTAAATAATATCCTAAGGGAGAAGTGGTGATATAAACGTGCCCTAGGTTACCTGAGAAGGTAAACACACGCGGGGGGACACTAAATTGGGTAACCAATTTTAGGTGTCTACAACTAGTATAGAAAAATTTTCCACATGGAGATAATCTACCCTTGAAAACCTCAGTTCATTTTCTCAAAGATCTCAGGAATCTCTGACCATCGTATTGCAAAGCATTATATATGAGTTCTTGATGCATATAGGCCATATAGACTCACCTTTAGATGCATGGAAGCAATTAGAAGCCATGCATAAAGGTGGTAGGCTATCTAAGATAATTAAACTAGTATTAGAGATATTCACAACTCCCATGAAGGGGGATGAAAAAATTGTGGAGTATTTAGCTAAAATTAAGAACATAAAAATAGCTAAAAATAACAATCCTACTATTTATAAGAAAAATCAGAAGTAAAAGAAAGCAAATGTAGATGAGTCAGAAAATAAGTTGATGTCATATTGTAATGCATCAAGTGCACTTATACATCATAAAAGTTTGTACCTAGAAGGTTACAAAGAACATGTCCATGTTCTTGAGAGAAAAAAAATTCAATATGCCTCTCTACCCTCCTCTGAATAACCCAAAACTTAAATTATTCACCAAGCTTGTTTTTCAGTTGCATTTTAATATAATGGATTTAGACATTGAGGGGGATATCTTCCAATCCTTGACTCGGACTAGGATCCATGTGTCAGGTGATTTCATGATCATGTTTTCTCTAACTATTTGTTGATAATGATTCTTTTGTCAAAATAGTCATGATCTCTTAGTAGTAACAAGATAATAATTCTTGGAATCAAAATAAGTAAGACAATGTTTTTTTACTATTAAATCATGTTTTTTGGCATAAAAATCTAATCATATATGACATGTCTAGAATTCAAAATGGTGCTTACATGGTGATGTAGCCTAGAATTTCCCAAAAATAACTCAGGCGTGCTAGCACATCACTCAGCCTAGAATAAGTGCTCACCCGAAGCGCACAAAGGTATCAAGCCCCTCTTTAGGGTTGTTTGTGAAGGATGTTAGCAAGATGAAGAGTTAATGCATTCAAATCCATAAGTAGTTTACACATTCTAAAGAGCATATTCTAGATCTAGGTCTAAGGAGTAATAGATTTAAGTAATAGCCATAATGAATTCAACCATGCAAGATCTAGTTGTAATTATTTTTAACACCTTGAATCAGTCAATACACTCCATTATATTAACATAGTAAATACACAGAAGATTCTTACAATAAGTAATACCATAAGCTCATGTGCACATCATATCTCATAGCATAACTTCACAATAACTCATATCCAGTCCTCCTATACTACGTAGATCACTACATATTTATAAGGGTGGGGACTTGCCCTTCACCGCTTACATAATTCCCAAAATAGGTCACATGCTGAAAATAGCCATGAACCTTTACAATAATAGACACACATGCAAGTGCGCTAATAATAGATCTCTTCTGGTTAACTCGTAGTAATAATTCTATTATTAACTTGAACCCATGCAAAGTTCTTAGTAGACGCTCTTCCAAAAATAGCCTATGCGTGTCATTCAAGTCTTTATCTAGTTTGTGTGCTCTACACGCTATCTCCAAAAATAGATTGTACTCTTGAAAATGGCTAAGTCCCGAATCAGTCCTTGTCCTTCATGCGTGTTTCCTTCCCTATCCTTTTACACCTTTGAACGCACCCTGTTCTCATGCACAAACCTTCTATGTATGCCTTCTTCTAAGTATCATAGTTTGTCTGCTCAACATTACCCCACATAAAACTATATTGTCAGCCCAGAAATGGTTGCCTCTTGATACTTTTAGAGAATAAAGAATAATGAATGGAATGAAATTAAATAATTACTATACAAAGAATGAATTTTCACCCTACAACATCCTCTATTTCAACTGAAGAATTAACTCTAGATATTCCTCTTAGATTTCAGCCTCTAAGGCTTGCCAATCACTTAGCGTGGCTTCTGTCTTTTTTGGAATATCTGATGCAATAGAGTATAATTATTCTTGTGCAATGTCTTCCTTCTAGTTCTACAATACGATAACAATGTTGGACATTGCAAGTCACCCTTCCTTCAAGAAGATTCATCTTCTGTGCTATAAGCTTTCCAATTTCATCCATCCTATTCTTATGGGGGTCTTGGGCTGCTGCAAGGGCCTTGCACTTTTACTTTAACTAGCACCAATCTCTATGTGTCTCCCCAAAGTCTCATCCTTCATGTCCTTCAGGACTTCATTATCTTCTATTATGGTCATTGATCCTTATTACTGCCTCTGGAGTTGCACATATATTCAATGCCGGTCTGACTTTCTTTAGCTCCTCCTACAAGGTTTGGAGTAATGCTTCATAGGATGAAATATTTCTAACCACTGAAGCCCTTTCTCTCTCTGCTTCCTACTCAGGGTCCTTTAGTTATGGAATTCAAACAATTCATGTGCAAGCACCAAATCAACTAAGGTACACACATAATGCATAGCTGAAGGGAAATTTTTGGGTACCTTGGGCTCTAAGTGCAGTCTTGCTTATAGGACATGATGGTCGATCTCCTCTACCATGTTGATGAGAACCCCATTATTATTTTGTTATAGGTCCTTTTCTCCTTTTATATGCGTTATTTCTACATCTTTGGCTTTAATATCTTCTCTTAGCACTTTAATAGTGGAAGCTTTATCCACATTCCATGTGCCACCTCTGTAGATACCTTCACTAAGGCATTACTCACCTATTCATTAGTCATAACAGTGGGCTTGATAGTTATGTGCTTATTTTGTGGTGCCTTCCTCATTCTTATTGACACATGGGACTCTTCACACACACCAAAATTAGGCTCATCCATGTGATTTTACATGGACCATGAAAACTATTTCCTCACGTGTGGTTTCCATGTCAAGGTTCCATCAATTCCCATCCATACAAGTCCTTGAGGCCCACTGTATTATGGAATCGTGCATGGAAAATTTTACTTGTGTCCTCTTCATATCCCATGACTGGTGCAACATACTCCCCACTTTCCCTTTTTGTTCTTGGCCCCTTAGGAACTTGAGCACCAAGGTTTGGAGTTGGATCCTCTATGTCCTGAGCAATATCTTTCTCTATTTCTCCTGACTTATTTACTCCTTCTTCTTCTTCATCCTTGGGTTCTTCCACATCCTTTATGTTGCATAGTAGATCTAAGCATGCTCTCTTAAAAACTCCTCCACCTCCTCATTTAGCTTTAATTTTCTCCTTCTCTTCTCAGTTATCTCCTTCTATGGAGAGAGTCGTGGTGATCTCTCGTATAGACTGAGGAGTTCCCATGCCTTGTGTTCTTGTTCTTTCTGAACACCTCTTGAACCAGATGCTCTCCTTGGACTACTTCCATAGTCCTCTTCTTCTTCTTGTTCTTATGGTGGGGTACTTACGTGCTCCATCTCCATTTTATTCTCTAGGTTACCTTTGACCTCTATGTACCAAGCCAGACATTATCTTCACGCTTTTCTTCCTTGTCATCTACCTTTATAGGTTCCGTGGGACTTTGGATCTGGTACATTTTCCACTATATGATTACCCTTAGGTGGCCCTCGGACCATGAACTCATTCTCCACATATTTTTTACCCTCCAACTTAGGCTTAAGTTGTAGGTATACAAGCACGGCTCCACTATCCCTAACAGCCAAGCTTACAGCTTCATGTTTATAACATCTGAGATAAGTCTTTCAATACAAGGAAGCCTTACCTAGGTATACATAATGTCTTCCTCAGCGTGTGGTAGTCACATTCTACCTTGTCTACAACAAAATCTAGGAAACACGCATCAGTAAAATGGTGGACTGATGCCTAGAAGTAGCACATTGTGAAGGCATATGGTAGTTTTCACCATGGGCTCTAAGTCCCATCCTTTATAGAAAATCACGTGCAATACAAAAGTTTTGGTACACCACGAATTGTATTACCTTGCCCACCATTAATGGTAACTCCTTAGGAATGAACCACTCCTCTTCAAATATCATGTACAAAGCCTATCATACCACATCTCCTGCCCTCTGTTTGAATGGCCCACTCATCGACCCTTCACATAAATATTTGTCAAACCTTTGTGTAAATGGATTTTTTCTCCATGGGATACTCCCAAATCTTGTCCTTTGGCCCATCGGGCACTCCAATCCCCACAAATACTAGTGACAGCAAGATAGCACCAAAACTGATCCTTTCACAGGTGTGTGCTTCCTTGACGATGGTCTCCACAATGTATCCTACTATGTTATAGACTACCCCCTGTGAAATCTTCCTTGCAACATGGATCAACATTGTATTCACCTGCGACCATCTCTCATGATCATTCAACTTGGTCACCAGATGCAGTAGCTACTTGTACCACTGGGTACTTCTTCAGTTTATCGATGCCCATTTTGTGTGGACTTTTTATATACCCCTGTTCCTTTTGTGTTTCCACAATTTTTTCCTTATCAGTTAGGTCACTAACAAGGTCCATCCCTGTCCCCTTTAACCCTATTAGTGTCGAGATCAGTGTTGTTGTAATCCTTATCCTCCTTCTGGAAAAATAGAATAAGTCCTTCATGGACTCTTCTCATTAGCCACTTGTAAAGAGGTTTGTATTTTCCAAAGTATGGGAGCTCATACAACTAGTACACTCGTACTTGTTTTAAAATTTTCTCCCCTTACGTCATCATATACCAGTATATCCTCTATCGTGCACTTGTTGGTCTTTGTACTCAACAACACGTCTAATTATTTCTTATTATCAGAGGTGTGATGGTTGTAATCACTCACCTTGAAGCTACAGTATGTGGGAATCTCACTCTTTCCCAATATCACACCTTCCAGATACTGCATCTATGAGAAACTACTCTCAGGGGAAATTTTAACTTCTTCCTCCACTTTCTTCTTTCCTTTGGCTCCTACAGCAGGTGTTTTCTTTGGTGCCATATGAAAATCCCACCTTTCTTTCCTTTGTAGTGTATAAATGCATCTCCTTTTATCCTCTATAGTGAGCAATTCCAAACCCTAGCTTGAATCCACATGCCCTAGTTGAAATCATGTGCCCTGGCTCTTTTGCAACACTCCACTTTGCTCAAACCTTTCACAAATGGGGATGCAAGCTTCTTCTACACACAAATATTCTCTCCAAGTCTAGTTTCACACTCTCTCGCACCTCAATACCCTTCGCATAGCTTAAACACACTTAGCTCATTCAAATTCTTGTGATCACAATGGTAAAAATTAACTTGCATCACATCCTTATATAGATTTTCAAAAATTTGGTGCATTTATGGCTCCTTCACCTACCAATAATCCTCTCATTAATTGACCATTTTCACAATTTCCACACAATACATCTTCATGCCTCAGCTATAACCTTCTAGCCTGTGCCTTCCTACCTTCTAGCTATAGACTTCTCTTTAGCGCACTTCCATGCATCCGAGTACCTCCACCACTGTGCCTTCTCTGGTAGTCTCCATGGCCGTTGCTTACCTCGTGTCATATTGTTCCTTTGTTTATCTCCATCTATGGTCCTTATTTGGAAGCAATATTCTTTCCACCAACTCTCCAAACTTGAAATAACACCTGTAGCAGTTTGTTCCTTTATGTGTACCCATTTTTCAATAACCACCCCACACAAATGGTATGTGCAATCCTCTACGCATAAAAATTACTGCAAATGGTAATTAGCTTCCAATGCGCAAACACACTTATTTCACAAAACACCAACTAAATTGACAAAGCATAACGACGAAGAAGGAAATGCATTAAAGGAATACATAATTGAAAACCTAATCTAAATAGAAACACTGCCTTATTACAAACACCAAGAAGACTTATTTATAGTAGGGCTTCATCCTACTCCCATTGAAGTAACCAGTAACTGTATTCCATCAAGTTATCTCTAACTGATAAGCTCATGTTTAAAGTATGTAAGTGATAACATATGGTCCTAACTAATGTACTTTGAGTTTTCCTGGATGGTACATAAAACTTAGAATCATAAAGAATCACCATCTGTCCTATCTCAAGCTTTTTATCCCTGATGTGCCTGTCATGCCATGCTTTTATACCTATATTTTTCTTTCTTTTGACTCCAGTGTGTTATTTCTCGTCACTCATACAACTTAATCAAATTTTAATTTCATTCTTCTAATTCTTGTTCATCAGCTAGACCTCCACATGCACGTAATACGCAAATAAGGTAACATGAATTCCATAGGAATAACTGCTTCTATGTCAAACACCAATTGAAAGGGTGTGGCCTTATTTAACCACTTGTATGTTGTTCTATACACCCAAAGCACAACAAAAACTTTATCATCCCAATATTTTCTTCCAACATCACAAAAATTTTTGTCAATGTCTGGCTCAAAATCTTGTTGAAAGCCTCAACACTCCCATTTTCCTAAGGATGATATGGTGTAGTCTTATGGTGTGCAATCATGAACTCATCCAATAGAATTCTAATTGTCTCATTCAAAAAATGTGTGCCCCTATCACTGGTCAAGACTCAATGGGCATCCATACCTTGTAATAATATTTTCCCATAGAAACCTGGCTATTGTAGCTAGTTGTACAATCCTTTGTAGGTTCTTCTTCTTCCCACCTTGTCAGATAATATGTGTAAGTGATGATATAACATGATCCAATCCTACATGTGGCTAGTGAAATAAGACCCACAAAATCTATAGCCCATTTCTCAAATGGTTTTGCACTAGGAATAGGTCTTAAAATCATTTCATCTCTTTGTTCTAGTTTACCAAGCACTGGCAGTGATCACAGGCCTTGCAATACCTTACAATCCTTATACAGGGTCTCCCACCATAATCTAATGAGTAGAATCTTGCACGTACAGTGGCGTCACCTACATAGTTCCTACCAACAATACTAATCATGAGCCTCTTCCATGATATCTATGTGCTCATGTTCTAGTACACATCATACGCAATACTTCATCTTAGCCTAACTTGTATATAGGTCACCACTAATCAACATAAATAGTGCCATGCGAATGGAAAGTTGTTTCTTCTCTAAGGATTTCATTCCTTCTAGCACCATACCTATATGTAGAAAGATAGTAATGTCCTCTAATTCTGATGATGTGCATTGTAACTGGTATAATTGTGCATTGGGCATGGTATCTTCAATGGCCTACACATCTTCTCCTTATTGTATTATGGATAAATGGTCCGGTCCAGAATTAATTTTCCCTGGTTTTACCACAACTGTAAAATCAAATTCTTGGAATAAGAGTACCCATCAACATATGCACCCCTATAAAATAGGATTGTTTACCAAATACTTCAATGCCATGTGATCATTATAGAATACAAATGGTGTTACTAGTAGGTACTGTCTGAATTTATGTAGCGCATAGATCATTGAAAAAGCTTCGCACTCTGTAGTTGTATAATTTTACTCTGCATGAGTCAACTTTCTACTAGAAAAATAGATAGGATGATTTATAATACCTTCTCTAGGCTGAGCCAACACCGCACCAATGGTTGTGCTAGAAACGTCCACATGTACATGAAACAGTTGGTCCCATGAAGGAAAGCGTAGAATAGGCATCATAGTAAGTTTTTCCTTTAATGTCTTGAATGTGCACTATTGCAATTCTCACTAGTAGAATGTCCCTTTTCCTTTTAGTAACTCCTCCAAGGGTACAAAAACCTTAGCAAACCCTTTAATAAATTTTCTATAATACCTAGTGTGACCTAAGAATATATGCACCTCACTTTGACTGGTAGGCTCTTCCAGGACAATAATTACTACAACCTTAGTTGGATCAACCAACAAACCTTCCTTGTAGATGATGTGCCCTAACAATGTTCCAAATGGTGTAGCAAATACACATTTCTTGATGTTTCAAAGAGATGCTTAATTGTCGACATATTTCAAACATTAAGTGTAAATTTTCACAATGATTCTTAACAAGTCCATACACCTTCCAGTCATCTAAATAAACCTGTAAGAAGTTGTGAATAAAATACTTGAACACTTGGAAAATTATGCGTGAAAATATAGTAGGTGCTTTTTTCAGACCAAAAGGCATCACAATATAGGAAAATCTTCCCATTCAGTGGTAAAAGTAGTATTTTCCTGATCCTCATGTGCAATCCTAACCTGATGATACCTAGAGAATCCATCTGTAAAGGAATAGATTTCACCCTGCAATGCCTTCTAGTATCTCCTCTGTGAAGGGTGTAGGAAAGGGATCAGTCACACATGCAACATTCAACTCCTTGTAGTCCACACAGATCCTAATCCAACCATCTTTCTTTATACTGATCACCATTGGGCTAACCCATTCCGACTCGTCCAGGGGCTTGATGATTCCAGACTTCAACATTTTGTCAATTTCTTTTTTGACCTTTTCATGCAAGTTGGGGTTCATCCTGTAGGGTCTCTTCTTGATTGGGTGTGCACCTTCCTTAAGCTTTATCTTCATTTCTTCTAATGATTCATGCACACCTTTGAGTTCATGGTATCCCCTAGGAAATAAGTCCTGACAATATCATAGTAACTCAATGATTTTTGCCACTTCAGAGACAGACCAATAATCCCCAATTATGTCCTCCTTAGGCTCATAGCATCTGATCCAATATTCACTTTATTTATTTTCATAGGTTCATGATAGGTACGCGTGGTCTTATCTGTACTATCCAAAACCTCACGCTTACTTGTTGAATGATCTACATCTAGATTTTCTACTTCTTCATCATACACTAAGTATACCATCTTTCCTTTTTCTTTCTCAAAGCAAGCGCACTTAAGTAGTGTGGCATTTATCTTTGTTTCTTCAACAAAATTCACTCCTGAGTCATTTTCCATCAAATAACTCATGAATGAGTTCTTCCACCTTTGCACTATCTCCCATAGTTAACTACTTTATAACCCTTAATGCCTTTTCTATTGGAGGTTTAGTAGAGAAGTAGTCAAAATCTTGGATCATTCCTATAATCAAATCCTTCCAATTTCCAGTGTCTCTATGGATTTTTGCATATACATACCAAGCACATGTGCACACCCTTGTAAAGTGGAATAAAAAAATTTCACCCAGAGTGAAGGTGGTAAAGCTTTGGTACCCTTCTATCCATAGTCTCTCACACTACTGAACGTGGTGCTGAATAGGTTGATTACCATGATAAGTGTAGATTTGAGTAGGTACATTACTCATGGAAAATTGAGTAGAAAGAGAAATCCTAATTTCATTCCATCCTACAAGATTATCCTTGTGAACCACCTACAATGCGTTGTTGTCCCATGTAGGGTATATGCTAGCATATTATGTCTCTCCAACTGGTCTATCCACTGTTCCTCCATAGCATGTAGAAATACTATAGGATCTCCTTCTCCAGTGTATCGAGGTACTGAGTTATTACCTATTCTCCTGATACAATGAGGTCTAATGTTCTGCGCAAATGTGCTTCTTACTTTGTGCCCTACTAACTCATAAGTACCATGAGCCCAATTATCACAAGCAACACTTGTAGTATTGCTAATAGAATGTGCATCTTCCCACTAAAGGATTCCTTCTTTAGATGGCTCAAGCACTTCTGGGTCTCGGATGGCACATACATAAATCCTATTCAGATCTTCCTCACTCAAAGGCTCAACATAGGGCGCATATTTTACATCTATTAAAGGGATAATAACCCTTTCCTCCTTGTTCTCAAAACTGATATAACCCTTGTTGAACCAAAGATCAACATTATTTGCATAACACCAAGGGCACCCAAGTAGATCAGGGAAGTTGTCTACTTCTGCAAGTGTCAAAACCTCAAAGTCCCATGTGAACTTTTCCCCTTGTATAGTAATGGATGCATCTTTTAAAACTCCAATAGGGGTGGCCTTGGTTCGATTAGCCATAAACAACACATTAGAAGATGGTTGTAATGGGGGTCTCCCCATCTATACCCATGCATCTAAAGTAAGTACATTGACTTCCATGCCTGTATCAATCAATATATTGCTCAAAATTCATCCATCCACAACAACATTCAGAGTGATTTCCTTATCATAGTCTAAGCTATGAGGGGGATGATTTTTCATACAAGATCTATCGTCCAATCTCAATACTTGCATGCAGTGGAATGTTTCCCTTTAGCCAATTCCCTAACAATGGAATGATATTCTCCTAGAACAACATTTTTCACACCTCCTTCAAGTCATCAATATCTGATTGGACCATCTCTATTGCTTTCTTTTGCTCCATCTTCCATGATTGCTCCTTTAAACATTGTATTTCATCCTGAATATTTCTGAGTACCTCCATGGTTTCCTAATAAACCTCCTTCTGATGGACAAGATCTAGGTACCATGCATATAGAACCTCCTCCTTTCATGATGGTAGGCTTCTGTTGTAATGCTTCTTTGGCATGTGTCACTTCTACGTGGGTAGTGATCTTTACAGGAAATACCTCAGATTCTGGTTCCAACTTGGGCATCCACTGATTTTCCACAATGCGTTGTATCCTAACCATCCATTGTACCCTTTTTTTCTTGTTTATGTTGCTTACTAAGATGCTCATATAAGTCCAGGAATTCCTCATAACTATGATTCTTTCCACAAAAAGAACAAGTAATATTCTGAGGACATTCATGCTTGTAGTGGTCAGGAGATCCACATGTATAACATGTTCTGTGAGGAAACTCACCTCGTCCACCACCATGGCCTTCCTCCGAATCCACCATGGTATCCTTGACCTCTACCATGACCTCCTTCAAAATGCCCTTCATTCTGATCATAGCATGCTTGATTGTGATCCTGATCCTGATGCTCATTCTTACCTTTAGAGTTATCTAATACTCTTGTCTATCACACACCAATATCTATAACATCATGGATCTGACCAATCAAGCTACAGTCCTCTATATCATGAGTCATGGACCTATAAATTTTACAATAGCAAGATATGTTCTTCCTTATTGTGCATTGTAATAATGGGTAGTGGCTAGCATCATGGTTCAAATGACATATCTCACAGTCCAGTAATAATGAATGCACTGATCCGCAGGGATAACTATCCTTGGTGTGCCCTTCCACTTCACAATTTGTACACCAAATCCCATATGTGTCTCATGTGCTGAGTTTTCTGATAGTTTCTCCAACTACTTTTCCATAGCTTAAAATATGTGCTTCCAAGAATGGGCTGACTCCAGTGTCTATGCTCCCGACTACCTCAGTGCGTAAAGTTGCTTCAAGTCTTTGCATGTGGATTAGTGTATGTCTTATGTGACAAATCCCTTCTAAAAGGTGTGATCAGACCTCCAAGGAACCATTGTGCATGTTGGCTTGCGTGAATATCATAAGAAAGCTTAGATAAAAGCATTTTGAAATGGGCATCATACTCCCTGACACTCTCAGTAGTGCCTTGCTTAATATCCTTGAGTGTGACTTATACTCTTCTGCTCAAACTCAAGGATGTGAAACTCTTTAAGGAAAGCATCTTTTAATGTTGCATAGTCTACGCAAGTCTGATCAGGGTCAAAATTTCTGTACTAGTTATGTGCGCATCCTTGTAACGTAGTGGACAAATTGACTTGCCCTGTGCTCAGAAGCCATGATTCCTTTTTTGCACCACAATATTTCACACATGTGCACATGTTCAACACATCTTCTATACCTCTATACTCTGGAAGATGAAGAGACATCTCCATGTAAATATTATGGGGTTGGTGTGGACCTTTCCCACTTGATTCAGAACCTCCTGTGTTTCCTCTACCTCCAGAACCACTAGATCCACTGGAACTAGAACCACCTATACCTCCTGATCCTCCACCTGTAGCCGGAAGCAGACCATAATGATGTACTTCCCTGTGTCCCAATAGTAGTACTTAACTTCACCCCTACAGTCTGTGAAGTGTTACCACTCCCAGAAGTGAGTCCAAAATTTGTGTGCTTGAATTCTGTGCAAGATGATGCACCTGAAAAGGTACCTCTAAATAACAATGAAGACGTTTTCCCTGCCATCGATGTACTTTCTATGTGACTTACTCCTGCTCTCTCACTACCTAAATTAGCTTGTTGACTACTTTTCATACTAGATACTAGAAAACCAAGCACAAGGGCTAGGTTTTCAGGTAGATTCAGATGCACGGCCATGGCCCAGGTCATCTCTTACTAGCACTCTTCCACGTAAGGCTGAGGGGGGTTCCCTATCATGCTTTCCAAATGGGGGAGTTCCTGATGCTCCATCTCTACGCCTTCTGTGTGAGCTCCAAATCCTTTGTGAGCCATCTCTCTCCTCAACACCATTCACTCTACAACATCCCATTTCTTCTCTATCTCCCTCTCGTGTGCCTCATTATACTTAAGCCGCCTTTCTTCTCTCTACCTTTCTGCCACTAGGTCTGTCCATCTTTCACCAAACTTACTCCTGCCCCTACACATGTGGGGTTTAGTTAGCCATCAGTTTGCTTTCCAATTTTAGGGTCACCATCAAGATTTTGATCACTAGTGGAATGCCTTGCAAGTAAGTTCCCCTGGGATATCATAAAAAATGGAATTCTGCTACCTCTGGGAAAGAATAAGTGGAAATTGAGTACTATATAATATAACTGTTCAGAACACCATGAAACCAAGTATCCACAGCAAGTGTCCAAATCAGATCAGCATCATAAAGGGCCTGAAATTCTTCCTACGTATAAACAAGTGTGCGATACCTCCAATCCCTTTTAGACGCATAAGCAACTCAGCCACTCATATAGTTCTACCAGAAAAATAGTGAAGAATCTCTCATACAAACTGTCATACATATTATATTCCACCCATGCACATGTGTTAAACTCAGATCTGGTGTTGAACCTCCTTGTGTATTCTTCTTCTAGATCTTGTATCCACTCCTCAACACTTGCTAGGGTCAACTGGTATGTCTTCATCATGAACCATCCTGAAAAACAAATGAAAAAGAGGTCCCGAGCAATGGAACCAATGATGCAGCCTAGAATTTACCAGAAATAACCAGGCACACTGGCACATCACTCATCCTAGACTGAGCACTCACCCAAAGCACACAAAGGTACCAGGCCCCTCTTTAGGGTTGTCTTATCCAGGATGTTAGCAAGATGAGGAGTTAATGCATTTCAGATCCATAAGTAGTATAAACATTCTACATAGCATATTCCAGATCTAGATCTAAGGAGTAATAGATTTAAGTAATAGCCATAATGAATTCTACCATGCAAGATCTAGTTGTAATCATGTTTAACACCTTGAATCAGTCAATACACTCCATTATATTAACATAATAAATACACAGAAGCTTCTTACAATAAGTAATACCATAAGCTCATGCATACATCAAATCTGGTAGCATAACTTCACAATAACTCATATTCATTCCTCATATACTATGCAAGATCACTACATATTTATAAGGGTGGGGAATTTCCCTTCACCACTTACATAATTCCCAAAATAGGTCACATGCTGAAAATAGCCATGCACCTTTACAATAATAGACACACATGCAAGTGTGCTAATAATAGATCTCTTCTGGTTAACTAGCAGTAATAATTCTATTATTGACTCAAACCCATGTAAAGCACTTAGTAGACACTCTTTCAAAAATATCCTATGCATGTCGCGCAAGTCTTTATCTGGTTTGTTTGCTCTGCACGCTATCTCCAAAAATAGCCTGTACTCCTGAAAATGGCTAAGTCCTGAATCTGTCCTTGTCTTTCGTGCGTGTTTCCTTCCCTATCCTTCCACCTTTTAACGCACCATGTTCTCACGCATGAACCTTTTGTGTGCCTTCTATACTAAGTATCATACTTTGTCTACTCAACAAATGGTCATTGTTTGAAGAAAAATTCACATAAATCCATAAGTATGTCCATTGTTTAATGGATCATGTTTTTAAGTAAATTCTCATTACTCTTGAATTATTTGATTATCTAATAAGCTCTGTTAATACCATCTTTATATGACATATATGTCTGTTAAAACATATTTGTTAATTATCAAGAATAAGTGATATGTTAAGTTTTCTTATCACTAATGTTTAACCTTTATACTTGGTTAAAAGTAAAATTTGTATGATTTCTATTATGCTTATTATGATATTTGTTGATGTTGTGTTGGATATGCAACTAGATTTTTGTTCAATGTTTTATACAAGTGTCATCACTTAAAGCAAAAAAATATCCATGTAGCTAAAGAGGTTGCTGATAGTGATACACATAGGATCTAAAGAAAGTATTCCTCCTCTATGTGAAGGCTAGATTACTCTTGATAAAGAATCCTCTCCAACATCATAAATAAATTTGTATATATCTTCACTAAATCCATTTAATGTTGTGAGGTTTTGCAAAATTGATACCTTGTTGAGCCTACATGAGTTTCCGTTAAGGGGGAGTGTGTATAACAATGGTACCTCTTGATGGCTCATTATGAAAGAGTGGATCATGACCACCCACTTTTTATGTAATGAAGTGATCTTGTAAGGATTGGTTACATATGGTTGTAACATTATATGTGAACTATAAGGTAGTTCATTGTAAACTTCCAATAATTCCTCCAATTTTAATAAGTAAATGTGTCACTTTTGTGAAGTTACTTGTAAATCCAAGTGAAGCTTTAGTCATGGGTATGCCTTATCTTATAAAAGGCTCCATGGTTTGATGTAAGTATTCATATTGTAAAGCACTTATCGTATGAATTTTTTTTGGAAGATATGTGGATTTCCCTTATTGGCATGCTAATCCTGAATCATTGTTGTTGATTCATGGGTCTGAAACTTGGCATGTCTGATTGTCTTTTCCCACTTAACATTAAGGGGGAGTGTTGGGGTGATAATTTTAAGTGGGATTAGCCACCTGGGAATACCTCAACATGATTACAGTTTATCTAAATCAAAATTTATTGTTTCAAGACTTTCACACTCAAATATTATAGTAGTCTGACTAATTCACTCACCCAATTTATTGGGTGATCCCTCTTGGGATTGACTATCTAATTGTCTACAATGGCTATACAAGATTGTATTAAATACTGTGAGCTATATGTGATATGGGTCGATTAACTGAATGTTTTAGCTATTGAATAAGCAAGAAAAAAAAAGACATAGCTCTGCAGATGTACAAGAAATAACTAAGGAGTAAAGTGGAAAGTTTGGGTCAAAATTGTGTCAGATTCTTAATAAAAGACAATGCTTTACTAGTGGACTTTTTCCTTTGTATTTCTCCACTTGAATTTGGTGTTATATGTCTCTTTCTTATGTTTTTTATTTTCTTTCATATCTTGCTCATTTATCTCTGTCATTCACTCTTTATTTCAAGTTATTTCCTTATCTAATCAATTGTACATCATAATCAATCATTTTCGGCCTTTAATGGTAGATATGTGATTTGTAGATCTCATTTCCTTGCTAAATATAACAGATTGGGAAAATGATGACATTGATATTTCATCCCCAAATCTACATTTGTTATCCTTTCAAGAAGATGAATACCTTCTCAATGAGGCACATATGAATAATAATGTGCTTGAATCCTTCAAGGTTGTCTCTACTCAAGGAAAAATGATTTTGTCATGAAGATAGATTTTGAGGCTCAAAATGGCCAAGATGGAGAAGATGATGGTTTTAATTTTTCATATCCGACCTTGCCCTCATTTTATTTCCAGAAGGATGAAACACTGTGCACATCACATCATAGTAAGAATAAGGTTGAGGGTGAAAATTTTTGTATGAAAGATAGTCATTTGTAGCATTTGGTAAACATGGAACACCAAGAGGCTTGTGATATTGTTGAAACTCTTAAAATTTCTACCGAGAACAACCTCATAGAGACCATGGTCATGAAGAAGATGAAAAATAAAATTCAAATTCCTATCAAAGATCATAAGCATTGATATGAAAATAAAAATCTGAGCGTGATCAAGATTCATTCCCATAGCAGTAATGGAAAATTAGAAATTGGAATAAATTTGGAAATAAATGAGCAGATGGAAGAAATATTTCAAATCAATGAAGGAAATGAGATATTTAAATGGACCCTCACTTACCATAAAAATCATGCAAAATTTATCATGAAATTAAGAAATGGGATATATTTTAGTGATCCAATCAATGTATTTATGGAACAAAGGCTTTTGGTGATACACATGCACGGGTAAACATTCAATGAAGAATCAGTGCTACACTAAAAGTGGGTTGTCCCCCGCATGTACCATAGGTGATTTAGGATGTTGTAATATGGTTTCATTTTTTTTTATGTGTTTCCCTCAGCTTTGTGTGTTTATTTTCCGTATCACATGTTTTTTTCATTTTTTTCTTGGTTGTGTTTGTAGTTTTTTAGTATGGTAACTCTAATGCCTAATGAATAAGGCATTGGTATGCTATTCCATGAGATACCTAAGGTTATTCATTACCCATTACAATATAATGTCCCCAAGCTATAAAAATATTTTTCCATTTTAAATTTCTAGAATGCAAAATTGAAAATTTTGGCCATGACAACTAAGCCCACACTTGAAAATTTCCTCTCTCGGTCACTATGAATGCTTCATCAAGCCATCTTGTCCTTGTTTTCACCCTCATTATCACTCAAAAGAACATGCTAAAAATATTTTCAATTTTTTAAATGTGCAAGGATATATGCCTAAGGTGATTGATGAATCCATTAAGATTCAAGGAAGAAAAACTGCCCCTAGAGGCCTAGAAAAGGTAATTTTTGGCCATTTTGAAGTTGGTAAACACCCTCTAGAAGCTTACAATAAATATTCAAACAATTTTAGAGTGGTTATGGAGAATAATTAAGTCATACAAGGTAATTTAGGGAAATTTTGTGGAATAAATTTAAGTTGGGAATAACTTGTACAATATCGAGTAATTTTGGGCATGGGGAATGAAGGCTCCAACGGTAAAAGATAACTTGTCGAGATGATTCTCGGAGATCTAGAAGTAGTTTTGAGGGAAAAAATAATCAATGTAAACATTAATTTTATTCCAAGACTCAAGAATCTTATGTGAGAATCGAGGACGCCTCAGCTGCCCCTTCTAGTAAATATTGAAATAGGACCTAAAATTAAATATAAGGAAAATTTAACTTCTGATAATGGATTTAATTATATAAATAGTTGGTTTGGAGTCAAAATCATATAGTTTTTAACCTCAAAATACTCTTTTATTCTCTCAAGGTGGAAAAAGCACTCTCGGGGTCCGCAAATGCACTCACTTTGTGATATCAAGACTTCAAAAATCCTATCAAAGTTTTTCACCCTTGGTGTCCCCTTAGATTTGACCTGAGGTGAAAATTGGATGTGGAGGAAATTAAAGTGTTACCCCCCATGAATTTGTAATTTTCATCAATTAAAACTTATTTTTTAGTGTTAGGGTGAGCAAATGAGTGCTTTGAGTTTCTTGGCCAAAGTTTTCATGTACCCAGACCCTCAAGTCACACATTTTTACCCTCTCTATCTCCTTGGATTTTCTTAAGATTAAAATGCAACAAGGGGTACACAAAATTATGAACCCCCTCATGGAAAACGTTTTGCATCTCACCCCTCATCAGTTATGCACTTATAATGCATAAACTCACACTTCACCTTGTCCCCTTCTCATGAGCTCAATCCCAGGTCACACTTTTTTAGTCCTATAATCTAAATTGTCCGCAAATTTTAAAAATGACAATGGGTACACAAATCTTTGACCCCATTCCTTCAATATAGATCCTGGTCATGTGAAAACTAATTTCAAGCTCCTAGTGACAAAATTTCAGACCCTCGATGCTCATTCCTAGCCCCTGTATCTCACTCAAAATAAACTTGAAGCTTCTACTTATGTTCCCTTTTTCCTTCTTGTATTGGTATTATTGGCTCCTAATTTTACACTCCCTAGGATCTGATAGCACTTCCTCAAGATGAGGCGGTTTAAATTATGATAGATGTTTGTGGGATGTGTCATTTATGTCCAGGGATGTATTTGAAATTCTCTTCTATAGAATTATTTTGGTGTGATTGAGAGTCATGTACAAAGTGTGTGGCATAATTCTTCTAATTTTGGTCCTACCTTAACCTGGGTGAGAGAACCCTTAATGTAGCTTGAATGGAAGAAGAAAACTCTATGGTGTGTTCTTCTTGATTTGCAAATGATGGGTCAATATGGGCTGAGTATGGCCATGAAACCAATATCTACTAGTAATATTTATCAAATTAATATTAAATATATTTAGTACCTCAAACACATGTTACTAAAGACAAAGAAACTTGGTTCTTTATGCATCAGTTGATGGGAATTCAGATGTAATGAATTTTTCAAGGATGCCTGAATCAGAAAACAAGTATGATAGGTTGAAAATTATAGTTATGGTAGCAATGGTATGGTGGTGAGATATGTTTTTTTTATGGATAAATCGGGAACAAATGATAGCCAATTTACTGAAAACAATGTATAAGTAATCACTAAGGCATCATGCTTTTATGGAAAGGTAGTGAAATGAAAATCAAGTAACAACTTTTAAGAAAATATTTACATTCATTGATACTAAATCAACACAAATATTTCCAACACAACCTTCAGAAAACTCAACACAAAATATCATGCTAGAGTTCTAAAAACATATTCATTACTTGTACTTTCATACACCAAAAATACACTCTAAGGTTGACAAAAATCACTCAACAAGTTGGTTGCAATAAGGATTTTACAATCACATCAAATATTACAGAGTGAATTTTACAAGGAAATATTGATTTAATACCCAAATATGCAACAACCAAGGAATGATCTAGTATATTATGTAAATGTAATGAATACAAATATTGCAATAGAAGTTAGTATTCATTAATCTCTAATCAACATACAAGATACCAAAACACATGCTAAGAATAAAAAAATACATATTTATTTTCAAATTCTCCATTCGTTAACAAGGGCCCATAGATTAAATGTCTTCAGTACTCACCAATGGTTGTACAGTGTAACCACCTTGACACAAAGAGTCCAAAATTTAAAGTTCATACGCTTTCTATTGATGGAAAATAATAATACAAAGTTACAGTGATCTTTTCTCAACTTATAAAAGAAAAACTATTCCCCTTTTCATATGAGGATAGACCCTTATATTTATACAAAAAAAATTATGAATTTATTTTTATTTCCCCCCCAAAATAATATGCGATAAATCTTAGAAGGTGAGGCAATGAACTCAATCTTTGGAAAATATCTTTCAATTGAAAATATTCTTCTATTAATCATCAACTCAATTTTGTTTTTGATTTTTATATATGGGTGTTTACAAGGTATCTCGCTTATGTTACCTAATCCCTTTTTGTCTTATTCATCCTATCACAATCACTTATGTTTCCAGTCACAAATTGTTTCTTCCTTGATGTCGTTACTCCAACTGATTTGACACTTATCTTTTTAGAGAATATGTTTTGGGAAATGAATAAATATGGATATTCATTTGAATTTAATGCCTCCCTTGCAAAAAAACTTTAATCAAGCCAAAAGAATACTTTTTGACATATATCATTCCACCTTCCCCTTTTTAAAATCCGTGTGGGCATCCAAAATTGATCTTGCATTTAATCCCGGTCTGATAATTCACATAGACCTCTCCAAGATTCACCTCTCTATAAATTCTCACTAATTTCTTATGAATTTTCAAATTCTCTTGGGTGTCATAAGTAAAATTTATTGTGAAATAATTGGTGTTATCCTTTTCAATAAATGGTGGAGATCGAACTAGAAAATAATTTGAAAGAGATTTCTTCATAATATTTACACGTAATCTTTAATCATTCTGGCCTGAGTGAAGCTTTTGTTAAGATTTTGTTCATGATTTAAGACCAAGAAGAGCCCACAGGACCGCTAACTATCAATATAATGTGTCTTACTTTGATGATGAAGTTGATCAAAATCACTCCCTTCTTCTTTGTATTACATATTTTAGTTCATCATTTGCTTCACTCATAGGAATTCATAACTCCAGGGAAGTTGAAGAAGTTTTAGATTCACTATAGGCTAGTGATTAATGAAAATTCCGTATGGATATCACCCACTTTTTTCAACAAGGAGATAACAGAGAAAGAAATTGCACCTGATGTTCATGTAGTGTCTGATGGCAAGCCTTAAGAGGACATATCCTTAATTTCTCACATAATAGCCAAAATAAAGTGAAGGCTCGCTATTATTGAAAAATATTTTGTGAAATATATCTCTAAGAAATTTCTTAAAGTGCCTCTACCTCCATTGAAGAAATGCAAAATGGGACCATTTGATCTAGATGTTGCATTTAAGCTAGTCTCTGCTGATCCAATTGATGTGTCTAAGCCATTTCTTACTAATTCAATTGATGTACATAATTCATTTCCCACTGAGAAAATTTATGTACTTGGGCCATCTACAACTTATAAAACTACTACTTGTTGGGATACTAAGGCATATTTCACAGGAGATTTTAACCTTCGTGAATGGACCTCTTCCTATGGGAAGAAATTAAAATTAATTGAGATTTTAGAAGGCCCAATGATAAGTATTAAGGGACTTATGGAAAAGGGTATGTCTTGCGGATTTGCAGGAGATGTATAGTATGTTTATGGTGCTCAAGATCGTAAGGAATTTGAGTTTATGATGAAAAATATGTTAAATCATCTCTCTTTATTTGTAGAGGATATTTTAGTCGTAAATTTACAATGTATTTAGTTACAAAAAAACCTTTTTTGTATATGTATATTAAAAAAATTATATGAATTTCAAGGGTAGGGGCCCTTATATAATCCCCATTTTCTACCTAGCATATACATATGTTACAAATTTCTTACAAACTTCTTATGTTGAGTTTACTTTAATTGATGCATCTCTATTTGATTTCCTCCATTTTTTCATTTGATACTTTGCATAATCTAGCTACTCTAAGAGTTACTTTTATAACTTCCAAGTGTTCCGTGTGCCCTATAATATAGTCATTAATGATACCTTTCCAACAAGATTAGTCTTACATGATTTGGTTACCTGCAACAAGAGTTACGGGTGAAAATTCTCCATCGCTTGTACCGTAGATTTTCCTTATATTTCTATCTTTCTCGTGGGTTTTGAAATACTTGAATGTTTTGAACATCCTACGGCATTTTTTTTGTTTGGAAGATTCTTGAGTATCCTACGGATTTTGAAATCCATGGAATACTAACCTATGAAACATCCATGAAACATTGAATCAATGTGTCATGGATTTGCTACATAGCTGCACTCTTTGATCCTTCATAACAAGTCACCCCACGGTATTGGATCCTTCACCAGTCAACCAATTTTTCTTAAAGAATTATCCGATCACTTCCTTTGTTTCATAGATTCTACCTTTAGGAAAAAAAAATCAAATCTCTCATGGGCTTGAAACCTGCAATAACCTTATTTTCTCTAGCTTATGAGACTCACTTGATGTTGCAATGGCCAATTGTACTAGAATCCTGTTTAAATCCTAGGTTGATTCCTATTATTCCATAGATTGGCAAAAACCAGTAGAACATTAAGTTCTTCTCTCTGTAGATGACTAGCTTAGTGTACTATGGCTTTCTCATAGCATAATTGCCAAGCCCATTTTACAATTTATTTCAAAAATTATGGTAAGAGGTAATTTCAAATAACAAAAATCTCTGATGTTACTGGATCTATGTATAACAGAGTCTCAAATATAAGGGAAAATTTTAGAAAATTCAATCTAGTTTTGGTTATGGGTTTAGAATGAGTACCAACATCAACTCCTACTAGGGGATGGGAACCCACCGCGGATGCCACAAAAACCATAAAAATTTCACAAGACCAAGAACAAGTGCCTATTCCATTGGGTGAGGATTCAAAAAATACAAGATGTTCATGTCTTTTGGACAAGTTCAAAGCATACTCATGAGTAGAAAAACAACAGGAAAGACCTGATCATTGTAGACCAGAACAATAAAAGGGAAAAAATAACAAAATAAATAAAAACAACAAAACTCTACACTATACAAAAACACAAATTAAGGTATAATTTAATCCAAGAAATGTTTAAGATGCCTTCCATTAACAAGAAACTCGAGCAATTTTCCTTTCAAGTCACTTAAGAAGAAATTTTGTTCTCCAATTTTGATGTCAATGGAGTAGGGACACATCCACAGAGCATCAAATTTTACATTCTTTCCCTTATCTTCATGCCTTTTGTCTCATATCAGAACCAGGTTCCCCACATGAAAAATTCTTTGGGTAACTTTTTATCAAATATTTTCTTGATCTTTTCCCTGAACTTAACATGTATTTGGTGGGATTATCTTTTTACTTCATCTAATAATACAATCTGATTGATCCTTGTATTATAAGGACTCGCCACTTCCCTTTCTTCTAACTGTCACATAAACTTATAAGTAGATAGTTATAAATGAAGGGGGAAAATAATTTGAATCCCATTAACCAAATCAAATCGGCTCTTACTAGTGGATATCTTGGTCGTAATCATATTTTCCCATAATGCAAATTTGAATTTCTCACCCCATTTTCTTTTCTTCATTTCCAATGCTCTTCTGAAGATTTTGAGTGGGTTATTATTGCTTGATTCTTCCTGTCTATTTCCTTGGGGATAGTAGTTTGATGCATAGTTATGCCATATTCATGGCACATTTTTTCAAATGATTTTACTCTGAAACTCATGGCATTATTAGCCACCAACTTGGTGGGGACTCCAAATCTGCAAATTATGTGATTGTGGAAGAATTACATAACCACTTGATGAGTTTCTTTCTTGGTATGGATAGTTTCAATCCACTTAGTGAAGTAGATAGTGGCCACTAATATCCATTTATGACCAACACTTGAAGAATATGATATTTCACTTATAAAATATAACCCCCATTGTTTGAATGGATCCCCCACTAAGACATGTTGTAGGGGAAAAGATCCATAATCTTTCATCCTTCCTAAGAAATGTTGGAAACTTTATCATTTTAGAACCATAAGGGCTACATATTTGAAAAGAGAAGGCTATCAATAGCCTACTCTTAAGATTTTATGGGTAATAACTCTTCCAAAAAAATGCCTGCTACACAACCCTCCATGAAACTCAACAATTATCTTGGGGGGCTCATCCTGTGTAACACATCTCAAAAATACTCCTTTCGAGCTCTTCCAACCCCTACCATGATTAGTCAAAATATATCTTTAGGACACCAACTTGAGTGTCCTCCTTTGATTTTTTTCTAGGTGACCAATGCAATCTAGGATTCTTTAGTAGTACATTATGTCTTTGTACCAAGCTGATCTACTTAACTTTTCATGGGGTTGTTTCTCATCCTCATCAACATTGTGCATCTCAACTACCTGTAAATTACTTTCTAACATCATCCTAGCTAATCCCAAGCCTCTAACAAAATTTGTAGTCTAAATCTCCATATCATATTCTTGAATATTGTTTACCCACCTACATCACTTGTTTGACATCTCCATTTGGGATAAGATATCCTTAATCATTGTATGAGGAACACAGGATATGATTTTTGAACTCAGAATATAGGGTCTGAAAATGTTAGTAGATTTTACTAAGGAAAAAGCTTGTTTCTCCATAATAGAGCATTCAACTCACACCCCTGTAAGGATTTACTGAAAAAATAAATGGGTTTATCATTCCCCTCTTCATTATTCTATAATAATATAGAAGCAACTATACTTTTTGAGGAAAAAGAAAACATCTGAAACTCTTTTTTATAATCAAGGCTAGTTAATATGGGGGTAATTTTGAGTGCCTCCTTTATTCCTTCAAATTATTAGACATCACCTTATCCCCACTTGATGACTTGATATTTATTTAACATGTTTGTGATGGGGAGAGTGATCTCAAAAAATTTATAGATAAACCTTCTAACAAAATTTATTTTTCCAAAGAAGGATTGGTGCCTTTCTTAGACATGGGGATGGGGACTTTATCAATTACTTCCACCCTTTCAGGGTCTATCATAACTCCCTCATGTGACCCTATATGTCCCAAAAACTTTACCTTTTGTACCCAAAAATGAAAATTATTTGGATTTAATGATATCCCATATTATCTACACTTGATCAATATCTTTTCAAGGTGCTCCAAATGGTCACCCCTTTTTCTAGAGAAGATGTTTATATCATCTTTATAGACTATAATAAAATCATTAATGGATCCTAAGAAAGCCACACCCATGGCTCTTTGAAAATTTTATCCTACATTAATTAATCCAAAATTCATCCTAACATAAACCGATGTTCCCCAAGGGGTGGTGAAGGAGGTTTTATATTATTCTAATTTTTTCACCACTACCTGATTGTAACCTGAGAATCCATTCAATATAGACAATAACTCAAATCCAATCACCTTTTGCAAAATATTTTCCATGTTAAGAAGTGGATGATTATCAATAAGTGATTCTTTATTAAAATTTCTTAAATCCACACAAAGTTTAATGTCCCCATTCTTTTTTCTAACCGGCACCAAGTTTTCTACCCTCGAGGAGTATCTAGTGGGTTGTATTATCCCACCATATTTCAATGTAGTCAACTCTTCTTGCATATTAGTACAAAGAATAGGGTTAATAGGAATTTTCTTCTTCCTAAATGGATTAGTATGAGGTTCCAAATGTATTTCATGTTGAATTAAATCTTCCCTATAAGAATTTAACTCATAATAAGACCATGCAAGATAACCATGATACTTTCTCAATAGTTTTGTATTAGTTCATATTTATTATTCATTCATGATACTTCCTAACTATACCTTTCTTAGATTCTGATAAGTTCATAAATTTCATTCCACAACATCTTTAGGTACACGGATAGGTTTGCTCATAATTTTGTCTACACTGTCAAAATTTGATTCAAGGATAACAAGTCCTCTAGGAATAGTATTTTTTTACTGGAGTACATATTTCCCAAAGAGGGTTTCTTTTCTTTCACAGAACACCACCATAGGTTCAACTTTAACAATTTGATTAATTAACTCACCTTTACAATTCAAAAACCTTTGGATTTAAGCATCATATTCAAAAACTTGTCAATGTTGAATGTTACGAGGGACTGAGGCCTAACCAACACTTCTACCTCATAATTGTAATATGGAGACACTATTTCATTATCATACTAAGAATCTAGGAAATCCAATTCGTCATTTACTACATTTTTACTTCTCTCATGGTAGAGGCGATTGAAATAATCAAACAATTTAATGAGATCCCAAAATACATGTTTATATTGTCTTAACCTCTAGTTTTTTGTTGCAAATATTTTTCTAACTTGTTTCACAACTAGCTTAGAATCTCATTTGAAAATGAGATATTTAATCCCATGTCTCCATGTAACTCTTAATCAAAAATCAATGCGTCATATATAGTTATATTGTTGGTAAATTCAAATTTTAATTTTAAGGAGAAGTTGAAAGAACCATGGTTTGGAGAATTCAAAAATACTCTCATCTCCATTTCCAATACTAGAACATGCTCCATAAAAATTCATAGTCCATGTGACATTTATGTATTCAAGATGTGTATTTATATCCATACATTGATCTTCAAAATCAACATAACCTATAAAGTTACTTAAGTTTGTATCAACAAATAATACTTCATAAGAAGCATTTAGATGGTCTTAAATGAGGTGCAGCATCTTGTCTTCTCTATGTAGCTTGAATAAATTTCCTTCAAAGGTTATGGAATCAAAATACATGTCCATTTGAAAACTACCTCCTACATTGGCCACACATTTTCTAGCTAACAACATGCCCCATTTAGCAGAGCAATCAACTATAACCACATGCATAGTTAAATATTTACTAGGATAAGTAACAAGTTATACTGCCAAACCTTTGACATATCCAAAAATAGGCACTTCCCTAGAATACATGGCAAAACACTTCCCAAAATTAGTTTTTATCTTGATATCAAATCCATTCATGAATTCTAGTGGCATGATGTTACAAGAATCCCTTGAATCAAACATGAAATTGTGGATAATCCTTCCATCGACAATAAGAGTGGTAAAGAAAGGATTCACATCCAATTGTGATTAAACAAGGGAGGTTCCTAAGTATACTTTAGGAGGTAACTCAGTATCAAAAATAGTAGGAGGAGTCACCCTATTACCTATAGTTCTTTCTTTAACAACTACATCCTCCTTCAACCCCAAGTATTCAAATTCTCGTCTCCTATGTTATGGGATCCTAAGTAAATCTACAATGGGGACAGTGATCTTGATTTGGCTTAAAATTTGGGCCATATCACATGTGGTATATTTAGGAAAGGGTGTATTAGGGGAAAGAGTGACTAATTTTTTAGATGGAACAATGTATTTTATTGCCTGGCTAGGGAATAAGTACTTGACTTTAGAGAAATGACAAGGCCTTTATCCATCATACTTTTATTAGAAATCTATTTTGAGATATTGGTCAAGATAGGAATCCTGGCCTTAGAAGATGGGATAGGTCCCTTGATCCTTTTTTTACACAGATTATATTTCTTCTCTTGGGAAACAACAACATTTATTAATAACTTCCTATCCTCATCTGATGGAATTTCACCATCATACTTCTTAAACCTTAATTCTCTTAAATATTCAAAATCATGGCTATGGATTTTAAAATATTGAGCCATATCAATATCAGAATTTATTTCAAAGGGGATGGAAAATACCTAATTGGTGAAAGCCCAAAAATCATCCACAGTTTTAGCACAAAGGAGGTCAATATAATTTTCCCCTTGTAAAGGATCCTCTTGACATTCTATAATACACACATCACTAAAATCAACTTCTTCATCTTCATCTTCATCTTCAGCAAGCTAATTGCAAGGATAATGAGGAAAAATACAATTATCACACCATTCAATAGTGTTTTCCTCCTTCACCAAAGAAATTCTTGTCATTAAGGGATTTGGGACTATCTTGTTGTCCCTAAAGGCTTGTTGTTTGTTTCCTGAACCCATAGGTCCTTTTCCTCGGTCCTCATCTTGCCGATATCCTATGGGATGGTTCCAAAATATATTATGCCCAAGGGCTTGGTGCTAAGGATTTGGAGTCAAACCCTTTCCTACTCTAGTAAGTTTGTATGAATTTTCCTTGACTACTCCAGCCAAGGTTTTAACTACTTCTAGATCCACAGAATTACTTTCTTGAGGTTTTTATGGATTGACCATCTTAACACCTTCTCTCTTTGGAGGCTTCACAACTACTTAGATGTTATTTTTTATCTAAATAGTCATAGAATAGGATTTCCTCAAGGTCTGATGGGCCTTGTCCCTCAAATAGTAATTTGTTTTTTGTCAAAAGCATCAGAGTATTTAATTAGATAATATTTGTCACTAAACCTTCTATTATTTGGAAACCTAGTCATAGTCTTATAAAACCTTTTATTAAAACATTGTACACCCTCATTGGGGTTCTTCTTAATATTCTCAAACTATGATAGCAGAAACCTAGGGTCAGTTCTATCACTATATTGTATTTTGAAAGAATTTTTCATTTCTCCTCAAGAGTCAATTGATCTTGTAGGTAATGAATTGTACCATTCTCTGGCTTCCTCTTCTAGTGTGTATATAAAAAACTTGACATTAACATCCTCAAAATAAACCTCATAATCATCCATGGCATTTTGGAAAATTTTGAGATGTTGGTCCCCACTAATAGCATTATTCCCTTAAAACCGAGGCAATCTATTTTTGATATCATTTGGTACCTTGTTAGGATATCCCAATATACCATTGAAATTTATTAGTTGATACATAGTGACTACAGAAGGAGATCTTGGATGATGATGGTCCATTTTATCTAGTGGAGGATTTTCAAATGCAGGATTGAATATATGGGGAATAGGAGATTTTAGGGGTAAAGGGGTATGATCCACATGATGGAATCCTTTAAGGGATTCAGTTTCACATAAAAACTCTATTCTCTCAGGTATATAAGTGTGGAAGATGAGTATGATATCTATCTATATCAAGGTCTAAACCTTGTCTAAATAGGGAATGCAGATGAGCTTGAGGGCTACCTATTTCAGAACTATCAGATGTGTTGGAGTAATACTCTATCAAAATAAGATCAAAATTAGGGGTTTTAAATCCTTTATCTTCTGATATTTGACCTTATACATGTTTCCAAACTTTCCTACTTCTTAATTATGTACTTTCTAATTTTGGGAGTAATTTTCTTATGGAGTCATATCTAAAAAAGTACTCATGTTTTTCTAGTTTTAAAAAATGGAGAGTTAATCAACAAGGTGTATAAGGTGGGAATAACATTGATATAACCCAAATTCTTATTTCAAAGGTGGAGCCACCACTAGATCCTTGCACTCTACAAATGTAGATTAAATCAACACATTTTAAGAAATATGCTTCACAATCTCAACTTACTTTCAGCCTTTTTATAGAATTAATTCACACATAAATTTGATTATATTTGGAAAACCATAAACAACACACCAGACTAATCCTTACTTGTAAGATTTTAGAAAAATTTCTTCAAATATAGACTATCCTGAGCCTAATCCGGAGTAAAGAGTCCCCAGTAATGGCACTAGAAGAGTGTTGACTCCCAATTTTACACCCCTTGTGACCTGATAGCACTTCCTCGGGGTGAGGTGGCTTAGATTATGACAGATGTTTGATGGGATATTTCATTTGTGATCGGGGATGTATTTGACATTATCTTCTGCATCAGGAATTTTGGGATGATTGAGAGGAACATGTACAAAGGGGATGGCCTAATCCTAACTACGTTTGTTCCTACCTAAAATAGGGTGAGAGGACCCTTAATATAACCTGAATGGAAGAATAAAATTATGTGGTGTGTTCTTCTTGATTTACAAAGTGATGGGTCAATCTTTGCTGAGTATGGCCATGAAATAAATATCTACTCACAATAGTTTTCACGTGAATATTGAATATACTTTGTACCTCATACACATGTTACTAAAGATAGAGGAACTTGGTTCTTTGTGCATTGGTTGATGGGAATTCAGATGTAATGCATTTTTCAAGGATATCTGGATCAGAACACAAGTATGGTAGGTTTAATTTTATAGTTATGGTATCAATGGTAGGGTGGTGATATAGGTTTTTGTCATGGAGAAAGGGTGGGAAATGATATCCAATTAACTGAAAAAATGTATTAGTAATCACTAAGACAACATGCTTTTCTAGAAACGTGCAGTGAAATGAAAATCAAGTAACCAAAAAATTCTAAGAAAATATTTTACATTCATTGATACCAAATTAACACAAATATCTTATAGCATAACCTTTAAAACACTTAACATAAAATCTCATGCCAAATTTCTAACAAAATCTTCATTACTTTTACTTTCATATGCCAAAAATACACTCTAAGGTTGACAAAAATCACTCAATAACATGGTTGCAATAAGTATTTTATAATCATATCAAATATTAAAAAGTAAATGTTACAAGGAAATATTGATTTAATGACCAAAATATGCAACAACCAAGGACTGATCTAGTGTATTATATAAATGTAATGAAGACAAAGATTGCAATAGAAGTTGGGATTCATTAATCTTTATTCAACATATAGAATACCAAAACACATACTAGGAATCATAGACATACATATTTCATTTCAAATTCCCCATTCCTTTAACAAAGGGACATAGATAAAATGTCTTCAATGTTTACCAATGGTTGTACAATGCAACCACCTTGGCATAAGGAGTATAGAATTCAAATTTCATACGCTTTCTATTGATGGAAACATAAGAATACAAAGTTACAGTGATGTTTTCTCAACTTATCAGATAAAAAATATCCCCCCTCATTTCATATGAGGACAGACCCTCATATTTATACAAAAAATTTACTTATGAATTTCCTTTTATTTCCCCCCCAAAAAGCATATACGATCAATCCCAAAAGGCACGGAAATGAACTCCATCTTTGGACAAATATATTTCAACTAAAAATATTATTTTGTTAGCCATCAACTTGATTTTATGTTTTAGGTTTGTAGATATGGGCTGTGTGTAAAATATATCTCACTTATGATACCCAATCCCTTTTTGTCTTATTCATCTTGTCACAATCACTTATGTGTCCGAGTAAAAAACTGTTTGTTCCTTGATGTCATTACTCCAACTGATTTGACACTTTCCATTTTAGAGAATATTTTTTGGGAAATGAATAACTATTGATATTCATTTGAATTTGATTGCTTCCTTGTGTAAAAAATTTATTCAATTCAAAAGAAAACTTTTTGACATACATCATTATCACCTTCCCCTTTTTCAAATATGTGCAAGCATCCAAAATTGATCTTTCATTCAATCCCGACATGATAATTCACACAGAACTCTCCATGATTCACCTCTCTATAAATTCTCACTAATTTATTATGAATTTACAACTTCCCTTGAGTTTCACAAGTGAAATTTATTATGAAATAATATGTGTTATCCTTTTCAATAAATGGATGAGATGGAACTGGGAAACAATTTGAAAGAGCTTTCTTCAAAATATTTGCATGTGATCTTTAATATTTCTGGCATGGGTGAATATTTCATTAGTATTTTTTTCATAGTTGGATACCAAGAAGATCCCACAAGACCACTAACTATCAACATAGTGCATCTTGCTTTGATGAGGAAGCTAATCAAAATGACTCCCTTCTTCTTTATATTCCATATTTTAGTTCGTCATTTTCTTCACCTAGAGGACCTCATAACTCCAAGGAAGTTGAAGAATTTTTGGATTCAAAGTTCAATGTAGGCTGATTATTAATGAAAATTCCATATGGATATCACCCACTTTTTTTAACAAGGATATGGAAGAGAAAGAAATCCCACCTAACGTTCATATAGTGTTTGATGACAATCCTCAAGAGGACAAATTTTCAATTTCTTTCAAAATATATAAAATGGAGAAAAGTCTCACTATTCTTGAAAAATATTTTGTGAAACTACCTCTGAGAAATATCCTAAAGAGCCTCTACCTCTATTGAAGAAATGCAAAAGGGTCCAGGTTGATCCAGTAGGTGCATCCAAAATAGTCTTTCTTGATCCAATTGATGTGCTTGAGTCAGATCCTACTAATGTGATTGATGTACCTAAGCCATTTCTTGCTCCACCAATTGATGTACTTGGGCCATCCAAAACTTTTAAAACTACTACTCATTGAGGTACCAAGACATATCTCACAAGAGGGCTTAACCTTCGTGAATGAGCCTCTGCCTATGGTAATAAATTAAAATTTATTGAGATTTTAGAAGGCCTAATGAAAAGTATCAAGGGACCTATGGAAAATGGTATGTCTCGTGGATTAGCAGGAGATATATAGTATGTTTATGGTGCTCAAAATTGTAAGGAATTTGATTTTATGAAGAAAAATATGTTATATTGTCTCTATGTCTTTGTAGAGGAGTTTGTAGTCATAAATTGACAATGTATTTAGTTATAAAAACACCCTTTTTGTATATGTATATCAATAAAATTATAAGAATCTCAAGGTCAGGGGTCCCTATAGAATCCCCATTTTATACCTAGCATATACATATGTTACAAATTTCCTACAAACTTCTTATGTTGAATTTACTTTAATTATGCATCTCTTTTTTATTTCCTCAATTTTTTCATTTAATCCTTTACTTCATCTAGCTTCTATGATATTTTCTTGTAGCACTTCAAAGTGTTCCTTGCTCCCTATAATATAGCCATTAATGATACCTTTCTAACAAGATCAATCTCGCATGATTTGGTTACCCACAATAAGAGTTACACGGGAAAAATGATCCATCCCTCATTCCATGGATTTTCCTTGTATTTTTCTCTTACTCATGGGTCTTTTGAAATATTTGAATGTTTTGAATGTCCCATGGAATTTATCTCATTTGGTGGGTTCTTGAGCATCCCGTAGATTTTGAAATCCATGAAATACTAACCTCTGAAACATTTATAGAATATTGAATCAATATGTCACAGCTTTGTTACAGAGTTGCACTCTTCAGTCCTTTACAAAAGGTTTCCCCACAGTATTGTATCCTTCACCAGTAAACCAATTTTTCTTAAATCATTATCCACTCACTTCTTTTACTTTGTGGATTCTTCCTTTAGCCATTTTTTTCAGATCTTGTGCGGGCTTAAAACCCGAGGAACTCTGACTTTCTTTTTATTCTAAGACTAACTTTATGCTACAATGGACAACCGAACCAACATCCTGCCTAAATCCCAAGGTGATTCCCATTGTTCTGTGGATTGGGAAAAACCTGCTGAAAACTAAATTCTGCTCTCCATAGATGACTAGCTTAGTGTACCACAACATTCTCATAACATAATGGCGAAACCCATTTTACAAGATGTTTGAAAATTATGGGAGTGGGTAATTTTGGACAAAAAATATCTTTGATGTTACTGGATCTATGTAAAGTAGAGTCTCAAAGATAAGGGGAATTTTTGGAAAAGTCAATCCAGTTTTGGCTATGGCTTCAGAATGAGTAGCAACATGTATGATGTAAGAGCTACATTAAATTGATTAAGCTTAGGTCTAAATTGGATTGACTAAGCATATGGGCCAAAGTGGGTTGGTTAGGCTCAAGGGCTAAAAACATATTTTTTTATTAGGTGAGGATGGGGTTGATATTTCAATGTGGGATGTTAAAGTGGCTAATTGTTGACTTAGTTGTCAGATATAATTGTAGACACTAAAATTAGGTCACACTCCCCTTTGGTCCCTTGAAAAATAAACACCCTTCATCACATTAACCTAGCCATAGCCCCCTTTACTCCACTAACATTAATTTAATTAAATTAATTCATTATCCTCACCATATTTATTATTTCAATATATTAATTAGGGATAATGTCCACATACATCTCACCTAGACACCTCATCAAGCCAACTCACCCTAAGACCTATTCTTAATAAGTTGCCATAACTAACTAAGACTTACCCAAACCCTAAAAATCAATGCCTACATTCCCTCTAACCACATTCACACATGCTTACAAGAATCTTCCAGTCTAATCCATGGGTGAATGACATGAGATCCCAGAAAATCAAGGGGATTTACCTAGTTTAGTAAACCTAGGAAATCCCACCTTGACCGACGCCGGTTACCCCTAACCGTCACCGGTTAAGCCGGAACCACCGTTGGTCACCTTTTAACTCCCAAAACAACCTTATTTTCGAGGTTGGCAAACATTGGCACATTCCTGAGAGATATCGCATCTTCTGAGAATGAATTTCAGTGAGAACACGCATGCAAGGAAGGAGATCAAGCATTTTCTCTTGCACAGCCATCTAATACTCACCCCAGCAAGGATTTTCTCCAACCAAGAAAAAAAGGAATGCACATGCAACCCATGTAGAAGCTTTCCTATGATTGGTGATCCTCTGTAACCTTCAACCTCTTACCAGCACCTTCATTCCTCACTCGCAGGTGTCTAGAACCAGGTTCCAAGTAAGTAGAATGTTGTACTCCTTTGGTTCATTGGTTTCATCATTATATTTTCATCCTTTGTTTCCTTAGCCACCCATTGACCTCCATTCATACTCACCCCTCCACATACCCATTAAAACTTCACCAAATCCCACCCAATCCACCTAATACCTCGTTCTGGCCAATCAAGTCCTTTGTGTAATCACAAGGGAGACCCAAAACTCATTCTGTGGCATTCCCAGTTTTCCACAGTAACCGGCACTGGTTACACCCAACCGTCGTCGGTCACCCTTAACTAGCATCGGTCTCTGTATTCACCAATACAACCTAGAACAGTGACCTATCCACCTATTCCCACATCACCCTTATTCACCTGTGATCTTCCTGAGACCTCTGTCAAACCTGCAGAGACCCAGAACCAGTTACTTGACCTTCGAGATCTTATTTTAACTTAGCATGTTATATTAGATCTTTCTTATTGTATTTTGGATGAGATACCCAAATCATTTTAATTACAATAGGGTTTACTTTATTATCCACATTAAATTGTTTTAAACAGTGGACTGACAGCCGTCTAGGAAGTATCACACTTCCTGGATCTAGCACACACTAGGAAGTTCACTACACATATTGTTTAACTCTTTTTGGTGGTCTTGATTTTCATTATAGGTAGTTCCTCCTAGCCAAAAGGAAGCTCTCATGATCAGCTGTGGATTCAGAAGTTATACACGCACAACAACCAACCAACCAGCATTTAAACAGGTATTCCTCCTACACCCGTTACCCTATCTTTTTCGTCAATATTTCAAAGAAACATCTAAGAATCAGGTGAAACATTTTGGCACACCCGGTGGGACCCATCAAGGGTTCCTTGCATTTTATTCATTCCTAGGAAAAGTTGTGTGTTTGTTTCCCTTCTGAAAAGCATACACATTAATTTTCTTCCTTGGTAACCCTCCTTTTCTTTCTATTTGCTCTAAAAGAAACCTTTCTTTTAGTGTACTTAAAAAGAATCATTTCTTCTTGTTTTCTACATTTTAGTGAAAAAACATCCCTCTTCCTATTCATCCATTTGTGTCATCGGACTTCATATTTCTGATTTGGGCTTAAAATAAGTGCATTTGCATTATGATTTATCACATTAACTCACATTAATTGAGGGTAACCTATACACTGGAAGTCATTCCCAGCTGATGGTTCACAAACAAATCATAGAAAGCACATCTCTCTCTCTCTCTGAGTCTTGCCACATTTCACAAATTCAAAACAAATACATATTCTTAAACAACATCTTTTTTGGGAATGCCTGTCAATGATCACACTGATATGAGGATTGACAGGTACTCCCCAGCTTGCTACTCTGTCAAGTCATACTTCAGAGTGAAGCCTGCCCCACCATAACAAACCTGAAACCTCACCTTGTAGATCTCCTTTTTCGTAGGAAGCCATCCTCACCAAAAAAATCTATTTTATAGTTCATGTGTCAGTCCTTAAATAGCTTAAGCTAAACAAACATAATAGAAAAGGCACTCTTAGGATCACATTTTTCTTAGTGTTTCTACTTGGCTTGTGTTTTGAGGTGAGAGGTCACGTTCTTCATTTATTTTTATTTTTCCTTGCATGCTCCTCGTCATAGTTGGTGTATTCCGGCTTCATCTGAGTGTGCCTAGACCATATTCTCATCATTCTCAGAATTATGGGTTTGATTCCCCATCATATTTTAATTCACAACCACTTTTCTTTCATCACTATTTCAATTTCACAGTGACCGGTGTCAGTCTAATGACCATCGTCTTCGGTTACCCTCCCACCATCGTCAGTTATACCCAACCAGCGTTGGTTCCAGGTCCTTTTGTTAACCTACCCAAAAGGACATTTTATTCATCTTCTTCAGCTTTTCAGAGTCCCTGTCACTGCTATCATTCCCATTGACCTTTTAAAACTCATCAGGTTTGGCATACCTGCCAAATTTGACCTTATATCTTGTTTTTGACCCACTGTTCACTCTCCATAGTGACCAGCCGTAGTTACCTATGACCAGTCATCGGTTTACCCTAACTGGCATTGGTTAGCCTATGTCATTTTCCATCCAACATTTGGTACCTAATCCACTTTTTACCACCTGTTTCACCTGTCCCTGCTATTTTTCTGTGTCATTTACAGAGAAGCGGCCCAACTTGATCAGTACTGGTTCACATGGTGCTGACCCGAAGACAAGCAAGCACACTCGTATTCCATGCCAGTTGTCAACCACTCCCACCTAGTCCTTCACCACCTTCCATTTTATCACCAGCCATGGATCCCATCCAACCTATCACTATCGCTACCGGAGATGAGGAGTTCACATGACTCCTTGACCAAAACCCTACCGCCTTGCAGTTTTATCTTTCCCACTCATCCACTCGAGAAACCTCGGGTCAGTTGATATACGACATGCCCGTATCTATCCCTTTGAACTCTCACTCCCACTCCTGCATCGGCCCCATCTGGCTCCTGTGCTACCTGCATCTACCTTACCCCCAGTCGTTTCACAGCTAGGTCCTATACCTGCTATGACTGCCACATCTGCTACCTCCATTGCACCTGCCACATCCACCATACCTTCGACAACCACCCAAAACGCAACCTCATCTACCCCCTAATGTCTCGCATATACCTGTAGCTACATTACCACCTCCGGTGTCGGTTATTCCTACCCCTTTTCAGAATGTGGTCCTTTCCATTCCACAATCATTAGCCCCCATTACCACTAGGGTTACCATGACCCTTCCACCCCGTATACGTACTATCAACAGCCTCCCATTTCATCTATTATTCACTAATCGGTACATACCCCCTGTTTCACTTCCTTCTTCTCAATCAACCTACATGACAACACCATATACTGGAGTGTCACCCCTGTTATATGCCCAAAACCAACCCTCTCATGCTACAGGAGGCACCCAATCATCGCAACCTACCAATGACCTCATCAAATTGATGTTGGAAAAGATGCAGACATTGGAGGCATCAGTTTCTAGCTCCCGCAACACTCTCACCTATGATGATATTTGTCAACAAGCCCATCCACCCATCCATTCCTATTCATCCATACCCCGTACATTGGGAGATGCCTAAATTCAACCGCTTCAATAGCAAGGAAGACCCACAACAACATTTGTAGTCGTTCAAACATGGGTGCTACCTAATCGTGCATGATGATGCTTTGCTCTTGAGGACCTTTCCCATGTCTCTGACTAGACCTGCATTAGATTGGTATAGTGGGTTACCTAGACACTCTATATTTTCATTTAATCAGGTAGCCCAAGCCTTCTTGGATCATTTCTCCATCAATATCATCAAGAAGGTTACCATGACTGACCTATACTCCACGCGTCAGTATGAGGATGAATCTATCATAGATTTTGTCGCTCGCTGGCATAGCCTGATTAATCAGCTCACCTTCCAACTACCACAAATGGAACTCATCGATCTCTTCACATGGGCTTGTGCTAGACATATCTCACCGACCCTTGCAGGTCCAAAATTTCCGAACCTTTGATGAAGCATTCACCATGGCATGAAAGTTAGAGATTCGGGCCATCGAAGAGAAGAAAATCCAATTACGCAGTAAAAATTCGACATTCAAGTTGAATGATACCTCTTCTTCTTCCAAACCAAAGAATAATTATTCAAAGGCCAAGGGCACCACTAATATAGTGGTACTCAAGGCCGGCCCAGCTCATCCATCAAATCAGGATACCCCCTCATCTAATCTCTCACCCATCTAGACTTTTCAATTCAGATGAGAACAACGGAAATACACCCCAATTGGGGAGCCCTACTCTTCTGTCTTAGAAAATATTCATCAAATCCAGGGCCATCACCCTTCCACCTATAAAACTACACACTGGTTTTGACCCTGCTCGCCCCATGCCCACATGGTATAAAGAACATGACTTTTGTAACTATCATCGAGTAAAGGGTCATAGTGATGGTAATTGCATCACTTTTAAAAACATTGTCCAAGAAATGCTCGAGAAAGGTGAGTTAACCATGGATAATCCTAATGCACCTGCCAACCAAAACCTACACATCTTCAAGAAACCATTTCCTAATCATGCCCCTTCATCTGATCAAACCAGTGAGGCCTCAACTCATGATACCCATACCCACGAGGTCCACGCTATTTTTAGTGATGCACATGTTGCTTCCCAGTTACCCCATATTACATCCATAGAGGATATTCTAGCCCGAAATCCTCCTTCCACATTGGAACCAACCTCCCCTGTTCCTTCACCCACAGAGGAACACCTTTCACCTCCTTCCTCACCTATGGAGGAGTCTTCCACTAACATTGAGACCATTTCACCTTTGGCTTCTCCACTTAGAGAACCGATACCCACATTACTTCTTCAGTTCATGGAGGATACTTGTTTACCTCCTCCACCCACAGAGGAGCTCCCATCATCTCCTCCACCTATAGAGGAGCACCTATCATCTCCTCCACCTATCATAGACCTAGTTGAGATACCTTTGCCTCTTGGTGAGCATTCTCCATCAGCTACCCAAGATCATGCAGACCTACTTTTGGCTCTCTTACCCACGGAAGCTGAAGCTAGCCAATTCCCCATCTCTAAGACACATTTTATGGGAATTTCCATTAGGTCCTCATCAATTCTACCTACAGATGTGTTTCGTTCTCATGTTTTTCTAATTACTTAGATTATGTGGATAGGGCCTTACTTTGGGGGCACCTTTTTCTTCCTGTCTCAACGCAGATGTAGATGTCACTTGCTGATACCTCCACTATCTACCCAAAAATATTTCAACCAATCGAAATGAACACAACCACCTCTATCACAAATTCTTCCATGACACCCATCATTAGCTCAACATACACCCTTACCCATAACCCAAACTACATCTAAACCCAAACCCACACCTACAACATCTACCTCGACTAAACCTATTACCACCTTAGGGGTCACCCCATAACCACCAGACCTTACTCATCCACCTATCAAACTAGATTTAGCTACATCCTCCAAAGTCAACACCACACCTACTCTGACACCCAAACAGAAGAACCAAACCCATAGAACTCATACCCTGGCTACACCAATCACACCTGCACCTGTCTCATCCATCTTAGGACCTCAGCTTCCCAACACGGTTAAGAAACCTCCACCTGTCAATAAACCAAAAACACAACAGCCCATCCCTTCCTCGGAAACCTCTAACTTACCCAGGAGCCCAACACAACTTACACCTACACCTGCAGCATCTTTACCACCCATACCCCTAATACTCTCCACAACTTCTTCACTACCCACTACACTTCAGTCTCTGTCCCTCACACCCCCTACATGACCTGCGTCATCTACCTTTGTAGCACCTCCATTATCCCCCTGGGTAACTCACCCTCTTCCCCTGTCTACTTTTCCTTCTAGATCCCGTGCACCCATATCACCTTTACCCAAGAAGGTGCAATCCAAAGACAAAACTCCGCTACCTCCCAATAAGGTAGTCAAAACAACCACACACCCTCCTACTCGTTCATCTACCATACCCCTACCTAGACAAACACGACCGACACCCAAGATCACACCAGTACCCAAAACCATAGCTCGACCTACTCCCCCTCCTATAAGGACCATTCCTCAACAATCAACCGCACCTACACCCAAACCCACTTTCACTTCCCATTGTGACCCACTAGCAGGGTCCTATACCAAAATATTAGCCAACCTCCTTGAGACTTCCATCATTACATTACCACCACTCAGACCTTATGACCCCCTCAAACCCAAGCCAAAAGGGTTTGATGATACTAAAATTTGTGCCTACCATCATGTGTCAGGGCACGATGTGGAGAATTACAAGGCCTTGAAAACCATCCTTATCTAGTTGTGTCCTATGGAAGATAACTTTGACGATGATGACCTTCTCGATGAGGAAACTGCTTCACTGACACCCATTCCCATAGTCCTTCCTTCACTGCCCACTCAACAACCATGACCTCCACCCCCATAGCTCCTAGAACCACCTCCAAGATTTGAAATTAACATGGTTCACATTAGAGAACTTGCCACACCATCACCCAAATGTCATTTGCACCCAACTCACCTCACAGGGTTTTTCTCCTCTAGTAGGTTTTTTCCCATCATGTCATTATACCACTCATCCTACACCTTCTCCATTTAACAACTCCCCTCAAATCAACATGATACACGTCACTACACGTGCTCAGAAGGATAAGGGAAAAGAAAAGGAAACTGACTCACCAACCAATCCTATACCCAACATACCATCTGCACCCATACCTAAAATCACTATATGTGACCCCACATACCCTATTTCTAATGGAGTCACACATCACACCATGCTCAAACAATTACACCAATCTCCCCTCAAAATTTCCTTATATGACCTCATCCAAACCTCAGAATCCCATCATCAAGCTCTCATGGAGGTTCTTCAATCTATTGAGGTTTTACCTAATGACCCTACACCCGTAGCCTCCATTATCACACCCCATCATGTAGCCTCTCTTACCAAATTACCACCTTCATCTACACCCCACCCTATTCACCAAGTAGCCTCCCTTAGCTTCTTAGAGGAAGAGATCGTGCCACACCAAAATGATGACCTAGACCCAACCCTCTTCATCTATGTCCACATCAATGACATATGGGTACGACGTGTGATGATTGATGGGGGTTATAGCATTAACATCATTTCATCCCATGCATTTGACTCAAATGTGCATACCTGACAATTGCATGCATAAACATCCTGTCATGTTGCATTCATTCAACAATGCTATCACCTCTACACTAGGCACCATCATCCTCCACGTTTGCGTGGGCCCCCGCACTGTTCCAGAATTATTTTACATTTTGGAGGGGAAATTTCAATTTAACTTGTTGCTTGGCAGACCCTGGATTCATGTCATGGGTTGTGTTCCTTCCACTTTGCATCATTGTGTAAAGTTTGAGCGTGAAGGACACACCTATACTATTCCAGCTGATCCATCACCTTTTAAAACATGCAACATGATTTACCGACCCAATGACATGCTTATACCCATTAAGGCGTCTACCTCCACGACCCCTACCACTTCACCTACACTTCCGCTTACCAGTACAGCTGCCACAACCTCCACGGCCAAACCATCAGCATCCCAATCTGTTAATTCCACCTCTGCATCAACCTCCAACACATCATCCATTCTTGCTACTTCCATACCAACCACCAATCCCTTGGAAGGTGTTTTTCAATGCCTCACTCTGGGGGAGTATCACCTATATAGTGTCAACACATTTCTTACTCCACAAGAGTATGAAAGTCTTCACCAACACCCTTGCTATGATCACCACATAGGAGAATGCCTCCTTTATGGTCCTCCTCACCTTTGTACCAGTCTCACCTATGGGGGACTTGATACTACCACTTACACACCTGAACCACCATCACAAACCCACCCATTTTCCGCTAACTTCCAGTCCCTCACCAATCGTCATTTTTCCCACACCTTCCTACACCGATGTGCGTGGAAGGGTTTTGGTTTTGAATTTTATGAGCAAGGATTCCATACTGTTATTCCATGTACCACCCGTAAACATAATGACTGTAGTGGTATCGGATTTCCTGAACCACCTACCAAACAGCCTGCCTTGAACCCATCAAGGACATCAACCCTTCTCCACCTTCTTCACCCACTCCGCCTTCATCACCACCTTCACCGACAGAGTCGGTGGATCCAGAATCTATCCCTCCTAAAAATGTTTTTCATAAACACCATTTCCTTGGGGCCTTTGACTTATCAACGTGAGGGTGAGGCCCCTTCCTCTCTTCCCTTCCTGTATCCTGAAATGATTGATGACGATACACCTTAAATTAATGTCATTCAATGTCAGGATGATGAATCCATACTCACCTACCTTGGTGCAGAAGACTCATATATTCATCTTTCATTACCCTCTAAGAAGCAAACCATGTTAAATGAATCGACTATCGAGATCATCATTCATACTCAGGATAACCGGCACATCCTAAAGATCGATCAATCTTTAGATGCTACTGAACAGGAAGCCATCACTTCTTTTCTCAAAGATCATAACCATCGCTTTTGCTTGGTCTTATGCAGACATGCCCAGTATTGACCCCACCATAGTGGTCCACAATATCGTAACCATTCCCGATGCCAAACCCATCAAACAAAAGCTGAGGAAAATGCACCCTCGCATTGCCCTTCTCATCAAAGAAGAACTTCAGTGCCTTCTTTCCATTTCCTTCATATTACCCATTGATTATCCTCATTGGATTTCTAACATTATCCCTATCACTAAGGTGATAGGGGGACTCTGCATTTGCATGGATTTCCATGACCTCAACCTAGCCTGCCCAAAAGATGACTTCCCCTTACCTGGTATTGACCAACTGGTCGACCTTACTGCTAGTCATGAGATGCTATCACTTATGGATGGCTTATTGGGTTATAACCAAATCCTTCTTGCCGAAGAGGATCAACATAAAACTACATTCATCACCCCTTGGGGGACCTTCTACTACCGAGTCATGCCTTTGGGCCTTAAAAATGCCAGTGCCACATATCAGTGGGCTATGACTTACATCTTCCATGATATCATGCATCATATATTGGAAGATTATGTGGATGATCTCCTGGCCAAATCTAAACGCCGCTCCGAGCACCTTGCCATCCTAAAAACCATTTTTGACCTTCTCATTAAATATTGTGTTCACCTTCAACCTAAGAAGTGTGTCTTCGCGGTCCTCTCAGGAAAAATCTTGGGCTTTATTGTTTCCCTACGTGGTATAGAAGTTGACCTTGGTAAATTCAAGGCCATTCTAGAAATGCCTCCGCCCACTAACCTTAGACAACTCTGTAGCCTGTAAGGTAAATTGCAGTCTATTTTCCATTTCATTTCACAATTATCTAATTGGTGTCAGTCATTTCATCATCTTCTCAAGAAGAATGTCTCCTTTAAATGGGATGATGACTACCACAAAGCTTTTGAGGTCCTAAAATAGTACCTTCTCCAACCAATCGTACTCATTCCACCTAAATACGATCAACCTTTCTACCTATACATCTCATCTACTGATCAGTCTTTAGGAGCCATGCTCGCTCATCACAATGAACAACACAAGGAGTAGGTGGTTTATTACATAATCCGTACTCTTTTGGATTATGAAACCCAAAACACCCATCCCAAAAAACTTTTCTTAGCCTTAGTTCTCATTGCCACCAAACTCCACCATTACCTACTCAACCACAAAACCTATGTTGTGACCAACAACGACCCCTTACACTTCATGTATGCCAAACCTTACAAAAAATTAACGTGCCGCATGCTAGCTTATGCTTTTAGTTGACCTTGACCTCAAATTCATTCATCAAAAGTCCATCAAGGGCCAATCCATCACCGAAAAATTGGCCGATGCACCTATTTCCGGGGATCAACACTCAAATTTTGACTTTCCAGACTAGTCAATTTCTACCCTTTCCCTAGAAGAACCCCCTGCCGAATGAAACTCTTCTTCGATGGTTTAAAGTGTCAGCATGGGGGTGAGGCTAGTATTATCCTTATTCCTCTTAATGGTGAGGCCATGCCTTTGTATTTCAAACTTGATGTTGAATGCACAAACAACATTTCCGAATACGAAGCACTCGTATTAGGTATCCAAGCCTCCTATGAGCTATATGTCAAATCAATCAACATATTTGGTGATTCTCAATTGGTCGTCAACCAAGTCAATGGTATATACCAATGTCATAATGAGATACTTCAAAACTATAAACATCATGTAGACATACTTTTGACCACCTTTGATCATTACACCCTTCAAACCATCCCACGTTCAACCAAAAAAATTGCTAATACCATGGCCTGCTTAGCTTCCCAAATACCCACTTCACCCAATATTTGTCACCATAAAATGACTCCAATCACCTTCTTATCTTCCTCACGATGTTTACTCCATCAAAACCATCACCTTCGACCCGAGTGACCTTTGGTACAAACACTACTCTGACTATCTTTCTCTCTCCATCTTACCTCCTAATTTCACTCATAACGGACAATGTGCCTTCCTTAAAAAGGTCTCTCATTACGTCATCCTGGGTGGCCTCCTCTATAAGCGTGGCTTTGATGGTATTCTCTTACGATGCCTCACAAGTTTTGAAATTCCTTATACCATTAAGGAAGTTCATGATGGCATATGTGGAGGTCACTTCAGTGGCCTTGATGTGGCTATGTGTATCCTTCGCCTAGGCTATTACTGGCTGACCCTTAACCTCTATTGTTACAACTATGTCAAATGTTGTATAAAATGCCAACAACATGCCAACCTTCATCATATACTCAGTCATTCCTTACAGGTCGCCCATGACCTTTAGCCCTTCTCTCAATGGGGTTTAGATCTTATCAAAGAAATCAATCCCCATTCTTCCCAATGACATCAATGGATCATCACTGCTACCGAATACTATACAAAATGGGTTGAAGCCATACCACTCATCTCCACAAAAGCCAAGAAAATATGTGATTTCATCAATCATCAAATCATTTTTCACTTCGGTGTTCCTCATCGCCTCATCACTGACAATGGAAAACATTGCAAAAACTTTGCAACGCCTTCGATATTCAGCTTAGTTTCTCATCACCTTATTACCAAAAAACCAACGGCCAAGCTGAAGCTAGTAACAAAACCCTAAAAAAAATCCTCATGAAAGTGGTTAACGATAATGGGAAGGACTAGCATATGCACATTCCTTTTTCCCTATGGGCATACCGCACTAGTATTCACACTTCCACTACCGCAACACCATTTTCTCTGGTCTATGGTACATAGGTTGTTCTACCTCTCGAAGTCCAAATTCCCTCACTCTGCATTTCTCTCCATGACATGCTCAATGATGATGACTTTCGTCAAGATCATTTATCATAGCTAGAGTTATTAGATGAATGTCGTCTTAACGCTCTGGGTCACCTTCAAGTTTACCAAAAACATATCAAATGTGTCCATGAACAAACCTTCCAAGTTGGTGACCTTGTCCTAAAAGAAAATCAACACGTAACCAAAGAAGAAAAAGTAAAAGGGGAAAATTTTCTCCTAATTTCCTTAGACCATACATCGTGACTCATACTTATGGATCGGGTGCTTATCATTTATCTTCACTTGATGGTAAAACCGAACCTGAGCCCTTTAACACCTTGCATCTTCAAACATTCTATTGTTAACTTATAGTCCTACCTCACCTTTTGCCTCTTTCCATGCTCGTCCCTTGAGTGTTATCCACTTCATACACCTCACCAATGATTAAACAAGAATTATGTGAGTACCTGTCACTTGTTACCTTCTCTTGAATATGTGTACCGCAACAATGCACATAGCATGATTCTCATGGATACTTTTCATCTACCTTTAGATGAGATCCCATGGTTGTTTCACCCTGCCTCTTGAACAAGAGTCCTCTTCTTCACCTTATTATTGTCCATGACTTCAAATCCCCCACATGGGACCCTACTCCTTGAGTCAAACTTCAAATTAAAATATGACTCCCTCAAAAGGACATCTTCCTCTCAACAATCGCTGCTATAAATAGACTGCTCCCTCGAAGTACAACTATGTAAAGTGTTAAAAAAAAGAGAGATAAAAGTGGAAGCTTCCTGAATAGATCAGCTTCACGAAGACCTCAAGGAGTTCAATTCTTCATCTCATATAGAATTCCCACATCTATCAGTCTATCTCAACTACAAGTCACAACAGAAAACTTTTTTAGTCATGGAATTTCCCTTTTTGATCTTGGATCTCTTGCCCGAAGAGCATGTTACCTCATACCATATAACAAATTAACCACCTTTCACCCTTCTTACCATTCTCACTCCCATTTCCTCCTACCTCAGGGGACCTCTTCGAACTTAGACATTTTGTGATCATGTGAATACTTTTCACCGTAGAACAATCAATCATGTAATTTCTTTAGGGTCTTATGTTCATCACCTCCTCCAAGGTGTGATCTACTTAGTATGATCCTAGCAAATCAGGTGGCTTTATTGCCCCCTCTTATCTTTTAGTTGTCTTTGTTTATGTTTTGATTACCTTATACAGGACTTGGTCCTCGAAGCTTACCTTTGGGGTAATCTTCTTATTTTTCCCACAATCAACATCGCCTATAACCCCCCACACATCTAACAGACCTAAACCCACAAGATGCCTAAAAACCTACCAACTCATTTTCATACCCCCTCATATTCTTCCCTAGCTTATGGGAGAACTACATCAGCCTGAGGTCCTTTTTCATCAGAACTATGTAGGTAGCACTCCGAGGTCATCAGGCCCTTGGAGTTTAGCTCAGCCACTCTCTACCCTAACCAATCCATCTTTTCATCTTCCTAAAATCACATTTTGCCCCTACGTAGTTTCATTTTTATATCACAGAATTGGAAATTAAACCACACAAACAACAATTTGCAACACATTTTTATCATCAACACAACATACATTTATTATGACTACCATTTCTCTACCATCATCATGTGTATATTATAACACATCTCACACATGAAACATTTTATCATTCATTACACAAAATAATGAATCACAACTTAACCTACTTTGAACACAACTATTCCTAAACAAACCTAACTCCACCATGCCTAAAAAAACTTGACTCAACCATGCCTATGACCTAACTCAACCATGCCTAACACATGACCTGAATCAATCCAAGCCTATGGCCTAACTCAACCATTCCTAAAACATGACCTAACTCGATCCATGCCTATGACTTGACTCAATCCATGCCTAAACCAAACCTGACTTCATCATGTCTAACTCAACTAATTTCCGTCCATATCAAAACAACAAATCAAAAGTCTCATCTAAACATCTACAAATCAATAATCTCATGTATCTCATCATATAAATAAACGTGTATCTCAATACAACATACATGGCTATCCCATCATGTCCATCATCTCAAAATCATTGGCACACAGGCTGATACTCAATACAAAATGTCATCGGCACGCAGGATGGTCTCATATACAATAAAATAATGAACCAATACAAAATATCTTCGATGCGTAGGCCGGTATATGCTCAAAATATACAACAAAAAATCTCATACATCCTCACTATCTTCGGCATACAGGCCGGTATATATAAAAAAATGACTATAATACATCAAAAATCAAAAACCACATATCAGGTGTCTCAGAAGATATCCTCCATATCTGTATCACCTATACCCTCTTCCTCCTTCGCCCCTGTCTGGCGACCTGCTAGCATCTCCCCACCTATCATAGCTGGTGGTTGAGTCCCTACTAGCACCTCACCTGGAGCTGGTCCCCATGCACTAGTATCCTCTCCTTGATCTAGCCTAAGAGCTCGATGGCCCCGTGTGCTCTCCACACTGTGAGTGCAGGATCTAGTCCTTCTCACTTGACACCTGTTGTGCCTGGTAATATCCATAAGATAGAAAGTCTATCCCAGCCACCATCAGCTGGTCATGATAGTATTTGGCATCACCTAGAGCATCCCGTAACCTGGAAATAGGCATGGTATGTGGTGGCCCCATATGCCTCATCCCCTATACCTATTCTATGGGACCCTGTCCAGCTCCTTCCTGTGAACTGGGACCCGGTCCCGATGCCTGTGGTGGTGCCCCCTGCCCCTATGTCTGTATCTAGGTTTGTAAGGCCCCAATCTGTACCTGGTCTATGGCCAACTGGCCCTACAAACCTGCCACCTATGCCTATAATGCCGGCCACCTGACCATCCTCCTCCTCTCTGTCTCCATCCCCACCACCAGCAATCTGGGTCTATAGACTAGCCACCTGTACATGTAGCTCCACTACCTTTACCTCTAAACTCATTAGTTGTGTCTATACCATACCCAACTAGTGTAATCAGAGTAGCCACCTTCCCTTGTAGGGCATATCTCTGCACCATGATGGTGGCTGGATCTGGCTGCCCCGATCTGGGTGGTATGGCTCACAAATGCAACCGCCCACCACTATCTGTACCTTTTTGTGACCCCCGACATTATCTATCCATTGATCCATTGTCTACTCCTCCTACCTTATGGGCACTGTCAAATGTGGTAGAGGTAAGGGCCTCTCCATGTCATCTCTCCAGTACTGTAGGAAGGGCAGAGGCATGTCCTATAATAGCCTGAAATATTCCACCTGACTCTATCCACTGGGATCATCTCATGCTCCCTAGCATGGCGACCATGTATCCGTCACAATAGCTGGAGCTCAGCGAGCTCCTCATGCATATACCTATATGAGGTGAATCCCACATATGGCCTCCATATAATATCCACTCTCGACAACCCCTCCAATAACCGCTGGAAATAGGCCACATCATGTGTGGGCATGTCTAATCTCCACTCTTCAATAGTAGGCACCCATCACCTGTATCCCACCCGCACCACTCTCGGTGGAAATGCATCTACTCGGGGCATCCCTACTGTCTACACATAAACTATGTGCTCATAAACCTAGCAGTGTAGTAAGAAGGTATAGCATAGGTTGAACCTGCGCAGCCACCCATATGCCCATAATTTTTTATACAGTTACACCAGGAATGTTGGCACCCAAACAAAGTGGGTCTGATCTATCATCATGTCGTGGAGTACCCCCATCAATGATCCAGGAAAACATCCACCCTTTGCATCTAGTAGTGTAAAACAGCACACTACCTCCATCAATAGAACTACTAGCCTTGTCTCCTTCGAATGGGCTAGGTACATCTCTCCATAGCGAATACTGGCACTATCGAATGTCAGCTCAGCCATCCCCTTGCAAAACACAATCAACATAAGCTCCTCTGAGGCCTCAGAGGAGATAGAGTATACTTGCGTACCCAATAGGGGTAGTCATAGAATCCTGAACACGTCCTCCAGGGTGACAATGATCTCACCCGTCAGCAAGTGGAACGTGTTAGTCACGAAATCCCATCTATCGATAAGCACGACCATCAAACTAGGCTACCGAACCACATGTCGATAGCGTCAAACCCCACTCAAGCCCACTGCCTCCACATGCTACAACTCCTCAGGGGTCATTGTTCCGTTCACTATCACGAGTAGGGTTAGAACCCTATCCCACATACATAGCTGATCTCTGCCCTACATCCACTAAAAACAATACATTAATCTACATTTATCACACCCATACTTTCCCCCTATCATTTATTTTACCCCTACCCCTCTTAATCACCCAACCTGTGGCACTTTTGGCCCCTTATCCCCTGAAACCTGACCGGTGTCGGTTCTCTCTAACTAACCCCGATCACCCCTTAATCGGCATCAGTCACCTATTTAGTGACCGCTACTAGTTACACACTACCGACACCAGCCAAACCTGATCGATGTCAGTCATTGTCGCGGTGAAAACCCGTGACCCCCCAAACCCCCTTTCTCAAAACCTTCCCACCATGTCCCTTTTACCCACCTAAACACACCTCAACCTCCCTTATACCTCATCACCTCCCCTCCTCTCCCAATTATTTCTCTCCCCATTCTTATTTACCCTACTTTACCCTCCCATTTCCAACTTTTATTTTTCTTTTTTCCCACCTGAAACAAAAACCACAAAACAACTTGCAAATCACCTAATCTATTTAGCCAAATAAAACTAGAGTTGGATGCTTACCTCATCATGATGCCATTGTCTTGGTGGCACGTCTGGCCATTACACTGGTGGCCCACCTGATCCTTCTCTGGCCTCTACCATCACTAAATCTCCACCCACGTCTCCAATCAATAGAATCACACACACTGATCCTATGGACCTGCCTCTCACCAACCAATCACCCGCTATTCACACCACCAACTCAATGTTCCATTCCATCTGGACACTTTTTCCTCTTTTCTCTCTCTTTTTTCATTTTCTCAATTCATTAAATGACAAATGAATAATAAAAAATATGTATTTTTTATTTTTATAACAAACCTAACCTAACCGATGTTGGTTTTACCCTCACCAGCATCGATCACGTGCCCTACCTTACTATACTTAGTTTCACTCTACCGGTTTTGGTTACCCTTAACCGGCATCAGTCACCCTATCTAGCACAAAACCCAACATTTTACCCTATTACCCCGCCTATCCTTCCTTTTTTTCCACACCTACCCTTAACCCTGACCATTTACCTTGCCTAACCTTTACCATGAATATTTACTCCACCTTCCTGACCTTATCATTTACTACCTACCTTTGTCCTCCTTTGAGGACTCCTTATTTTACCCCTTGCTCAGCCTTCCTCGTGCCATGACCTAGATGTTTTTGGCCCTAGACCATCGCTAGTGACCTTTGACCTCACGTGTTCACTATACCTTGCGGCACTGTTACTTGTGTTGTTGACCTAATGACCTTACCTATCCTATTTCCATGACCATTTATCTTGACCCTACCTTTGGTGTACCAGAACATACCTAAAATTCCTGCACCTAATCTATGTTGTGTTTCTTGACCATATCCTATACCTTGGATACCAAAATCATTTCGACCTTAGACAATGTAGAGTTTGACTACTTTTTAACCCAGTAGCGTGCTGCATTTTATACGTGTGCATGCGTTTGACTGTTACTACCTTTAACCTTGACCCATTACCTAGATTTCCTGAGGATACCTTTAACCCCTTTTTCCCCTATTCCCCACCTTCCCTTTTATCACATTTACCTTTTATCAAACCACTCACCGATTCTTCCTCCTACCTCTTTAGTTCCTAGTTTGAGGGGGATCACCTTCACCCACACATAGGGTAACCACATCTTATTTTTGTTAGCGTCGCTTACCAATACAAGTTATGCAACAAAAATTGGCCAAATTTAGACATTAAATTAGGTCACACTCCCCTTTGGTCCCTCGAAAAATAAACAGCCTTCATCACATTAACCTAGCCATGGCCCCCTTCACCCCACTAATATTAATTTAATTAATTTAATTAAATTAATTCATTAACCTCACCATATTTATTATTTAAATATCTTAATTAGGTATAATGTCCACATACATCTCACCTAGACACCTCATCAAGCCAACTCACCCTAATACCTATTATTAGTAAGTTGCCATAACTAACTGAGACTTACCCAAACCTTAAAAATCAATGCCTACATTCCCTCTAACCACATTCTCACATGCTTACAAGAATCTTCCAGTCTAATCCGTGGGTGAACGACACAAGATCCTAGAAAATCAAGGGGATCTTCCTAGTTTAGTAAACATAGGAAATCTCACCTTGACCGATGCCAGTTACCCCTAACCGTCGCCAGTCAACTTTTAACTCCCAAAACAACCTTATTTTTGAGGTTGGCAAACATTGGCACATTCTTGAGAGATATCGCATCTTCTGAGAATGAATTTCAGTGAGAACACACATGCAAGGAAGGAGATCAAACATTTTCTCTTGCACAACCATCCAATACTCACCCTAGCAAGGATTTGATCCAACCAAGCAAAAAAGGAATGCACATGAAACCCATGTAGAAGCTTTCCTATGATTGATGATCCTCTATAGCCTTCAACCTCTTACCATCACCTTCATTCCTCACTCACAAGTGTCCAGAACCAGGTTCCAAGTAAGTAGAACATTTTACTCCTTTGGTTCATTGGTTTCATCATTATATTTTCATCCTTTGTTTCCTTAGCCACCCATTGACCTCCATTCACACTCACCCCTCCACGTACCCATTAAAAATTCACCAAATCCCACCCAATCCACCTAACACCTCATTCCAGCCAATCAATTCCTTTGTGCAATCACAAGGGAGACCCAAAACTCATTTTTTGGCATTCCCAGTTTTCCACAGTAACCAACACCGGTTACACCCAACCATCGTCGATCACCCTTAACCAGCATTGGTCTCTGTATTCACCAATACAGCCCAGAACAGTGACATATCCACCTATTCCCACATCACCCTTATTCACCTATGATCTGCCTAAGACCTCTATCAGACTTGCAGAGACCCAAAACCAGTTATTTGACCTTCAAATTTTATTTTAACTTAGCCTGTTAGATTAGATCTTTCTTATTGTATTTTGGATGAGATACCCAAATCATTTTAATTACAATAGGGTTTAATTTATTATCCACATTAAATTATTTTAAACAGTGGACTGACAGCCATCTAGGAAGTATCACACTTCCCAGATCTAGCACACGCTAGGAAGTTCACTGCACATATTGTTTAACTCTTTTTGGTGGTCTTGATTTTCATTATAGGTAGTTCCTCCTAGCCAAAAGGAAGCTCTCACAATCAGTTGTGGATTCAGAAGTTATACGTACACAACAACCAACCAACCAACCAACATTTAAATAGGTATTCCTCTTATGCCCATTACCCTATCTGTTTCATCAATATTTCAAAGAAACGTCTAAGAATCAGGTGAAAGAATAATCATGGATGGGATGATTGCAAGGTAATTTTTGTGGGATGAGATTTATTGGATCTTTTCATCATGCATTTGATGTGGATAGGTTTAACGTCATGATGATTATTAGTGGATTTGGAATTTTTACAGTATGAGAAAAGGGATTTTGGATATAATGATTATTTAGACGAATAGTTTTTTATAGTTGTATGGGATCGATTTTGGGTCCTAGATTAATGACCTTAAGAAAGATGTCATATTTTTGGTAGGATTGAAGAAGTTGGGTAATTTCAATATGGTTAGTGTTTATGGGTGATAACTCAAGATCCCTGATGGGATCACTTTTGTTAATAAGGTTTGGGATATATGTATCAATGAAGGGATTAATATGAGGTATTTTTTGGGATGATTTAGGTTGTTATAGGATAAAATCAATGGGGTGAAGCTCACGGTCCTGAGTAATAATGGTTTGTGGATGGGATTGATTAGGTAACGAAGGTTTTAAGGTTGAAAGGCTAATGTGGGATACAAGGTTTATTATTTGTTGATTAAGTTATTGGATGTTGTCAAAGATGTATTAATCAAGATCATGATTGTATGGTTGATTTAAATAGTTATTGGATGAGGAAATTTCTTCATTAAAGGATTTATCTAAGAGGTGTGGATTAGTGTGTTGATTTGGAAGAAAAAGGAATCCAGGCATTAAGGCCATTGTTTGATTAGGTTATATTATTGGCTTAGATATGGATGTCATTTGGACTTTTGGGATATAAAGTGGGTTTTGGTTGGATGAGAAGACTATATAGTATTGGTCAAAGATGATGTTAAATTGATTTGAGTGGTTTTTAGTGTGAGGTATACAAACACACGGGTCTTAACAACACTAAAAAAATCACATAAGCCACAAGACTATGTTAGTAGATATGTGTGTGCAACACAACTAGTAATCCACCAATATACCTAACTTAGAGTGGTGAAAAATTTATCTCACAATCCTCACTTTACATAATAAAGAGTGGGTAGCTTAGGGAGTGTTGTGCTCCTTGCACCATTAACTATTTATATCTCAAAGTTATTAAGACTAGGATAACCAAGGCTTTCTAGGTATGTCCCATATACACTTCAAGCTACATGGGGTCCAAGTCCATATTTCAAAAACTTTATTTAAGGCATGGGTATTGGGACATGAAATCCCCTCACTTCATGCAGTATTTTAAAAGGGTCGATGCTTAGCCAATAATGACATATCTCCTTGAATTTACATACCTCATCGGAACATAGGGTGTGTCTTTGTGTGTGGTGATGAAATCCCCATCACAATATCCATAGAAAGATGAAACAAATGGAAGTGTAGATTATTTTTTATCCCCAAGATTGCTAAATGACTTGAGGGGAGAGCATACACAATCTATCCTCACACACACAAAGTTATAAAAAAAGTTATATAATGATTATATAAGAATATACAACCAAAATCAAAGAAATTTATGATTTGAATTACTGTTATTAATATTAATTATTGGACTCATTGAATCTACAAGAACATGATTAGTAATTTTAGAACTCGGTGTTGGGATTAAACCATAAACTAGTGTTGTACATATCTATAATCAATTAAAGTATACCAACAATAAACACGGAATGTAACCAGAAGATAAAATAAACAAGAGAAAGATAACACCAGATATAATGTGGTTCACCTAGTGTGGGTTATGTCTACCAAGAAATGGTCAATCTTATTATTTAGTGCTTTACAAAAGAAATTCAATGAAGATCTATGATCTTCCACACCTCAAAGGATGTATAATGTTTTCTCCTCACCAGCTACTCTTTCTTTCTCTCCAAGGAAACTTACATTAAAAAAATGCAATTCACGACCTTATAAAACCTAATTCTCATACATTTATACATATACCAACTTAGGACACCTTAGCTATGCATTTACAACCATTAGATCAACTTTACAACAAATATTAAATCTAATTCCCATGAGTTAAATATAAACATTCACGCATAGGAAACTAACGTCGGTTATCCTAAATGATGTTAGATCCTACTTTCCTTGACCAATATTGGTCCCCAGGTGACCAAGGTTGTTCATCTAACCAAAATTTCTTACTGTGTATTCCATAAAGTTTGTAAATCATGCTAATGTGAAGCAATTAAGCTCCACAACTCAACAATCTCCCACTTTGAGATAAAAAATTTCACTGCGTGTACAACTCCATCCTTGAATCCATTTCCTTAGAATTTTTCTCCCTCTTTAAGTCTCAAACTTGAGGACCAACAGAATTTGAGTGAATCTCCAACTTATCCTATGTCAACGGCTTTGTTAGCATATCTGCGGGGTTTTCATTTGTATGAATTTTCTCCAACTTTAGTTGTTCATCCTCCAACACATGTCGTATGAAGTGATATCTCAACTAAATGTGTTTTGTTCTTGAATGAAATGTTTATTATCATTATACAACCTACAATCATCTTGATCCTTTCCCAACTCTTCCATGAACCTACTCATCCATATCATCTCTTTACTAGCCTCTGTAGTTGCAACATACTCGGCCTCTTTAGTAGAGAATGCCACAACCTTTTTCAATCTTAAAATCCAGCTAACTATTGTCCCACCTACTATGAATACATATCCAGTGGTGCTTCTCCTACCATCCAAATCTCCAGCCATATCTGAATCAACATAGCCACGTAAAGAAGTATCTAATCCTCCATAACATAACTTCATGTTGTATATCCCTCTCAAATACTTGAGAATCCATTAAACTATTTTCCAATGCTCTTTACCCAGATTGGCCATAAACCCACTCACAAATCCCACTACTTGTGTAATTTATGGTCTGGTACAAACCATAGCATACATATGAATTCAAACTTTGAAGCATATGGAACTCATGCCATGTACTTGACCTCCTCATGTGATGTAGGACACTGATATTTTCTCAATTTGAAGTGTTCATCCATAGGTGTACTTACACATTTTACATCATGAATTTTAAATATTTTCAACACCTTATTGATATAATACTCCTGAGACAAATACAACTTCATGTTCTTCTTGTATCTTTGAATTCGCATGACAAGGATTTTCTTTGCAGCTCCCAAATCCTTCATTGCAAATGTGTGAGCTAAATTTTCTTTAAGCTCACCAATGTCTTGCATATTAGATCCTAAAATAAGTATATCATCTACATATAGTAACAAAATAATATAACTCCCATTTTCAAGCTTCTTGAAATGAACGCAATAGTAAGATTCACATCTCATATAACCATACTCATGCATGAAACTATCAAAAGTCATATATCATTTCCTTGGAGCTTGTTTGAGCCCATACAAGCTCTTTTTCAATCTACACACAAGTTTCTCCTTACCCTTGACTTCATAACCAAGCAGTTGATTCATATAGATCTATACCTCCAAATCACCATGAAGGAAATTTGTCTTAACATCAATTTGTTCTAAATGTAAATATTTTGCTGCAACAAAACTAAGACTAGTAAGGATGGAAGTCATTTTAACAAAAGGAGAAAATATTTCACCAAAGCCAATACCTACTTTCTGTTCAAATCCTTTTACCACAAACCTTAATTTGTATCTTTTTTGTCCACCATGTTCCTCCTTGATCCTATAAACCTGCTTGTTCTACAATTTCCTCTTACATGTTGAAAACTTGACTAAATCCCATGTTTGATAGGAGTCCATCTCCTCATTCATGCCATGTTCTCACTAAACGTGGGTATCCTACTACATTAAGGTATTTCTTCAAAACACTCGGTTTCACCATTATCAGTCAACAATGAATAATATAATGGAGTAAATATTTCTAGAGGTCGACATACCCTTTTTGACCTTCTCACTAAGCTTTGGGGTGTGTGGGGCTCATTTTGTACCTGTTGCACATTTGTGTCAATCTATAAAAGTGACTGACACTGGTAACCTATAATTGACACCAATTCCTCTGTAGCGGACATCGGTTCACTCAAATGACACTGGACCTATGTAGCTGACATCAATTCACTACCAACCGACATCGGTCCTTCTGTAACCAATACCGGTCACCCTGATTGACGCTGATATCTGTGGGTTTTGTTTTTAAATGCAAATGATAATGCATCTTTCTCAACAAATTGTTATCTATTTTTACCCCCTGGTTAAATAAAAAAATTAGAAGGATGGATCTTGAGCACTAGACAATGATTCATGGAGCAATCATTAATGTTACATCTAAGATTTCAAGTTTGGGAAGCATTCATAAATGATTTAGGGAATTTTCAGAGGTGAATGGGGCCACCCTTTAGAAGTAGGCTTTTAGGTATTAAGGAGTGCGCAACGTGAAAGAGGACCTGAGCCTCAAAAAAACATTTTGATATCCATGTCACAAATTATAATTCCAAAAAATGTTCCTATCGAAGTGATTTTTCATGTCCTACATGGTGGAAAAGATGATATATTTTGAAGCATCAAACACTTCCCATGGCAGTTCATTCTTCTAGCGCGCAAAAATGAAATCTAGACAAGAAATAATGAGCCATTTTGAGATGATAAACTCAAAAGCGTTGGGTTAGATCATGGGACCACCACTATTGGATTTAGTGGGTTATTTTCATGCTAAATCATATAGCATTTCACCCCAAAATTCATCCAGGAGCTCAAGATATCTCCTTTAAAAGTTGGCCTCCTCAGGTTGGTTGAGTAGGTTAGATGCCTAGGGGTTGGTCAGCTGGGTTGGACACCCAAGTTGGTCAAGTGGATTGCTCGGGTCACATTTTTTGATGTGTATGGACATTTTTAGACTCCCATTGCACCCCTCACATTTATACGTCACGTGGATTGGATGGTACAACAAGGTTGGTCAGAAGTCAATAGATGAACGACCATTAGGTTGGTTGGGTAGCTTATTATATGGATAGAAATAGACAACCATCCAACCCCCCTCGAGTTGGATGACTCATAATGTAGAGATGGAGACTGGGGTTAGTGAGCGACCATAGTAATGTATGACCCACATAGTTGGATAGTCAAAGTCAGGCAACGCATGGTTAGACGGGTCATGAAGTTGGATGTCTGGGAAGTGGTACGGCAAGGATGGATGGGTCACATCGTTGGGAGGCTCACGAGATACAAGCCAAACAAGGGTAGGTGATCAAATGACATCTCAACAATTGGTATTAATGTAGTATGGTACCCATGTCTTTTCTAACAAAATTACCCTCAGGAAGTGAAATTTTATGGATTCCCATACCTCTTTAATTAGGGTGGGTGAAAATTGGCTATAAAAATAACTTGAACCCCTCAGTTTTAGATAGATACATTCTGGGAGTTGGGGAAACTCTTGCAAATTTTTCCCTCAACTTCATTTGAGCTATAAGCCTTTTACTGCACCTAGCAAGTGTATTTATGCCTCTGAGCATCAATGTAATGGTTTATGCACCTTATAGAGCAATAAAATCATGTTTTGTGGTATTTTCAACCCTTCTCATGATTTGTTGTTTCTTTTTGCCTCTCCATTTTTTATTTGTTTTATGTGCATGTATTTTACATTTGTAGGTGTAAGATGTTGTGTTTCATGAAGTGCATATGGTGGATAGAGTTTGGGTCTATGTCACTACTATTCTGACCTCGCCCAGCTCTATTTTTCTTTCTCTTCTTCCTCCCTTAGAATAGTATCTCACCCCTTTTTCTAGTGATATCACCCCTTAGTGTAGGATTTTCCTTTTCATGGTCTGATCTATTTTCTCTCTCTCTCTCTCTCTCATTGATCTATCCTCTCTCTCTCTCTCTCTCTCTCTCTCTCACCTCTCTCTAGTCTCTCTCTCTCTCTCTCTCTCTGGAGGTCTACTTACCCTTTGTGACCTTCTCCCTTATCGATGTTGGGGTGCTTGGGTGCTCAGTTAGTGCGTATTTTTTGCATTAGGATTAGTTTAGAATTAGGATTAGGTAGAGGAATCCAGTCACCTTCTGACGAAGGTCCATCTGTAGCTTTGCAAGTTCACTAGAACTTGAGAGATAGTCCTATGTTACGACATACTCACCCACCAGATGCCCCATTCACACTCAAGCCATTTGGGGGGTGCTGTAATTTTACATTAACACAAACTCTTCTCTTGGTTCATTCTTGGGTACCAAAACCTGATCCATGTACATTCTCTTTTCATTCCAATTAATGTTATGGCTCTTATAAATTTTAGTATCTTCTAAATCCCAAAACCGGAATCCAAAATCACCAGAACCATAACCAATGAAAGTGCATCTTTTGGATTTAGCATCCAATTTCTTCCTATTTTCCTTATCAACATGCACAAAATATTCTAAACAAAATATTGTAATAAAAGAAATATCTACCTCTTTTCCTTGTCCATGCTTCTTTTGGTATTCCACCATCCAGTGCACTTGAAGGCCCATAGTTAATTAAATATATCATCGTATCTACTGCTTTTACCCAAAACCTTAAAGGCAAACCAGCATGTAGTCTCATGCTTCTAAGCATGTTCCATGATTGTTTTGTTCATTCTTTCAGCAACTCCATTCTCATGTGGAGTTCTAGGAACCATTCTTTCTCTGTGTATTCCATTCACTGAACAGTAATCATTGAAAGCCTTGCTATAGTAATCACCACCATTGTCATATCTAAGGCACTTTAACTTTAAATTTGTTTCATTTTCCACAAGAGCTTTCCATCTTTTAAAAGTCTCAAAAACATCATATTTCTGATTAATACAATAAACCCATACCTTTCTTGTGGCATCATCAATGAAAGTCACATAATATTGGGATCCTCCGAGAGAAGCAACCTGAGCTGGTCCCCATACATCTGAATGAACAAGCTCCAAATTTTCTGCTCCTTTTTTCCCCAACCTTAAGAAATCTCACTTTCTTCTACTTTCCAAATATACAATGCTCACATAAATCAAGATCTACATGTTTCAAATATGATAACTTACCCTTTTCCTTTAAGATCTATGCATTCCTTTTTCACTCATATGGCCTAGCCGATAATGCCACATGTTTGCATCTGAATCTGAAGTAGATAGCATAGAAAAGGAATCAGTAACACATGTAGACAAATACAATGTTCCTACCTTCTTGCCTCTTGCTACAACAAGGGCTCCCTTGGAAAATTTCTAAGAATCGGCTGTGAATGTAACCATGCATCTAGATTCTCTTAATTGCCTGGCAGAAATTAGATTTCTCTTGAGGCTTGGAACATGCCTCACATCTTTCAATAGCCATGTATTTACATTCTGCAATTTAATATGAACATCACCTTTACCAGTAACCATGCATGGTTCATCATATCCTAAATAAATATGTCCAAAATTACCCTGAACATAATTTCTGAAATAACCCTTATTAGGGGTAGCATGGAAAGAAGCTCCAGAATCTAAAACCCATGATTCTACTTTATTATCTAAGGAGAGAATAAGGGCATCTTGCATTACCTCACTTGTAATGTTTTCCTCTTTACCTTTGTCTGGTGTATTCTCTTTGTTTTCCTTGAACCAACACTCTTTCTTTGCATGTCCTCTCTTTCCATAAATTCTAGCAGATTATATCTTTGACTTCGGATCTAGATATTCCATTCTTTGTTCTACCATTCTTCTTACTCTTAGATCTCTCTTTAGACGTTCCCCTGCTTTCCACATTCAAAGCATTCCCGGATAATGATTCTCTTGTACTTTTCCTACATATTTCTTCATTCAGGATTATACTAACCACATCATCAAACTTTAAAATATTAGAAGAAGATGTTGTATTACTAATAGCCATTACCAAATTATCCCAACTATCTGGAAAAAAGCATAAGAATAAAAGTGATTTCAATTCATCATCAAATGGAATATTAACTGATTTTAATTGATTAACAATAGAATGGAAATCATTCAAATGATTTGACACAGATCCACCTTCTTGCATTTTAGAATTAAATAATTTCTTCATCAAAAAACTTTAACTGATGCACTTGGTTTTTCATATAATTTTGCTAAATATTTCATTAAATCTACCGTGGTTGTTTCTTCTATTATATTCGAAGCTACAGATGCTTCCAGGCTCAATCTTATAGATCTTAGAGGCATTCTGTCAAGAATCTTCCATTCTTCATCAGTCATCTTTGACAGGCCTTGTCTCCTCATCTAGGAGTAAAAATGAATCTCTCTGATACAGATAATCCTCCATTTGTATCTTCCATAATTGATAATTACAGCCATCAAATTTCTCTACTCTATATTTGATATCTTTTGTCATTGTTGTGCTCTTACTCAATCAAAAAAAACCCTCTAAGAGTAAATCTTGTCAACACACAAAACCTTCAAATAAAGATCTGATACCAGTTGTTGGGGTTAAACCATAAACCAATGTTGTACAAATCTATAATCAATTAAAGTATACCAACAATAAACACAAAATTTAATTAGAAGATAAAATAAATAAGATAAAGATAACACCAGATATAATGTGGTTCACCTAATGTGAGCTACGTCCACCTAGAAATGGACAATCTTATTATTCAATGCTTTACATAGGAAATACAATGAAGATCTATGATCTTCCTCACCTCACATGATATATAATGTTTTCTCCTCACCAGCTACTCTTTCTTACTCTCCATGAAAACATACATTCAAAAAATGCATTTCATCACCTTCTAAACCATAATTCTCATGCCTTTATACATATACCAACTTAGGGAATCTTGGCTATGTTTTTACAACCATTAGATCAACTTTACAACAAATATTAGATCTAATTCTTGTGAGTTAAATATAACCATTCATGTATAGGAAACTGACACTAGTTACCCTAACTGATGTCAAATCCTCCTTTCCTTGACTGATACTAATCCCCTAGGTAACTGACGTTGGTTTCTGTGTATTCCAGCAAGTTTGTAAAGCATGCTAATGTGAAGAAATTAAGCTCCACAACTCAACACTCATTTTAGGTATTCTACAAGCATAAATACCTGTAACCTAACAAAAATGACGTTAGCTAAGTGAAAGAAATTTTTTCATGAAAATGAGGTTACTAGTAAAGAAAATGATGTTTAGGGAATGTCATTTTTTACAAAATTACTTTTAGTGAAAACTACATTCTTGAAAACTCATTTTAGCAAAAATGAGATTCACAGAAAAGTCATTTTCATGAAACAATGTTCATAGAAAGTTGTTCTTGTGAAAATAACGTTATCTATTACAAAAACAATGCTCTTAGAAAACCTACAAGATAGATAACAAAAACAATGAGATACATACAAAAATGATGTTATCGAGCATGAAAATGAAAATTATTAGTCACGAAAACTTCATTTAGCAGGCATAATGGAAAAATTAAGATAAAACTTAAAATTTCTCAAAAAATTGGACCCTAATTAATCGGGTTCTTTCACAGATGTGATATTGGATCCTAATGATCATGTAAAACTAAAACAATTATGGGATTCTATTAATTTGGTTTAGTTTTCTACAACTCAAACCACAATTAATTTTTTATATTATTGTATATTCTTCTCTCTCATTTTTTTAAGGCAGCATTCATCCTCATTCTAAGGATAGTGAGTTGTTGAAACAACTCACGTATCCACTTATAAAATATTACAAAATATGTCTATAATATTCTAACAACCATGAATAATTAACTATTATAGGATAATTACTCACGTAATTATTCATTTTACAATATTCACACACCTAACAATATTAACCAATAATCTAATGTTATTTACCACACGGTAAATAACCTGACAACTAATTTACCCATTGTAAATGTGAGCACTAACACCTTATTTTCCTAACATTCCCTCTTATTGCAAACATGGACTGAACATCAATCTCGTAATTGTAGCTTGTTTCCTTGATGTTTACTCATGATCTAGATGTTTTTTAGGAAATATAATGACCTATACATAGGGATGTTTTAATAGGAAAACCAATAACCGAAACATGTAGATGGTTTTATAAGACAACTAACCAAAATATCATGATGTTATAGTACCTCATCAATACTTGTCACTATCTTACATTAGGAGAAAATAAATAGAATTGCTCACATATGAACAAGAATAGTTTCACATTACATATAATTTATTTTAGTTGATTCTTTACATAATGGAAATGGAATATTGGTATTATATTCCTCTCGTGATATGAAATTTTCATTTATTCATTAAACCACGTAAAATCGGCACTCTGAAAATATAATATACCATAAAAAAAGGCAAAATGCACACCAAATATTGTAACCATAGCTTTGTGTGGCCCTGTTTTTGGTGACTAATGAGAGGTTTTTGATTGACCTCCAACCTCCTGTGACTCCATCCTCCAGTTTGGTTTGATTCTTACTTAACGCATTTGTCTTTAAGACTTGATATTTTCCACATTGTTCTTATTTTCATAACTTCCTCCCTACAATGTTAAACTAGTTACGTGTCTTATGTATTGGCATGTTGTCAAGCATCAACTATTTTGCAGTCAAGATTCCTCGGGCTCATCATATGCCGCATATCCTACTTCTTGATTTTATTGATTTTTTTTCCCTGAAACTTAACATATTGGGAATTGTGTTCTAGCAATAATACATCCATTCTAGGTTTTTTTTTTTTTTTTACATTTTTTATGACACTTTTGACTCAAAATGATAAAGACCAACTCTTTACAAGATGAAAAAAAAAACAACTCTTGACTATAAGATACATTATTATATAGACTTTTCTTATAAAGAACAAGGCTGGTTTTAATAACAATAATGACCCTTATAACAAATCAAATGAAAGATATGACAAATATATTGACCATTTAAAAACCAACCACTATACTTGTTCCAAAGTACTTAAATCAAGATGAGTACCAGTCATCCAAGTAACAATTGTATGTAATTTTTATAAAATATATTCAATGCTAGTAAAATGGACACATCCCCAATCTCCAATCAAGCTAGATGCAAATATTTCTTGTAAATATTTTTATTTTTGGTTGTTTTGAGTGTATGGTTGTTCTGAAGCATTTGTTATGATTGAATATTAGATTTTAAACTGTGAATATTCTCTAGAGGTGTTAACTTACCCCAAAAAGTGAGAATACATGTCAGAGCAGAAGAGGCATAGGGGAATGAATACCTGACCTGATTGCAAGTGTAATATTATGTCAATGACCTTGGTAAACACTTAGCGGATGTCAAGTCAAAAATTTGTAGAAATTTTGAACATATCCAAATATGTACACAAGTTTGACATTGGATGACCTTGAGGATCTACTGGTATTTGCATGATCTGATCTATCAGACTAATTACAAATTAAAGCAATCATGACCATAGAATTAGCATACAAGACTAGTAGAGAAGTTTGGTCCATGTTGTAGTCATGAAATCATGCACTTTCTATTTACATAAAACCTTTAAGTATGTCATTATATGCATGATTCCTACTGAGAATACTAGAAATTAACAACATGTGTTTTTCTTTTACATTTCTTTATCCTCTTACACACTCTTCTTATTTGCTTTTCTAGAATGAACACTTTACTCTTAGATTAGACATCATATGACCTAGCTCTCTATTTACCATTATATCCTTCGATCATCCTATATAATACCACCCATGCACTAATATCCCCTTTGGGTTCTTTTTTTCTTTTCCCTCATTTTCCTAATTTTTAAATTGTACATCATTTGGTACCTTTTATAAAATCTTTATTACTACTTTGGGTCAAATTTTCTTTTTGTTAATGAGAAAATTCTAACAAGGTAATAATATATATACGTGACTTACTTATCATTATTAGGGGTTAAGAAACTTTGGGATAATACTTACTATCTAATATCAGACAAGGAGCAACATTCATGGACTACATTTAGACTGCATTATTCATTCAATAGAAGGGTATATTTCTGAATTTCATCTCACTAATTTATCTTGGGGTTAAATTAGTTGTATCCAACTATCTTGGTGTGATTAGAACAAGGTAAACCTATCTTTAAGGGAAACAAATTTAGTCTCAACAACACCAAAACTACATAGAGTCTTAAATGTAGTGCATTACTCAATGATAATCACATTAGGGTGACCATCGAGGTTAGTCTAACTCAAGAATATGAATTATTTGTTTCATCCAATATTTTATTGATATTTTTTAGGTAGCTAGGGTTTATTTTATAGGTACATGTATGACACAAGAACCCTACAACAAAGTGTATGTGATAAATAGAGAAAGGAAGAAGTTAAGTTCATACCATGAAAAGATCAGAAGCAAAGATGTTTCTTGGACAATAGCACCCATTTCAAACACCAACGCCCAATTGTTCCCTTCTTCATCTAGGTATTCATGTCCAAAGAGGTTTTACATCTCATTTTTTAGGTAGAGCTTACACAGTCTAGATCCAACTTTTTCTAATCAGTTTCCAGCACAGAATCATCCAAAATTTGTCAATACAAGCTAAGTCATTCTCATCTCCTATCTTGCACACTTTCTTATACTTTACATGTCAAATATTGTTTTTCATTATTATATTTATTTTTATCTTATTCCTCTGATAAAGATTTAATTTCTTTAAAATCATTTGGTGAATCTGATCCTTACATACCCATTAGCAGATCTATATTTCATGCCCATTACTCATAGTTATCACTTTGGTCTACCACAACATAATGAGATCCTCCTGAAAACATGTAATCATTCCAATAATATGGTCAAAACCACACATGATAACCCTCTATTCAAATCCCTTCAGATCCCCCTCCATGACATAGAGACTTTTTCTAGCGAATAATCCTATGATAAAGACAATAATGTGGATCAAGCATAGCTCCATGATCTCACCATTTTTTTTTCTACATTATGTGATAATCCCACCCATGTACCACATGTATTTGATTCCTTATTATTATCTCATCATGCCCATGAAAATTTTACTTATGTTAGTATGGTTCGTGCCTTAGAGCTCTCTACTACTATCATTTATTCTATTCCATTTTTTTCTTCACCCACTACTCACTTTTCCTCCCCTTTCATTTCCAATATCCAGCCTAAAAATTCTTTAGCACCCCATTCCTTATATTCTTTGTAGCATGATTTGCAAGCTCAAATTCATCAATTGCAAAAAGCCTCTTCTTCTTCTTCTTATCCATCCCTGGATTCTTCACTTATTCTTCATAGTCCTCTTGCACCCGATGTTTCTTATTACAAAATTCCTCCCAATTTTTCCTCACCTAAGTTTCCTCTTTTCTATGGCCATGTAGATACCCAAGAACACCTTCAATCATTTCATGTTGCATTCTTATATTATGCTTGTGATGACACACTCTTGACCAAGTTGTTTCCTAGGAGTTTACAAGACTATGCCTTACAATGGTTTTATGATTTTCCTCTGCATTCCATTTGATCTTTTAATCCTCTTGTAAATATTTTTCTAGCTCATTTTTCTATTAATATTAGCACAAAGATGTCATATTCAAAAATGTGGCTAAAATAAGGCAATGAACTAATGAGCATCTTAGTGTTGCGTTATAAGACTAATCTTGCTTTAATGAACAATGTCTTCGTTGAATCTGAATTTAAAGATATTTTCATCTTGATCCTATTACCTCATTTGTAAGAGTGTGTAAAAATGAGACTTATAAGGTTTAGGTATCGAAATAATCCAAGGTGAAAGTAGGGGTTTTGGAAAGACTGAGAGTAAAGGTATTGAAGCAGGTGTGGGAAAAAAGGGAGGTGAAGGTGGAGGTCTAGGTTTTCACACTTTAGATTTTCCTTGGTGAAGGGGAAAGTTAACCAAGGTTGAAGGATGTGGACCTAAAATCAATGGAAAAGGAAAAGGTGAGGGAGAAGGCTTAGGAGATACCGAGGTGCGAGCCCTAAAAGTTTGGTTCTTCCTTTTAGGTGTTGGAATATATTTTTTATGGGTGAGGATGAAGTTTACAACTCTAGCTTCACATGGGGATGGGATACACTTGACAACAGTAAGATCCCTAAGGTGGTATTAGGATTTTGTGTAGACAAATTATTGAGTGAAAGGGGTGTTGATGAAGAAGGGGCTAGAATCACAGGCTCAGGTGTAATAGTCTTAGTCGCTTTGAATACCTGGGGGTAAATGGTCAAGGTATATGGGGATAACATTTGCATTTGGGTGGATACTGGGAGTTTGAGGCACCCCCAGAGGGTATATTAATCTACATACTCCATGCGATCATCTAAATGAGAGAATGGTTTTGCTTCAGATGAAGAGGACAATGTGAGAGTAATAAGCTTTGTGATAAGCTTTGAGTTCTGTGAGACATGGAAGGTTTTGGCCTCATATTTTATAGGTAAGAGTCAGTTAATAAGAGAGGTGGGATCTATGGGGTATTTCAGCGAGGTATCACAAATAGGATGGGTACATAAGATTGATTCCTATATGGGTAGATGTGGAGGAAAATTGGATGAAGTGGATAAGGATAGCTCCTCTATGGGTTGAGGAGAAGGCAAGGTAGGTGATGTAGGCAAGTTTGACTCCTCTACAGGTTTAGGAGAAAGAAGGGTGAGTGGTGTGGGATCTTTTATGGGTAGAGAATTTTATAATGAGGGTTAATTTATGGTTAAAATAACAGGTGAAGTGGGTTCTTCTTTGGGTAAATGAACTAGTATTATGGGCTCCTCTATGAGTAGGGGATTCTTCTCGAGAATTTCCTCAATATATGCTTGTTGGCTATAAAATTGGTCTTGTGGGAAAATTGGTGGGTTTTAAGCCAACGCTATGGGAATCTAAGTCCCTCTACTTGAACGGTGCAGCTTCCATATGTGCATGTGTGAAAAAGTGGATTCCAATGGTGGCCTTTCGACCAGAGATCCAACAGGGGCATTCCATTGACCCTGTGGCAAAGCTAGCAATTTCTCACTAGAGAAGAACTTTGTCTGAGAAGGGGAAAGGGAGTGAGAATGGAGGTAGGAGAAACTAATGTTGCAAGTATAATATAAGATGCCCACACACATTAATTATAAATTTCATTTACATGTATTTATAATTAGAACAAAAACAAACCAGTAGAAGAAGCTATAAGACCAAATGAAACTCATTAATCACAAAGTACTAATCAATCCCTCAATCAAAAATGCAAAAATTCATTCTTTTATTATTGAAGCTCAAGTATAGTTTTTACATAGCTTGAGAATGGAAGAAATTCAAGGAAGAAGAGAAAATAGAAGTAATGTGGTGTTTTCTATCTTTTCCAGGTACAGAGCACTCTGGTATTTTTTGAAATCAATCTCCAGCCCTTGGAATGACATCAAGAATCCATTATATTCTTTTCAAGAAATCATTACAACTTCACAAATATTCAGCACCTTTTCAAATTCCTCTATTGTGAAGAAAACACTCATGGCGGGTTAAAAACTAGATCTTGCAAAGCAACCATTACATTCGATTTACCAGTTTAAATATAGGCCATTTGATTTGCTCCTCTAGCTTTAAAATTGGGTCATCCACATGGCAAGAATGGATTGGAGTGGTTACGAGGGAATCCTTTCACATTTTGTGATTTTTCATGAGATTTGGCAATTTGGAAAAAATTGGCCCACAGCCCCGCTTTTACTTTTCAACTTAAACACGTGGCACATTCTTATTGGAAGCGATCGCGGCCCTTTTCTCAAGATTTTAACCTTTTTTGGAAAAAGGATTAAAAACTCAATTTTATCTGTCAGCCTAATCCTCTGATTTGACTAGGACACGTAGCATGTTCTTATTGGAAATGGGATCACGGCCCTTTTCTCAACATTTTAACCTTTTTTGAAAAAAGGCTCAAAAACTCAAAGTTCTCTATCGTTCCGCTCCTCCGCTTTGACTTTTCAATGGTGGGCCCGAGACCTTGGTGAAGTCGCAAGGAAAATTAGAAATTTTACTTCACTTTTGGGAATTTTGTTAAATTTCCAAAAGTGCACTGATGGCCCACTTGCTTGCTTTGACTTTTCAACAGCGGGCTTCACCTTTGACTTTCTCCCTGTGGGCTTCAACTTTGAATTTTTTCCTACAGACTTCAACTATGACTTTTTCCCTTTAAATCCTAATCGAGGCTGTGGGTCACTTTTTAAATTTTCACATTTTTTCAAAGAGGCTCAAAAAATCAAAGTTCTCTGTTGTTCCACTCCTCCACATTGAATTTTCAATAACAGGCCCAAGACCTTGGCGGAGCCGTGGGGCAAATTTACCATTTTTGCCAAAAGTGACCAAAAGTGTTAAGTTCACCAAAAATCTCGTTCCTCCCCATCCAATAGGATCTGACCATGTACCTACATTCATTAGGGTCAAAATTTGATGGGGAAAATAAGCCCATCATCCTGACTATGGAAAATACGCAGAGAAAGAAAACTTCATCGTTTTGAGTCCAATTTTCAAATTTCCTCATAAACCAAAGGCATGGAGGAAAAATAGTGATTTGAAGGCCCAGGACATAGAATAAGTGAATAATTTCGATCAAAAATGGAGGTTGTAAAGAGGATATTACATGCACAGACCGGGAAATGGAGGATTTCTAAAAATGAGCAAAACAAAGGTTTAAACAGCTCTAGGGCATGACTTTTGCTAATTTCATGAATCTCTAACTTGACTTAAACACCAATGAAGGGTATGAGCTCAAAAAAATTGAATTTGGCTATAAAAATGTAGAGTAGTTTTTGGGAGACAACAACTGGCTCTAGCTTGCGGACATGGCGTGAACTAGGCATAGCGAGGGCACGACATGAGGATCTAGAATCTCAAGTTTCAAAACATATTATATTGACCAGTGCCTTATCCATTGGGCCTTGTAGAGTCACATAAAATTTTAAGAAAGAATGGAAGAAGGAGGAAACACACAAGCCAAACCACACACAATAAAAACTAAACAAAACTAAACCAAAACCACACAACAAAAAAGGGAAAAACACACCTACAAAATCACCTATGGTACAAGGTGAGGGACAACCTGCTTTCATTAATGATAAAGTTTCAAGTATTTCCTAATTTGAGGTAATTCCAATAGCATTCCATCCAAGTATGAGAGGAGAAAAACATTCTCACCACAAGCTCCATGAATTTGGAATGGGTTGAGCCATAAAGAATCAAACTTTCCATGTCTGCCCTTTGGTTCTCCTCTTGTCCCAAAGTAGGAAAAAATATCCAACCTTGAATTCTCTTTCCTTTTCCCTCTTGTCAAAGATCTTCTTCACTTTCAATTGGTTTTCTTTAATTCTATCTACCACTTGGAATCTACTTTCCTCCAGCTTCTCTAGGAAGAGGATCCTCTTGTCAATGGAGTCTTTGTATTGACCATCTTCTATTTCTTGTAGCAACTTGAGAGCTGGCATCTCGATTGTGAGAGGAATATCTACCTCAACTCCATACAAAATTTAGAAAGGTGACATACCTATTACTTTCTTAGGAGTGATCCTATCATCCCACAATGCATCATATAACTTCTTGTGCCAGTTCCTTTTATTTTCATTTACCATCTTGCGAACAATGGTCACAATGTTCATGTTGCTTGACTCAACTTGACCATTTCCCTATGGAAAGTAATCAGAAGAGTGAGATAAGGAGATTCTAAAACCATAACAAAACTCAATGAGATCCTTTGAAGAGAAATAGGTGGCATTGTCTACAACAATCTTCTGTGGTACTCCAAAATAGACAATGATATTCTCCTTGTTGAATTTACAGACTATTTCGAAGATGGCTTGCCTAGTTGGAATGGATTCCACCCATTTAGTGAAGTAATCAGTTGTAGTGAGTACATAAATATTCCCTGCACTTGAATGAGGATTCAAAACACCAATGAAATCTAGCCCCCATTGCTAAAATGGTTCCTCAATCACTAAAAGCCTGAGTGGTAATGTAGCTAGTTGTTGTTTTCCAACAAATTGTTGGCATGCTTTGCATTTGGAAACCCAATCTTGAGTGTCTACAAATATGGAGGGCCAATAGTATCTCCCCCTAAGAATATTATGTGTAGTGACCATTTCTGAGAAATGTCCACCACAAGCTTGATCATGATATGCCCTAAGCAAATTTTGCTATTTCTCCTTATCCACACACCTGAGGAAACAACAATCTAGACCTCTCTTGTAAAGTGAATGATTCCAGATCACAAACTTGGTTTCTTTCAGCTTGAGGGTTCTTATTTTTTTGTAATCAAGATTAGGAGGGCATTCTCCATAAGTGAGGTAGTAAGCAATATCAGCATACCACTCATCAATAGTGGTGACAAAGAGCAGTTGTGGACTGCCTCCTGAATAGTTTGAGAAAACATCATCCTTTTCCCCCTACTGAGCCCTGAGAGCTTCATCTTCAACAATCAGCTGACACAAATCATTTCCTCTGACTATATTAGAGAGCCTAATCTCCAAGTCATACTCTTGGGTCTTTGTAATCCAACTTCCTCTCTTAGCCCCAGGATCTTGTTGAGTCAAAATGGACTTGATTGCTCTTCAAGGGACCATCACCTCTATATGGGAATTGAGAATGTAGAATCTAAAACTTTTAACAGTTTTAACCACTGTGTAGGCATGTTTCTCCAATTGGTTGTACTTTAGCTCATGTTTTTTCAAAGGACAAATCATGAAAAAAATGGGTGCTTCCAAACCTTCATCATTTTTCTAAACAAGGACAACAAAGAGTGTATGTTCTGATGCATAGCAATACATGATGAACTCCTTGTTGAAATCTGGAGATACAAGAGTTAGAGCTTTGGGAATGGATTTCTTAATATCCTCAAATGTTATTTTTCCTTCCTTATTCCACTTGAAGCTTGCTTGGGGCTTCATCATGGAAGTTATATGTTTATTCAGTTTAGAAAAATCAAGCACAAAATTATGAAGGAAGTTTACCTTTCCAAAGAATGAATGAACTACCTTCTTTGTGTTTGGTAAGGCTAGTGCTTGGATAACTCTGATCCTCTCAGGATCAATGTGTGCTCCATGTTTGTTCATAATGTGTCCTAGCAAATTACCTTCTGTGACTCCAAAAATCCACTTCTTTGGAGTTAGAGAAATGCCATGTTTCCTACACCTTGTAAGGACTTTCTCCAAATGACATATATGATCTCCCCTCCTCTTTGAGAAAATTGTGAGGTCATCAAGGTAAATGACAATGTAATATTTCAAATCTTTGAAGGCCAAGTCCATTGCTCTGTGGAAAGTGGCCCCAGCATTGATCAAGCCAAAAGGCATTCTGTTGTAGGCAAAATTGCCCCAAGGTGTTGTGAAGGTTGTTTTGTTGAAATCCTCTTCTACCACCTTGATTTGGTTGTACCCTGAGAATCAATCAAGCAAAGAGAGCATTTAAGATACAGTGACTTCTTGCAAAATGTGATCCATGATTGGAAGAGGGTAATTGTCCTTGAGAGATGCCTAATTCAGATTTTGGAAGTCTACACAAATCCTTATTTCCCCATTCTTCTTCCTTACTGGCACAATGTTAGCCACCCATGTTGAATTGTGGATGGGGAAGATGATTCTAGCATTGAGCATCTTTGTCACCTCTTCTTTGATAACATCAGAAATATTTGGATTGTAGGGCCTTTTTTTCTGCCTAAAGGGCTTAGCTACTTGCTTCAAAGGAATGGAGTGATGCATTTCCTTTAGCTAAAAAAGAGTTGAGTTCATTGTAGGAGTAGGCTAGCACATCTGAGTAATTTTTTAGCAAAGCAAAAAACTTTCTCTTCTCTTCTGGTGAGCAACATTTACCAATGTTAAACATCCTTGGATTCTCTGAAGTGCCAATGTTTTCTTGATCAAAATTAGATGGACACTGAGAAGACTGCTTTTCTTTCTCTTGGATGAACCTGTCATGCTTGTCAAAGAGATCTTCCAAAGAAACTAGGCCTTTGAGGATTTTGTTTTCTTCTAGTTTGGTTACTCCCTTTTCATCAATTCCCTCAATTCCTTCCTTATCTTCTTTGGGGACTAATTCATAGTGTGGGTTTTCACTTCCTTCAAAGACAAGATTATTGAATTTATCCCTTTTTTCTAAGAAGGCTAGGATCTTATTGTCATCATTGAAGACCTGCCACTGATTTGCATTGTCTGGTACATTAGGTCTGAAAACCATCTCAATGGTCACTTTATCCTTGTTAAAAGAAGGATGAGGTGTCACTAAGGAAGCTGACACTGCTATAAATCAGCCTTTTCATTCTTCTCTCTAGGGATAGCTTCAATGGAGAATGCATCAAAGGATTCAATGCAGTCCCACACTCTATTTATATATTGCTTGATTATGGGGTTTTTCACCTGATATTGCTGGAAGACCTACTTTACTACAACCTCTGCATCACCTTTCCATCTCAACTTCTTGATTCCTATGTCTAATGCTACATTCATGCCTAAGAGTAATGCTTCATACTCTACTGTATTATTTGTATTGTCAAATTACAGCTTGTAGGCAAAAGGATATACCTCGTTGGAGGGAGAGTATAATACTACACTAGCTCCTGAACCTACTCTGGAATGACTACCATCAAACTCCATTGTCCAAATCTGATCTTATTCTTCCTCCACGAGGAGTGGTAAGTTCTCTTCCTTTTGTCATGTAAGGAAGTATTTTCCCAACCCACAATCTTGAAAGAGGATGTTAGCTCTTGGATCATCATATTTCCTTAGTGTGAATTTAATTTTCCTGACTGGTAAAAACTTCTTCATTTCTCCTTTCACTAGGATAGTTACAGATGACCAATCCATTTTTATTTCTCCACCTAGGTCTCTACAAAAACTTATGCTCAATAGCATACCAAAAGAGGCTGAGATTTCTGCCACTAAGATGGTCAGGAGTATCTTCTTGTCTAGATAATCAGCTAATGCAACCTGAGCATCCTTGATTCTTCCTACCAATGTAACTTGTTTGGATTCCATTGAATAGCATGTGCCATTTTCCCAGGTCAAAGTAAGGCTAAGAGCATTTGCAAATTTTTCTACCATCACATTATCTGAGGCTCCAAAGTCTATGATGCAATTTTTCAACTGGAAGCCTTTGATGAGAAGTGATAGGTAGAAAGGCTCAACTATGTTGGTGTTGGAGGCACTGAGGGCTAACATGTTTTGATAAGGTGATATCGATGGTGTGGGTAATAGGCCTTTAGAGATTAGGCTTGAAGAAAAAGGGTTACTACCACAAACTTCCTTGACAAATCTGTCGAATTGGGTAGGATGTGTTTATAGGTATTCAATCTCAAAGAGCTAAACTTTGATTTTGCTTGCATGCTCCACAAAGTCAAATGGAGTTATGGTAGATGAGGAAGAGTTTCCAGAAGTGGGAGAGGATTTAAATGATAGGGGTTTTGTTACTTTTGGTGTTGGTTCTCCTTTTCAAATTTAACAATTGGCTTAAAAGGAGGTGAGGGTGTATCCTTTGATAGAAATTTAGATGTTCTTGCAGAACCAGTATTTAGAAGAGAATTGCTCTTAATAACTTGTGAGTTGAGAGAAGAATCAGATAACTCACTTGGCACAACAGAATGATCTTTGGCAACCAGTGAATCTGGTTTCTCTTTCACTGATTCCATTGAAGGTGGTAATGGTGATCCCCTGCTGATAATCTTATTTAGTGGAGGTTTTGGAGAGCTATCTTCTTTCTTCTTCCTACTCTCATTTGCAACTGCTGAGGCTGAAACACCATTCTTAGATTGTGCACGAGTGAAAATAGCACATGAAAAACTTGGAGCTTCTTCATCACTTTCCTCCTCATCAGCAATGTATTCAATTAGGCCATTATGCATACCAACCTCTTCAATTTCAAGATAGTTTTCATAGTCATCCATGCTTTCTTCTTCAGTTTCCTCAATGTATGCTCCTTCCTCTAATTCCCTTGTGTCACAGATGGCATTGACTGGTGGTGCTTTAAGAGAAAGCCTATGAGGGGGTGGATCAATTCTTGGTCTATCGAAAAGATTTAGTCTCCTTGGAGCATTCCTCATTGTGATTTGTGACAATTGTTTCTTCAAAGCAACTAGGTCATTTGCCATTTTTTGGAATATTGGATAAGTGGTGACTGAATTTGAACTTTGACCTTTTTGCTTCCTGTTTGTTCCTTTCAATTTGATAGAAAGAATTAGATCATCATTAGTCTCAATTACAAATTCTTTAGCTTCCCTCAATGTTCTTGGTTGGGAGGAAGAAACCAACTTCTGATGGCAAAGCACTAATGAAGAACCTTTTCAAGTTGTTCTTAGAGGGTACCACATCTTTTGGGATCATTATTTTTAACCTATCATACCTTGCTACAAAATATCTCATTGATTCAGAGGTCTCCTTCTTCATCTGAACCAATTGGACTAAAAGATCCTTACAATATTATGTGCTCTTGAACCTATGTTCAAATGCACTTCTTATATCTTCCTAGCATGTGACAGATCTTGGGGGCAACATGTAGAACCATTCAACATCCTTTTCTTAGAGTGACTCCACAAATAACCTAACTGAAACATCTTCATCTTCAAATCCCAACACTCCACAACCAGTGATGAATGTTGCTACATGTTCTTCTAGGAGTTGAGAACCATCCTCTTTGAATTTTGGGAAGTTCTTTCTTGAGCCTCTTCGGAGCTCATGAAGTAGTTGTGGAAGAGAAAGTGGACCACTTTTTCTTCCCTATAGTATGTTATACCTACATACTTCACGTTCATGATCACCCATTCTATTCCTATTTCTAGCCTCCAGTCTTACTAAGGCTACTTCTACTACTACTCTTTCTTCTACTTCAATTTGGAGTCTTTCTAATTCTTCGAGTTGAGCCCTTATCTCTTCTTCAGCTCTTGCCTCTCTTTCAAGCTCTTCAAATGTGGGATCAACTTTTCCTCCTTGTCTTAGTTACTGGGTGTATCTTCTATCAGCCATCTTGAAAGTTTATGGTCTTCTTTGGGGTGCTAGAATTTGTCTCTGCCTTTCCAATTCGACAACAGGTTCCTCTTCTAGGTCCAGAATCCTTTTGGAAATGAAGTAATGATTGACACTTTGTCTACTTTGCCAAATAGCTTCTCTCATATCAGAAGCAATGTCTTCTTGGATGTGAAAGAGTAAATCAGGTCTCTTAATAGGAGGATTCCCCAAAATAGCTATGATTTACATCCATGTAGTTTGTGTGATTATTCAATCTCCAGAAACTTTTCTTCTAGAATCATTTTTTGTATTTTATGACCCTGAGGTCATTTTTAGGTGCAGATGCTGCAAAATCTACCCCATGGTGGGCGCCAAAACCTGTTAGCAAGAAAATTGGTCTTGTGGACAAATTGGTGGGTTTTAAGCCAATGCTATGTGAATCTAATTCCCTCTACTTAAATGGTGCATCTTCCATATGTGCATGCATTAAAAAGTGGATTTCAACGGTGGCCTTTCGACTAGAGATCCAACAGGGGCACTCCACTGACCCTGTGGCAAAGCTAGCAATTTCTCACTAGAGAAGAGCTTTGTCTGAGAAGGGGAAAGGGAGTGAGAATGGAGGTAGGAGAAACTAATGTTGCAAGTAGAATACCAGTTGCCAACACACATTAATTATAAATTTCATTTACATGCATTTATAGTTAGAAGAAAAACAAACCCGTAGAAGAAGCTATAAGACCGAATGAAACTCATTGGTCACAAAGTACCAATCAATCCCTCAATTAAAAAGGCCAAAATTCCTTCTTTTATTATTGAAGCTCGAGTAGATTTTGTACATAGCTTGAGAATGGAAGAAATTCAAGGAAGAAGAGAAAATATAAGCAATGTGGCATTTTCTATCTTTTCCAGGTACAGAGTACTCTAGTATTTTTTGAAATCAATCATCAGCACTTGGAAGGACATGAAGAAGCCATTATATTCTTCACAAGAAACCATTACAAATTCACAAATCTTCAACGCCTTTTCAAATTCCTCTATTGTGAAGAAAACACTCATGGAGGATTAAATGCCAGATCTTGCAAAGAAACCGTTACATTCAATTTTCTAGTTTAAATATAGACCATTTGATTTGCTCCTCTAAGTCTAAAATTGGGTCATCCGTATGACAGGAAGGGATTGGAGTGGTTATGGCAGAATCCTTTCACATTTATTGATTTTTCATGAGATTTGGAAATTTGGAAAAACTTGGCCCATAGCCTCGCTTAGACTTTTCAACTTAGACACGTGGCACGTTCTTATTAGAAGTGGGATCATGGCCCTTTTCTCAACATTTTAACCTTTTTTGGAAAAAGGCTCAAAAAATCAATTTCCTCTGTTAGCTTGCTACTCTAAGTTGACTAAGACACATGGCACATTCTTATTGGAAATGGGATCGCAGCCCTTTTCTCAACATTTTAACCTTTTGTAAAAAAAAAGGCTTAAAGACTCAAATTTCTTCATCGTTTCACTCCTCTTCTTTGACTTTTCAATGGTGGGCCTGAGACCTTGGTAGAGTCGTGGGAATTTGGTTAAATTTCTAAAAGTGCCCCGATGGCCAGCTCGTCTGCTTTGACTTTTCAACAGTGGACTTCACCTTTGATTTTCTCCCTATGGGCTTCAACTTTGACTTTTCCCTGCGGGCTTTAACTTTGACTTTTTCCCTTTAAAGCCTGATCAGGGCTGCGGGTCACTTTTTAAATTTTCTCTTTTTTTTCAAAGAGACTCAAAAACTCAAATTTCTCCACCGTTCCACTCCTCCACTTTTACTTTTCAACGGTGGGCCTCGAGAACTTGGCGAAGGCGCGGGGAAAATTTACCATTTTTGCCAAAAGTGGTAAGTTCACCAAAAATCCCATTCCTCCCCATCCAATAGGATCTGACCATGGACTTGCATTCATTGGGGTCAAAATTTTATGGGGAAAAGAAACTCGTCATCCCAACTATGGAAAATACGCAGAGAAAGAAAACTTCATCGTTTTGAGTCTAATTTTTGAATTTCCTTCGTGACCCAAAGGCATGGATGCAAAACAATGATTTGATGACCCATGCCATAGAACAAGTGAATAATTTCAATCAAAAATGGAGGTTACAAAGAGGATATTACGTGCATAAACCAGGAAATGGAGGATTTCTAAAAACGAGCAAAACAGAGATCTTAACAGCTCTAGGGCACAACTTTTGCTAATTTCTTGAATCTCTAACTTGACTTAAAAACCAACGAAGGGCATGAGCTTAAAAAATTTGAATTTGGTTATAAAAACATAGAGTATTTTTTGGGAGACAACAATGCTAGAGGAGGACACTCGATAGAAAGATCAGACGTTGGGTTGAAAATTACATGAAACACATGGACATTGGTTTCTTTCTTAGATGTCTCACTGGTGTGATTTAATGAGGGGGCATGGTTAGGAAATGGTTTCCTAAAAACATCCAATTTTGCATTAGTGAGTGCATTAGGGTTGTCTAGGAGAAGATCACCATTATCTAACATTCCTTGGATAATGTTTTTGAAAGTTTTCTAATTTCTGTCACTATGGCCTATCACGTGGTGGTAATTACAAAAATCATTTTCTTTATACCAAGCTGATGTGGGGCAAGAAGGGTCAAAACTAGTTTGTGGTTTGATGGGAGGAAGAGTGATGGCTCCATCCTTTAACATCTTGTCCAACACAGAACAATAGGTCTCCCTGATGGGAGTGTATCTCCTTTGTTCATATTTGTATTAAAAAAATTGAACAGATGAGATATTGGAAGGAGTTTTTAGTTGATTGGATGGATGAGAAGGGCCAGCTTTTAAGACCACTACATTGGTAGATCCTTTTTACTTGGAATATTTGTTAGGTGGTTTGGAAGAAGAGTCATTGGATTTGAAGGAAACATTCTTGTTACAGAGTTTAATTTTCTCTTCTTTGAAGGAATGGATTTCAAGATTCCTATCGATAGTGAAAGCCTCGTCAAATGTATAAAAATTTTGAACTTGAAGAGTTGGAGAAATATGTCTAGCACATGCCTTGGTAAAAAAACTATATAATTTTAGACTATGATAGAGAGAGGAGAGATGATTGATTAGGCCCCACCAACGTGTGATGAAATCAACAATAGAATCGTCATCATATTAGCAAATAGAATATAAGTCTGTCATAGAGACCTTCTTAGAGATATTGATTGAAAATTGATCAAGGAAGGTTTGGGCTAATTGGTTGAAGAAAAATACCGAGTACCTAGGTAAATAATTGTACCAGTCTAAGGCAGGTCCAAACATGGACATGGGAAATATTCAAAGGAGCAAGGCATCTTCATGGCCTATCAAATAACAAGTGTACTAAAACAAACAAAATTTCTATTGGTGGTCCTCTTTACTGTTAAAATGGTTGAATTTGGGTAGCTCCCATTGCGTGGGATAAGGATAGGTGGATGGGTTCATTACAAATCTCATCATAGGTTAAGATGTTTCTAGATCCAGAAATGGAGGACTCAAGCATCTACATTTTTCCATTCTCATTTTAATGAGATCCATTGTGGGGTTATGCTAAGGGACCCCTCCTATTGTATAAGGGGGTGGATAATATAAGTGGGGTCATGGAAGGCCCTCCAGTATATGGTGGTGCCAAGGTAAGCGAATTGAGATGTAGGTATATAGGTAGTGGTAAAAAGAGGATAGAAAATACCCTTAATATGAAGTGGAGGTGATAGGTTGTGTCTAAGGTAAGGTGTAGGTCAGAGGATCTTGTGGAAAGATCCTTATAGCAACAGGTGGAAGAGTTTGGGGAATGGAGACTACCAAACTCAGAAATGGGGTGGAAGAGATCGACACAATAGGCGGTTACGTAAACATAGGTACATAAGGAAGGGATGATGAAGGGACCCCTATAAGGGTCCATGGATAATGGTATGACAGATGTTTAAGGGATGGAAGATGTCGAAGGGATGTAGATGTTGAAGGTATTGAGGTCACTTTTGAAGTAGACAGTTGTGAGACAAGGTTAGTCGACACTAGAGTAGTTTGGGTAGCTACACTAGCATTTGATAATATGGCAGAGCTAGTAGAAATGGGGGGAATGGAAGTGGGTATTCCATAAAGATGATAACCTAAGGAGTCACAAGTGGAAGAGTTAACAAGTTAATGTTGTAAGGCCTTAGTGTTGTGATCAAGGAATCTAGTGAATTCCTCTTCACCCTCAGGTACAATCGTAGGTGCATTAGGATCCATTGGTGAAAAAATAGAAGGTTATGAGGGGGGTAGTGGGTAATGGTATACAACTCACATGAAAATTAAGAGCTCACACTTGTTGGCAACTCCAAACCATATGGTAAGATGAAAAATAACTAATCTAGGCTCTATGAAAGTGACATAAACTTAGAAACATATATTGAAATAATTTGGTAGGTGAAAATAGGTTATTGCTTTTGATAGAAAATCAAAAACACAGAGACCGATACCGGTTAGTGAACTGGTTCCGGTAAGATGAAAATATTGATACTGGTTTCGGAACTGATTTTGGTAGGAAGGTAACCAATACCGGTTACTATGAAAATGAATAAATTTGAAATTCATGAGTTAGATTTGGTCAAAAGAAGTGTAGAAAGAGGTTGTGTATATCAAATCTAATGTAGCACACTCAGAGAACCAGAATTAATTGGTTTTGATGACTAACTGTGGAAAATAAATAAAATTGAAGAAGTATGAACTCAAACCTCAAATAGTAGAAGACAAGAAATAAAGTCAAAAATCCACAAGTAAAATCAAACAAACACTTTATCCTAGGAATCAAATTTTTAGTGTATGTAATGGCTTAAGACTGAATTTGAATATATAGAAGGGAATGGATGTAAGGTACCTAAAATTCAACTATGGGTGGTTTAAGGATTGTTTTGGTGGGATATTCCTCGATATACCTTTCAGTATGTGAGGTCTGATCTTTGATATGAAAATCCATCTAGAACACTTTTTAGGGCCCACTATCAATGGGTTTTTACATCCTTGATAGATTTTTTCTTTGGATTTACAAAATGTTTAAGAAGTGTGTTCTTTTTTCAAGTTATTTGGAAAAAAAAGTGTGTACAATAGTGAACTATGCTTAATTACCCAATCCTCAGCCGGTCATGACCTTTGTTATATTAGATCGTTATTGAGACTATGTGAGCTAAATGCAAGAATACAAGGATGCAATGCAATAGTTTTAAGCCCAAATTGAAAAATGAAGTTAGATGAGAATAATAATGAATAGGAAGAGGGTATGTATTTCACTAATGCAAGAAAGAGGAAATGAAGAAGGGTTTATTTTAATTTGCACTAAATTAAGTGTTTCCTTTAGAGCAAATAGAAGAAGTACAATATTACCAAAAGAGAAAGATTTAGTGAATATTTAGAAAGGAAACAAGAAAAAAATGTAATCCTATATGAATAAAATAAAATAACCCACAAACAATAAGGGTCCTACTAGGCGTTCCAAAAAATTTCACCAATAACAAGTGTATGTGTACAAGAAAAATGTATAAGGTAGAAGGTTGGGTACATGAGGAATACCTAGAGGTCGTGAAGAGGTTACACACCATTGAGGACCAAGTCGATCAAGAGAACTCCTTTTTTTTCTGGGAAGGACTACCTGAAAAGAACACAAGAGCACAAGATAGAATTAAAAGTATCATTTAGTGTATTTTTCTAGTGGGATCTAGATCCACAAAGTAGGGTACTTCCTAGAAGGTTGCCAATCCACGTATAAAAACAAGTTCAATGCTAATAAGAAAATGAAATAAAGAGTCCTATTGTAGTTTTATAATTTAGGTATCTCACATAAGAACAGTAATCACAAGCTAGTCAAAATAATGAATACAAGACTAAATTTTAAGAGGGTGGGTTGGTTGTTAAGGTCTGTACGTATGATAGAGGGTATTAGGAATGTCTGGGTGAAGTTGTGGGAAGTTTTGAGAGGTTTTGGGTACGTAAATTAGCTCACTGGTCTGAGGGAAAAAGTCAGACACAGAGACCAATGTCAATTTAGGAACTGATGTCAGTCACTAGTTTTAGTCAGTATCAGTTTGTTAACCAATCACCATAGGGGAAACTGGGTACCAAAGGTGAAAATGGGTTGGTTATGGCACTCTGTGATTGCATAAAGTGTTGAAAAGGCTTATATTGGGTGTTAGGATTTGGGTGAAGACTCAACAAGGGTGAAATAGGTGATTGAGAAGGCATAGAGGTATAGGTTGGTATGATATCAGGTGGATGGGGATGGATGGTATTCAGGTGAGAAATAAGTAATACAACAAAAGACAATAAGATATATAAAACCAAATTTAAGAACTAATAACCTAGTTAGGATACTTATCTAAAAAGCTATATATTGGTAGATGTGGTGGTTGGTGGGAATTCATAGGAGAAATGGGTCTAGATCCAATGCCACGAAAATGAATCCTATGTGCTTCCCTGTTAATGATATGAGGCTGTGGAACAAGAGGTTGGTTACTGGTGAAGAACTTAGATGCTCTTATGCTATGTTTGGTCGTTAGATGCTTAATCAAATGCAATAATGCCCATTGAAATCTAAAATCCTACCAAAGGAAGAACCTGGGGAAAGAGTTGCAAACCCTTATTTAAAGGAACCGATGGCAGTTTATTAATTGGTGCTACCCGAGGAATAACTAGCATTGGTTAAGGAAAAATAGTCCAATTTTCTTAAAATAGCTTTTGTATTCCCTTTTTAACATGGGTCAAGATTTTATTATGGTATATGAGTCTTGGTTCATGTTTAAACATGTGGGGGAATTGATGGAAGAAGTGGTTAATAATAAGCATTAGGTTTTGAAAGAGTCTTAGTTAGTTAAGTGAAGTGATGAATTAATGTTAGGAGTGATGACCTAGTCTTAGTTAAATACCTCTGGAATGGGTCCAAGGTGAGGTGTAGGGGTGAGGTGGTAATCAACCTATTTTTGATAATTATATTAATTAATTAATTAAATTGTGTGAAAGAGGTTATGGTAAGGGGGTATTTTAGTTGAAATGGGAATTAGAGGGTTGTGAGCCAATTTTAGGTGTCTACACCTCCACAATACCTGGAAAATCCTCTAAATTTATCTCACCCACCTTCTCCTTCAAATCTATAACTACAAAATCTAAGTCTAAGGTAATACCCTCTAGGGTATCCATCTTGCGCATTAACAGAGGTTGTATCTCCTTAATCCTTTCCTCAAACATGTCTTTCAAGACTTTTATTAGCTCTCTCTTTTCTGACACATCTTTCATAATCTTCTCATGCTTGAACTTATTGGTTTTCATTATGGCATATATTTTATTACACTTTGCATCTTTGACTACAATGTGTGCATTAAGTATTGGATCAAAATCATGGTAATTTTCAAAAACTTCTTGTGCCTTCTACATGGCATCCTTTACTTCCACGATGAGTGCTTTCATATTTTGTAATCTTTTCATCCATCTTTTCTTTATTATTTCTTCTTTATCTCAACCTATTTTTAACCTTGATCAATAGGATTCGAACCAGATCCTCTAAATACTCTAATTATGTTTCATACTTTAGTTTAGCCTATTTGACATAGTCGGGAATGCATGTGTAATACTAGTAAACTATATTTGTTGCCTTATTATATGTGTCAGTCATTTTCTTATCCTCATAATTTAATTCCTTGATGATATTTTGAATTTATTTGTCTTTCCACTCTATGTCCTTCTACATGTAACTGATCATGGCCTCTTGGACCCCTAAAATTACCTAAGTACCTAAGGCAAGAAGATTTATGGCACACAGAAAAAGGGTACAAAGGCACACATAGAAGTATTTCTCAAAGAAGCACGAAGGATCACACCATGGAAGAATGGAGTTGGGACATAGTAATTTTTGGACAACAGGAAAAAGACACGCATAGGGAGCAAATGGAAAAGTGACCAGATACAAATGTGGATAAGTTGTGGGGACTTGTGAATCAAGGAAAGGATATTCCAAGGCATCAATATAGTTATCATGAAAGGATAAGGAGTTAAGGGTTATTAAGGATTAGCTGGCACATGTATTCTATAAGGCACTTGATTGAGGGAAACACATGGCAACACCTGGCATGTTCTTGAGTAGTGGTAGAGCAATGATGAAAGCATACCATTAGGACTTCACAGGTGATGATGATTGGTTAAGATGGAAGGGAATGATTATTCTATGGGTATGATTGTTTTCAAAGAAAATGGGATAGATAAGTAAGGATAGATAGGGAATAAGGGAGTGTGTGGAAAAATATATGTAATGGAAAACTTTGTGATGTAAGTAAGCTCTGCTAGTGTGAACATTTAAAAAACAATGTAACTCTCTTGATGTAATCTTGGCTACCATATTTTGGCTTATAAATAAAATGAAGTGATTCTGAAACACTCATGTGATGGATCTTGATCTGTGTATTTTTCCCTTATGCTCATGTGTGTGTTACGGTTTTTCTTGATGATGCTCATGGGGTTGATTCTACTTTCCTTTTAGCTAATCATGTTAATCTATACTTGTAATGCATTAGGCTAGGAGTTAGTGCTTACATCATAAATTCCATGAATGAATGCACTTATTTTTGGTTATATTACATCCTTTTGTTAAGAAGGATTGTTCTCATGAAGTTCACATAAATGATGGACTCAATGCCTGCACGCACCTTGTGTGAGCTTCTAGGCTAAGATTGGATGATATGTCGGTGCGCTTGGGACTAATTGCTAAAATAGGCGGTGATAATAGAGACTACATTTTGGTTTTGTTGTTAGGACCTCCTTTTGAAGATGTTGTGAGAATGGTGCATGATGACAGAACACTTGACCTTCGAAAATGACAAAGCATGGCTTAAAATCATGGAGGATGAGTTTACTCATAGATTTAGTACTAGACCTAAGTTTGATGCATGTAAATGAGTAGAAGAACATTTGTATCATGAGTTATATGAGACCTTCTTTTGTTTCTTTCCAGTGGAGTTGTATGAATGGCTTTTGGGGTATGCATCTAGATAAATTTGGTACTCTAGACCTCACGTATGGACCCAAGAGGACTATCAGAGGTTGCATGATGTTGATCTGACTTGGACACGTGTTGTTGATCATTGGTGGAGTAGAGTGTTGATGATTTACACCTTGGAGTACGTAATTTCTACCTATTTCTATCCAAATATTATTGAGTTTTATTTTTTTTAGAGATCTAAGAGGATCATTCTTACGTGTTATACCTTTATCTATGAAGTTCTTGATCATTACACTGAGTTTGGAAGCATTTCCTATGGTTGGCTAAGCTTCTTCTGAGCACTGGGTGAGGAAGCTAGGGTGGAGAAAGATGGTGGACCTTGAGGCTGAAAAGGAGAGGGAAGAGAGATGGCTCAAGTATAATAAAGCTCATGGGAGAGGGAGTTTAGATAGACATTATGAAGTCTGCATAGGAGTGATGGATTTATGGAGGCAGATGTTGTGGGAAGGATTTTAGGTTCACGTAGAGGATGTGGAACCTGAGAAATTTTTACTAACCCATCTTGAGCAAGCGTGGAAGAGAAACCCCCTCGGATTTTGGAGAAGGATCGTCATATGAAGAAAGGATAGGATTTTTTGGCATGCATCTGAATCCAATTGGTGACCAACCCTTAGTGCTTAGATTTCCAAATCTAGAGATAAGTATAACTAACCCATTTGGTATTGGTGTAAGTAATCTGATCAACACCTAGGAGGTAAAAATTTTCATTTAGGTACATCTATGGTTGCATAATCATTTTCCTAGTGTTTGGAGGAATATTGTCTAGGAATGACATTTGGGAAAAGTGTGGGTACACAAAGCTTGAGTAACACATATGGAAGTGGCACGGGACACACATCTGGTAGTGGTGAAATATCACATAATGTTGGTGCGTAGTTCAGCGTGACTGTGAGGACACAAGGCACAACCACTTTAGGACCTTTACCAGCTATGAGAGGTGGATCTGGTGGAATAGGAACTAGTAGACCTAGTGGACCTGACAGATCTGGAGGATGTGGTGGGGTGGGAGAGATAGGCACTAGTGGATCTAGTGGTGGAGGAATCACCAGAGGGAATCAAGGTTCCAGATCAAGTGGAAAAGGGCCTCAACCACCTCAGCAAGTATTTTTTTAAATGTCTTTACATCTTCCAGACTACAAAGGTGTTGAGGATGTTGCAAAACATGTACACAAATGTGATCTTCTATGGTGCAGGAAGGGGATCACTACCCTGAAATGGAAGGAAAGTCAATTTGGACCAACATTACAAGGATGCGTGCATAGTTGGTACTAGAAGTATAACCCCTAATAGACAGTGGTAGATTACATCACACTATGTAATTCCTTCTTAGCTAAATTTCATATTCCTGAGTTTGAATAGAAGAGAATTAGCATGCTGAAGGAGATTCAATAAGGTGTGGATGAGAGTGTGCAGAAATATGATGCACATTTTAAGACTCTCTTAGTAAAATTTTCTTATGATATTCATCCTTATAAGCATGCTTAGTGGTTTTTTGGAGGGTTGATAACACCTTTTAATAAAGCACTTTCACACAAGAATTTCATAGACCTGCATGAGGCCTTGGAGGTTGTCCTACACACTAAAGTTGTAGGAAGCTTAAATACCAATGTTAGCCCTTTTCTTGAAGCTCAGATTGCTACAATGGAAAAGTAGTTAGAGAAGCTATATGTGAACTTGGCCCATGAGACTCGCAGTGGCCTATGGTGCATAGACTGTGAGGTAGAGGGGCATACAAATGATAGTTGTCCTCAGAGATCGGTAAGTACCATGACATGGTAGACTGTGATATTTTCCATGGAGATCATGATGTAAGTAAGTGTCCACTACTACAGCACGTGATCTATAATAATGTGTCTTGTTATTGCAATAGTTTCACCTCCACTACTCATGAGACCAAGGATTATAGATTTATTAACAAGATACATTATGCCATTGATATTGGTGTGTGTTATACCAGCATTGTAAATAATTACAAGGACAATGGTTATCATTATGAAGGATGCGTGCGGATGTAGGAGTCCATGGAAGAATCTTTTGTGGAGAATTTTGAGGTCGAGGCAACCACAAAGGTGGAAGAAGTGAGTTCCCATGTGGAACTTGTTACAACTATAGGTCTATGGAGCACTATAAGTGTGAATGCCATGATCTGTTACAATGTTCTTGGTGTGGAAAGAAGCACAAGGATGCAGAGTGCCTAGAGTTATTTGAACACATGAGCCAGCAACAGTGGAAGGATAAAGGCATGGGAATGGTAAGCATGAAGAATTTTTGACTCGCAATGGATGCCAAGGGTGGAATGCGAGTCAGAATTATAACCTATATTGGTGACAATGCGAGCTAAGGTGGAAAGCACCAAGGATATACCAAAGCAAAGGTTGCTAGTTTCTAGAGAAGAGGGTGGTGCATGGGAATTATCCAGACCCTACTCATCATAGAGAGGTTTATCAAGAGATCGTGGATATAGTTCGAAGCCTACAAGGATATATCCATTTCTTAAAGAAGTAGTCATGGAAATTATATCATAGGAAGAGCAATAAGGCTCCACAGAAGGATCCAGATGAGATCAGGGAAGTATGAAAAATGTTGAGGCATGAGAATATCATCCCTTTTCTAGGGGAGTTGGTTACGAGAGAAATTACTACACGTCATAGGAGGAGTGCAAGTGATAGGTCTTACATGTTAACCTTCCCCCTCACACCATTGATTATGATAAGGATATTACCTTGAATGAAGTAGTTGACGGATGGATCCTAAGAAATATTCTGATAGATACAGGTGCGGAAGTTAACATTCTTTCCCTATATGCCTAGAATCAAATGGGAAGGCCCTCATTATAACCATCTTCAAATGTGTTGTTTATGGATAACAAGATAAAAGTGATTCCTGTTGGTGTCTTAAAGGATGCTTTTATCACTATCCAAGGGGAAAAATTCATTGGATACTTCAAGGTCTTGGCACTAGATGAGAGGGACAACTTTCCATTATTACTTGGGTGCACCTAGTGTTATAAGAACAATGTTGAACTACGGTTCAATAAGGGGTACATAATTTTTAAGAACAAGGAAGAATGGGTTACTATCCCTTTAACTGATGCAAAGTTAGCACTGTATACTGAGCCCTTTGGAGAAGAATTCCTCAATAGAATCTATGTGTGCACTATCAAGGACCTTGAGGTTATTAATCCTACGAAAGGAGTTATTCAGTTCGAAGATGCTCAATCTATGAGTGATACCACTAGTGTATCATGTGAAAATTGGGCACATTTGACTTATGAGTTAATTAGGTGTAAATTGAGATACTTTGTTACAAGACTGATAAGGGCACACCCACTTACGCACCAAAGAAGGAAGTGGTTACCAAGCTACACTGGGGACGACAACCCTAATGTTTTCCTACGAGCCATGGAAGCTCAATGGATATGTGAGATCGAATGAAGGAGCATGTTTGTCTACACTTTTCGTGGAACCACAACACATTGGTGGATAGTGCATCAAGCAAATATTATAGGGCGGCGCGAGGTGAGTATTGCACTCTCTATTAGATTCTTTAGGATCAATGCACTAACTAAACTTTGTGTCTATGATGGGAAGGGATCCACCTTAGATCATGTCTAGGAGTGCGAGAGGATTTGGATGGAAAGTTTAGAGGCTTTACCTTTTTCCCTTTGGGTGCACAGGTTCTATTCCACACTACAAGGTTGTGCATGTGCATGGTACATTCATTCAAAATCACACCACCAGACAAGGAATTGGTGGAAGTTAACAAATGAATTCATTCAAACCTTTTAATATCAAAGTGCTAAGCCATTGGTGAATGAGGCATTATAGGTTGTTAAGTTCCTAACCATGGGAGACAATTTATGGAAGAGGATAAAATACTAGAATTATTGGGTGAACCTAGCTTAGAAGTGCACTCTGATGAGGGATAATCAGACAAGATACAACTTGAGTGTGCTTACATGGAGAGAGAGAAGGGAAAGTTGGTCTATGTGATAGATGGCGAGGAAGTGGAGAACTTGGTTGTTAACCATACTATGGGTACACATGAAGTAATATATACTTCTAATGAGCAAGCACACACCTACCATGAACATCTCAAAACAAAGAAGGTTAATATTGTCTTAAAAACAGAACCTAAGGAGGCTACAATTGGGGACTATTGGTCAGAAAAGGAGATTTCAAAGATCATTGATCTATTACGTGAGTTTCAGGATTTATTTCTACATGGGTACCATGAGCTTAAGGGAGTTCACCAATATTTAGGAGAGATGTGGATCAAACTAAATGAGGGATCACGCTCAATTTGTAAGATACCTTACCGAATGCACCCAAATCTGTGTTGTCTGAGTCAAGGAAGAGATAGACAAGATGATTGCTTCAAGTATCATTGAATTTTTTTATGAATCAGAATGGATAAGCCCAATGGTCATTATCATTAAAAGTGATGGGGAGAATAAGGATCTATTTTGATTATAGATATTTGAATGTGGTATGTTTCATTAATCCCTTTCCAACTCCTTTCATCGAGGAGATCCTAGAAGGAGTATCCCAGTCGTGAGATCTATTCTTTTATAGATGTATTCTCGGGGTTTCAGCAAGTTATAATTACAAAGGAGGACCAAGAAAAGACAATTTTTACACCTAAGTAGGGAAGCTTTTCCTACATAGTCATGCCTTTTGGACTGAAGAACGCCCCTGTTGTGTTTCACACATAGTGGTCTAGGAATTTTAGGATTTTATCCATAATTTCATCTAGGTATACCTTGATGATTGGACATTGTATGGACTAGTGAAATACCATTGTGGCAATTTGTAATTTATGTTCAATAGATGCCAGCAGTTGCGCGTATTCCTCAACATCAAGAAATATCTCTTTGCTACTCCATTTGGAGCCCTGTTGGGGCATATCATATGTAAGGAAGGTTTGCTCGTGGATCCTACCAAAGTTGTCATTATTATGCGATTAGCAGAGCCTACCAGCCAGAGCACAGTACATGGATTCCTTGGGCATATGGGGTATTACCAAAAATTTATTAAGGGTATATCAAAATCATCGTGCCACTGGAAGGATTTTTGAACCACATATTTACATTCCATTAGGGAGAGGTGCAGTAGATGGCATTTGATACATTGAAGAATATGCTTATCATTGCACCCGTATTATGCTTTCCTTCTTAGGATAAGCCATTCCATGTACATGTTGATGCTTCAGGGATGGTGATTAGGGAAATATTAGCACAACCTAGAGAAGGAATTGTTGACCACCCCTTGTGTTTTTCTAGTAGAAAGCTAACCCTAACATAACAGAACTATACTACTACCAAGCATGAAGCATTATCAATGATCTACGTGCTCGTAAAAATTCAGGTAGTATCTTTTGGCAACACCCTTTTATTTTCTACATGGACCACATGGCACTGAAGTACTTGGTAAAAAAGATCATTTTAACAAGGGCGCATATATCAGTGGGTCCTTTTGTTTCAAGAATTTGAGTTTACAATTGTTGTGAAACCAGGAAAGAGTATCTTAGGACCTAACCATTTATCCAGGATTGACTCAGGGGAGGACACGTAGAGAATTGAGGATACAATTTTAGATGCAAAACTTTTTAGATTGCGGCACGTGCCCTCTGACTTGGAAGATATTGTTGTGTTTCTCAAAATAGGTGTGGCATCAGAGGGAATGAAGACCTTGGAAAGGAATCAGTTAGCCATACACACCGCACCCTACATGTTAATTAGTGGAGACTCATACAAGCTAGGCTGTGATGAGGTTTTATGTCGATGTGTGTTAGAACATGATTATGTTGCAATCATATAGGAAGCACACAGTGGGATTGCAAGAGGACATTATGCAGGGAATGCCACTACACAAAAGATTCTACTAGTAGGGATCTAGTGGGAAAGCATCTACCAGGATTGTATTGAGTTTTGTAAGGCCTGTGACCATTGTTAGTGCATTGGAAAACTAGGAAGAAGAGATGAGATGTCCTTGAGACCAATTGTTAGTGCATAACCATTTGAGAAGTGGGTGATTGATTTTGTAGGACCAATTTCACTTGCTACCGTGAAGGACTGGTTCACGCTATATCATTTCATGCACATGATTATCTTACGAGGTGGGTAGAAGGCAACACCTATAAAGGATTGCACAATAACCACAGCAGGAAGATTCCTATGGGAAAACATACTTAGACAAGTACGGGTGTCCTTTAAGCCTAACTAGTGACAGAGGAACACACTTTTTGAATGAGACAGTCAAGATTTTGTTAGCAGAGTTCATGGTGGCCCATCACACAACCACTACATATCACCCCCAATCTAATAGAACCGTTGAGGCATTTATCAAGATATTGAGTCACACGTTGACCAAAATTTGTGATGTGGGAAGATAAGATTGGGATGACACTCTCAGTCATACTATAGGGCATATAAGACAACCTACAAGAGATTGAACAAGGCCACACCATTTCAATTGGTGTTTGGTTCGAAAGCTATTTTACCAGTAGAGCTTATACTACCATCCCTTTGTATTTCACGCGTAGGAGGATTAGCTAACAAACAAGCACTACAAGATTGCATAGAGAAGTTAATGTAGTTGGACGAAAGGTGATCACTTGTTACATGGAGTTAGAAGACTAATAAGGCATGACAGTCATAAAAAAAATAAACAATTCAAGGTTGAGTAGATGGTCCTACTTTATGACTCCAAATTTCTACACCATCTTGGGAAACTGAAATTCCATTAGTTAGGACCATACATCATCTCGTACATCCTCAATTTAGACACATAAAAGTTACAAGAACTGGATGGGAAGAGATTACTAGGTTACTTCAATGGGAGGAAGCTGAATCCCTACTATAAATAGGGCTTCTGTGTAGTTAAAAATAAGGTAGTTTTTCCAATTAGTTTATATTTCTTTTCGTCCTTTTGGTTTTTTTCCTTTTTCATCATTTTCAACTTTTTGTTGTGCGTTGGTTCATCGGTAGCTAATTATATTGTAAGAGGTTCTATGCACAAGGGACTACACATATATTGTTTTATGGGGTGAGGTAGTAGATATATTGAACATAGAGGCCAACAACTTCAAAAATGGATTGTTGGGAAAATTATCGCGAAGATAGAAGAGAAAGCAACATAATGGCTAAAATGTGTAGATTCACGTAGTTATGAAGATGGGTTGAAAGAATATGAAGACCACAAGAAGGAAGTATCCTATAGTATGACATAAGATAGGTATAATTATAGGGAACTACTTAATAGATAGTGTAGAGGTTATGTACTTTGGCACAAAGATGCGCGTAAAGGAGGTAATGTGGCATTTTAAGTGGTATTGGAGCGCCTAAAGGTTATAGCTGGAAAGCACGATGGGAAGTCACGAAAGTTGACTTAAGTGAAATAAAGTGTTTTATTAAAAAGTGATATTAGGACACGTGGTTGGAGGAACTCTAGGGCATCAACAAAGTATAAATAAGAGATAAGGATAGTCATTTCGAATACCTTTCCTTAGAGAATTTATTTTGTGCTCCCAATCTTGAAGTGCAATGAAGGTTTTTTAAAGAAGAGTGATGTGAAGTACTATCATGAACCAGTGGACTTGTGAAAAGCTGTAGTAAAATCTGTGACATAGCATGGAGGGAAGAAGAAAAAAGAGGAGGAAAGAGGTGGCATGAAAGAGAAGTGCAGGGAAAATTGTCAAGTTAGGGAAGTTGAAAGAGAGGAACTTAATACCTAGGGCAGGAGAGAAAAGGGAGAGGGAGATGGCACCAAAGAAGCGCTCAAAAAAAGAAACCACTGGTGGGAAAAGGATGATCCCATGTGAAGATCTACTCAGAGATGCAATACCAACTCCTGGAGTTATTAAGGTCAAAAAGTGGAGCTCGAAGCTATATAAATGTAAGATCAGTAAATACAACCATATATCATCAGATAATGAAAATCTAATGTGGTAAGACTTAGTGTTAGGACACTTCGATGGTAGATGAGCTTAGAAATCCTAAGGTTAAAGACTCAGAGTACAATAAGTGCTGTAAAATACTATAGTCTTTACTAGCTATGGGATTTTCCCTTCTTTGCCAAACCTACTCTCACTTTTTAGGTGGTTAATATCATGGGTGCATGAAGATTTCTTCTACTTCACGGGAAGAAGAATGAGGATCACAAGTCCAATTGAGTTCAGATGGTTACAGGCCTGTGGAATGCTAGAGAGGTTATGGCGTTTGATTTATGTGCCATGGCCAAGATTGAGGACCTGGAGAAAATGATGAACTAAAAGAAGGGGGGAGGGCACAGGTAATTGTAGATCTCCTAGAACTCAGTGTTGAGGAGTCACCTCTCATCTCATTAGCTACAAATTGGGTCGTATCAGAAAGGTTGGATAGAAATTAACCAGAGGTTCCTGTATGTGGCATATAGGGAATCTAAGAGGGCACACTTATAACTTTTCCCAATTCATTATGTGTGGCATCATTGAGAGAGGCGTGATGTATAGAATGAGGAAGGAGTAAAGATCACATGGGGCTCCATCTTGTTATTGATCATGTTCTAGGAGATTGGGGTCCTAAATGGACCAAATGAGAACATGTGGGTTCACCCAGCCGTGCACACGTGTCCTTTGCAATCCAATTTGGACAGAGTTCATCTTGTGATGGGGGAACATATCGAGTAGCTTACAAGGCTCATATGAATAAATGGTTCTGAGTATTTGTGTGGGGATTTTGAGAACTACTGGTGCATCCCCCATGAGTTACCAAAAGTTTTTGGAGACAAGGTAAAATTTTCCATTACCAAACATTTCTGTCTAGAAAAGTTTTTTGATGGCCAAAGGATAGATGGAGCCATGGTGCAAAACTCCCCTTCACATTCACATCTAGATATATGAAAGTGTGCATCATCAACTAGATAAAGGATGCGTAGAGGTTGATTTTTGATGTAGGACAAGGTGGATTCCAATGTCCACACATTGCTACACTACATATAAGTATGGCATGCTCAACCTACCCATGTTGAAGTTTTGGAACTCGATTTCCTAGACTTATACCCACAATTCAGAATTACCATCAAGGGGCATGTCCATCTGGGTGATTCGTGTAGTTATTCCCCAAAACTCAAGGAGGGATTGAGGTGGCGGTTATAGAACTCTCCCTTTCAAAAACCATGGGAGATACTTCAATCCCACCCATGAAATAAGTGTACGAGGGAAGAGGAAGAGGAAGAAAAACAAGATGAAGGAGGGTTCGATACCTCATAGAGAGAGGAAGCACTACACATGAAAGACTAGTAGAAAGGGCACCAACACTTTGGTACATAGGTGGTGTTGAGTCTTAATTTCCAAGGTGCAATGAGGAGGAGGAAGAGAAGGAAGATCCTAAAGAAAATAGGCAAAATATGCCTGACGCATTAAGCCCCATTGCATACTCAGAGGAAGGAGAGGAAAAAGACCCCACCACCTTCAAAGTAGAATTGGAAGTAGAACTAGAGGGTTAGGAGGCTAGAGATAAAGACCATGGATGTAGGAAAGGTGTATAGAGAAGGAGAAGAGACACTCTTTAGGGGCTAAGAAGATTCCATTGTATGGGGCCACTATACCACAGAACGCCAACCTAAAGGGAGATAAAGGGGGAATCATTTTCTATAAAGGAGGATAAGGGATTGACCCCTAGGGCTGAAGAAGTAAAGAACCAAGTGCAAAGCTACAAGGAAGAAGTGGACACCTATGTCCCCACACATGTGGACTTTGTGGATGAACCCATAAAGGTATTACGCGCAAGATTCTAGACCACCCTCCCACACATGAAAAGTTGCATGGATGGGATCTAATGGATCAAGTTGGGGGTGTGCCCAGGACCAATAAGATGCTCTAGATTTAGCATACATTTCCACACCAAGGAACCTGAGTTTGAGGTAAATTATCATGCGATTGAGACCATTCAATTGAATAAGAAGGGATGATATACATATAAATTGGTGGATCCTAACCACCTAATAGACGAGTAGTCATGCAATGCTATGCAAAAGATGTTGTCAGAGGTAATCTTGTGCATAGTCTAGATATAGGGGACCACTGTTCAGACCTTGATCATAGAAGAGGAAGAGAAAGGAGAAGGAAATAGATAGGTTATGCATTAGGGGGTTAAGGGGAGATTAGGCATAGACGGATGAAGGAGGCATATGACTGAGTTGACTGTCCTTATGAAGAACATTTTGGGACAATTTCTGGTGTTGGTAAGCCATGCCAAGAACTGATTTATGGGGATGAGATGGAGTACCTTGAGGACCTTGTGGGGATGTTACTCATTAACATAAAAGATGGCATGGGCCCCACAACTGCAGAGCTCACAAAGGAGAAAGAAGAAACCAAGCTCACAATTGAATCCCAAATCATGGAGGTTGGAAGATTTTCTCTCCCACCTCAAGGAGGTGAATATACTGGTGGATAGGGGTTTCAATAGATGTAAAAAAATGTGAGCCAATCATTGATGCATTGTGTGATAGAGGAAGAGGAAACCCTCAAAGTGTTACAAGACACCATCCCCAGCAATAAGGTAGAGTGCACATAATTTGGTCTCAAACACCATGTCCTAAAAGCAGAGAAATCAAGATGAAAATGTAAAAAGATAGATTTTAGAATTGACAAACTCTGAGATTCCATCACTGAATAGATGGATGCAGTTTTGAGGGTTTCTACATGGATTTAGGGATGTATATTAACACGTTGATAGGGAAGGTGGAATAAATCGTCCCTAGACTAGGTACCTAAGTGTCATAGGTGAAGCGTACCAGGTAAGGCCTTATCAGGGTTAGAGGCCTAGGAAAAATTAAAGGGTGAGATCAGATGCGGAGTTCCCCTGTACTCCTCCAATTGGTCACATAGCATCCCCCCCATTCCACAAATTATTTATTCAGATTATCTCCCAACTTCTATTCTTTATTCTTTTCAGCAGTATTCCGGTTAACAGAATTTTTTTGTTCGAGAGGCACGAAGGTTTTTCAGGATGGACAACCAGTATAGTGTGGAGTGATGTTAGACCCCCTAAAAGTAACTAATTTCACTAAGGAATGCGAATCCTTTTGGCATAGCATAACATAGGTGTGCAAGGCACACACGTAAAAAGTAATTCTCAAAGAGGTGTGAAGGATCATGTCAGGGCAGAATGGAGTTCGGGACTTAGTAAGTTTTGGACAATAGGAAAAAGACATGCATAGGGAGTAAACAGAAAAGTGACCAGATACAGATGTGGGTAAGTTGGGGGAGACTTTCTAATCAAGGAAAGGATATCCCAGAGCATCAATACGGTTATCATGAAAGGATAAGGAGTTGAGGTTGTTAAGTAAAATGACTCTACTTCATCAAATCAGCCAGCACTGAAGAAGGAAAATGAAGACATTGAGGTTTTGTCTTTATGCTAACAGAACTACTGCTCTGTGTAGAGTAGGGGTTATAGAACCACATCCCAACCTGAGTGGTAGTCATGTGATCTTCAGTCTACATTGGGCAGCGGTCCTAGCTCTTTTGAATAGAAAAATAAAATTCAAAATGAATAGTCCCGGAATTGGAAAGGTTTTTTATGGCTTTTCTCTTTCATGTCCTTTCCCATCCTCTAATGCATGGGAGGACATGATAAGGGCTATAAATACATGTAGGAAGGAGATTTTTTAATTATCGACGGATGAAAGCAAGTGAGCAAGGAATTCTTAGTGCTAGAATTGTGTTTGTAGAAGAAAGGAGTGTTGAGGTAGAGCAAACAAGTAATTGGGAGGAAGTGTGAGATATTATCTACTTCTCTTTCATACTTACTGTAAATTCTATACTTCTTATTTTAACTAGCCAATAAAATTGGGAAGAAAGAGAATTTTCCCTTCCCGAATTGTTTTCCTCCTCTGGAGGTTTCTAGGATAAAAAGTGTTGGTGTTCATGAGTTTATAGTCTTTCCTTTCTTAAATTTTTTTATTCTAAGCATAAGAAAATTCATTCACTAAGCTATCTCTATCATTTTCTAATTGAAAGTAAGAGAAAACATTCTTTAATTTTGATTTTGTGAACAATTCCAAAGTAGAGAGTTTACAGATCATTTTAGTATCATAGCTAACAAGTATCCAGGACTGTGGTATTTGTTCTTGGATTTGTATGATAGTGACAAGATCTAAAGGTAAAGAGGCTTTACCTTGTGATTCAAATATTTCTACAAGGAAGTGGAAATAGATAATTCGGGTACAAATGGAGGAAGATAACTTGGTCCATAGAATCGAGATGCTAGAGACCATGATGGATATGATGTTTAGAAGACAATAAGAGCTTGTATATTTGCATAAGACAGCTTCTATTAAGCAAGGCTCCATGGACTCAGTGGTTCTAGGATTAGCTGAAAATTTTGGCATAGGGAGGATCCTCTGTGAGGAAGATTATGGGGAAGAGCATGAAGAAGAGACTTCAAATGCAAGAGAAAAGGTAAAATCTGGTCATGTTCCTTTTAAAGTCGAGACAAAAGTTGAAATTAAAATCTTTGAAGGACAAGTAGATGCACAGTTTCTTGATAAATGGTTAAAACATCTAAAATTCTACTTTAGCATCCATAATGTCACTGAGGCATAAAGGATCACCTTTCCACATCTCAGAATAGAGGGACATGCTCTGTTTTGGTGGGAAACACATCTAGCCACTTGTGAAAAGAAGAAACGTCCTATTGTGAAATCTTGGCAAGAATTTAAAGAATTACTTAGAGCTAACTTCTATCCTATTGGCCATAAGACTGACCAAATGATTAAATGGAAGTATTTTAGACAAGGAAGTGGTCAAAGTGTGTAGGACTATACTACAGAATTTTAGAGGTAGGCCATATTGCTAAACACGGACTTAGAGGATGAGGATATTCTGACTAAGTACTTGGGAGGACTTCACACTCACCTTCGAAGAAAATTCATCTCCACGAATCCCAAATATCTCAATAAGGCATGTGTGCAGGCATACTACATAGATGATGAAAAGAAGCAAGGAGAAGTAGAGCCAATGGAAAAGAAGTCAAAAAATCAAAAGAAGAAAGAACATGGGAAAACAAGTAACAAGGGTAAGTGGAAAGGGAAAGGTAAACAAGTTGCCACTACTTTAAATACTTATAAATATCCCAAGAATTTTTGTAAGAACTATGATATCAATGGTCACACTGATGCTACATGTTGGAAGTTGCATCTGAAGTTACATCTAAACAACCAAACCAATGACTCAAAGAAGTCCATGACAGTTGTAAAGACAGAAGGGGGGGTTAAAATTGAAGATGACTCTAATGTAGATGAAAGGATTGGATGCACAACCACCAACATGGATAGACAAGAAGAGGATATGAGTAGACTATTCCAGATCAAAATCAAAATCAAGAGAACTAAGGTAAATGATTTGGTTGATACCGGTTCTCAGTCTAATTTGATTTCTGAAGTAGTTGTAAAGAACCTTGGTCTTGAGACTTATGAGCATCCACACCCTTATCCTTAGGTTTGGGTGAATAATGGTGTTGAAATTCAGGTAACAAAAATAAGTAAGGTCAAGTTTGAGATAAATTCATAGTATATTGATGTATTGGAAGATGATGTTATTCCACTTGATGTTTTTGATGTTTTTTTTAGAGTCCTTACTTGTATATCAGGGATGCTATATTTATGAGAATGGAAAACTGGTACAAATGGGTCAAGGATGGGATCAACTACAACATTCAGGCACACCAGTGTAAGACATGGATTACGATGGTGAGTGCTAACCAATCAAAACAACATATTCAGGAAAATCATAATCATTTTTGTTTGATTTTATTAAAGGATAAACAAGATGGGGTAGAAGTTTCAGAGATTTCTAACTAGGGAAAACATGATTTGGATGGTATTATTCAATCTTTTCAAGAATATTTTCAGGCTCTGAGTGGGTTACCACCAAAATGGGAAGTAGAGCATGAGATTAAGTTGTTGTCAAAGTCCCCTATAACGAACATTGGGTTGTATAGGAAATCCTTGCTCGAAAGTACTGAAGTAACAAAACAACTCTAGGAACTACTAGACCAAGGGGTGATATGTCTGAGCATGTCACCATGTGATTCATCTATTTTGATGGTGCCAAATAAGGATGGTTCTTAGAGAACGTACATCGACTACCGCACTTTAAACAAGATCACCATAAAGAACAAATATCCACTTCCCTGCATAAATGATCTCTTGGACCAACTTCAGCATGCCAAACTCTTCATTAAGCTAGATCTCAAGCCAGGTTATCACCAAGTCAGAATGAAGGATGAGGATATATGGAAGACTTCCTTCAAGACAAAATAGGGTTTTTATGAGTGGTTAGTACTTCCATCTAGTTTATATAATGTACCCACTACATTTATGAGACTAATGAATGATGTATTACGGGATTTCATAGATTCATGTGTCATTTTTTATCTAGATGACATCTTTATTTTTAGTGCCACATGGGAGGAACATCTAACTCATTTGCAGTAAGTCTTGCAAGTTCTCAGGGAGAAACAACTAGTTTGTAATATGAAGAAAAGTGAATTTTCCAAATAGTTACTTGTCTATCTCGGGCATGTGGTTGGAGGAGGAGAGTTACGATTGGATCCAAAGAAGGTGGAATCCATCACCAATAGGAGCCATAGAGACTAGGATTTTTTTAGGAGCCGTACAATACATGTGGAAGTTCATTCTAGGATTCTCTATGATTATAGTACCTCTACACATAGTGGTCGCAAAGAGTAAGGGTTTTGACTAGGGTAGGGAACAAGACAAATCCTTTGAGTTATTGAAATACAATATTATTCGTGCTTCGGTACTTGCTCTTCCTAATTTGCAGCATTACTTTGAAGTAGAGACATATGTCAGTGATTACATTATGGGTGCAATGTTGCTTTAGGGAGGTAAACCCATATGCTATCATTCTAAAAAATTTACTTCAAAAGTTAAAGGATATTAAGTATATGATAAAAAAATGTATGCACTAGTTCAGGAAATTAAAAAATGGAAGCATTATTTTTTGGGTAAAGAAACTATTGTGCACACTAACCATAAACCTCTCCATTGTTTGCAAGCACAATCTAAATTATAGTAAGAAAGGCACTACAAATGGATGGGGTTCCTTCAGCAGTTCCATCTAGTGATCAAATACAAGAAAGGTAGTACAAACTTGGTGGAAGACATGTTGTCTAGACCTCCCACATAGGAGAAGTTCTCCTGTTTGGCCACTATCTCTCAGATTGATCCCTTAATGAAGGAAGCTTAAGAAGAGGCATATGCCCAGGACAGAGAATTAGGGGTGACATTTCAACAGTTGTAGTACCAAGGGGCTGAAAGGACGGGGATTTAAGATTGTTATCTCAAGGACAGGCTACTCTACCGATGGGGGAAGCTTTGTGTGCCTAAAGAAGAAAGACTTATATTGATGAGGGAAGCACATACCTCGAAAGTAGTGGGATATTTTAGTTTTGGTAAAACCCTAGCCCACTTGTAAAGGTACATGTATTGGCCCAATATGCAAGAAGAAGTATCAAAATTTATACGTGGATGTAAACTTTGTTATACCAACAAGGCTAAGAATAGGAAGGAGGGTTTGTATATTCCTTTACCAGTACCTGCTCATCCATGGGAGGACATTTATATGTATTTTGTAAGAGGATTACCTATGTCTAAACATGGCCATAACTATCTCTATGTTGTCGTTGATAGATTCAGTAAGATGTGTATTCTTATGGCATGTAAAAAGATAGTAAAAGTGCATGAGGCAGAAAATATTTCCTTTGCTAATGTATGGGTGCATTTTGGTTTTCGAAAATCTATTGTTTCTGATATGGATTCCAAGTTCTTAGGGAAGTTTTGGACTACTTTGTGGGACAAGATGGATACCGAGTTACAGAGTAGTATGGCTTTCCATCCATAGATAGATGGAGAGACTGAAGTGGTGAACAAGACTTTGGTACAGTTGATTAGAGGGTGTAATAGAAAATATCCAAGGACTTGGAATGAGTTCTTAGCCTACATTCAGCATTCCTATAACCAGGTAGTACACACATACACTGTGAAGTCACCGTTGGAAGCATGCTTGGGATATCTACCTACAAATCCATTGGACATAGCAGTTGGGCAACAGGATGAGGATGAGACACGAGACATAGAGGTGACTAGAGAAAACAAATTCATTGAGAGGATCTGGAAAATCCATCTCAAATTCAAATAATGGTTAGAGAAATCTCAAGCCAAGTACAAGGCTAGGCACGATCAGCACAAGAGAGAACATACACTTCATGTTAGAGATAAATTTTGGCTTTACTTGAGCAAGGAGATACTACAAGGTCAAGCACAGAAGCTCAAGCCACTACGATATGAAACCTTCACCATATTGGATCAGGTTGGAGAAAATTCCTTTCCACTTGATTTGTTATAATTTATGAGGATGTACTCAGTACTAAACTATGAGAACTTGCACCTATATATGCCATCCATGCTAGATGAAGATGAAGGACTACAGTTTCTAACTTCCATTGAGGATTGTATCTTAGACTCACAAGATGAATTAGAGGAGGATTTAGTGTTGTAGGAGAAGGTCAGAGATACTAGGAGAGGTCCTCAGGATTCTTGGTAGGCTGGACAGAAAGGAAAGACAAAAAGGCAGGCCTAGTGGTACTCGAAGGAGTAAGTGAGGGAATTATTTCCTCATCTACTCCCCCACTAAGACTTTGTGGGACAAAAATCCTCCTAAGAAGGAGAGGTGTGATCCATAGGGATCCAAAATTACTCTACTTCATTATATCAGCTAGCACCGAAGAAGAAAAATGAAGAAACAGAGGTTCCATCTTTATATTAACAAAACCATCACTTTGTACAGAGCAGAAGTTACAGAACCACCACCCAACTCGAGTGGTGGTCTTGTAACCATTGCCCAACCAAGGTGATAGTATTGTGACCATTGGTTTGTATTGGGAGGGGGTCCTAGCTCTTTCGGACAGAAAAATAAAATTTGAAATGAGCAGTCCCAGAATTAGAAAGGTTCTTTGTGTCTCTTCTCCTTCATGTCCTTTCTCAAACTCCAGTACACGAGAGGAAATGAGAAGGTCTATAAATACATGTAAGAAGGATTTTTTTTATTATTGAAGCATGAAAGCAAGTGAGCAAGGAATTCTTAGTTCTAGAATTATGTTTGTAGAAGAAAGGAGTGTTGAGGCAAAGCAAGCAACTAATTAGGAGGAAGTGTGAGATATTATCTACTTCTCTTTCATACTTATTGTAAAAAATTTACTTCTTATTTTAATTGGCCAATAAAAGTGGGAAGAAAGAGAATTTTCCCTTCCCAACTAGTTTTCCTCCTCTAGAGGTTTCTAGGATAAAAATTATTGGTGTTCATGAATTTATATTCTTTCCTTTCCTGCAATTGTTGATTCTAAGCATAAGAAAATTCATTCACTAAGCTATCTCTACCATTTTCTAATTAAAATTAGAATAGAAATATTTAATTTTGATTATGTGAACAATTCCAAAGTAGATAGTTTACATATCAGTCATTAACACCATGACCCAGAAGGAGGAAAATTAAGACAAAGCGTGAAAATATAGATTTTACAATCGGAAAACTTTGGGACTCCATCACTAAATGGATGGATGATTTCCAATTGTTTCTGCATGGAGCTAGGGGTGGCTATTAACACGTTGAGAGGGAAAGGTGGAAGAAATCACCCCAGACCAGGTACTAAGTGGTCATTGGTGAAGCGTTAGGTAAGGCCTTATCAGAGTTGAAGGCCTAGGAAAAATTGAAGGATGAGATAAATGCAGAGTTCCGCGAACTTCCTCCAATTGGTCATATAGCATCGCTCCCCCCATTCCTAAAATTATTTATTTATAATTCTCTCCCAACCTATATTCTTTATTCTTTTTAGTCAGTATTCTGATTGATACAATTTTTTTTATCAGGAAGTGACGGAGGTTTGCTCGGGATGGAAACCAAATTAGTATGGGGTGATGTTAGACCCCTAAAATGTACCTAAGTACCTAAGGTGCGAAGCCTTGTGGCATGCAAAAACAGGGCACAAAGGCACACACAAAATTAATTATTGGAAAGGCATGAAGGATCACACCATGGGTAGAATGGATTTGGGACTTCGTAAGTTTTAGACAACATGGAAAAGATGTGCATAGGGAGGTGAATGGAAGGGTGACTAGATACAGATGTGGATAAGCTATGGAGACTTATGAATCAAGGAAAGGATATTCTAGGGGCAGCAATACAATTATCGTGAAAGGATAAGGAGTCAAAAATTGTTAATGATTAGCTTTTCACATGCATTCTAGAAGGAAATTTATTGAAAGAAACTGCAGGGCGACACTTGGACATATTCCTAGAGTAGTGATAGATCAATGGATGAAAGGATTCCATCAGGACTTCATAGGTGAGGATGAGCGGTTAAGATGGAAGGAGAATGATTATTCTATGGGTATGATGGTTTTCAAGGAGGAAGGGATAGATAAGTAAGGATAGATAGGGAATAGAGGAGTGTGGGGAAAAATATATGTAATGGTGAGATCTGTGATGAAAATTAAGCTCTGCTAGTGTGAACATTCAAGAAACAATTGAAAATCTCTTGATGTAATCTTGTCTTATGAATATAATGAAGTGATTCAGAAACACTCATCTAATGGGTCTTGATCTTTGTATTTTTCTTTTATGTTCATGTATGTGTTATGGGTTTTCTTGATGATGCTCATGGGTTTGATTCTACTTTCCTTTATTTTATCATGTTAATATATGATAGGAATGCATTAGGTTAGGAGTTAGTGCTTATATATTAAATTCCATGAATGAATGCACTTGTTTCTGGTTATATTACATCCTTGTGTTAAGAAGGAATGTTGTCATGAAGTTCACATAAAGGAGGGACTTGACACCTTCACATGCCTTGAGTGATCTTCTAGGATAAAACTAGATGCTATGTCAGTGCGTTGGGATTGGTTGCTGAAATAGGTGGTGATAATAGAGACTACATGGCCCATTTTCCTAAATTATTCATTCTAACCTCGGTGGTCATATTATTTAGTGCGTCACATAATTTTTCATCTAAGATATTAGTGGATTCTACCCAAAAGAAAACCATTTCAATGTCCCTCTTTAATTTCATCTTTTAGAGTGAATCCTTACTTACTTCGAAATTAGGCTCGTCCATGTGATTTTGTATGCTCCAAGAGAGCATCTTCCTTATGTGCTCAAGGGACTATGTCCTATCAAAAATATCTTAGCAGAATAGACATGTCATTAGCACTGAGATTTGGAACCTATCCCTTAAAACCTTTGATGGATCATCAAGGTATGACATTTGGGGTTCTTGTAGAGGTTTCCTTCATTTTCTTCCTCCTATGCATTACTTCCTAGGGGTCTCTTACATTATATTGAACTAATCTCAGCTCATTTCCCCTATATCATATTGGCCTTGCCCTATTACCTATTATTCATTACCTCCCTCTTTCACTTCTTCTCTTTTCTTCCTTGTGTTCCTCCTCATGTTCTTCTTCATAGTCCTTTCCATGTTCCTCTTCTTCATGAACTTCTTCAACTTGAGGTCCCTTATCCTATTCATCCACCTATTCCTCATATATTGGATATTCTTCCTCCTCTTGTAGTGGTTAATTTTCCTCCTCTTGTAGTGGCCCCTCTTCATTATCTAATTCCTTTTTTATTCCTCCACATCATATATCAGTTGGGGATTCTTCTTTACTAAACTAGCCTTGTGTGCCCCTGCTGATGGAGACTCCTTAGATGGGTGTGAAGATCTTTCCTGATGATTCCTTTTCTACATATGTTTCCTCGTGTTATGGTCCAGCATGAAATCATATTCTTTTTCCTCTATCTCCTTCTCTAGAGTATCCTCTTGCTTGCACTTGGGGACCTCGCCATCTGTTTATTCTTTGGAGGTTCTAGTAGCTCAAGGTTATGCACACCGATATACTTTCCCCCCTTGATCTTCGGTCAAAAATAGATATACCCTATAATAATTATTACTCAATGCTAAATTTATGGGGTGCAAGTCGATATTATAAGTATCCATGGTCTCCATGTATGTTACCTTAGATGGATACACATATGTCTGGCGCAGCATGTGGTAGTCAGCATCTATCTTGTCTGTATTGTACGCTAACTTTTGAGAGTATTTTATGCAGTTAACAGTGGCCTGGAAGTATTTTATTGTGAATGAAAATGGTAGTTTGCACTATGGCCCCATCTCCCCATTAGTTAACATAAATTGACCAAGGAAAAATTGTTTCAATATCGTGAACTTTTCCTATCCCACCAAGAGTGCTGGAATTTCTATTGGAATGTTTCATTCATTTTCAAATGTGGCGCACATCCTTCTATACCATTTTTCTAGATGAACCTTGTAAAGGTTTGAGATCACACCATCACAAGTATACTTAGAAAATATTTTTGTAGGAGACTTATTCTTAATTGGGTAGACCTAATTTTTATCTGACTTATTCCAGTCTAAGAAACTAAAAAATATAGGCAATATTGGAATCCAATATTACTAGTTTTAGATTCCAAAATGTTAAATATTGGAATTTACTATACTCCAAAATCACATATATTGGAGTCTAAAATTATATGCACGAATCCAAAATCACATATATTGGAATCCAAAATCACAAATATTGGAATCCAAAAATCACATATATTGGAATCTAAAATCATTAAAATATTGGAACTCGTTATACCTCCTTCCAGAGTCCAATATATTTCAGGGAACCAACATTGATTACAAAATAGTAAATGAAAACATGTTTTTTGTTTTATATGGGCTAGCAGCAACTATTATTTTTTTCTTTGGAATTTAGGAAATATCAGTTTTAAAATGTATTTGATTAAACTAAGCAAATTTTTTAGGGAATCCAACATTGATCTGCAAAACAATAAATAAAACATGTTTTGTTTTATATGGGCTAATGGTCGCTAGGATTAATTTTTTCTTTGGAATAAGTTTATTATTAGTTTTAAAATGTCTTTAAGATTAAACTATTCAGATTTAGGAAAAATCATTTTATGATTTTCAAGGGAATCCAACATTGATCTGCAAAACAATAAACAAAACATGTTTCTATTTTATACAAGCTAGCGACCGCTAGGCTTAATTTTTCTTTGGAATAAGGTTCTTATCAGTTTTAAAATGTCTTTAAGATTAAACTATGTAGATCTTGAGGAAAAACCATTTAATGATTTCAGGGAAGCCAACATTGATTTGTGTAAAACAATAAACAAGAACATGTTTCTGTTTTATATGGGATAGCGGCCGCTAGGCTTAATTTTTGCTTTGGAATAAGGTTCTTATCAGTTTTAAAATGTCTTTAAGATTAAACTATGCAGATATGGGAAGAAATTGTTTAATGATTTCAGGGAAGCCAACATTGATCTGTGCAAAACAATAAACAAAACATGTTTTTATTTTATATCAGGCTAATAGTTGTTAGGCTTAATTTTTGCTTTGGAATAAGGTTCTTATAAGTTTTAAAATGTCTTTAAATTAAACTATGTAGATCTGGGGAAAAATCATTTAATGATTTCAGGGAAGCCAACATTGATCTACAAAACAATAAAAACATGTTTCTTGTTTTATACGGGCTAGCGACCGCTAGGCTTAATTTTTGCTTTGGAATAAGGTTCTTATCAGTTTTAAAATGTTTTAAGATTAAACTATGTAGATTGGGAAAAATTTTAATGAAGTCAGGGAAGCCCATTGATCTATAAAACAACTAAATCATGTTTCATTTTTTATATGTGAGCACTTTAACTATGCTTAATTTTTTCTTTGGAATAAGGTTCTTATTAGTTTTTAAAATGTCTATAAGATTAAACTATGTAGATTTGAATAATTAAAAATCCTTGTGGCCTAGCAGCCGCTAGTCTAATGACATTCAAGAGATGTGAGACATAGGTTATTTAGTATGTGATTGAAACTTGGGGTAACCAGAGAGTTACTGAAGATATTTTGAAGAAACTATCTAAGGATGACGACCTAGACTAGGAGAATGTAATTAACTGTAAAACCATTCCAGATATATTTTCATATTTAAATATAGATATCAAATTAACTGTAAAACCATTCCATATACATTTTCATTTTTAAATATGGATATGAAATTAATTAAAATTAAGTGTAAAACCATCCCAGATATATTTTCTTATTTAAATATAGATATGAAATAAATTAAAATTCATTTACTTAAAGGTAGAATTATAGTAAAACATTTTAAGAATTTTTTGAATTTTATTGTAACACTATTCCCTAAGATGGGCTCCCAAATTAACAAAATAAATCATAGAAAATTAAGATTTTTTACATGATACCTATGAATGCACTGATTGTTGAGGTGGTTGGGAATGTGTCAATTCCTTAAATTCCTGTCCACCACCGTTATTTTATATAAACTCAAATAGCTTAGCGGGTGTTGAGATCTAATGTTTTGTATTCTTAGATAGAGTGATGGGGATTCTAATTTTTGTTTATATAAACCGATGTAAATAATTTGTGCAACAAACATTATGAAGTTGAGATGATTATATGGCTTTAACAAATTAAAGTAAGATATTTAAAACTTAGTGATCACTAGGTAATGCTAATATACCTTATCTAGGTAAATTAACATTTTCAAATTAGAATTCACCATAAATAAAAATATTATTTAATATTTTTTATATACTAACATATCTATTGATAGAAATACGTTTAAATCCTTTATTCTAAATATAGTATTATAACACTACTAAAGATAGTCACACACATTATACAGAAAGGTGTTCTCAAATAAATTTAGGGAAAAATTACATATTTATAATTGGGTTTTTAATTTAATGACATCATAGGTGTCTTCCACATCCTTCAATAGTTGCAACATAGGCCACAACTCATCTATCAAGTAGTTTTCTGACGATTTAGATTGTATGTTAAATGTGTCAGTAATTACATAGTTCCCCACATCATTGAACTTGATTTTATCTCTAAAGTGTCATCTATAAGCACTGTATTTTTACAATTGTAATATGTAATTAAAATTTCTCCAAATGGTGCTAATTTTTTGAGAAATATGTTGGGATTCCCAGAACCTCGATAATCAGTACATTTGGACATGATGCAATCTTCTTGTGTAAATATAAACTCGAAGTTGCCAACCTCCAAGCCAGTGTATCGAAGGAATGAAGGCATCATGTCATCAACATTTGACTTTATCTTTCTGATGTCCACAACACTATTTTGAAATTTTTTTTGCAACATTGCAAGAACTCTTTGACATTAGGTCTTAAAAATAATATTTATTTTTGAGGTCGAAGCCGCCAATTTTTGTGAATCATCTCTATGTGATGAATCAACCTTAAATGAATGGTGTGTGAAAAAAAATAAAAGTTGAAAACGCCATTTATATTAATAATATTATTAATTTCATGTTGGATATGTTCTTATATTTAAATCAAATGTTTTTCCAGAAAAACATAATCAAATGGATGTGGGTGGTGAATTGATGACAAATTTTAAGTGAAAAACGTAAAATTACATTTATTTTTTCACATTGTACTAGAAATAATTTTTTTTGTTGCAAAAAATTGAATAAAAAAAATGATTGTGCACTTCTAATCTTTAAGAACTTTAAGGTAGTTATTCTATTCCATATAAATGCACAATACATTGTTGGATTTGAAAGTAAAAAATATAATTCAAACACCAATAGTGCAGTTTGAAGGTTTTCAACAATCTACACATGTTCTTGTGTTTTCCTGCATGTTTCAGCCATGTACATAATTCAGTGTAAATTAATGAATCAGTCTTATATTTTCCATCAAATCTCTAGCATGTTGGGGTTTTGAGAGTAATTTCTTCTTTGACTTTGTATGACATGAATCTCGCGTCATCAATCAAAAGTATATTGTTTTCACCATATACATTACCAAAAATGTCTAGTATCTGCTGACTGTTATTTATTTTCATCTTACATTTTTCACATCCCCAAATGAAACTGAAGTGGGTGTCTTGTAACCAATAAATATTTTATTGAACATGTACTTCACCATATTTGAATCCATAAATGTATACCATAAGGAAATGTCAAAATATTCTGATGCAGTTCTTATCAATTCAATCACTAAATGCCCATTCAAAGTATTTAGTATTCCTAGCTCTATAATCTGGAACCATATTACGAGGTATTTTGTCGCCAATACCAGTAATTCCAAACAACAAACCTTCAACTCCCAAAACTAGTAATTTTAGGCTTCCCAATTGAATCTATAAAAAACAGCTCAGAATTAATTTAGTCTTACAAATTTGATAAAAAACAAGTCAAAATATTATTTTGATAATATTTTATTTTGGTAATTCACACAAACAAACTTATAAATCTATAATCTCAACTTAAACAAGTGAAGATATAAATACAACCAACTTATAATTTGTAATCTCAACATATAAAATAAAGAGTAACCATATCAATGTATCTTCTTTACAATGTTTAGCAATATCATTATAAAAACATTTTGAAATAATTAATAGTTATATAGTTTTTCTTTCTCCAATGTTTTGATGCCCTTTATAACACTCAAACCCTGAGACATGATCAGTGATATGTTTTGGTACAAATTTTATCAACCACATATCTTTAAAACAATTTTCTCCACTTCTTTTCCTCCCCACCATAAAATTTTCTGGAGGGTTTCCCTTTGTACCTATTGTGATACACAATGTGTCTCTAGAGATGAAAACAATATTGTCTCTACTCCAAACCTTTTGTAGATCTTTTACTGCAATTTCATCTTGTACAGTGCAATGTTATTTTCCCAAAAAAAGTATTGGTTTCAATTCAGCTACTATTTTTTTCAAAGCCTTTACCAGCTTTTCAACTTTGACAGAAGTGAGAATGCTAGACCAGAATCCCACTTCAAATTTTGTTGATAGTAACTTTAAAAATTCTTTGAGGCCACCTCGTAAGTTGATAGTCTCCTTACCTGAACTTGAAACCCATCTCCTTATGGGATTGGTTTTTCTCATATAACAAACCCTCCAAATCTAAAATAATTAAATAATCCTTTTGGCTAACTACACAGAAGTAATTTTTTTCAATTGTCGCAATTTAATATTAACCAATTAAAATAATCAACATTTCAGTAGGTTAACACTTACTGATTGAGATTGTGGCTTGGCTTTCCCTTACACTCGCCCTTTGCAGGTTCTTGTGATGCACGTTCTATTTCAAAAAACATTAATCAATTCAAAATAAATTTCATGTCGAGGTAAATAAATTTGTGATACAACTTACTTCTATACAATGTACTACCCTTTGTTGGACAATATTGCATAGCTATAGAGATATGTATATTAGTAACCACTAGGCTAAACCATTACTGCTTGGACTATGTTTGGCTGGACAGTATTTGATGAGATTAGTGGCTGCCATGCTTCGTATGGACACGATATCAAATAAATATAACAAATAAACCACTTTGTTATAGGTTCCTACAATTATGTGGGGATTATAAATGGTTTTGTTTATAATTACACATGACTAACATATCAGGTTTTGTCTGTGTATTCATGTGTGATGTTCCAACAACCTCCCCATTTGGCATCAAAACTAAAAAAATGTAAAGTATTATTAAATAAATGAAAACAATGATAAATCGAAAACATATGCAGTGATAAATTTATAAAACGAGTAAATGCCAATCACCTGGTATAGATTCATTGGATGTATGGGAAGTGACATTTGGTGCAACAAGTTGAATGGGAAGTGACATGTTAAGAATGACATCATCTCCATTTTTTTAAGTGTTTTCTGGAAGAGACAATTGCTTCCTCTCTTTGTTGGTTGTTTGCATAAATATTGTATGTATCAGTTCAAAGACATTAAACTAATAGAATTGTTTAATGTTGTCTTAATCAATGTACCTTTTTTCAAATGAGAATAGTAATGTTTTAAAAACATTTCTTGATCATGAGTCTCAACAATAAAAACCACAGATAGACCTAAGTCAACCAAAGCATGCAATGCAACACTACCATTCTGTAAAGCACTATTATCAGAGAATTTCCGGAAGAGAGTCAAGTGAACATATGAGACCGGAACTCATAAGATCTCTTATAAAGAAAAGGATGTGTCTTTCCTGTAGGCTGATTTATCCTACAGTCAAAAATTGCTGTGGAAGTTTCTCCATCCAATCCATGATGATTTCTTCTCTCTCCTCATCATCAACATCACAATTGTGCACACCAGTTATTGTGTACATAAGACACAAGCTATTAAATTTTCCATTGTTGTCATAAAATCTGTAACAACCATCCATAACTGATTCCCCCTTGTCTTTAACCTTTTGCATGTATTTTTTATTTTTCTCTTAACATTTTTGAATAAGCATTAGGTAAGAAAACAATAATAATACAATTTAGCAGACTATATCCGACAACTGTAAGCAGGTCCATTATTGCATCAAAAGTTATATCACTAGACAAATTATAGAAATATACAATCAGACATTCTGCATTGAATGGATTAGTCGACAGAATAGATGATATTGTTGACTGAAGCTGGAAGGGATATGCACATTGATAAGTAAACTATTTGGTGTCTTCCATCCTTGCTGGCATTTTTCTTCCATTGAAATCGTGTAGTTGTCTAAAATTCTTTGAGCTTCCACTGGAAGAACCTCTGCCACTTCAACATTAATTTTTCTTCTTGCTGATTTTTCACTTCCTTGGGAATCATATTTTCTTTTTCCTTTTCTTCTCTTCTCCCAAGAGTACACACAACTGGTGGTAGTGAGATTCATGTAGTCCAAATTTTTGAATAACATTGGCTTCATTGCATTATACCAATACAATATTATCTGGATATTTATTTTTCAAATATTTTAGAACCTTTCCTCTCATTTTTTTGTCATCTTTTATTCTCCAAGTAAGATTCAAAAGTCTCTGCTATGATTCCTACCTCAATAGATCCAGTTAGCCATACATTCCCTGATTGCACTTTTTCAGCTAGTACTGATAGTTCCTCATTCAGTCATTCCTCTTGCATCCCTGAAGGAATTGGCCGTGAACCTTTCCAGTGAATTTGGCTGAAAGTTAGGTTGGTTATCCTTAAAAGGATAACAAACAATTCCACCTGATCTAAACAACTCAAAGGTTGTTGTCCATTTTTTCCATATATCCTCAGGAAACAATATAAAAGTTCCATTTTTCATAAAGACTCTCTAGCTTTTACATGCTGAAAAAATAGCAATACATTGCTTCTCAAAGATCTGCATTCAAAGCGCAAATAGTACATTTACTTTGTGCATATTACAAAAATTAAATTTTAAATACTAATGCATTAAAATTAAGTTTCATTACCCTCCACTCCTCTGTCTTTGTGTTTCCCACTCCAGGCCCTCTGAGGACATCCTAGGGATTGCCAAATTGATCGAGCCTTGTAGAGTAAATCAATAAACTTGGTTTCAATCCATGTTTTGTTTACTTCATTTTTTTACTTACAAATATTAATAATGTCTTCACTATATTCTTTTGAGGACAGAATGTGATCCTTTTTAAACCGTATCCTAGTATGTAATGACTTGTAATTACTTTTGGCTAAAACATATTTTGGGCACGAATTGTATGTTGGCTGTCAAGAATGTAGAACTGCACATCATCCCTTTTTAGGTCATCTAGATCCTCTAGTTGCATAATTTACTTTGTAGAATGTAAAAAGGGAAGAAGAATTGCATCTCTCGGTGTAGGAATATCATTAATCAACATGGAATGGATAAGAAGCTCAACATTCTCCTCATCTACAAGATGGTATGGATATTGTGGAGGTACTACATGGAAACTTAGAAAATTCAATTGGAAATACATCGCCATTGAACAAAAATCAAATTAAATTGTTCAACGGTTGAATATTCTTGCTTTCTTGAATATACTGGTCACTTTTTTCAACAATGTAGCTGATTTATTATTCTTTTTAAGCCCGTGCAACTTTGAATTAGAGGGATCTATCTCTAATTTAGACAAATAAGTTTTCCTTAGTGTTGTAAATAGCTTGGATCATGATTTGGTGGTGAAAGAAAACATTTTCTATTCAAATAATGACAAACAAAAGAGGTATTATTGTATCTATAAAGTTTTTTGAATACCAAATTCATGTCATTATGAATTTCATGGGCATTTACACAACCTGTTTTGTCTGATTCTATGAACATCCCCAAATTCCAACTATATTTAATACAAGAACACACCTTATTTTCTATAGAAGCCTTCATTTCCTGTTTCCTGAACAAGGAAACTTCCAACTCCATTTCAAGAATAAGGCACTTATTAATTTCAACGTCAATGCATTCAACTTGAATACGCAGTGTTCGCTGATCAATAACTTCTGAAGATAGAACCATACCGACTTCATAGTCAACATCATCATCAAATAAAAAAAACCAATGATCAGCACGTGATAGTTTTATAGAGAATGCATTTTAAAAAACCATTCCTCATCTCTCTTCTTCCAACCCTCTTCTCCTTCAATGAATGGAATTTACACGAAAAGAGTGTGACCAATGGAAGACATATTACCTGTAAAAGGAATTAAACAAATTAATAATTCATAAATATATGGGAAGGATAAATGTTGTTTTTCAATAAATTAATAGACAAGGAGTTGTTGTATCTTAATCTGATTATTTTTGTAGATTAAAAAATCATTCAAAATGTAGTTAAAATTTAGAGCTTATTGATTGCTAGGAAAATTTTCAAAAAGCTATAGAATATGAATGTAAAGGATAAGTAATTTGTAGATTAATTTACATCATTCAAGACTTATATAGACTGTAATAATCTATGCTAGTAGTCGTTAATCATAATGCTATTTCGTAATGTTATGTCAAAGCATTGTAATACACATCATGTTTAGTTCAGACTAGGCGTGGAATATCATGTTAGAATATCTAATCGTAATAATGAAATTTATTGTTAGCTAAGTAGTGTCTTTTATGCAAGCAGAAAAATAATATGTGAAGAATAGAACATTTCATAGTATACAGAATTTTATGCCGATAACAAATAAATGTAAGCTATTTATTGCTTAGCGCTTGTTACACAATGCCTCAAAAAAATATAGAATATGAAAGGGAAGGATAAAAATTTTGAAGATTAATTTCCATCATTGGCTTGTGAGGAATTTAATAATCTACCTAACAGTTGCTAATCTCAACATTTCATCTAGTGCCCACTAGGCTTGGAATATCATGTCCAAATATCTAATCGTATTAATAGAGCTTAGCATTAGATGACTATTGTGTCTTTTATGCATGCTGAAAAACAATATGTCAATAATAGACGTCAATATTTTGAAGAGTGTAAAGGAGAGGATCTCAACTCGTCATTGTTTACATTAATACCACATGCATTGACAAGGAAGTCCAACTGTTGTATCCTAACATGCATGAGTTATCCACACATTCTCACCCAACTCTTCATTAACTCCCTCATGGGATGAACTAAACTTCCCTCATAACTAATTCATGAATTTTTTGGGTGTGGTGTGCTAAATTGTGGAGTTAATTCCTGTTGTATTAGGTACTTCAAAAATTTAAATGTCATTATTTGCATCAATACTACCCACTTTGACAATGAATTTCAGTTGTTATAGCATGACATGCATTAGTTATTTATAAAAAAAAATTGTTTTCAAAATAACAATCTAATAAAAAAACATGGTCATTAGATATAATCATTTTCATTATTGTTTTTCATTATTTATAATAGTATCATATTGGTTGCACGATATGCCCTGGAAAGGGATCAATCCTTATGCAGTTCTCATAAGATAGAATAACAACCACTAAGATCCTGTTGATGCAAAATCACAGCACCCCTGGATATTGATCAGTTTTCTAGGTTGATCATATTAATATCCAGTGTGATTGCATAACATTGAATCCTTTCTCCAAGTGTGGGACTTGAAGAGTGAGAAAGGAATCTCCAGAGAAAGGCTGGTTCCTATTCCTTTGTTCAGGTGCACACGAAATATGTAGAGGGTTTTCTCAAAATCTAATCTAATCTGCCAAGGAGACAAGGTAAGAAAATGCATAAGATAAATCTAAGCTAATAGAGGTGATGCACCGACAAATGAAGAACATATGCTTTGCCACATTAAACACAGACCATGTAGATATAACACAACACCATGCACAGATAGCAAAAATGCAATGAAAGATCAAGAATGACAATAATAAATATGTAAGAGGGTTTAGAAGCAACCACAGACACATATATATTGCTCAAGGATCGATTCAATACATTGCAATGGCAAAAAGCAAGAAATGGTGTTACAGTCTATATGGGAGGTTTGAAAACTCCACAAATCTTCTTATGAACAGGAGAGAAGGGAGGGTGCAAAGCAGAAATGTCCAACACCAGAAAGAAACCCCTCCTTACAATATATAGGAAGAATGGGAGAGAAAAGAGAGAGGAATTCGAACTACCCCAACCACCTCTAGGTTGCATTTAATTCATCCATCATGGCAGAAGCGGCGGGTTCTGGCAAAGTGGTGGTTTGCCTAACAGAAGCGGCAGGTTATCTGCTGCATTAAAGTTGTTAGTTGAGCATCACTTCTACTTATTATTTCGTGCCAGAGGTGTCTTCTGATTTTATTTCTTCAAACTGAACCAAAATGCAAGATTAACCCTGGAAACGTGTAGAGAATCTCACAAGCTTTCCGTTGATATCAAGAACGTGTAAATCCGATCTCTGGATCGAAAGATATGTTAATCTGAAGATTTAGGACACGGAACAGGTGAAAACGGATTTTTGAATTTCTTCCCGCGCTCTGCCACTTGGATGACACGTGGCGCGCTCTGATTTGCTGAATAATTCTCTCTCCTCTACTTTTTGGCGGGTTTTCCTTTGAATTTTCCTCGTGGGTTCTTAAATGGGACACGTGGCACGATCCTATTTGTTCGGCTCGGTGCTCGAAAATTCACCCTTTGACTTTTCTGACCTTTACTCTATGAGGACACGTGGCAATTTCTCAATGGTTCTCGGGCCTACCGGGTCTTCCGCGTACTTCACGTCCATCCGTCCCGGACGTCCCTTTTGATTTTGGACCTCTTGGGACAATTTCGACCGATTCGGCCGGTTCGGGTATTTCTGGCCCGCTTGTTCTACTTTTTTCGGACTGACTTGACTCCTTTCGGCCGGTTCGGCCGGTTCGGGTCCTTTTGTCCCACGCGTCCCAATTGCTTTTGGGCTCCTTGTGCTGATTTCGGCCGAACTGGACATTTCGCGCATTTTTGTCCCGCTTGTCCCGAAGGCGATCCTCTTCAGCAGTTAACCAATTTTTCTCCTCGGCTGGATCGGCTTTCGCGCCCGTCGCGTACTTCTGTCCCACTTGACCCATTTTCTTTTGGACTGCTTGTGCTCATTTCGGCCGAACCGGCTGGTTCGGGGCATTTTTGTCCGCTTGTCCCGAGCAACACTTAGGACTAGGACTTAGCCGATTTTCGTGATTTTTTCTGGATTGACCTATTTGCCTTTCTGCAAGCCTTTGATGCATGTTATCGAAATTTTACCCTGGGGGGTGAAATTTTGACAACAATTTTGACGACTACAGCGGGGTTACCCTGCCTGCTAGGTAGAAAGATCAGTGGCCTTTTAGCGGTCCATTGGCATGGAGTTAACATTATCCTGAACCAAGTTCAGGTTTGCATACATAATTCCACTCACTTTGTAAAATATGCTATTTTTTTTGTATCCTAAAATACATTAGTATATATAAAAGTTTATTTTTTTCAAAATATTGATCTAATAACAAAATCATGGTCATTAGATTAGTCACAAGATATAGTCCATTAACCATAATCATGGTAAAAAATATCTATATAAATTGGAATCACTACAGTTTTTTCATATTTAATAGTATCCATATTGGTTGGCATAGCCCTAGTGGTGCCGAGTTTCCCACTTGCTACCCTCAAGTGGCTCAGCCTTATGTAGTTCTCATATAGATAATATTTTGTATAACACATGTTTCACATCAATTTGTAGCAAATAGAATGAATAACAACCACTAAGATCCTTGTATTCAAAATCACAGCAGACCCCTGATATTGATCAGTTTGATAGGTTGATCATATTAATATTCCAGTGGTGATTGGCATAACATTGATCCTTTCTCCACAGTGTGGGACTTGAAGATGAGAAGGAATCATCCATAGAAGGCTGGTTCCTATTTCCTTTGTCCGTGCACACGAAATATGTAGAAGGGTTTTCCTTCTCGCACAATCTAATCTATCTGTCCAAGGAGACAGGTAAGAAATGCATAGGATAAATCTAAGCTAATAGAGGTGATGCACCGACAAAATGAGAAATATGCTTTGCCACATTAACACAGACAGTAGATATAACACAAACACCATGCACGATACAATGCAATTAAAATCAAGAATGACAATATAATATATTAAGAGGGTTTAAGAGCACCACAAGACACATAATATTGCTTCAGGATCGATTCAATACATTGCAATTGGCAAAAAGCAAGAAATGGTGTTAACAGTCTATATGGGAGGTTTGAAAACTCCACAAATCTTCTTAGAACCGAGAAAGGTGAGGGTGCAAAGCAAAATGTCCAACACCAGAAACAGCAACCCCTCCTTACAATATATAGGAAGAATGGAAGAAAAGAGAATGAATTCGAACTACCACCAACCCACCTCTATGTTGCATTAATTCTCCATCATGGCGAAGCTGCGGTTCTAGTCAAAGTGGTGGTTTGCCAACCGAAGCGGCAAGGTTATCTGCTGCATTAAAGTTGTTAGTGAAGGCATCACTTTCTACTTTTATGATTTCGTGCCCAGAGGTGTCTTCTTATTTATTTCTTCAAACTGACCAAAATGCAATATTTACACTGGAAACGTGTAGAGAATCTCACAAGCTTTCCGTTTGATAGCAATAACGTGTAAATCCGAATCTAACCTGGATCGAAAGAATATGTTAATCTGAAGATTTAGGACACGGAACGGTAAAACGGATTTTTAATTTCTTCCCCGCTCTGCCACTTGGATGACACGTTTCGCGCTCTGATCTCTGATTTGCTGAATAATTCTCTCTCCTCTACTTTTTGGGGGTTTCCTTTGATTTTCCCTCGTGAGTTCTTAATGGGACACGTGGCACGATCCTATTTGTTCGTCCGGTGCTCGAACATTCACCCTTTGGACTTTTCTTTCTTGACCTTTACTCTATGAGGACACGGTGGCATTTTCTCAATGGTTTTCTCGGCCTACCGGGTCTTCCCGCGTACGTTCACGTCCATCCGTGCCCGGACGTCCCCTTTTGGATTTTTGGACCTCTGTTGGACAATTTTAGACCGGTTCGGCCGGGTCGGGTATTTCTGGCCCCGCTTGTTCTACTTTTTTTTTCCGGACTGACTTGACTCCTTTCGGCCGTTCTGCGGTTTCCGGGTCCTTTTGTCCCCACTCGTCCCCATTGCTTTTGGGCTCCTTGGTGCTGCTTTGGCCGAACTTGGACCTTTCGCGATTTTTGTCCCGCTGTCCCGAAGCTGATCCTCTTCATTTCATCAGTTACCAATTTTTGCTCCTCGTCTGGATCGGCTTTTTTCGTTTTCGCGCCCGTCGCGTACTTCTGTCCCACTTGACCCATTTTCTTTTGGCTGCTTGTGCTCTCATTTCGGCCGAACCGCTGGTTCGGGCAGTTTTTTCCCATGCCTTGTCCCGAGCAACACTTAGACTAGGACTTAGCCGATTTTTCCTGATTTTTATTCTGGATTGACCTATTTGCCTTTCTGCAAGCCTTTTGATCATGGTTATCGAATTTTACACTTGGGGGTGACATTTTGACACAATTTTGGGACGCTCAGCGGGTTCCTGCCTGCTAGGTAGAAGATCAGTGGCCTTTTTAGCTGTCCATTGGGCATGGAGTTTAAGCATTAATCTGAAACACGACTGATACTACTGCTCTGCAACTTCCCCTCCAGCAACAACTCTGAACTTTAGAAAACAACCCTGAGAGCAAGCAAAACCTATGCCAAAGCACCTTAGGGAATAGAAACCCTAACTATACAGGGACATGTGCATACCACTTAGAGGAATTAGACAAAATCGAAATTAATATTACACGCAAAATGTTTCTCTTAGTACAGAATGTTTAGATTGATTCCGTTAACCGGAATCAAAGTTCCTCTTCCATCCCATGCAACAATTGGAAGCATTACTACTTTTACAACACCCATGACCATTAGTGGACCGACTCTAGATGGCATAAAACTTGGAATGCTTCCTGGTTTTTTGCCCCGATCTGCATCCCATTTCAAGAACTAGGGTCCCCTCTGTAGGTCCTTGCCTAGCTCTCTATCAAACCATCTTTTTACTACGGCTTGTCCTTTTCAATTGTTCTGAACGCGCGTGTTCTCTGATTTCTCTTATAATTCCCTCACTTCTTACATACCTGGCCTCCAGTTTCGAATTCAGATAACTCCAGCTGCTTCATGACTCCAAGGCTGGCATTCTAAAGGGGTGAGATAGGCATACTCTGCCAAGAGAGTTCCTGTCGATGAGACCAACTTGTAGGATAATTACCTGTAGACCTCTTTGGTTTTATTCTGTCAGCCCATACGCTGATTTTAGCCTTGTTCCATGTTCTTTGCATTTTCACATTCCAAGTCCTTCTAGATGGGATTTTTAATAGCAAATTCTTGTTTTGGACTCTGCCTGTCCCTTCCCACCCTGCAGGTACATTTGAAGAGGTGTGTCAAATCGTTCCATTCTTGACAGCCCATTATGTAATTTTTGAACCTATGATGCAATGCATTAATCTGATATGATGGTGGGCCACACACCGAATCTGTTATTATCCCTTCATAAAAGTCTAGTATGCTAGACTCACTTGCTCTTTGAGCGCTACTCTCTCCTGCCTCGTCCACTTGGTGAATAGTCTGTTCTTGTAAGAAGCCCCTTTGGCCTTGACTCGAATTGGGGATTGTGACTCCAATGAAGTCCAATCCCATTGCATGAATGGATGATCTACTACGGAAAATTGATGAAGGGGAATTGCTGCTAACCTTCCTTTTCCCTGTGAAGAACGCACATTTTCTTGCATTTTTTAACCCATGAGTAGCAATCATTGAATACGTAGGCCATAGTAACCCCAGCTTTCATGATTTTGAGTGTTGTTACTCGTGGGGTGAAATGGCCTCCTGCCTCCCCTATCCCCGTCAATGGAACTCTTGGTAAAGATCCTCTCGATCTGACCTGTCCCGATGCATCTCATAGAACACCGTTGAATGTCCCCTTTTTAAACAAACATTATCAACAAGCAATTCAGGAATTGCTGTAATCTGAAGTACCTTCTTTTCGCTTTGCTCATTTCTGGAGGGCCACATCCTGTTTTGTATGAAATGTATCATATTCTGAGTCCAACAAGGGGTGAACACATCATCATTTTCCTGTTTTTTGATCTTCTGTAATAGCAAGGACAGCGTCTTTCTCATTCTTTTTGGGCTGTCTGGTTGTTTGAAGCGGAGCTGCTCACCACGGACCTTTTGCCTCTTACCAGCTTGGTGATCCTATCTCAAGTCATACTCCCATGACACGGTGATCCATCCTGCCCTTTCTCATTCAAATATTTGTTGAGAGAAGTCCTTACCCCCAGCATGTGGAGACTAATACTGGACCTTGGGTTATTTGAACCAATGCTTTTGATTTCTTTCTTCAAGCCTTCTGAAATTACTGCAAGCACATGCTTTTCAATAAAAGAGTACGTAATTCGCAGTCATTTAGCGCTGGCTGAAGAAAGCAATCGGCTGCTCCTCAATTATATTTGTTCTGTTGTTACCAGAATAGCATAACTGTGTCATCATCCTCCAAACGCATAGAGGATGACATCCCTTAGAAGAGTCAAGTTTGAGAAACTAGTAGGTGCCTGGGAGATGGGCTCTTTGATTGCTTCAAAACATCTCCCTGCTTCTGCCGTCCCCCCCCCCCCCATTTGAGAAAACCATGCTTTTCCTTAACATTTTGGGTGATGGCCTTGACAGGGCTACAAAGTTTGGGACAAACCTTCGACAAAGTTTATCCCTTCCCAGGAAACTCTGAAGGTCTTTCTTGTGACTTTGGCAATGGTAGAGCTCTTATGGCCTCAACCCTCTCTGGATTAATTGCTAATCCTCCTTGAGACAATGTGGCCAAGGATTTTTCCTTCATGTCAAGAAAGATGCATTTCTTCTTAGGATTCAAAATACACTCAAACTTTTCTACAACCTTCTCGAAAAAAAACTGGCCTGAGGTGAAAGAGATGGTCTGCAAGCATTTTTTGAGAAGACCATATGTCTCTAGTATATCAGTACTGGCCTTGTTGATCCACCTCTTGAATGCCATATCCATAGCTCGCGGAATTTGTGCTCCTTGCGTTCGAAAATTCCAAATGGCAATCTTCTTTAAGCATACCTGCCCCATTTGGTGTGAAAGGCTGTCTTGAATTGGTCTCCTCCTTCACCCTAATTTTGATTGAAGCCTGATTAACCATCAAGTAGCGCTAACCTTCCTTTCCCTGTGAAGAACGCACATTTTCTTGCATTTTTTAACCCATGAGTAGCAATCATTGAATACAGTAGGCCAATAGTAACCAGCTTTCATGATTTTGAGAGTTGTTACTCGTGGGGTGAAATGGCCTCCTGCCTCCCAGTCATGGAATCTTGTAAGATCCTCTCGATCTGACCTGTCCCGATGCATCTCAATAGAACACCGTTGATGGTCCCTTTTAACAAAACATTATCAACAAGCACATAAGAATTGCTTGTAATCTGAAGTACCTTCTTTTCGCTTTGCTCATTTCTGGAGGGCACATGCCTGTTTGTAGGAAATGTATCATATTTTGAGTCCAACAGGGGGTGAACACATCATCATTTTCCTATTTTTTGATCTTCTTGTAATAGCAGGACAGCGTCTTCTTCATCTTTTGGGCTGTCTGGTTGTTTGGAAGCGAGCTGCTCACAACAGACCTTTGCCTCTTACCAGCTTGGTGATTTTTATCTCAATGTCATACTCCATGACACGGGTGATCCATCCTGCCCTTTTCTCATTCAAATCTTTGTTGAGGAGGAAGTCCTTAACCCCAGCATGTGAGACTAATAACTGGACCTTGTTATTTGAGACCAAATGCTTGAATTTCTTCAAGCTTCTGATTACTACAAGCACATGCTTTTCAATAAAAGAGTACCTTAATTCGCAGTCATTTAGGCTCTGGCTGAAGAAAGCAATCGGCTGCTCCTCATTATATTTGTTCTGTTTGTACCAGAATAGCAGAAATAGTGTCATCACCTCCAAACGCATAGAGGATGAAATCCTTAGAAAAGTCAGGGTTGATGAGAGTAGGTGCCTGGGAGATGGCTTCTTTGATTGCTTCAAAACTCTCCTTGCCTTCTGCCGTCCATTTGAAAACCATGCTTTTCCTTAACATTTTGGTGATGGGCTTGACAAGGGCTGCAAAGTTTGGGACAAACCTTCGAACAAAGTTTATCCTTCCCAGGAAACTCTGAAGGGCTTTCTTGTGACTTGGCAATGGTAGAGCTCTTATGGCTTCAACCCTCTCTGGATCAATTGCTAATCCTTCCTTGGAGACAATGTGGCCAAGGAGTTTCCCTTCATGTGCAAGAAAGATGCATTTCTTAGGATTCAAAGACACTCCAAACTTTCTACACCTCTGAAAAACTTGCCTGAGGTGAAAGAGATGGTCTGCAGCATTTTTTGAGAAGACAGTAATGTCATCTAAGTATATCAGTACTGCCTTGTTGATCAAGCCTTTGAATGCCATATCCATAGCTCGCTGGAATGTTGCTCCGGCGTTCGACAGTCCAAATGGCATCTTCTTGTAAGCATACCTGCCCCATTTGGTTGTGAAGGCTGTCTTGAATTGGTCTTCCTCCTTCACCATAATTTGATTGAAGCCTGAGTAACCATCAAGTAGCGAAAACCTTTCTGATCCAGCTACGACCTGCAATATTTGCTCCATGGAAGGGAGTGGATAATGGTCCTTGAGAGATGCCCTATTGAGTTCTCGGAAGTCAACACATAGCCTGATCTCTCCACTTTTCTTTCTGACCGGAACCAAGTTCGCAACCCAGCTTGAGTGCTTGATAGGGAATATAATTGCTAACTCAATCAGCTTGTCCAGCTCCTTCCTCATGAGAGGCTCCATGTGTGGATTGACTGGTCTCTGTTTTCTGCCTGACAGGCTTAGTATTTGGATCCAACTTGATGGTATGCTGAGCTAAGTTAGGATTGAAGCCCTTCAAGTCTTTATAGCTCCAAGCAAACACGTCAGGGAATTCTTGACAAAGCTGTATGAACTCATATCTCTCTTGCTCAGTTGTCATTTTTCTAATTTGCAATGGCTTGTTCTCTTTTACCAAGATGGATACCGAATCTTCCCTCTTGACCTGAATATTTGCTTTCTCATTTCTAAACTGATCATTGGGGTTAAAAATGGACTCCAAGGTGACAAGTCCCTTGGGCAGCTTGTCAGTTCTCAGCTGTATCACCTGGTCACCATATTGCTGTTCCAACTTCTCTTGATTCTTAGCTGAGAACTCAGCTTCTTCCTGTAAGAAGCGGATGATTTGTTGATCATTCTCAAATACCTGCCAACTGACATCGTTATCCGGCACTGAAGGCCTCACAATCACGTGGATGTTTGGCTGTACCTTGTCTTGTTGAATGTTTTCTACGATGTCAAAGGCTGCCCCTACTGCTGCAAGCCTGTCAGCAGCTTGATTCTCTTTTCTGGGAATGGCCTTGATGCCAAAACCTTCAAAATCCTCCATGAGGTCCCACACCCTGTTCTTGTAGCATCTGAGTAGATCATTTTTGGCAGCATGCTGTCCCTTGACCTGATTTACAATCAGCTCACTGTCCCCAAAAACTTGCAAGTTATTTATTTTTCTTTTTATTGCCCAATGCATCCCCTGCACCAAGGCTTCATATTCAGCAGTGTTATTGGAGCATGTCAATTGAAATCTAAAAGCTGAATAATACTTTACTCCTTGCGGTGAAATAAGCATGGCTCCTCCTCCTGCGCCTTGTCTACTCCTTGATCCATCAAAAAACAGTTGCCATACCTCGTTCTCATCCTTGTGGTTTGGCTTGGTGATGCTAGGAATAGGTTGACTTTCTTCGTGTATACAATAGACCCCCAGCTCAGATTCTTCTACTTCTTGATAAGGATCAAAAGCATGCACCTTGCTTGCCCATTCATCAAGAGTCAAATCCGGGATACTTCCAACCTTAGTGTCGGCTTCATCAGTGCAAAGGTGATCTTCTTGATCAAATGCTGAGCAACTGGTATTAATATGACTTGGAGTATAGGGTTCAATGTGGAAGTCTGCAATAGGTTCTGACCTAATTGTAGCTTTAGTTCCATACCTCGTTCTGAACAGCATGTGTGACCAATCAGCGGACAAATATCCCCCAATCCTGGCAGTAAAGTCCCTTGACAAGCATAGGGAAAAGAGTGGTGGAAGGTCTATGACTGAGACGTCTTGCAAAACAACCACGTTGGGACATGCATGCAAGGTAAGACTCAAGTTTTTTATAATTCCAACTGTGGCTAATGCTGTCCCATCTAATTGCACTACTCCCTTAGTTGTTATTTCATACTAGAGCCCTAGCTGATCAGCTATCTGTTTAGGCATTACTGAACTACTTGCCCCAGAGTCAATCATGCAATTATGTACCAACTTGTCTCCTATGATCAATGAAACATAAAATGGAGGGGGCTTCAGCATTTTACCTTGTTGTGCTCCATGATTTCCTTCAGGCTGGGCAGCATTTGTAAGCACTTTGTCTTGCCTTTGAACCTGCTGATTCGAAATTGGCCAGTCCTTCATAGCAGCTTGCAGCAGATCTCTTTGGCCTGGGATGGATAGGGATTCCCACATAGATATATTGACGTTTGTTTTCTTCATCTGATCAATGATACTGAATGGTGATGAAGGATCTCTCTGCTGTCCCTTGATTTGCACATTTGCTCCTTGAATATGGGTAGCAACAGCTAGCATTTGATTTGGCCAAGGGGCTGTTCTTGGCTGCCCTCGTGCATTTGAAACTGGGTTTTGCTTGCCAATCATTTGTGGAGCTGTGGAAGGTTGTGGATTGGCTGGGGCTAACGGCTGTTCCTCACCCAAATTTCTCCTTTTTGACCTTGTGTTGGCTGCAACACCTTGAGACACTGCCTGATTCATACCACAGAAATCCTCTGCCTGCCAATTTACCAATGTGGTGTCATTTGGGGCAGGTTGCTATTGGAATGTTTCTTGTTGTTGGCTGTTTTCTTGACTACTTTCACCCTCCACACCAGCACTTGTTACCATTAAAGCTTGGGTTAAAGCACCATTATAGCACATGGATTGATTATGGGGTTCATTACATGGAAAACACCATTCATACTCCTGGGCAATATTGTTTTGTGCTGGTACTAATGCCTTAGAGGCAGATATGGCATTTGGATTATAGGGCTGGAATGGTCTATTGACAGGAGGCCTTGTTTGATTCATATTTTCAGCTAGATTAGGTGGCCTTTGAGGCTGATATGGCTACCTATTAGGTTGAGCTTGAGGCTGATATGAAGGTCTAAAACCTTGAGTTTGTTGTCTCTTGAGTGTGACCAGCTCATTACCTAAATTTTGCAGTTGCTTCATGACTTCTTGAAGCTCATTTGGGGCACTTGGAGATGAAGTGGAAGCTTCATTTGAACTCTGATTTCTAGGAGTGGGAGAAGGAGCTAAGACAGGTGCCTGACTAGTACTTGGGCTCTCTAAACTTGGATATAATGGCATTGGAGGCCTAGGAGCTAGCTTTCTAGCTTGAATCAGACAATTTTTGGCTCTAATGGCAATACTATAAGCAGCAGGGATAGTTGTGCCTCCCATGGATTGAATCAACATAGAAATATCAGAATTTAAAGCTTTAAGGTAGTATAGAAAAGCACCTTCTACTGTTGGTCTGACTGCTACTGGAATTCTATCCCAAGATCTTTGAAATCTGAAGTTGAAGTCAGTTAGCTGCTCATTAGAAGCTCTCTTGATGGTTGTCAGCTGCTCCAAAAGAGACAAGTTGTCTCCCTTCTCTCCAAATTGATTATGAAGCAATACACAGCTGATTCCAGTTCGTGATAGAAGCAGCTTCAAGGCTCCTAAACCATTGCAATGCTTTTCCCTTGAATGAAGACGCCAGCAATTTGACAGCTACTTGCATCTCATTAATCTCATGGATTACACAAATGTTAGCAATGTCCTTGACATGATCACCAGGAGTGGTCTGGTTTTCTCCAGTAAAATATGGAATGTTCTTCAATGCTGCAACTGGGATTGGATTTTGTGCATTGAGAGCAAGTGGGCTGCTGCCTGTGAAGTTGACATAGGGGTTTACTGGTTGCGCCATTCTGAGTGGTCTTAAAACCCTTGTATATTGAAAGAAAGGCCTGTCAGGTGGAGGAGTTGAGAGAGTTCTGTTTCGTGGAGATGGAGACCTTTGAATCCTTCTTCCTCTTTGCCTTCTTCTTGGAGATAGTTGCAGGTATTCAAACGGTACTTCCTCTTCTCCAGCTCTTGACCTTGTGATTCTTCTCATAAGCTTTTAGGCCTGACTGCTGAAACTTAGTTGATTCTTCCCTCTGGAGTCGCCAGATATGCAAATAATAGCTCTTTTTAAGCAAGAAAATTGCAGCAGATGCACATCAACCTTGCTGCAATAAAAAATGAGACCTCTGGTCCCACCGGGCGTGCCAAAACTGTTGATGCAAAATCACAGCACCCCTGGATATTGATCAGTTTTCTAGGTTGATCATATTAATATCCAGTGTGATTGCATAACATTGAATCCTTTCTCCAAGTGTGGGACTTGAAGAGTGAGAAAGGAATCTCCAGAGAAAGGCTGGTTCCTATTCCTCTGTTCAGGTGCACACGAAATATGTAGAGGGTTTTCTCAAAATCTAATCTAATCTGCCAAGGAGACAAGGTAAGAAAATGCATAAGATAAATCTAAGCTAATAGAGGTGATGCACTGAGGAATGAAGAACATATGCTTTGCCACATTAAACACAGACCATGTAGATATAACACAACACCATGCACAGATAGAAAAAATGCAATGAAAGATCAAGAATGACAGTAATAAATATGTAAGAGGGTTTAGAAGCAACCACAGACACATATATATTGCTCAAGGATCAATTCAATACATTGCAATGGCAAAAAGCAAGAAACGGTGTTACAGTCTATATGGGAGGTTTGAAAACTCCACAAATTTTCTTATGAACAAGAGAGAAGGGAGGGTGCAAAGCAGAAATGTCCAACACCAGAAAGAAACCCCTCCTTACAATATATAGGAAGAATGGGAGAGAAAAGAGAGAGGAATTCGAACTGCCCCAACCACCTCTAGGTTGCATTTAATTCATCCATCATGGCAGAAGCGGCAGGTTCTGGCAAAGCGGCGGTTTGCCTAACAGAAGCGGCGGGTTGTCTGCTGCATTAAAGTTGTTAGTTGAGCATCACTTCTGCTTATTATTTCATGCCAGAGGCATCTTCTGATTTTCTTTCTTCAAACTGAACCAAAATGCAAGATTGACCCTGGAAACGTGTAGAGAATCTCACAAGCTTTCCATTGATATCAAGAACGTGTAAATCCGAGCTTTGGATCGAAAGATATGTCAATCTGAAGATTTAGGACACGGAACAGGTGAAAACGGATTTTTGAATTTCTTCCTGCGCTCTGCCACTTGGATGACACGTGGCGCACTCTGATTCGCTGAATAATTCTCTCTCCTCTACTTTTCGGCGGGCTTTCCTTTGAATTTTCCTCGTGGGTTCTTAAATGGGACACGTGGCACGATCCTATTTGTTCGGCTCGGTGCTCGAAAATTCGCCCTTTGACTTTTTTGACCTTTACTCTATGAGGACACGTGGCAATTTCTCAATGGTTCTCGGGCCTGCCGGGTGTTCCGCATACTTCGCATCCATCCGTCTCGGACGTCCCTTTTGATTTTGGACCTCTTGGGACAATTTCGGCCGATTTGGCCGGTTCGTGTATTTCTGGCCCGCTTGTTCTACTTTTTTCGGACTGACTTGACTCCTTTCGGCCGGTTCGGGTCCTTTTGTCCCGCGCGTCCCAATTGCTTTTGGGTTCCTTGTGCTGATTTCGGCTAAACCGTACATTTCGCGCATTTTTGTCCCGCTTGTCCCGAAGGCGATCCTCTTCAGCAGTTAGCCAATTTTTCTCCTCGGCTGGATCGGCTTTTCGCGCCCGTCGCGTACTTCTATCCCACTTGTCCCATTTTCTTTTGGACTGCTTGTGCTCATTTCGGCCGAACCGGCCGGTTCAGGCATTTTTGTCCCACTTGTCCCGAGCAACACTTAGGACTAGGACTTAGCCGATTTTCACGATTTTTTCTGGATTGACCTATTTTCCTTTCTGCAGCCTTTGATGCATGTTATTGAAATTTTACCCTGGGGGGTGAAATTTTGACAACAGATCCATTACTTATTGAAAGTGATGGTTTTGTAGTGGTTATGCTCAACATTTTCTTATTTTGAAAATAGTGATATAATAACAAATCATGTGTTTAGCTTAATGTCTACTAGGTTCTAACCATTACCTCTTGCTATTGTAAAAAACTAGTTATACAGATTTGGATTGCTATTAATTTTCATTGATTATAATTGCATCATATTGGATAGACTATCCCTGGCAGAGCTAAGTGTTGCACTACATACCCTGGAAATGGATCAATCCATCTATAGTTCTCATAAGATATATTGTGTATAACACATAATTCATAAATCCCATAACAAGACTTTGGAGTTGGTTATGATGCTTTGTTTTCTATTATAACATTATATAATTCAACAGGAGATCCATATAACTGAAAAATTACATCTCCTTCAAAAATACCTCGTCTGCCAATTTGATAATTTTGTTTCTACACATCATTTTTTTCCCACAGGTTTTCCTAGTTTCTTTACACATGAGATGTTTCCTTCTACCACAATCTTGACTCACTCACTCTTTTCACGTTTAGGTCATTTTCCTTGATGACACAAGGGAGAGTTAGTTAAGCCTATGGTAGAAGTAAAAAATACATGTGATAAGGAACTAGGATACCTTGTGGGTAAAAACAATGATGTGAAAAAAAAAACTATCAAATTAGTAGATCATGTATATGTGACAGAGATGATATCCTTTAGTTATCTGCCACTAACTATCCATTAAATTACATATGCGAGAGGTGTGCCAAATTTTACAATAAATTCTTGTTGAATTTATTGGTTGCAAAGAATAACACATACTTCTAGTGGTAATTCCTTTTTAAATACCATTGTTCATGAAGGTTAGATAATATTAATAGAAGTAAAGGATTTAATCCTAAAGGAAAATCATGTACATCTTGGCCTTACATTATTGGTAAATTGTGTGTGTCTCTTTTCCTAGATGGATGATTTACCAAATATGTAAGGCCAAAATGTTCATGATTCATCCTTTAGAATTAAATGATCTAACTTTGCTAAACAATGGTCTTCAAAAAGGAATTATCATTGGTAGCCTTTTTATGTGTTGCACCCAGCAATTTCAAAAAAATATCTCTACAAAAATTGTCACACCTCTCGCATATAAGCATTTGTTAAGTATTTAGGAAAATCATTTCTAATTATTTTCTCTAGAATGTAAAAACTAGCCTAAATGCATCTTATCTTAAATGGTCATTACATTTCACTACATACCCTTGAGAGGGACATAGCCTTATACAGCTCTCATAAGATATATTGTGTATAACACATAATTCATATCATTTATTACCAACGAAAATTCTTAACTACCACTGAGATCCATGTAGTCATGTTTACACCCATCAAAGAAGAAGGGAATCCCATACGCACTGGCCTATCACCCAACAAGTGTTGGGTGCTCACCTGAGGCATGCACAGGTGCCAAGTCTCTCTTTTATGTGAGTTAAGTGGGAAACATCATCTATGATAAGAACTTAAAAAGAGTGAGTGGAAACAAGACATACATTTATCATAGAACTCAGAATGGCTTCTAGACAAATGCATTCATCCTAGACTGAATAGTACTTAATAGATTATAGATAGGAACCAAAATAGAAAGGAAATGCATAAGGATTTATATTTATTCCATAAAAATTCATGAATTAGAACTGTAAGCTATAAATATGGACCAGAATCAATAATAATCATATTCAATCAAGTTTGGTAACCTCATTACATCCATTGGATCCATTACAGACTACCACAACTGTGCAAACTGAAGTCATACATCATAGTTGGATTTATACCCCTCAGTTCTCAAGAGAAAAGTTACAATCCCAACCCCTTATTACATCCTTTTCCTATAGATCTCTACCCAACCCTACAAATTTCCTTGTAGTATATCTGCAGAGCTCCGCTCTTTACTAATCTATATTTGTCTATCTATATCTTCTCCTCAGTGGGCGCTTGTATAAATAGGCTTCTTGAATCACCAACTTTCCTTTCAGTGGCTTCAGATCTATCACCAAGTGTCAAATGTGGTCCTCCATGGGGGCATGCTCCTTTAGGCCTGAGCTCTCCACTCCTTGAAATGATGGTCTTCTGGAATATTCTATTGTGAGGTATATTCCTTTCGTGGGCCTCAAGTTGCAAGGCTAGCACCTTATCCACTCTACATGCGCAGTCAGGTCACACTTTTCTCATGTTCTTCCTTATGTGTCAAATATGGATAAGTTCTGAAACCTTTGTTCTACCTTACGCACATGCCACTTGTTCTATTAAACCCTCCTAGAACCTCTGTCCATGTGCACTTTCACCTTGCGTGCCATTCTTTAACTATGCTTTGTGCACCCACATGCCTTTTTGTACTTATCCAATATTTTAGGGGCCCAAAATCATCCCACACTTCACCTATTCTCCAGCCCTCATGAACACCTCTTCAGTGAATAAGGAATTACAATAGATTCCAGAAGAATTAATGATTTGGAAAAAGAATAAGGGAATGAATAATTGGGATGAATGAAAGAATGGGGAAGTGTTGTTACTGTTGCAACAGGAGCGTAAAATATTTCTTCAAGTCAGCCTCCAAATATTCTAGGAATTGACTTCATTTTGTGCTCTTTGGCAGAGGTCAGTGACTAGGGCACTTACCTCCTCAAAACCCAGTCTATCTCCTTGACTATCCATCATTTCAACCACTCCTTCCAGTTGCTTTCCCACATCCTCAAGTGCATCCATCCCCCTCGTTATTTGTGGGTACAACTCCTTTAGCCAGTTTTTGATTGAACCTTGTAAGGCTTCAATGAATTTTAACTTCTTTTCAACCTCGGCTAAGATCCTATCCCGCTCCGCTCTGTTCCCTTTGTTCTTTTCTTGGAATTATTTGAGCTCTACCTCATGAGTGGTAACTAAAATGCTCACCACTTTATCCTTGTCTACACAGTTTTCATAAGTAGCCTCAGCAGTTTGGGTAGCAATTTTTACTTCAGCAAGAACCTTGTTGTACTTAGTGATGATTGCTACAACCTTCATTTTGTCTTCCTTCTCCATGAACATTGATACTTCTTCCGCAGATTCTAAGGCTAGTGGCTGCCTTTCCATGGTGAGGATGCATGTTAAGTCCTACTAGGCACTCCAAGGTAGATCCATAATTTTGCGCAAGTGGTGCTAGGTCTGGATGCTTCAAAATAATGGCACCTATGATTGATTCTACCTTCTTGTATACCTCATGCACCCTTGCCTTCTCATCCCTTAGTTCACGCTTTAGCTGATCATTGACTAATTCTTCTTGTTTTAACTCCTTAGCTCTTTCCAGGAGCTCCTCATCCTTCTTCTCCAGCTCTACCTCTAGATCCTTCACTCTGTCATTTCTCCCAAAAATCCTAGCTTCTACCTCAACCAAGACTTTGTTGAGCGCATTACAGATCTTCTCATCCAAAAGTTGGGTATTCACCAAGTTCCTTTAGACTCTGGCATTTGTATTAATGCCCCTTGGCTCACTTCAAACTCCAGCTCGTCAAGGTGGGACTCAAATGCCCATGAAAGCATTTTCCTTGTCCGCGGGTATGCACCTTCTGTATCAAATGATGTCATGGCTAGGAGTTGATCTGTTAGAACGGTGCTTTGGAAACGTGTGCACAACACCTTGTTTAGATCATCAACATAGTTCATTCTTGGTCTCTGGATCTTCGTGTGCCTTCCTCCTATGCACATTCCCTTAGGAATACATACCATCAAACTGGTGCCTCCTCCTGTGCTTTCATGATCTTTTCCCACACTTTCTTCTTTATCTTCATTCATTAATTATTAATTTAGTGCTATGCTCCAACTCATGTATTACCAAGGCTTCAATGATTTTCACCACTTCTTTTTCTTCCGCCTTATTTATTTGCTCCTGCGTGAGGCTTGGAGTCTAATTTTTCATACTCACTTCTTTTCTTTCTCCCTTATCTTGGGTGCCTTCCTCCTCCTGGCTACACTTCCTCCACACGAAGAGAAATTCATTTTCCTCTTCTTCACCCTCTTCCTCTGAATCATGCACCTCAAACACTGATGGTCCCTATGCTCCTTTAGGTTCATCTTCTTCATCATCAGCCCTCTCACCTCTGTAGGCCTCCAAGCTCTCTGTGTCCTCCAAATTAGCCTCCTCCATCACCTTTTGTTTCTTCCTAACTGGGGATTCCAGTATAGGAGATTTTTCTCTTTCTTCTTCCTTCTCTAGTGACTTCTCTTTTGTGATAGGATTTTCTTATGCTAGTGTCTTCTCTCTGACTGGAGACCTCTTCCTGTGTGTGTAAGTACTAGTCCTAGTGCTTATCTCTGGGGCACCCACCGTTGGTGTATCTTGGACACTTGGTGCCTTTTTCCCTTGCACCTCTTCTCTTCCTTTCTTTTTTGGCACAGGGTTCCTTCTACCTGTGGGGTCATTAGGTATGGAGACATAATTTTCTAGATATGCACCCTTCTCAAATTTTGGCCTTATACGAAGATATACATGCGTCACGTTCCTCCCTGCCATTGGCACAGTCAGGGGTCTCATCATTTGAACTTCGTGTGACATGTACTTTTCCACATACGTGCACTTCTTGGGGTAGATTATCTTCCTACGCATCTCCCTGTGGTCTTGATCCACTTTTCTAAGGTCAAACCTTAGTTTCTTAGATTCCTTGAATCTGTTTACTCCCACTTGGAAGTATTGAGCGGTGAAGGAAAAGGGGAGTTTACACCATGGGATCATGGTTTCATCTACTAGCTTGAACCTTCTAATACATAAGTGTTGGTATATTGTGAATTTATCTTCTCCCATTGTAAGTGTTGGAAGTTGTTCCAGGATCCTCCACCCCACCCCGAATGCATCCCTTAAGTGCTTATACCATTTCTCCAAGCATGCCTTGTGAGTAGTCGTCACATTGTCACAAGTGTACTTTATGAGTATTTTCATGGGTGAGGGGTATTCCTCTAGATATTCCCAAACAAACTTATCTGCCACATCTAGCACTCTAATTTCTAAAAACACAATTGTCAAGAGGACATTTCCAAAGAGTATCTTGTCTCCTTCCTACGTGCACTGTTGATAATTTCATCAGCGATGAAGGAAAACATCTTGTAGATGGTGCCTTCTGATATTTTCCTGCACACATTTAACCAGGCCTTATTTACCTACATCCACCTTTCTTGGTCATTTAGCTTTATCACCAGGTGCGCAGCAATTCTCATGATAGGGTCTGGGATCTCCGCGATATCAAATTACCGTGACCCCTTCTTATAATCATATGTGGACGATGGTTGCTTTGATGGCTTCCTTTTCACTTAGGTCATCATCTATACTCTCTCCTTCATAGATGAGGCCTATGAATTTTAAATCTGCTAAGGAGTTATGCACATCTTGCGCCCCGCGAAGTAAAATTGGTCCTCATGTACGTGTGACATTAACCATTGATAGAGGTGCACAGGTTTTCCAAAATAAGGCAACTCATAGAGTTGCAACAATCTTGCCTTCTCCAACTTTACTTTTACCTCGTCGCTATAGATAGGTAAACCCTCTGGTGTCCTCTTGTTTGTCAGGTGCACTAACTCCAACACCATTTCCTTTTCTTTCATGTTTGTGCAATGGTTTTAATCACTCACCATCATTTTTCTTAAGTGGGACTCCCATTCCTTCCTGAGAAAAATCCCATCTGGGTACTGTATCTCTGCGTACCATTATTCATTCATGCTTATGGGGGTTTCTGGTTATTTTCCCTTGCCCTTGCCCTTTCCCTTTAGCTTCTTAGGTGATATAGTTGGTTTCTTAGGTGTCATGGGTTAGGTTATCTTAGCACTTCAACTTCTCTTACTTGCTCTGCTTTTCTACCCTCTCCAAGCTCAGACCTCAAACTTTTGAAGAAACCCTTTTCATCCCATGCCCTAGTTGTCAAACCCTAACTGGAATAACATCTTTCACAAGATGGCGCTTCTCCACAATTTTTTTTCCTATGCCTGTGAACTTATTTCCTTCTAGTTTGCAGATCAATTCTAGTCACTCACACCTTTCCTCAAAATTTTCTTCACATAGATCAACTCTGGAAACCCTAGTCCACAAGAGCTCTTTTTTTCTATGTATTCACAATTTCAATAATGAAGTGCTCAACCTCCTATTTATAGTTTTCCCCTTCTTTTTAGCATTAAATTCTACTTCACCTACCACCTTACTTTAACACTTATTACGGATTTTTCCACTAAGTTTGACTTTAGCGCCCCCACTCATGCACCCAACCTTGCACGGACAATCCTACAACCTTTTGACGCTCAACAATCTATCTGACAAAAGAAATTATGCACACATTACCAGCGCCAAAGGTACTTCTTCCTCCCTTATACATGGAACCAAGATGTAGTCTTATCATGACACCAACCATCCTTGTTGACCTTTTTCCCCATACACTTCCTTCCACGTGCCATTTAACCAGGATTTCCAATGCAATCCTTCCTGGAACTTTGTCTTGCCTTAATTCCTCTCACATAGATCAACTCTACCCTAGTCCATAAGAGCTCTTTTTTTCTTCGTATTCACAATGTCAATATTGAAGTGCTCAACCTCTTAGTTTTCCCCCTTCTTTTTTAGCATTAAATGCTATTCACCTACCACTCATACTTTAACACTTATTGTATTTTTCCACTAAGCCGGACTCTAGCTCCCCCACTCACGTGCCCAACTTTACGCAGAACAATCCTACAACCTTTTGGCATGGAAACAATCTATCTGACAAAAGACTCTTATGTGTGTGTTACAGCACCGAAGGTACTTCTTACTCCCTTATAAGTGGAACCAAGATGTAGTCTTATCCTAACACCAACCATCCTTGTTCACCTTTTTTCCTATGCAGCTTCCTTCCACAGGGACATTTAACCAAGATTTCCAACGCAATCCTTCTTGGCACTTCGCATCTTGCACTTTCTTTCACATTATTCCACCCCACACTAAAATGATGTGTGGTCCTCTATGCATTCACAACCTTTAAAAGGTAATGAGGTTACAGGTGCCCAAGGTGCAACACAAAACAACAATGAGAAAAGGAAACACAAGAAAATAAAATGCATTAAAGGAAATCCTAAACTATCTGGCAATATTACCTTATTACAAACACCAAGAAGACTTATTTATAGTAGGGCTTCAGCCTACTCCCATTGAAGTGTCCTGGAAATATCGTCCCATCCAGCGCTTGTAACTGGAAATGCACCTGAGTCAAGGATGTATGAGATGATGTAAGGACCCAACCAATGGAATTTTAACTTCCCAGGATGGCACAGAAACTTGGAATCATATAGTAACACCATCTTCCCAACCTCAAACTTTTTGTTCTTAATGTGATGATCATTCCATGCCTTTTGTTTTTATTTTTCATTCTTCTGGATCCACCTGGTGAGTGATCATCTTTCATCCAACTTACATTAATTTATCAATTCTTTCCTCCAGCACTTTTTCATCTACCCAATCCTCCTGCGCACGTGCTATACACAGAGAAGGTAACATGAATTCAATTGGTAGGACAGCCTTCGCATACTAAACACTAATTGAAATGGTGTGGCCTTATTTAACCTCTTGTTAGGTTGTCCTATATGCCCAAATAACGGTTGATACTTTATCATACCAATCTTGTCTACCAACATCACAAATTTTGGTTAGGGTATGACTTAGTATTTTGTTAAATGCCTTTGTGGTTCCATTTTCTTGTGGATGGAAAGGGGTAGTCTTTTGATGAGACACCATGAATTTCACTAATATAATCCTTATTTTCTCACTTAAGAAATGTATACTCCTATGCACTAGTCAAGTTCAAAGGGCACCCATACCTGGTAATAATGTTTTCCCACAGAAACTCTTGTTGCAGTAGTCTGTTGTACAATCCTTAGTAGGTGTTGCTTCTACCCACCTTGTCAAGTAATCTGTGTAAGTGATTATATAACGTGACCCAATCCTATGCACGGCTGGTGCAATAGGGCCTACTAAGTCTATAGCCCACTTTTCAAATGGCTCGGTGTTGGTAATAGGGTGCATAAAGGAATTTCATCTCTTCACCCTGGTTTTCCAATGTGCTAACAATGATCACATGCCTTGTAGTACTCCTTGTAGTCTTGATACAGGGTCTCCCACCATAATTCATCCATCAATATCTTGCATGCAATGGCGTCACCTATATAGTGCCCACCTACACTACCTCTATGTGCCTCTTCTATGATGGCTAAATGTTCATGTTCTAGCACACACTAGTGTAGAATCACATCACGTCCTAATTTGTATAAATACTATCATCACCAATCCAGCACTATGATAATTCTCCACCGGGAACTCCTCATGCTATGATTATTTACTAATGCACAGCCTTTAGTTTGGTGGATGTAATCTAGAAACACAACAAACATAACACAAGAATACCATAGACTATGATACGAAGGAATGATGAAAAATCTGAAAATATAGGTGTAAATTATAATATCAACATGAAATTGTTACAATCTCACCCATGAGGTACTTCAAGTGTTACTGACTTCACTTGCCTTCCAACAATAACTATGGGAGAAAATTCACAATGGATTCTTTAACACACCTTCAAAATTATGGCTTCCTTTAGACACTTACTCATACAATATTTCTCACTACTTCCCTCTATGCTAAATGAGGGGGGGTGGCCTCTTTATTTATAGGAATTCAGGCTTATCCACCCTATCTCTAAGATAGGATAGGAAATCTCTTCCAGCCAATCATGTTCCATGCCTAAACTCTTGCCTTTACATGTAGGCTTATCTTCTAAGATAAGATAAACCTTATCATCTCACATGGGTTCCACCTTTTTAGACTTTTCCACAAATAAAATACACAAAATATTTATGACATCACTGTTTGTCCTTATTACAAATATAATATTTCTAATTCCTAATCATGTAGACCCTACTTCTCTACTTACCCCAACTTTGACATTTTAACATTACCGGACCACTTACGACAAATATTAACTTTTTACCATAACATTCCTATTGTACTTTGACTGTTACCGTACTCTACTTTATTGGCAGCACCGCACTGATGGTGTCATTATCTTCTATCAGATGCCACTACTAATCATACTTAACAACATCCTATTCCTAATAAAATAGAAATTACAAAGGAAAATTTTAATGTCAACAATACCCACTAATCAACATGTAGGGCACAGTGCGTATAGCTAACTACTTTTTATCCAATGCCTTCATTCCTTCTAGCGCTACACCTATCTTGAGAAATACTACAATATCTTCTAAGTCTAAGGGCGCGTAGTGCAACCTAAATAGTTTTGCATCTGGCATTGTAACTGTACGCCGGAAAAGCGACAAGCGAGTGTGGTAATCTATAGGTAACTCTTCCGCGTACCCGACCTCCCGAGGTCGTGCCGAGACAGCCGGTGGAGATAGAATAAGCGTGGGATGCAAACAAACTAGTTAGGCAATCTAATGTCTTCGACACGCACTAATGGAATTTGTGAATCTAAGGCAAAGAAGGCCCTTCTAACTTGGACTGGTGTGATAGATCGATCAGCAAGGATGACTGCTCAAAGGCTCCAATCAATATCGAGCTCTAGCGTGATTCGATCTATGGGTTGTGGAATACGTGGGAAATGACCTAGGATAGTCTCGTGTACGTCTCCAGATAAGGTCATACAGTGGATGGTGAATATAATTGACACTACAGACGATTCTCTGGCCTAGTCCAGAATTATGTAGCTTTGTTAGCCGCTATATCTAGTAAGGACGATTGTTTGATGATGATGGGTGGAAGTGGAGTGGATTGGAATACTAGTGTGCGTAGGCCAGTGTTTATATCTGATTGACTTATGGATTCGTTAGGCTGTGGAATTTGTGGGTCACAACCGTAGACTCTTGGTTGTTGCGGTCCTTTTATGGTCATATACGAAATCAAATCCTAATTCCTAGTATCCAGTAATCATACACTTTCTCAACTTCTATGTTTAGGAACAATAACTGTGTGATCTTCTCAGAATGTCTCACAGGCGTTCGTGCAACCTGGATCCTTAAACTAGTATCTATGTCTTTGAGAGTGTCTCCTGCACCTGGCTGTGGGACCAAAGGATCACAACCAAAGGTTTGTTTTCTTTCAAATCCTTCTACAGTCATGTGAATGTTTTGCCTAGGGAAATTTGTAGTTCGGTTGATTTGACCAAAACGTGTGTGTTTTGGTCGTCTTCTATATTTAACCCTCTCAACTGAGAACTGATTAATTGTAAATCTGTTGTTGTTTGGAAGAATTGTATTCTAAGGTTCTAGTCTATGTCAATTATTGTTGTGACGAGGTTGGGTTGAGGTACGATTGGCTCAAATACGTATTCTATGGGCTCCCGAGGTCCCGTGATTGTCATACAAAACAAAATGTAAATCTAACTGCAACAAAGCAAATTTTGATTATCTAAAACATGTATAACTTCTATTTTTATATTTAACTTTCTAAGAAGAAAAGTAGTTATTTAAGCGTATCTAGAAATAACAACCAAATAATAATTTAAAACAAACAAAATAACCGAGTGTAGTTATTTGTCTGTGCAATTTGTAGATTTATTCTAAATAATGAAATAACTTGCTTTATCTATTTGTGTAATTTCTCGATCCTACCTCAGAAGTGAGGAGTGAATCATAGTTTCTCAGAAACTATCAATCCCCACAGCTTCCCTAGTAATATCAAGAATAGAATTTACTTAAATGAAGCAATTAACTACTTTATTTGATATGATTCTAACTAGAACTTTGAAATTTAAAACCTGGATTCCGTAGAACAGTGGTGAATCTGATGGTGTGTGTGATCTTGTCCCCTCAGTGTGATCTCCTCATTATTTCGTGTTCACGTGGATCCAGAAAAGCGTGTAATGCTAGCATCGACAGAAGTAGATATTGGGACAAGGAGAACTCAGAATGCAAACTGAATATAATGTGAGTAGGAGAGGGATAGCGCAAGAGTACAGAGCTTGGCTTATGTAATTCCTAGCAGGATTTACTGCGAGTCATGCAACATAAAGCGTCTAGAACCTGAAACTATCCTATTTGAAGAGCAAAACCTATAACTTTAATGGCTTCCTAAGCTATTCTACTCCAATGGATTGGATAAAACAACAACATTGTTTGCACAAGCTGGATATGTGGCTTACCAACAGTTGAACAATGCTAACTAGACATATAATGAACTAAACCAAGCACTCTAAGGAAAATGAAAGCTAAGTCTATTGTGAAGAGAAATTCAGAGAGAAACTTCAGGGCCATTTTCTTGAGCACAAGCCACTTATTTATAGCTTTCATTCACCCAAAGATCAAAACCAAACTAAACTCTAAAAACTATAAACAATGGCCAAACACTATTCCAGGGGACCAAAAACATAAATGCAAGCCCAAGTTGGCAAGGAAAAGCTGGTGGAACGCTGATCTTTACGTGAGTCACGTCAAAACGCTTTTTAGAAAATGTGTAAAGGACCGCCGCTCTGAGCAGGGCGGCGGTTACAGGACCGCCGCCCAGGCAGGGCGGCCGTTTCATCACTGAAGAGCAAAAGGCCAAGAAAAGAGGGGAAAAGGGAAAAACAAAGGACGCGGGTCTAAGCAAGGCATGCAGGATGTTAACGCACACTCGGAGAGCTTTTTCTGGATCCCGAACACCTTGCGAGGAGACCTGTATCATCATTGGGGCATTTGTTACACTGTTTCGGTAGTACAGTACCTTACAATTTTGGGTACGTACAGTAACCTCAATGCTTTGTGCATCCTCCCCTAAATAAATTCTAGACAAACGATTAGGTCTAGAATTACTTTTTTTAGTTTGACAACCACTGTGAACTTGAATTCTTGGAACAATAGTACCCATTGACATATGTGCCCTTGTAAAACAAGCTTGTTCACTAAATATTCCAATGCCATATGGTCAGTGTAAAATATAAAAGGGGTTGCTAGCAGATAGTGTCTGAACTTATGAAGCATGTAGATCATTGGAAATGTCTCACACTCAGTTATAGTATAATTCTGCTCTATTGGTGTCAACTTTCTACTTGTAAAGCACAAAGGGTGATCAACAATCCCTTTACCAGGTTGTGCAAGTACTACTCTAATGGCAGTTCCTGAGGCATCCACATGAACATGGAAGGGCTTATCCCAAGAGGGGAATCATAGTATGGGTGCGGTGACAATCCTATCCTTTAAAGTGTCAAATTCCTTCTATTGCACCTCTCCCCAAAGGAAGGCACTCTTGTGTCTAAGTAACTCTTCTAAAGGTGCGGCAATCTTGGCGTATCCCTTGATGAACTTTCTATAGTAACCTATGTGTCCAAGGAATTCACGCACTACACTTTGACTAGTAGGCTCCCCCAATCCCACAATTACTAGAACCTTGGTAGGATCTACTAGTAAGCCTTCTTTACATATGATACGTCCCAACAAGGTTCCAAATGGGGTAACAAAGACACATTTCTTAATGTTGAGGGATATCCTTAATTTCTGACACCTTTCAAACATCAACCTTAAATTATCACAATGTTCCTTCACTAACCCATATACTGCCCAATCATCCAAGTAAACTTGAAGAAATTTATGGATGAAGTCCTAAAAATCTTTCACCACAATGTGTGAGAGCACATCAGGTGCATTCTTTAACCCAAAAGGCATGATCGTATAGGTAAAAATTCCCCACTTAGTGGCAAAATTCATCTTCCTTTAGTCCTCCTTTGCAATCCTTACCTGGTGATAGCCCAAGAATCCATCTGTGAAAGAGTAGACCTCACATCCTGCCACTCCCTCTAAGATTTCTTCAATAAATGGGGTTGGGAAAGGATCAATGACACATACTACATTCAAGTCCCTGTAATCAACACAAATCCTTATCTTCTTGTCCTTCTTGATATTAATCACCATTGGACTAATCCATTCCGACTCTTCCACAGCCTCAATGATACCTAATGCTATCATTTTGTCTATTTCCTGCTTGACCTTTAGGCGTAAATTAGGATTCATCCAGTATGGTATCTTCCTGATTGGGTGCGCACCTTCCTTCAACTTTATCCTCATCTCCCTCAAGGAATGGTGGATTCCTTTAAGCTCATGGTACCCATGTGGGAACAAATCTTAGGATTCTCGTAATAGATAAATGATTTTAGAGACTTATTTCTCTGACCAATAATCTCTAATGATAGCCTCCTTGGGTTCTACTTCTGAGCCGATGTTAACATTTTTTGTCTTTAAAGATTCATGATAGGCGTGTGCCCATTCATTAGCACTATCTATGACTTCACACATCCCTACAGAATTGTTAACATCCAAGCATTCTACCTCTTCCCCATCAATAACATACACCATCTTCCCTTTTTCATTTTACATACACACTTGATCAAGTTGTATCTCTTTTTCTTCTTCTTCCTCAAATCACGCCTCTAGGATAGGTTCACCTAGCAATTCTTGTATTTTTTCCTCTGCCATAGCACTATCTCCTGTTGTAAGGTGCTTGACAACTTGAAACACCTTATCCACTGATGTCTTTGCACTCTGATACTTGAACACTTGAATGATATCAGTCATCAATTCTCGTCAATTACCAGTTTTATGATGCATCTCTGAGTGAATATACCACACGTGCACACAACCTTACAGGGTGGAGTACAACTTGTGAACCCATAATGAAGGTGGCAATGCTTCTGTGCTTCCCATCTAGGTTGTCTCACATGGTTGAATATGGAAGGAATTGGTCTCTTTCCCATGGTAGCCTTTTATATCCATGGGCGCATTGCTCCTGTAAAACCTTACAAAGAAGGAAATTCTCACCTCATGTCATTCCAAGAGGTTCTCCCAATGTGCTTCCCATCAGTGCGCAATATTTTCAAGTAGGTTGTAGTTAAAAAATTTCCTCCTTTTCTTCTCATTTTCTCTAATAGGCCTCCATTTCTTGCAAGAAATATTTCAAATTAGCCCCTCCTGAGTAACTTGGTATTTTTCTTCCTCTTAGGCATTGGAATGCATGCGCCTTTATCACCTTTGTTATTGATCCTCTTAAATGTCGTCTGATCAAACTCATATGTCCCATGTGCCTAATTATCACACGTTATACTGGTAGTGTCACTTATGGACTAAGCATCCTCAAACTGGATAACTCCCTTTGTGGGATGAATTATCTCAAGATCCCTGATTGAGTGCACATATATTCTATTAAGGACTTCTTCTCCCAAGGGTTAGGTATAGGGTCTTGATTTCCCATCAGCTAGAGGTATAATGACTTGTTCCTCCTTATTTTCAAATCTTATGTATCCCTCATTAAACCGTAGGTCAGCATTATTTTGGTAGCACCATGGGCACCCAAGAAACACTGGAAATTTGTCTACCTTGGTGAGTGCTAAGACCCTCAAAGACCCCAGTAAACTTGGCCTTATGAATGGTGATAGCCACATATTTTAAGACACCAATGGGCATTTCCTTCATATTTTTTGTCATATACAACACATTTGAAGATGGTTGTAATGCAGGTCTTACCATTTAATGTCACTGCATCCAAGGTGAGAACATTGACCTCCACTCCTATATCAATCAGGATATTACTAAGAAGCCACCCATCAACAACTGCATTTAAGGTGATCTCCTTATCAGAGTTAAGGTTGTGAGGGGGAATGTTTGCATGCAAGACCTACCCTCTCGCTCTCTGCTCCGTCACATGCTACCTTCTCCTACAACCATGCTCCTAGCAAGAGAATAATATTCTCTTGCCTTAGCATTTTACATACTTCCTTGACCTCATCTAGGTCATCTTTTGGGGCCTCGGCATTCCTCCTTTGATCCTCTTTCTGTACTTCTCTGTTAGACACTGGATTTCTCCTTTTAAACTCTGAATGACATCCATGGTTTCTTGATATACCTCCTTCTAATGAGAAGGGTCTGGGTACTTCCCATGTACCACTTCTTCTCTTGAAACTAGGGTCCTCTACTTTGGTATTTCCTTGGCACATGTTGCTTTTGCTCTTGTTGTTACCAGAATAGGTTCTAACCCTGACTCACACATTACCCGTGGAATCCATTGTGTGTCATCCTTCTTTATGCTCATCATTGCAGTGCCCCTATCTTTCTTTTGCTACTAACTCATGTGCTTAAACAACTTAGGGAACTCCTCATACTTATGCTTCTTCCCCGCACCATGATCATTATAGTAGCTCTTGGCACTCACATTTGTAGTGTTCTGTAGACCCTCAGTTAAAATAGGTTCCATGCAGGAACTTACTTCTTCCTCTACGTTTACAATGACCATAGGAATCCTCCATGAAAAACCCTTCCACGTATGCCTCTATCTGTGCACTTATCATAACGGTGATCATCACCCTTAGATAACTTGTTGCAAGACCTAGTCTACTGCACACCAAGATCAATAGCATCATGAATCTGATCAATCAACCTACTGTCTTTGGTGTCATGTGATGTAGATGTATAGATCTTTCAATAGCAAGACACATTCTTACAGATTGCGTGTTTATAGTAGAGGGCACCTACTTACAGCATGGTCCCCATGGAAAATTTCATAATCCACAGTAACAACGCGTACTAACTTTTGAGAGAAGTTATCCTTTGCATGCCCCTCCACTTCACATTCGGAGAGTTTCTGCTACAAACTTAATCACTTTTTCATTAGTTTTGAAGGCTTCCACAATAAATTTTCAAACTTGCTATAGTAATATCATCCACCATAGCTTCCACATCCTTCCCATAAGTTGAATACTTGTATATGTCTCTGATGCTCTGAAATTCATCCTAGCTGAGATTCATGGGGGAGAGCAGTTAGTGGGACTGGATCCAAAACTTTATCCTTGGCCAACAATGATTTGATAAAGTTGGAAAGAACCCAATTTTGTTCTTCCAACTACTCTATGGTTTGCTTACGTTTTTCAACCCATTCAATAATCATAGTTATTGTTTCCTAAAGGTTATGAACTTCACTCTCAGGAGTGGATTCTCCCATTGGGATCCTGGAAAGCTCCAAATCAGAGACCAAAATATCCTTCTCTGCTTTATCAACCTTGGGATTTACAACCTTCAGGAATTTCTATCCTTGAGCATCACTTACTAATCTTGAAGTAATCTTTGCTCTCTTTGCTGGAGGAGGAGGAGAAGTACTCAATAGAGCTGCTACAACATCAAAATCTAGACCTGTTAACTGAGAATATTTCCTCTTCTTACTGTCAACCAAGGGCTGCACCCAAGCAAAGTTAGAAGAAGAAGAGGAAGGAACAAGAGGCCCAAGAGCAAGTGAACTCATGGCACTCAAAGTATTAACCATTGTTGCCTCTAGTAGAGAAGTACTTGATACCTCAGGAACTTCCTTTAAAGAGGAGTCTGCTATACTAGGAGGTTTTAGTACTTGGAACCTCTTTTTCTTCTTCAACAGTGATTTCAGGAGCTCCTGCAGGATCTAGCACTTCACCATCATCACTTTTACTAAGAACAATAATGTTCTCCGGTCCTAAAGGAAATTCTAACCGCTTCAGAAGAGATTCATCATCAATTGGTTCTTGTTTAACCTCTTTAATCTTATTTTAATACACTTTAGTGGAAGAAGGAGTAGATGATTCAAGATATTTTATTGAGGAAGAAGGAGGGGTTTACTCAGGTACCTCAGCACTGGGTGTATGCACTTCCTTCCCAGGTGTGGAAGTTTCTCTTAAATAAGATCTACCCTTGATTCCTCTTGAGCTCATGAACTTTCCTATCAAACCAAACCTTAGTTCTTACAAGAACATGGCTAATAGTCCTCAGTCAAATCATCTCTCTCCTTTATGTACCAATCCAAAGTTTCTAAAGGAGTGTTTTTTATTGATATTTCATATTCAAAGGATTACAAGTCCTCAGCATCATCCTTAAGCCCTTCAGGAACTTGGTAGAGATTGAGATCTATAATTTTTTTGAAGAGAAAGTCTGCCATAATGCCTCCTTCTGGCTTCAAAATCATCAGCACGATCAACCCAGTAATCCTCAGTGTCAGGTTTATGATGATAAATTATTCTGAGGTTCTAATTAATAAACTTCTTTAGATCAAAAAAAATCTTAGGTTTGAATAAATGGATAGTGAGAGGAGTAATAGACCTTTCTATGTTTTGGGCATCTAGAGCCATTTTTCATGTATAATCTTCCCAAGGAGATAGGGAAATGGAGACCAGTGATCTTCTTATCTCTGTAGGTTCTGTGTAGTTTATCAAGCTTCCTGCACACTTCAACAAAATTCATTTTATCATTGCAAAACATGGGGAACTTGAGGGGAGTACTTTTAAATCCAGCCAATCTGATGTATGAGAAGCTTCTGAATTGGATGAAGAAAGCCCCATACTTGGCTATCAGAGTCATAGCCTCATCAGAGAATTTTCTAGTAGTGTCACCCTCTAAGATTCTAATAACTATACATGGTGAAAGCATCGTTGACCCTTCTAAAATTGTGATTGTTGGCCTCAAGGGTAAACTAAGGGCAGTATGTGTACATAGGCTCATCCGTATTGCCCTCCATGTAGGTGAAACCGAACCACTCCCCGGGACGCAACTAGGGTATACATGAGATAAGAATTCATATAGAACTTCTTAGTATACTGAACATTTGACAATTTCTCAGTCATATTCATACAAATAATTTCAGCCCCAATTTATGTTCTGCTTTCCCTCGCAGATGATATTTATAAAAGGGCACATCCAAAAATGAAATTCATTAGTGGAGGGAATTCCGATGATATGAGCAAGAAAAATAATGAAATCAGATAACTCCTCATTGAAATCAACCCTAAATAATGCTTTGGAGAGTTAGGATGCTCCTTTGTTAGGGTTCTTGTAACCATGACTTTGCTGACTCACGCGCCTTGTATTTTTCACTAGCTTGATCGAATAGAGTCTGAGCTTGAGTAAGAGTAAAAATGATGGAATCTTCGGTCTCAGGAATGCTTAGGGTAGTAGTGATTGTGGCAGCATCTAGTTTAGTAATTAATTATCTATGCACATTAGTAAGCTCCTTAGTATCTGGGTTAAAATGAGCTCCGCAAGCAAGCACGGTGTCGGCACATTGCACAGAGATGGGAAAACCAGCCACATATGCAATTCCACTGTCACTAATCATTTAGGACATGGGAGTAGGGTTGGCGCATGTTATTCTACCCCAAAAATCACTAAAATATAACTGTCGAACCTCATTATCCCCAATATCAGGTACAGAGGTCTCAAGAGGTGACATATGTTTCCTAACCTTGAAACTTGATCTTCATTTTTGCAATGCACAAAGGGACAACCTTCTAAGAAAAAATTCATGATGAGAATGCAAAGGAATATAGGGAGACGAACAAATGACTCAATTGTAAGGATGCGAGTGAGAAAAAATCAAGCAAGCAATGTGAGAAATACATAGGTGGTAGTCCCTTTAAATAGCCGCTTAGGAGAGAGAAGATCATTAATGAGACATTAAATACACCTTACACCGACTCGAAAAGATGAGACCACAGGAAAAGTAGAAAAAACTTGATCATGAGGTCCATAGGGACATTGGGACATATGGGACATGAAGCCATGATCCAGCCGACGCGGGTGATGTGGGGAATGTGGGCCAAATGAGCACGAGCGGTCCAGGGACATAGAAACGCGTGGGATGCGAAGATGCAATTTGACCGATGCGAGTGATACAGGGAATCGGTGAATAGAAGGCCCAGACGAATTTAGGACAGATGTGTCAAAATTATGTAGAGGAACCTGGGTGCGGATGAGGCGGGTGATCGAGGAAAAGGAAATCTGGGTGAACTTGGGACAAATGGGACAATAAAACCCAATTCGGCCGATGTGGGTGATGCGGGGAATCGAGGAAACATGAAGTCCAAAGGGAACTTTGGGACATGAGTGAAAAAAATGTCCGACAGACCCCGCAAGTTACTTTAAATGACCCCCAAGAAATCGCATTTTCACTATCTTTTCAAATTTCCTCTTCACTGAAACATTAATGAAGGGTGCCAACTCAAAATTTTCAAATTTTTCAACTTTAAAAGAGGGGAATTTTGAGGGGGACAACAACTAGATCTTTATGGGGATGACTTGACTAGATCACAAGAACCAGGCAAGATAAGAATTAAGAAAAAAATATGGGGAAGAAGACCAGTGACCTTATCCATTGGGCCCAAAGAGTCACAGGAAAAACAATACAGAAGGAAACGCACCAAAAACAAGGAAAGGAAAACAACAAAGCAAAGACAAGGGAAAGCAAACACACACTATACATAATATACATAGGACTCCCTATTCACCTAGGATTTGAAAATTTTCAGGTATCACCCACTATAAGGAAGTGGGGAGAGAAGATCCATCCACGTAATCAAGATAGAAATAATTTTCGCTAGCAAAGTTCCTAATTTTGAAAGGACCAAGCCAAAGAGATTCAAACTTACCATGGCTCCCATGAGGTTCATGCCTTTGGTCCCATAGCAAAACAATATCTCTAACCTTGAACTCTCTAGATCTAGTTTTCTTGTCAAATAAAGATTTCACCTTCTCTTGATGGGTAGATATTCTGTCAAAAACCTACAGCCTGTCTTCATCTAGCTTATGGAGATACATGATCCTCTTATCCAAAGAATCATTGAAACTGGTGTCCTCAATAGCCCTTCATCAAATGCAAAGATGGTAGTTCCACTGTCACTGGTAGTTGAGCTTCCACACCATAAACCACTTGAAAAGGGGAAATCCCAATTGCTCTTTAGGGTGTAATCCTATTTTCCCAGAGAGAATTATAGAGCTTCTTCGTGCCAGCTCCTCTGAAATTCATTAACAAGTTTTCTTACAATGGTCACCAAATTTTTGTTTGTTGATTTTTCCTGTCCATCTCCCTTTGAGGATAGTAATCTGAAGAATGAGCAAGGGAAATACCATATCCATAGCAGAAATCCATCATCTCAATAGAAGAAAAAATTGAAGCATTATCAGTCACGATCTTGTTTGTTACTCCAAACCTTATCGATATTTTTTCTTTGATAAAATTTACATACTACCTTGGAAGTGGTACTTTTAACTGGGATGTTTTCTAAACCACTTAGTGAAATAATTTGTAGCAATCAAAAACATGAGTATGTCCTGCACTTGAAGATGGGTTGATTGTTCCAATGAAATCCAAACCCCATTGTTGAAAGGGTTCTTCAATCACAACTAGCTTGAGTGGAAAAGGAGCCAACTTTGGTCTTCCCACAAAGTTTTGACAAGCTTCACATTTGTCGACCCACTTTGATGCATCCTTAAACAAAGTAGGCCAATAGTACCCTGCATGAAGAATTTTGTGAGCAGTAATGGCACGATGAGAAATTACCCCCACGAGCTTGGTCATGGAAAGCTAAGAATAGCTGCTTCTATTGCACTTTGTCAACACACTTCAAGAATCTTCCATCCACCCCCACATTTGAACAAAGCATTTTCCCATGAAACATACGGTGCTGACCTTAGCTTGATATCTCTCTTCTCTTTAGCAGTTAAGTGAGATGAACATTCACCATAGGTGAGAAAGTGAGTAATATCATCATACCATTCATCTACTGAGATAAGGAATAAAACAATAGGAATATCAATTTCATCCTGAGGTGTTTCATGACTAGCTCCCTTAGCAATGAGTTCACACAGGCCTTTACCCCGAACTAGTTTTGTTGGTTTGATGTCAAGATCATACTCCTAAACCTTTTTCTACCTAATTTACTCTCTTGGTTCCAAATTCCTGTTGTGTAAGAATAGACTTGATAGTCGTGTCAGGCACAAGCACAATAGAGTGAGAGTTAAGAATGTAAAATTGAAACTACTTGACAGCTTTAACCACTACAAAAGCATGTTTCTCCATCATAGTATACTTCAACTCATGAGTTTTCATAATATAACTCGTGAATGTAATGGGGAGCTCATGATCTTCAAAGTCTTTCTGATTCAACACAGTGGCCAAAGTACTCTCTGTGGCATAGTAATAGATAATAAAATCTTTGCTAAAATTTGGGCATGCTAAAATAGGAGTCTTAGCAATGGCTTTCTTAATGCCTTCAAATGCTTCTTTTTCCTTCAAGCGACAAACCAATCGTATTCTTTCACTTCATCATTTGGGAAATGTTCAAAGCTAACTCTACAAAATCAGGGATGAATCTTCTTAGGAAGTTGATCTTACTAAAGAAAAAGTGAGCTCCCTTTTTTCTTGTGGGAAGAGGAATCTGCTAAATAGATTGTACTCATTCATGATCAATCTTGATTCCATATTTGGAGACAACATGTCCCAATAATTTTCCCCTCAGTGAAACAAAATACAGATTTCTTGAGATTCAGAGAGACTCCATGCTCTCTGCATTTCAAAAGGACCGTTTCTAGAAGCTGAAAGTGATCTTCTCTAGATTTGGAAAACACAGTCAAATCATCTAGATACACAATGATACATTTTCCTTTCAGACTCTCAAAGGCTAAATACATAGCTCTCTGAAAGGTGGAACCAACATTAATGAGACCAAAGGGCATCCTCTTGTAGGAAAATTTACCCCAAGGAGTGGTAAAGGTAGTCTTGTGCTGATCAACAGTGTTAACTTCTACTTGGGTTATATCCCAAGAATCCATCCAGCATGGACAACACTCTCTACATGCATAACAGCTTGCAACACCTGGTCCATCATGGGTAGGGGATAAATTATTCTTCAGAGAATCCTAATTCAGATTATTGAAATCAACACAAATCTGAATCTCACCATTTTTCTTCTTGACAAGCACAATATTAGCAATCCATGTTGAATGATGAATAGGAAAGATAATCTTAGCCTTCAGCAACTTCTATATCTCTTGAAAAAATTGTGTCAGCAATCTTTGGATTGTACTAGTCTTTGCTTCTACTTGAAAGGCTTAATCCCAGGTTTAAGGGGAATGAAATGTTGCATTTTCCTTTGGCTAAAAATCCTTAAGATCATCATAGGAATAAGCAAGGACATCAACAAACCTATTCAAAAGATTTACTACCTTCTTCTTCTCCCTCGTGCATACAACACTTTCCAATATTCAACCATTTTGGGTTCAGCAGATTTCCCAATGTTAACCTTTTCATATTCAGTAAACTGTTGGGCTCCTTTAGAAGCTTGTAGACTTGACATACCTATCATGTTTATCAAACAACTCCTCCATAATCACTAGCCCTCTAGGAATCTTGTTACCTTTTAGTCTGATGCACCCATCTTGATTTGTCTCCTCTTTGACACCTTCCTCATTGGAAGACACACTCTCACGAGGTAAATTTTCACTTCCTTAAAAATAAAATTGTTCAAAGTTATCCCTGAGCTCCAAAAAAGAGAGAAAATGTTGATCATCATTGAAAACCTGCCAGTTATTTGTGTTATCCAGCATGCTCAGTCTATGGATCATTTTCAATGGTAAACTTAGTCCTAAGAAAAATCAAGATGAGGTATCAGCAAAGACCCTAAAATAGCTAAAGAATCAACCCTAGTGTTCTTTCCCCCCTTGGCACTGCTTCAATGGAGAAAGGCATCAAGGAATTCAATAGAATCCCAAACCAGATTTCTATAGTGCTTCAACCTTCTAATCTTTACTTGGAATAGATCTCTGACTTGTTCAACAACTAGTTCTGCATCTCCACTTTTTTTTACTTGGAACAGATCATTGATAGAGATGCCAAACATCTCATCTTTTAAGTTCCACTCCAGTATTCTTTGTCCCTTCTTCAGTGATTGATCATAAATTATAAAGGTAGGTAAGGTAATTATTAGCCTAGGCAATCGTTAATAGCATTCCCTTTTTCTCCTCAACACTCACCTAACTATATCTAATCTCTTGTAATTTGGTGTGAAATAATATTACAAGAGAGATCCTAATAAGTATCTAACAACTGAATCAATTGGGTCTTTCAATTATGTTTTAGTGGTGGACACGCATTTGATGTCATTTTCTATAAACTCAAGCATGGGGGTGTACTATGGCATGGAATTGATCATAATAGCACCACCAAACTTAGCACGCCAATGTTGTTCGTGGCCATATCTATCATTTTGAGCATGAGGAGTGGAAGGAGGATGGGTTGAACACCTAGCTATATTTGTTCCCATTTCGCTAAATCCATCTCCTCCCCTATAGTTTTCATCATCTTTTCTCATAAACAATAAGCAAGATGTGTGGGGGATTGAAGGGATGGGGCACTAGTTTCTGAAATGTACCTTATTTTTTGTGCAGACCCATTTGTGTGCATTGCTTCCGATAGAAAATTCATGCTTTCGTTGTAATCGTGACTCGCCCTTTCACCCGCTTATTTGGAATGGTGTGTGACCCATATAGACAAATATGAGAATGGGAAATGGGAACGGGATGCTTCCAACTTTCGTAGACTTGTCCTTCCAGGTCAACTCAGCATCTCGGGGACCATTCCAATTTCACTTCACCTATTTGTCAACGCTACCCCCTCTCACTTTTACCCTGTCTCATCTAAATTTTATCCATAACAAAACATAATAAATTCAAATTCATGTTCACTTAGACTCTCCACTTAATTATCTTCAACCATTTTACTATAAAATCTTGTTATTACTCCACATTACATTATAAATATTTTAAAACACACCTGTTCTATATTTGTTCCCAATTCCCTTAATCCGTCTTCTCCAGCATGGGGAATCATTATAGTCCTATGGTTTTACGTTGTGGTTGGGGGATGCACTTTGGGTGTATTGCTGGGGTGGGGGTGCACTATGGATAGGGGGTGCACTGTGGCTAAGGGGTTGATTTTGGCTAAGGGATGCACTGTGGATGGGGGGTACGGTGTAGTTGGGGATGCATTATGGCATGTCATCACCAAACTCAGCAATGCAAAATGTTTTTTGTGGCCATGGTTATCATTTTTGCATTGTGACAGCAAGACCAGAAGGAGGCTAGGTTCAAACACCTAGCTATATTTGTTCCAAAATTCCCGAAATTCATCTCAGGCATGTGGGGTGCGCTATGGCTAGGGGTGTGCATTGTGGCATTTCACCACCAAACTCAACATGACAATGTTGCTTGTGGCCATGGACATCACTTTTTCCTTGTGAAAGGAGGACCAGAATGAAGCTGAGTCAGATCACCTAGCTATATTTGTTCCCAATTCCCTAAATTTTTCTTAGACGTATGGGGGGTGTCACTATGGATGGGGGTGGGTGTGTTGTGGCATGGCACCACCAAAATTAGCACGCCAATGTTATTCAAGAACATGGGGGGTGTTTTGTGGTTGGGGGTGGCTATATGACACCACTTTGGACAATGTTGTTCATGGTCATAACTATTTCCAATTTCTAATTTCCACCCACTGCTAGATTAAATTGGAAAAGATAGAAATTGGCGAACAGAGGAGAGGAGAGGAGAGGAAAATATTAACCTTATGATTTAGTTGACTTGGTTGACTATGTTGAGATAACAATTAGATGAACAGAGGAAGAGGAGAGAAGAGGAAATTTAAAATATTTTCTCTCTTATTATGTCAATTGATTTGGTTGTTCCCTTAATTATTAAGATTGACTGCATCTATGATTCCTGTTCATTTGGTTGTATCTCATTTTGGTCTGATATTTTTCATGTCCTAAATGTTAATAGTTGTTTTCATCCTCCTATCAGATATATTTTAGGCTAAATTTTTTGAATTAGGTGCATAAGTATATTATTGTACTAGCATCCTCCTCTCAGATGCCTCAAAATGTTTTTTTATCTACTTTGTTTTAGATTGAAGTTTTGGTTTATGCACATACGTAAATTGCTGTTGATTATTATTTTTTATCAATATTTTTGATAACGGTATATCAACTTATCTTAGTGTATCTGAAAATTGGTAATATTAGATGATTTTTTATGGATTAAGATGGTATTAAGGACAACATTTCCATATGTTTTAGTGATATTTTGACATAAAGATTGTTGTTTTCCAGTGGTTGGTTGATATCATTGGTTGATGGTGGTGTGAGTACTAGATTCCAATCCAAGGGAACATATTTTATTGGGAACTTTAGTATGCAAATAAACATGGTACCTAGTGAAATTGCACCATTTATCCTGTAGTCATGTTCTCCTACATTTCTGTAATGCATTCCTCTGCTTGTGTATGACACATTAGTTGTGTTAGTGTGAACTACATCTATCATCACAAAACTCAAATCATGATGAGATAGACTTTGAGTTCTTAAGCATAGGAAGCTATACGTTCTCAAAACCAATGTGTTCAATGGAGGGAAATGAGGCAGGGAGCAACGTATATACCTCTAGTTTGAACCGTTGTAAAATATTTCTATGTTTACTATGTTATCAAGAAAATGCATAATTGATTTGGATTGTGTAAGTAAAATTCATTGATTTGGATTTCAGATTCTTTGAAAATGATATCCCAATCAAAGTCTTCAAGAACAAAAACGACATGGTAATTAGATATCATATTGAATCAAACCACGAATATCTACTCAACTTATACAAGGCTAAAAGAATGGGCTATAAGAGGGTGTCTTGAGAAAATAGATTCAAGAAAAGCGTTATTCCATAATGATAGGTTTGATGCAAATGTAGCTCATTCACAGTGTCTAACACTGGGAAACAATTGGTGGTGAAAATGTGGTCGTGATTCTTGACTCATAAAGAATAGAATTATGGCACAATGTTTCTTTTGATTGATGTAAACCATACAATATTGGTTCAATGTATCTCTAAGGTTGTTTGATTTTGTTTCTCACAAGCATTTTGCTTGCATTATGTTAAGGATTACTTCATTTTCTTCCTAATGGAAGTAAGTGACTCATTGTTTATATGTAGAATGAAATAATTTACAAGAAAAAATTCTACTTTATTTCATTGTAATTGAATTGTTGATATACATAGCTCCCAAAGATGATGTCAAATTTTAATGATAAACTCTGAGATATAGTTTATAATAATAAGCAGTAGTAAACTTAATGCCATGTACAATCTAAAGAAAAAAAGACTTGAATTATTTCAATGCTATGACTGAGATAAGAAAACTTAAATGTCTACCAAAACAATACTACTTCTACCACCTATCTTCAGCAATTTTCAAATTTAACCCAAAAACAAATTGATTAAGTAGCACAAGCTTGATATTTTGATTCAATAATTTCACTATTATAATATCAAACAAAAAAGGCCATATTTTGAGAGAATCATAACAAATATGAGCACTTTATTTTATTGTAAGTTTGGATAAAAATCAAAATAACACCCTGAGGATTTGAGGTCAATTTCAAGATCAAGGATGTGCATAATGACTCCAACATTGAAAGTGCGAGTCCTCGCACTATGAAAGTGCGATCCTTGCACTTTGAAAGTATGAGCCTCAAAATTTGAAAGTGGGAGACTCGTACATTTCGAAAGTGTGATCCTTTCACTCTGAAAGTGTGAGGATCACAATTTCCTTACACTTTAGAAGTGCCAACCTCACACTTTGAAAGTGTGAGGATTGCATTTTGAAAGTGTGAAGCTCGCACTTTGAACTTGCGAGTCTTGTGCTTTAGGAACTTGTTTTGTGAGTATAAATTTATTATTAGTTTTAATCTAATTAGCTCATGCCTTATAATATTTAACATTCACTAACCTTAGATCGAGGCTTGTCACTTTCAAAGTGCGAAGAAAGTGTGAGCATCACCTTTTCAAATTGTGAGGACTTGTGCTTTGAACTTGCTTTTGACAAGAAATTATTATTAGTTTTATTTATATTTTATTAATCCAACGGGCTCATGCCTTATAATAGTTAGTGGATCTGCTAACCTTACATACTCCCAACATGAAAATCTAAAAACAACAAAATTGGAATCCGATAATAGAGATATTGGATTCTAATAATAGCGATAGTGGAGATCCAATAATAGTGATATTAGGATCCAATAATAGCAAAATTAGATATCTAATAATAGTAAAATTGGAACTCTGAATAAGTCCAATAATGACAATATTAGAATCCAATATTACTACTAATGAAATCCAATAATAGTAATAATGGAATCAATATAAACAAAAATGGAATCCAGTATACGTAAAACGGAGAGATTTCTTCCAAAACTTGTAATATTGGAGTCCAAATTCACTAGAATATGTCCATAATTACTGAAATAAGTGTTACTTAGTTCTTCGAATCCTCTATAATGCCTTCAACTATGAAAAATGAAATTTTTTATTGTGTCTTCTATGCCATCTTATACATGATATGTAAAAAGTTATCGTTTACCTCTATCCAAAGCTCAAAGGCTCCCAACTTGCAACTCACTGGGCATTCAGCCACTCTAGTGCCTAGATCAACTATGTTCACAATACTGAATGCGTGACTCACTTGTTCATATTAGAATTTGGTTTTTGTAGCTTCAACAACATCTTCATCATTCAAATCTATTGCAATCTTTTCTTCACTGTCGCACAGCCCAGTAACCCTTCCAATCAACTATGTAATCAAGTGCATTTTCCTTCCTACAAAGTAAAAAGAATCCTCATGCACTGTTGATATAAGCCACTAATATAAGTAGACATGTTTTCCAAATAATCAAAATTATACAGCTACAATACTCTCTTACTTTCCAAAGCCTTCTGAACCTTATCATCAAGAACAATATGCCCTTCTATCATCCTTTTGTCCATCTCCAAAAAGACATCATTCTTGATGTCAGTCTCATGAGCTTACATTCTATGATTGTAATCACTAATTTTGAATTTTGTCAACTGTGAGGAACATGGTGCCCCAACAACTTATTATGGATATATCATTTCAAAAAACCAATCATCTAGGGAGTCATCCATGTTATTATTGTTCTTTAGTGACCTATTTTGTGCCATTTTCATTCTTCAACTACTCAAACCCTAAAATCCATGAAATGTGTGTCCTAGGTGTTGTAAATTAACCACTTAACTATTCAACTTGTTCCTTTGGTGTTGAATAACCAATTCCTTGCTCTCGTCCACTTCAACTTTGTGCCCTAGTTGCACCCTATGAGCCACCTCTTGTCCTAATTTTGCTTTCCACTTTCAAACCCTATATTTACCTTGTTTTGACACCCTTCATCCCCTAGCTTCCACTTCTACATGAAGGAACTCTCTGAACTCAAGGATATGTGCACCTTCTCTTGAATCTCATTCACTTTTCTCTATTTTTCCTTCATTCTCAGATTTTCTGGTTCACTTTCACAGTTCACACTTATCGTAATTTAGGTCTTTCATGCACAATTTCTCAAATGCAATGTAAGAATGAATTCATTTGCACCTATTTATAGATTTTATAATTTTCCATCTACATTAATTACACTCCACCTACCACTGCTTTTATCGTTAAAGTGATTTTCTACTTTTTCCTATTCTTTTCCGTATGTTTTTAAAAGACATCTGTTGTGGGTGGCAGTCCATAACCTTCTGGCATGCTACTACTTCCTAGGCTACATACCTTAAACATACCTTCATGCACCACACACATTCTTCCTTTGTGCCACCTGCCAAGTAGTTTAACTTTTCGTTACCTCCCTCATGTTGCATTGTGTGGCTCTTGATTCACATGGTTTTATATTAGCAATTTCATCAACTTCAAGTTCATTTGCACCTTCTATCTTTAAGTACCTATGCACCATATCTAGCTACTCACAACACTTGCTTCACGCACCTATATATTTTTCCATCATGAACCATTAGCTCACCCCATTTTTTGCTCTTCCATTAACCTTTATTTAAGTATTTTTCATCCATTTTTCATGTCATACACCTACATCTTATTCATCCCACACTAAAATCATGCATGGTCCTTTGTGCATCATTCTAAAATAGAGTAATCAACTCTTGTGCACAAGTGCACTTATTACGACAAAAGAAATCTTATTACAAACACAAGAGAAGGTTATTTATAATAAGGATTCAACATACTCCCATTGAAGTAACCAGGAAATATAATACCATCCGGTACCTAATTTTAGTATCTTGGTTACTAGAAATGTTCCCAAACAATGTACTTTAGCTTACCATGATGGTGTGAAAAATTTAAATCATGTAAAAGCACCATCCCTCATACTACTAAAGACTTATTCTTAATTTTCCTATCATGTCAGGCCTTCTTACTCATTTTTTTTCTTCTGACTCCATCGTGTAATTACACGCCGGTCATCCAATTGCATCATTTTATCAATGCGCTCCTCCACTACTTAATTCATAATTCATTCCTTTTGCGCATGTAATACATAGGGATGGTAGCATAAACTCTATGAGAAAAACTATTTCCATGCTAAACACCAATTGAAAAGGTGTGGCCTTATTCAATATTTTGTATGTAGTTCTATAAGACCATAATGTATTTGAGACTTTATCATCTCAATCATTTCTACCTACATCACAAATATTTTTCAATTTTTATCCCAGGATCTTATTGAAATCCTCTGTAGTTTCATTAGCTTATAAGTGATAGGGGTAATCTTATAGTGTGTTACCCTAAACTTTTCCAATAGAATTCTAATTGTCTCATTCAAGAAATGAGTTCCCCTATCTCTAATAAGTCTCAATGGGAAGCCATACCTACTAATGATGTTTTCCCATATAAATATCGATGGTGTAGCTACAATGCAATCCTTTATAGGCATAACTTCTTCCCACCTTTTCAAGTAATTTTTGCATGTTATGATTTAATGTGCACTTATCCTCTGCGTAGCTAGTGCAATTGGGCTAAAAATTCAATTACCAACTTCTCAAATGTGTATGCACTTGTTATAGGTCATAGTGGCATTTCATCTCAGTTTTCTTGTTTTCCTAACCTTTGAAAATGATCACATGATTTGAAAAATTCCTTGGTATCCTAATAGAGCATCTCCCACCATAATCCAGAAAGTAATATCTTGCATGTTCTAGCTTCTCCTACATAATGACCTCCAACTATTCCTCCATGCACTTCTTCCATTGTGGCTTCATTCTCATGCTCTGACACACACTTTTGCAAGATTTCATCTGTACCCATCTTGTATAAATCTCCTCCAATTATTTGGTAAGGTGTGGCGTGAATTGTTATTTACTTCTTCTCAAGGTTCTTCATACCTTCAGGCATAACTCATGTGTGTAAGAATACTGCAATGTCTTCCAGGTCAGTTGGCACACTGTGTAGTCTAAACAATTGAGCATCCAACATAGTGTCCTCTATGTTTTTTGCACATCCTCACCTAGAGTTAATCCTTGAAAAATGATATAGGTCTTGAATTTTATCTATTCTAGAGCTTCACTATAACTAGAGAAATTAATCTTCTTAAAATAAGAAGGATCAAGTCGAAAAATGCACCCTTGCAAAACTGGCTTGTTAACTAGATAATTTAAGTGTCATGTGATCAATGTAGGAAATAAATGGTTTCCCTAGAAAATAATTGTATAAACTTGTGAAACACATGTATGTACCATTGATAACACTTTCACACTCTATAGTTGGTTATAATTCTATTCAGCCGGTGTTAGCTTCTTGCTTATAAAACATATAGGATGATCTAGCATTACCTTCCCTTGGCTATGCTAAAACTGCTAAAGATATTTATACCATAGAAGAATCTACATGAACAACGGAATAGACTTATTCTAAGAAGGGAAGTGTACAGAGTAGGCATGGCAGTTATTTAGCTACTCTTTTAAAGTCTTGAACGCTAGCTGTTATGTGTCATCCCTAATATAATTTTCCCTTTTCTTTTAACAATTATTCAAGTGACAATGGTAATCTTTTCATACCCCTTGATAAATTTATGGTAATAACCAGTATGTCCAAGGAATCTATACACTTTTAGTCTGATTAGTTGGCTCCTCCAACCCCAAGATGAATGCAATTTTGGCTAGTTCTACCAACAATCCTTCTTTACATATAATGTGTCCAAGTAAAGTAGCTAAATGGTGTTGCATGAAGATACACTTCTTAATATTCAAATAGATGCTAAGTTACCTGTATATTTCAAACATCAACCTTAAAACAGTCATAATGGTATTTAACTAGGCCATATACCATCAAATCATCCAAGTGAACTTTAAATAAATATATGGAATAAATTCTTGAAATTCTTGAACAACAATGCATGCAAGAACACCACTGGCGCATTATTTAGACCAAAGGGCATAATTGTATAAGAAAATCATCCCCCACTCATTTATAAAGAGTCTTTATTCCTAGTCTTTTTGAAAAATCCCTTGACGTGATGGTAACCTAAAAATCCATCTATGGAAAGGAATAGAATCTCACACAATATGGAACACCTTCTAATATCTCCTTCAAGTGAACGGCGTGGGAAAAGGATCGATGATACACATCAAGCATTCATAACTCTATAATCAACACAAATACTTTTCTTGCCATCCTTTTTAATGCTAATAACCATCAGGATTATCCATTCTAACTCTTAAATGGGATCAATAATGTCCTAACTTCAACATCTTAATCAATTTCATCCTTTCACCTTGATGTGCATAGATTAGGATTCATTCGGTAAGGCCTCCTCTAGAACCATTTTGCATGCCATCTTTGAGTTTTATACTTCATTTATCCTAACGACATGGATGCACATCCCTTTAAACTCTTGATATTCACATGGGAAATATAATCTTGAAAGTTACATAATAGTATTTCAATGATTTTTTCAACTTCTGGTTCAAACCAATATTCACCAATTATTGCCTCTTTTGGCGCATCTTCCATTCCAATGTTCACTTTCTTTTTTCTTCAATGATACATGATAGGATCGTACTTGATTACTCATATTACGAGTTCTAATACCTCACACATACTCTTATGTGTGCTTGGTATCCATACCCTTATAATTCTTCATCATCTATGATGTAGACAAGATTTCATTTTCTCCTATTTCTTTCCAAGCATGTTCCAATAGGGTTTCCTTTGAATCCACTATGTTGTCATGCATGCTTCAGTATCAACATCACTCAAATAGCTGAAGTCATAAGTTATTCATCCTTCATGTTATCCCCTAATTTAATGTGCTTCATAATCTACAGAGCTTCATGAACTGGAGGTTTAGTAGAAAAGTAATCAAAAGTATGAATAATACCTACAAGTCAAGGTTGCGCAAATTTAGTTGTTTCTTGTTTTAGCTCAACATGTATATACCAGCACATGTGCACAACCATGCAAAGTAGAATAGAACTTATGCACCCATAGGGATGGTGGTAGATCATCTTGCCATGTCATCCAATTCCTCTTGCAATTGTGAACATGTACCATGGGAGAAGTCTTCCCATCATAATCTTGTATTGGTGAAGGGAGATTACTCCTGGAAAACCTTGTCAAGAAATCCACTCTTATCTCTTGCCTAATCCAAGCAAGTTATATCTATATGTGTAGCCCACCAATGTCATGTTGTTGTCACCATGCAACTGTGTATACCATAATATTTTAATTTATCTACCTCATTGCACCATTGTTCTTCCATCACGCACAAGAATGATTCAAGATTTTCTTCTCCAGTGTACTTCAAGAAAACTAACCTTTCCTAACCACCTTGACTAGGTCGTATTGTAATTACCCTTATCACTCTTCTTAAACCTCATGCAACCAACCATATCGTAAGTACCATGTGAGCCCAATTATCACAAGCTACACTAGTAGTATCACTTATGGATTGCACGTCTTCCCACTGAAGAACACCCTCCTTTGATGGTTCCACATGTTCTTGTGAGTCATACACCATATGCGCATAGATTCTATTAAGATATTCTTCATTAATTGGGTTCTATGTAAGGTGTAATAATATTTGCATGTCATCCATTAGTATAACAACGCACTCATCCTTATTCTCAAAACTCACATAACACTTGTTAAAGCGTATAGTCTATTGTTGTTGGCATAACACCAAGGACGGTCCTAGCAAAGCACAGAAATTCTTCTACTTCTGTGAGCTTGAAGACCTCAAAGTCACCCTTGAAATTGGCTCCCTGAATGGTGATAGAAGCATCCTTTCAAAACCCCAATGGGAATATCCCTTGTCTTATTATCCATGTACAACACATTTGAGGATGGCTATGCAATGGTGACCTTCCCATCTAGTTCCAAGCATCAAGTGTGAGGAACATTTACTTCCACACATGTATCAATGAGGATATTACTTACCATAACCATCCATCAATCACTGCATCCAATGTGATTTCCTTGTCATAATCATGATCTTGTGGTGGTAAATTGGCATGGAGAATCTTGGATGTTCCTTTTCTACACCTACATGTGATATTTTGTCCTGTAACCATTCTCCCAACAAAGGTATGATATTCTCCTGCCTAAGCATTTGCATACCTCTTTGAGGTCATCCACATATTTCTTGGTAATTCAGTATTCCTCTCGTGTTCCCTCTTGCATGTGCTTGCTCCTTTAGACATTGTATCTTATCCTTGGAGCTCTCCTAATGACATTCCCATAGTCTCTCAGATATACTTTCCTTTCTAGTTGGCCTGGAAATAATCTGGATACTTTGTATGAATAACCTCCTCCTCTTATGATGAGTGGTCTTGATTTCCCTTGCTCACGCAACACTACTTATGACCACGCATAGTGACCAGTAATGGTTGAGGTTCCGCTACAACTAATTTCTTAGGCATCCATTTCCCTTACTTGGGCATTTAACCTTAATCATGGACTACTCCCTTATCCTTCTTGTTATTTTTGCACATGTGGGGGTATACAAATATGGACAATATTCAACCTTATATGCCTTACCACATATGTGCAAGCCTGAGTTCTTTGGTCACTCACATTGATAGTGATCAAGTGACCTAAAAGTGTAACATATTCCTTCATGTAAACCTTCCTTCCGGCCACCATGGCCTCTACCTCGGTATCCACCTCTAAATCCTCCTGTTACCATTGTTGTACCCTTCATTGATTATGTCCCTCTTGCACCTGCAAGCTACTCTCTACACTGGTTTAGCATCAACCCTGTTTCATAAGCCTCATGAATCTGATCAATCAGACGATAATTGGTTGTGTCATGAGTATGTGCATCATAAATTTTAGTAATACAAAGAAACATTCTTTTGTGTAGCATGTTGCAAAAGTGGGATAATTATGTAACATCATGGTTCTTGTGACAAATTTCACAATTTGTTAATAGTGTGCACACATTTCATGTGCAGGACAACTATCTTTTGAATGTTCCTTCTACTTCACAATCAGTGCACACAATCCACTATGTGTCTCATGAGCTATGAATTGGTAGATAAATTTTCCAACTGAGTGGTCCATTGCTGTAATATGGGCCTCAAGAAATGGACTTACCCCAATATCTACACTCTTAACTACTTTGCAGTGCACAGTGTTACTTCCAAAGCCTTCATGCAGGTTGGTGAATGTCTTATGTGATAATTCCCTTTAGAAAGGTGTCAATAATCCTCCTACAAACCATTGCACATGTTGGATCATATGAATTTCATAAGAAAGATTGGACAACAAGGTCTTGAAACTATGCATCATACTCTCTAACACTCTCAACAAATCCTGTTTAATGTCCTTTCAGCGTGCTAATGCTCTGACTGCTCAAATTCAGGTATGTGGAACTCAACCAAGAAGGTGGCGTGCAATGCATCATCATCTCCTATTGTCTAGTGTGGATCATACTTTTCATATACCAACTATGTGTGTGCGCCTTATGAAGTGTTGTTGCAAAAGACTATAGCCTTCTAATCTAGGGCCATGTTATTCCTCTTATCCCTCCATAAAATTTCACACTTATGTACATGCTCTGTTACATCTTCCACACCTCTATATTATGGAAAATGAAGGGACAATCTCAAAAATATCTGAGGGGGTTTGTTGTGGTTGTTGAGGTTTGTGCTGGTTTTTGTGGTCCTTGTTATAGTGGGGCCAGATCCTTGAACCTGAACCTCCACTAGGATTTCCTTCACACGGTAGAGGACCTAAGCATCCTCCCTTTCATGACCTGGGGGACTTGTAGAAGTACTACCTTACATCCATCGTAGTAGTGTTGAATTACACACCAACCATTTATTCCACTACTCCATCTATAGTATTACCTTCAATGGGTAGCACGCCACTACTCTGTCCTATCAGTCGTGCCTACTGAAATTGCTTCCAAAACAAAATTTACCCAGAATACAGGAGTCTGTTGCACTTCCATTGTATTTCCTTTATCTGATGTGCCTCTTATGATGATACTAAAACATGTGCCTACATTTATCTCTAACCCAACATGGATAATCCTTGACCTTCCTTCTTTCTCACATCACATTATGATGATCTTCTTATCAACAACTTCTGAATTCCAAGCACCAAGTGCAAGGGCTAGGTGTCCAAGTTGGGTCAGATGCATGCCAACGGTTCTCATTATTTCCTCAGACTCACTCTCATCAGATGTTGAAAGGGGTCCTTATGTTGTGCTTCTCCTAATATTATAAGGACATGATCCTATGGTCCCTTTCCTTTTACAGGTTCTCATCACTTGTGCCTGACATCATTCCTCTCAGTCTCAATGCCTCTTCAACTGCCCTCTCTCATGCATCATTATACCTGCATGCAATATTTCTTCTCTATCTCTTTCTTCCACTTGGACCAATGCCATCCTTCCCAAACCTACTTCTTTCCCCTGCACATGGTGGGGTTTTATCCTTTCATAGGTAATTTCTCCATCCCCAGCTCAATCATTAAGATCTTTATAGCTAATGGAAGCATACGTAAATAAGATCCTCTAGGTTCGTAAAAACCAGAATTATGATTCTTCTGGGCATGAATATGTCGAAATCATGTACTCCAATGTATAATTATGCAGTACACATTCCCACTAATGATCTACGGCACGCATCCATGATTTCATCCAAATCAGAGAGTGTTTGGTACTTATCTTAGCTCCACACTTGCTTCATTTCCTAGCCAAACACCCATGTTTTGTTTGCACGTAAGTTGATAGCCACTCATACAACTCTATCAAGAAGGAAGAAAACTGAAGAATGTCTCATATAGCTGAATCATATAATTTTTCTTCCACCCATTTTTGCACGCATTAAAATCCCATCCAGTATTGTATCTTTGAGAAAAATCATCCTAGTCGTCATCCACCCAACACTCAATATTCTCCACTGATGGTCAAAATTCCATATACATGCCACATCCTGATGAGTAAGAATGAAAAGAGGTCCCGATAATGGAACCAAAATGTTGGAGTCTAGTTGCCAACACTTCACAAGGTCATGTGCATGCTAGAACTTCACCTAGACAATATGTCTAGGTGCTCACCTGAAGTGCACGCAACTACCGAGTTCCTCCTTTGTTCACTTGTCAAGATGTGGGTTGTGTATTTAATCATCATATTATGAATGGAAGCAACAACAAATGTATAGAAAAGATAACACATGTAGTAAAGAAACTTAATCAACATAGACAATTAACAGTAGTATTTGGATTCATTACATCATTTCCAACACTATTAACCCTAGCAATCCATACATAATTATCCATCATAACACATAATTCATTATATTACATATACTCGTTGATTACATCCATGCATGTATACAATCATCCAATCCATACACATGCCATTACTAACAATATCAACCTCCTTTTATCTCTTATACTTAGCACACTTAACACACTTGCACATGAGTCACCCTTTTTTCTACAAGGAGTGCAACTAAAAACACATGTTTATATACGGTGGGGATTTTCCCTTCACCACTTTTATGCTTTAATCCTAGGAATAGGTATCCTAAATATAGGTTGGATGCCTCTTTACAACTCTTCTTAAACTCTATATTGAGCTATAAATAGCTCAGCCTTACCCATGTTTGAAGCTATAATTAGATGTCCTCCTTTCACATTTTCTTTATCTTTTTTCGGTGCTTTATCCAATCCTTGTCTATTTCTGGACCTTTCTTGCATGCTACGCTATATTTTATTTTCCTTTTTTTAGCCTTAGCTTGGAAGTTCGTTAAGTCCTGAACTTTTGTGTGCATGCGCAAAACTTTATGTGTTGACCCCCTTTTTTGTGTTGTGTACACCTTTATGTACTTACATGTCTTTTTTCTTTGTTACCTACATGCACCCTCCTACGTGTGACCTTCATTATTCATGCATGGCTAGTATTTAGTCATTTCTGATGCCTAACAAATAAGAATGTAAGATAAAATATAGCAAGAACAATTATAAGGAGGGGGAAACATGACTTATGCATGTTTAAGGAACCATAATTACATCTTTTTTAGTGTACCCAAGATATTGTAGCAATGTCAAAGTGTACATAGTATGGGAAGTAGTGTTATCAACCAAAACATTGTGTATAGGATGTTAGTCAACTGAAGTGAGGATGTAAAATCTATCATAAATAAACTCGTCTACCATATTAGTACTATCAAAGGAAATAACAAAGAAGGAGGATATGGTGGAAAAAATTCCAATCATTTTGCCAAACATGTTATCATAAGATGGTCGTGAATTCACTTTTTTGTGAATTCCTATTTCATTCGCTAAAAGCACCTAAAACTTTACAAAGAAAATTACATGACTAACTAAGGAAGGATAACACCATTGCTACCTCTAATCAAGTCTCTAATTGTATGAATGTAACATTAAGATAGAAGCTTAAAGGAATGGTTAACTAATATGAATAGAATTCAAAATCTAACTAAACATCCCTACTAATATGCTCAATTACCTAACATGGTCCTGAATAGACCTAAGAGGGAAATCAAATGGGTATGGTTGCTACTCTAAACAAGGTGAAATGACCTCTCCAAATAACTTATCAAGTCACTTTATATATCCATCTACTAACCTTTTTGAAGGATTTAGGCAAGGATTGAACTTGGTTATATATCATATTTATTATACGAGATGCAAATCGAAGCATGGTGTAAAGTATTAAGGTATGAGGTGAGTCCCTTTTATAGTTTTCCTTTCGGGGAACATTTATATTTTGGTGCATGTGGGACTAAAATCCCAAATTAGATTATAATTTTTAATCATGATTAAGCTTTGCTAATCAAAATTAGTGAATTACTAAGTGGTTAAGATGTGTGGAGCCTTAATCAACCGCTTAGGGTCAACTAGGAGGCTAGGATAAGATTTTGAAGCTTGTTGAGACATTTTGGAGGAAAGTGGGGTGATTTTGAGTGGTTAGAAGAAGGGTTTGAGCCAATAATAGGATATATTGACAAAAATAAGGGAAAACTAGGCTTAATTAGCTAATAAACACTAATTGTCTATTTTGAAGAGGATTTTGGCTTACGATTCATTATAAAGTTGAATCCTGAATGTGAAAGGGATTTGGTGATCAGAAAATCACTTGTTAATTGACCTAAGTGGAAATAAACATTAGTTAATCATCAAAAATCACAAATTTTAACGGAATTGGTAAGAATGAGAGAGATTTATGTGCGTTTGGCAATAATATTGCAAAAATGGAATTTAGGTGTCTACATTTGCCCCTATTTGAGGTGAAGTTAGGGACTTCACTTTAAATATAGTAGACAAGCATAAACAAGTAAATTTTTAAAGAAAAAATTGTAGGATGAAGGATTCCCCCTCGAGTGTCGATGGGGTAATAGAAGAATTTAATCGATGATCGGAATGGATTACAAGAAATAGGATATAATGGGCCTGAAACCCTTGGTTATTTATAAGGAATAAGGATAGGGATAAAAATGGTTGTTTATTTCCCCAGGTGATTTGGAATAAAAATTAGTAGTGGTAATAAATGATAATGGAGAAGAAATGATTAATGGAGAATATAGGACAAGCCCAATCTTTGCATCCAACCTTTCAATAAGCAACTTTATTATATCATTTTTCCCCTGGGTCTATAGCATCAGCCTTTATTGAAATAAACAAAAGTGTGAGATAACATGAAAATCTAAATTATTAACATTTGTTCATTACTATGTAACTCCATGCAGCATACATAATGTAATGAAATACAAGAAAGTAAAATGATGCTTAACTCAATGCAACATACATAATGTAATTTAATACGAGAAAGTAAACCAGCTAACCTAACAGAGAAACTAGTATAATCACACATACTCAAATAAACAACGTTCAAGATAGTTGCACTAATGTTTTTATTATCAAGCTGCAGTTCCCAAATGTTCGTGTTGTAATGACAAGGGTTAAAAATGGTGCCCCAAGCAAGGATACATGTGAGGGGAATAACACAGGACACAAGTAGTCCCATGGAAAATCTTTCATGCACTATGACACAATCTTTGGTAATTCACTGTTGCATGGCAGTACCGACATAGCGTGCAGCCTAGCTTTTGTTAAAGAAGGTAGATCATGATGATCCACAAGTTGTTTGAGACCAGAACAAGCACGAACCGTATAAACATGTTTTTGTAGGAAAAATTTTTATGTTCGAGGATAATGTACTTGGCACAGGCTTCAGCTGGGTGTATGTTGTTTACCAATTTTCAAAAAAAAATTGAATTTTTGCATTTTTTTGGATTTTTAATGATTTTACCAAAAATTTTGGGTTTTTAATGATTTTACTAATTTTTTGGCTTTATTTTTTAATGTTTTGATTTTTGAAACATATTTGAATGTTTTTTAGTTTTGAAACATATTTGAATGTTTTTTTTATTTTTTAGAATTTTTCTGAAGCTATGTAAAGTGAAGATGTGAAATTACCCCCAGCATTAGATGGAAATATTCAAAGGCAAACTATTCTCGTGCAGAAGTTGGATTAGGGATAATATAGATAGGTTCAACATGATGATGAATGTAACCCACTGATGTTCTAGGAAGGAGCAAGGATGCCCCTAATGTAAGTTGGCCAAGAAGCACACGATAAAAAGAAGTGGAAGATTTCTTTTGTAAAGGGGAAAAAGGTGTCCGCAAAAATGGAAAAAAGGTAATATTATACACATGGATGTTCTAAACAAAGTAGAAGAATGATGTGAATGTATGTAGCTTAGAATCCTTGCGATGAAGAAGCGATTAGCCCAAGTCACAAATTGTGAGACAAGATAAGGACTAGAGTAAGAGTCTGAAAAAGGTCCAAAAAAAGACACTTTGTAACATACTAATCTTGTTTTCTCATCAAGATCTAGTTTGCACACGTGGAAACTTATTACTTCTTGGAGGGAAGATTTGATGGACAACAAGTGAAGACACCCTAGCCAATGTGTAGGAATGATTTATTTTTCAAAGCTGATTTTTTTTGTTAATGGATTGTGGAAGGAGAGCCATGCATTTCTATGTTTCCAACCAAGCATCCATAGCCCTGATGGAGATGTATTTTATTCTAATCACAACATTTCTCTACTTTCAATCAGGAGTCCGTATCCCCAGTAAATATTATTGGAAATACTCCAAGAGAGAGATATACATCAATTTACTTTTGCTTTTAGTGTTTGCTTTTATCTTTTGCTTTTTGATTGATTAATTGATTTTGATTCTTTTACTTTCTAAAAACTTATTTCATCTCTCTTATTTGACAAGGGGTTAAGAATCATTGATGGCTTTATGGAAGGAGGTGGAATTTATTGTGCTAATGACATTGGCTAGTGTCACAAAATATGTCCAAAATTTCTTCACAACAAGCATTTTAGATGTTTATTGTGATAGGATCTCTAAAAGGACAGTTGTTTTTTAACTTACCAAGGTGATAAAAGACCAAGGCCAAATGGAAACCATAGATATAAATGTCACAAAATGTGTGTGAATTGGCTAACCAAAATATCACCGAAGGGATGAAAATGGTAGGAATACTTGCAAAAGAATAGCAAGGAAGGGAAGAATGAACATCCATATGTATGTAATACATGATTGCAATGTTTGATCTTTACCTTTGATATTTTTTGAAATGTTTTCTCATTTTTTGTATTTTCTTATTTTTTGAAAAGTGGGACCAACAAGGTCACTTGGTGTGATAATATCCAACAACAATGTTAGTGATTTCCTTGATAAGGAATATTAGGAATGTTTTCTTATCAAGATTCGTATTATCCCCAATCTCAATTATCGTGGTGAGCTCATACTCAATAGATAACTGTGTTTTATCGTCAAACTTGGAATTCATTTTTCAAGATATTGAGGTCCATATCAAGAGGTTTATGCACTTTTCCCCATACTTGATGGGTGCATTGATGTGCATTTTTGAATTGTGTTGGATTTTGAACTTTAAGATTATTTAGATTGTTAAGAGCTTTAGAGCTCTTGGAAGTTTTGATCTGATCTTGATGAAGAAACTGTTTAGGTTTCTTATAAGATATTACTTGACTTGTATCATCCTGAGAAGTGGGATAAGAAATTGGAGGAATAGAATTGATGTGAGAAATGATGGTGGGCTTGCCACAAACATTGATATAAGGACAATGTGATGAAGGGAAATGGTATGGTCCAAGAATTTAAGAGGATGGGCTACTAGGAGGTGTCCCATAGAATGAAGATAAAGGACTACCAAGATTTGGCCCTAAGATTGAAGATGAGGTACTTCCTAGAGGTGTCCCATAGATAGAAGATGATGGACTACTAGGATGTGGCCCAAGAATCAAATATGAATTACTTCTAGAACATGCCCCCAGTATAGATGAATATGGGCTACCCAGAGGTGAGCCACATACAAAAGAACATGGGCTAGGAGGTGAGGCACACATAGATGATGAAGGGATACTTGGAGGTGCCCCACATATAGAAGTAGACAATGGGATACCAGGTGGTGACCCAAGGTGAGAATAAAATGGGATACCAAAAGGTGAGTTGTAAATATATGATGAAGGGAAACTTAAGGTTCCCCACATATAGATGTAGATGATGGGCTACTAGGTGGTGACCCAAGGTGAGTTTTTGATTGCGGAATCGTGACAGATAAAGAATGATTGAGTGATAAAAATACGGGATATTCCTCAATGGTCTTAGGATATTCCTCTATTTTCTAAAAAAAGTAATCAATTTCTTCTTCCTAATACACAAGCATATCAAATTCAATATTAAATCCTTGATTATAATATTTTAGAGGAATGCCATCATGTTACCCTAGGAATTACATGATCGGATCCTCGACCTGAGATGAATCAATCGGTAGGGGTATTTATTCTTTGACCATAGGAAGTTGATTAGAATAAACGGGTCCAATTGGTGTGGAAGATTGAGAAGATGATGACTCAAGAGATGAAGTAGATTTAAATCTAGATGTCTCACGAGTAGAAGAAGACATGGCTTTGAGATAGGTGATTGGTATAGGTTTTCCTAAAAGATGGCATATTGTCAGGAAATAATGAGGATTACATAGAAACTTAGCATATGATTGCGACATATGATTCATCTGAGGTGTTTTTGACATATGCGTCGACTTAGATGATTGTGACGTAGGAGTTGAATTAGGTGATTGTGACATGAGTGTCGACTTAGAAGTTTACAACATGGGAGTCGACTTAGGATATTATGACATGAGTGTCAACTTAGATAAATGTGATGTGGGAGTCAGCGTAGGAGATTGCAATGTAGGTATCATCCAGAATGAATTTGGGATCATCCATATCTTCAACGGAGGAGGAGGTTGTCGAGGCGGCGAATAAGAGAGGACCACAACTCAAGAACCAAATTATATGTTTGATTGATGGATCTTAGAGCCACAAAAATCTTCAAGGGAGGAAGATTCAATTTAGCTTACTGATAAGGGGAGTCCTACGAAGAAAGGGAGGACTGTGACTTAAGATTCAAATGAAGTGAATAACTCTAATGAGATTTTTTCGAAGATTGAGATGAATCTGAAGAATCAGAATAATAATTTAGATCAGAGTTAGAAGAAGAGTAGGAGGAACCTGAATAATAATTTGGATCAAAAGTTTCCAAACCATACCACCTATTATGAGATGAAGGTGGCAAACAGGGTACCAAAATGGGTTCTCTAGAATGAAGAACCAAATGAGGCTTAGCCATGATGGGCATCCTTTGATGGGAATGACAAAACTTTGATTCCTTAGTATCGTACATCTAAGGAACCTTGTGATAGTTGTTCATTGTTGGCATTTGTGTGATATAAATTTCTAGACTGAGATAGTGCAATTGAACTCCTTCAATTGGAATGAAGTCCTGTGTTGATTTGTGCAGCATAATGGAAACTAGTTAGACATTTGGAAAATATGGGCCCTAGGACAAACCAAGTGGTGTAACGACGTCAAACTGTTACAAAGAATACTAAAAAGTAAATGGTCATTAATTCTAAGGATCAATTTGAACCTAAGGATACCAAAGAATAAATAATGATACACTAATAAGGTAATATACAACACGATATTTCTAAGACAATACAAGGACGTCTAGTACTCAAATTCAGTCACACCAAAATTTTACTCCCTATGTTTCTTTGAGATAGGTTTGAAACAAAATAGTGACAACACAATATCACCAGTTAGGTCAAGTTTGAAAATAATAAGACCTAAATGCTAAGAAAGTGTTGATGCAACCTTCTAACAAGGTATACTCAAAATTAGTTTCTAAATACGAACAAGGTCTAAGTCTTGTAAAATGGATTATATAAATATGAGCAGTGTAACAATGATATTTGGACATGTAATCAGACTTTGTGAAAAAGCAATATTTTAGTATGAAAATGGCATTATATCTATGCTAACAAAGTAAGGTCCTCAACACTCACAAAACTCAAGACAAAGCTAGGATGTAAAAATTATGTCTAAGTATAAAAAGGAATTATTAAGCATGCAAGCAGCGTAACGATAGAATATGGAGATTTAGGCCAAGTTTCACAATGGAAACAAGACGTTAATATCACAATTATATGGCTATAATGTGGGCAGTGTAACAGTTCTAAATAAGAAAATGATGATACCACCTATCTATAAATGATAATAAGTCTTAAATATGGGTTTTTGAGACAATAAGGGTCTACTAGATCGTGAGTACGTACCATGCACACTTTATACACTTGTGCTTTAGCATTGCAACCTAGTCATGCAAGTAGAATACAAAAGTGGTGGACACATAATATGATCAAGCAGTATCTGCGTCTGTTGTTTCCTTTTTCCCAAAATGGGCAACAAGAAAACAAAGGTGTAAACCAAGTGGTGGTGAAAAATACGTCATGTAACTTTGGAAAAATTTTGCCTTGTCTTAGGACAAGTGAAAAACTAGGTCAAAGTAATACTAAATATATTTCCTGATGAAATATCACATGGTTTCAACTTTAAGAGATTATTCCATTTGTTCAAAAAATAAGAGTTTGAATCTAACAAATTTATCACTTTGTGAGAGCTCTATAGAATACAATGTCAAAAACAAATGGCTCCAAACCAAAAATATTCCTAGGTGGTTCTCTCTTTATGTGTCACAAGATTACTTCTACAAGATCGGTTTTCAAAGGTTTCCTAAGGAGCATCCCGGTGTTACTTTACCCCATTTTTATTATCGCTGGGGTTACAATAGAATTAATTTTGACTCTAATCTCACCAAGGCATACTAATCAAGTCAGTAATGGGAGCACTTTTCTTTTTCATTCACAACGTTCCCTCTTGTGTGAACTACTTTAGGGTTCCTAGGACCACCCCCATTATTGTAGCTTAAGGATTGTGCCAAAGGGGTTATGTCCTAGTTAAGCAGACGAGTCATAGCTTTTAACCAAAACATGCAAATACACTGTAGTTATTATGGTGTGTTTTTTATCTTTTATACTTAATGTGGTTTTTGTCACACTTCTTTTGACAACCTACAATCATGCGTGAATGTTAGAATTCAGTTTGAAGAGAACCCTTCTTTCTTTGACAAGCATTTTAGGTCCTTCACAAAAATGGTTAGTAGTTCAACAAGATTCACAATATCATAGAAATATGGCAATGAAAATTCTTGTAAATCAACTAACTACTATCATTCTTTACAAAAACAAGGATTATTCCCATTTAATCCAAGTGTTTCTTAATGAGAGACTAAAATTACTTTTGGTTCCTAAGATCACACTAGGTGTAAGGGAAGAGCATACACAAATTTTAGCCTTGGTTATTTATCAAGTGAAAAATCTCTTAAACTAAAAGATCAAGTACATGCCAAAATGCAAGTTTGTTCCCTTAAGCACAAAATGAATTATGAGTGTTCCTACTTACTCCCAAGAAGCAAAAAGTGGTTTAGGGGTGTTTTTTGGTTCTCAAGATCACACTAGGTGCAAGAGAAGAGCATACACAACCCTATCCCAAACTCAAACAAAGTATGAAAACATATCACTCATCAAACCCTAAGCCAATTTAATGCACAATCCCTTATCAAACCCTAAGGCAATTTTTTTAGGAATGTTGCTCTAAAATCAATAAATTGACAAAAACAACAATTAAAAACCTTTTAAAAATGACAGCAATCCTAAAAACACAAAAATTGAAATTTTGAAGTTTGAAGAAATTTTACCTTAGTGCATGGGCACACTCAGTAGTGCATATGCACATCTCTAGAAATTTTTACACACTCAGTGATGCATATACGTGTCCAGTGAGGCATAGGCACACTTTCTCCCACATAGGCATAGTTTACACATAGAGAGCAAAAATATAGTGTTGTATTGGCACACCCAGTGATGCACAGGCAAACTTTCTCCCACACATGCACACTTTCAGCTGCACAAGCACGTTTTCTCCTGCACATGCACACTTTTTACTGTAAGTGCTCAAAATCTGAGTTTTGAAGAGGTTTTCTTGAAAAAGATTAAAAAATTGGTATTTTGAGGAAATTTCAACAGGGATTCTCCTCCTTTTATTCTACAAAGAACGTGAAAACAAAACTTCTGCTACTAATCTAGTTAAAAAATCTATCTAGCTTGAAATTTGATCTACAAAACAAAATTTTACTCCCTTAAGCATAAAAATGAATGATGATTGTTCATATTTACTCCAAATAAGAAAAAAGTGGTTTAGAGGTGTTTTTGATTCTCAATATCACACAATGTGTAAGAGAAGAGCATACAAAACCCTATTCCAAACTCATACAAAGCATGAAACAGACTCATTCATCAAATCCTAAGTTACATATGTTAGAAAATAACTAGTTTTCAAAAAATTAATACCCTAAAAAAATTTATCCCTAAAACCCAAATTTATGTTACCATTGCTTATTTTGCTTCAATACCTTTCCAACGCAAAAACAATGAATTTTTTCCGAGGTCGGGATCAAAATTTATGGCCTCCAAAAGATAGGTTATACACTCAGTGTAGCACAGGTCCACCCAGTGATGCACAAGTGCACTTTGCTCAACATAGGTGCATTTTTCTCAGTGTAGGCACATTTCTCTCAGCATAGGCACATTTTTCTCATCATAGGCACACTCTTTCCTGTAGGTTCTCAAAATCTGAGTTTTGAAGAGGTTTTTTTTTAAATATCAAAACTTTGGTATTTTAAGGATATTTTGGCAGGGCTTTGCCTCCTTATATCCTTCAAAGAACATGAAAACACAACTTCTACTACTAATCTAGTATGAAACAACTACCTAGTTTAAAAATTAATCTACAAAAAATTGACAATTACTCTCAAACTTTGAAATTAATCTAAAAATCTTGAGAAACTAATCTAAAAAGCTTGAAAGTACTCTAGAAAGCTTGAAATTAAACTAGAAAAATTGAAATTAATCTAGGAAACTTGAAACTAAGCTAGAAAACTTGAAATGAAAAAATTTTATAACTAATGTTAAAATATTAAACATTGAATGCAATGGGGTGTGGTCCCATCGGGCGTGCCAAATGAAAGCACCCTAAACTTTACAAAGCAAATTGCATAACTAACTAAGGAAGGCTAACACCATTTCCACCTCTAATCAAGGCTCTAAGTCTAGGAATGTAACATTAAGATAGAAGCTTAAAGGAATGCTTAACTAATATGAATACAATTCAAAATCTAACTAAACATGCCTACTAATATGCTCAATTACCTAACATGGGCCTAAATAGACCTAAGAGGGTAATAAAATGGGTATGGTTGCTACTCCAAAAAAGGTGAAATGGCCTCTCCAAATGACTTCTCAAGTCACTTTATATATCCATCTACTAACCTTGTTAAAGGCTTTAGGTAAGAATTGAACTTGGCCATATACCATATTTATTATATGAGATGCAAATCAAATCGTGGTGTAAAGTATTAAGGTATGAGGTGAGTCCTTTTTTATATTTTTCCTTTTGGGGAAAACTTGTATTTTTTTGCATGTGGGACTAAAAGCCCAAATTATATTAGAATTGCTAATCATGATTATTCTTTTCTAATCACAATTAGTGAATTACCAAGCGATTAAGATGTGTGGAGCCTTAATCAACCACTTAGGGTCAACTACAAGGCTAGAATAAGCGTTTAAAGATTATTGAGATGTTGTGGAGGAAAGTCAAGTGATTTTGAGTGGTTTAAAGAGGGGTTTGAGCCAATAGTAGGGTATATTAACCAAAATAGGGTATATTAATCAAAATAAGGGCAAAATAGGCTTAATTAGATAATAAACGCTAATTGTTTGTTTTGAAGAGAATTTTGGCTTACTATTCATCATAAAATGGCATCCTGAATGCAAAAGGGATTTTGTGATCAACAAAGCACTATTTAATTGACCAAAGTGGCAATAAATGTTAGTTAATTAGCGAACATCACTAATTATAATGGAATTGGTAAGAATGAGAGTATTTTGCGTGTGTTTGGCAATAAGATTGCAAAAGTGGAATTTAGGTGTCTACACTCATTCATAAAAATGATGAAATATTACAACATGTGGACATTATGTTTTAATTAACTTTCAACAATAATTCCACAAATCAGAATAATGCTTTTCAAAGTGAATATTGATCTAGAAACTATAAAAAACATAAAGGAGAATTGTATTTAGCTAATTTTGTGTGGATTGGGAGAATCTGGGTGATCTAAATGCAAGAATAGACTGATATGGGATTAGAAGTGCTTTGCTATAGAAACTTGCACCTAAAACTACACTGGTCAAAACCATATAACTAGGTTCAAAGCATTTGTACAAGCCTAACCCTTCTTTATGGTCATCGACCTACTTGGAATCTAGTTTTAAAACTTCTTGAGTGTTTCACCTACCTGGAAATGAGTGTCATTATTTTTAGGTCTTCTTCACTCACCTTCCAAATGGCTCTATAAAATCTTCTCAAACCCTAGAACCCTTATAGTGCAAGAAGGAGTTCTTATAAAATAAATTTGGGTCGTAGGAACCCCTTTACACCTATGGCACTGCCATTACTCTGAAGAGGGATAAAATCACATGTCATTCTCCTAGCATGTGCTATCTATTTTATTCCAATCAGAACATGTCAATCATACTTTGACAATGCTTCAACTTGAGTTTCACACTTACACAAATACTTGGGAAGGGTTAAAAGATGAAGACTCATAAACCTGGATGGATAATTTATACCTATAGAGATTTTTTCCCTAATGGATGTGCATGAGTTATTTTTCATTTTTGGGAACTTTGAGTGCCTTTATTTCTTTCTTTTACATGAGGATTACTTAAAATTCCAAGTCACCAAATGAGGTATGATTTACTTGGTTATATATGCTTTCAAAGGTTAAAATATCATGAATTGTTGACCAAGGGGAATATTATTCCATATGAAGATGATGTAATTGAAATTTTGAGTGCACAATGTGTCAGTCCAAAATCATACGGTATGGTCAAGATATATATCTACATCCCAAATGAAATTGATTTTTTTGGCCCAGAGGAAGAAAAGATAATTTTAAATTTATACGTCGAAGGATAGATGTTTTTAGATGTGTTTTATGTTGTTAAACCTCGTAAACTAATGACATAGGGGTGTGCAAAGATAAAAAAGTAACTGAAGAGCTATCAAGGTGTGCTAAGCAAGAGTGAGGAGAGTGTATTTATATATGCAAGTGTGCAATGTCAATATCAACAATTTCAAAGGATAGATTTCCAAATTTGAGTGTATATAAGTGGAGATGGGATAACGCAGTAAGCATTATGGAATTCCAAGGTAGATTTGGCAACATCATGATCCAGGAGAGGGTCATTAAACATTTTCAATTTCTAATTCTTATTAGTAGGTTTCGGTTACAGTGTAATCTTATATTCAATAGTACTAGTATCAATTAGATCATGGATAACATAACGAAGCTTAAAGTAACTATTAGTGGAGTGACTGATACATCGGTGGTAGTCATAATGAGCAGTAATATCAAATCTCTTACCATGAGATGCATTTTTATTAACCTCGAGTGTTAGAGGGAGAGAGGTAAGGATACACTCAAGTAATTGTTGAAGCACCTTTTGAAGCGCATAAAGTAAATGAGTAAACTGTCATTGAGAATATTGTAATTGTAGATTTATATGTTGGTACATGAAATTGAAATGGTTATAGCTTCAATTTTATCATAAATAGCTTTGTTTTTAAAAGTAGCCATGGTTTAAAACTTGTGAGTAAATGTGTTAGGAGTATGAGCAACATATTTGTACTTACTCATGTAAAGGATATTAGCTTCACGTTCTTGTAAAGTATGACAAAGACAATCAAATTAATGAATCGTGCTAAACATAAATGATTCTTACAAAGGAACAAGGAGACTTTGAGTAAATATATCTTGCAATTCAGTATCATCCAACAGATTGCTCATCTTAGTAAGTGACATGAAACTTATGGAGGTTCTCTTCAAGATCTCCCTTACCATCATAGATAGGTAGTTTAGGAACAATGAAACTGATAAGTAAAAGGTATGAACCACTTTCAGTGAAAGCTAGTTATGAAGCAGTTGAGTAGAATCCACAATATGAGAAGAAGAAAATGTTCCTTGTAGTTGTAATATTAATGTAGACACCAAAATTCGGTCCCACTCCCCTTAGTCCCTCGTCAAATGATCACCTTGAACACACTCACCTAATTATGGCCCCTTTTACCCCACTATAATATTAATTTAATTTAATTAATCCATGTCCTCAAAATATTTATTATTTAATTATCACACCACCACCTCACCTAGTAACCTCACCCTAGACCTATTATTAGTATGTTTCCATAGCTAACTAAGACCTACCTAAACCCTAAAAATCAAAGCCTACATTCCCTCTAACCACATTCCCACCCATTACAAAAGGAGATTCTGTTCTAATCCGCAAACAAAAATGAACAAGATCCAATAAATCAAGCAAGATCTGCCCATTTTAGTAAACCTAGAAAATCCCACCCTAACCAACACCGGTCACCATAAATAATTGTCGGTCAACCTGGAACCGTTGTCGGTTACCATTTATTCCCCAAAACAACCTTGTTTTGAGGTTGGCACATTCAGAGAAAAAGGAGACGAGACCAAAGCTACATGTAATCATAACCAGCATTCGCATACACATCCAAACATCCACAGCCAGCATCAGAAGTGATCATAGAGCCACTTGTATTCATGGGAGCATCCTGGGAAGCGTCATCACCACATCAAACTTCATCCATCTGATCAACCACCATTTCCATCCAGCCATCAAGCTCATACAACAGTAAGTATTTTGTTAACCAGCATTCATCTACTTTCATTTTAGTAAGCTTTGTTACATTTATTATCAGTTTCTACTTGTATTCCCATTCTCCCATAATTTACCTTCATGTAAACTTGATCATTCCTTCACCCACACCATTAAATTTCCCATACACGACTGTTAAAGACCCCTAAATATACCTAAGATTTCCGTAAACCCTTTCATTGCCCTCTTCATTTCCTTTTAGCCTCAGATATGTCCTTACAACAAGGTTTTAATAAGTTCATGTCACCTGACTGTACCGACACCGATTACCCATGACTGTCATCGGTCCATCATGAACTATCATCAGTTATACTATACCAACGTCGGTCTCTATGTTTTACCCTCAGACCAAGAACAAAGCCTAAATTCTCCACCAAATACCCAAAAACCAGAACTTGACCAGTACCAGTACTCAGAAATATACCTTGCCCTTCAGATTCAATCATAGCTTAGCCTATTGTGAATGAATTTTCTTATTATAGTTGAATGAGATACCTAAATCATTTTAACTACAGTATGATTTCAGTTACTGTTAACATTGAATTTTTTTAAACAATGGATTGACAGCCTTCTAGGGAGCATCACACTTCCTGGAACTATCATATGCTAGGTAGTCCACTGTCATATGCTATTTAATCTCTTTTGGTGGTCTTGTTGTTCATTTCAGGTAGTTCCTCCTATCCAAAAGGAATCTCTCATAATCATTTGTGAATCAAGAAGTCATACGCACGCAGAAACCTTCAACCAGCTTTAACAGGTATCCCTCCTAGCCCTTTTACCCTTATCTGTTTCGTCAATATTCAAAGAAACGCTCTAAGAATCAAGTGAAACATTTTGGCATACCCGGTGGGACCCATTCGGGGTTCCTTGCATTTCTTCATTCCTAGGTGAAAATTTTCATGTTTTTTTCCTTTCTAAAAGGTTCTTACATTAAATTTCTCCCCTGGAATCTTCTCTTCTTTCTATTGTCTCAAAGAAATCGTGTTTTGGTGCTATAAAAAGAACTTTTCTTCTCTTTCATTTGTACTGCATTAGTGAAAGATCATACTCTCTCTTGTTCATCTTTTTGTGTCATTGAATTCAATATTTCGATTTGGGCTTAAAAATCAACTACATTTCATTCTACTTTATTACATTAGCTCACATTAAATGAGGGCAACCTATACGCTGGAAGTCATGCCCAGCTGATGGTTGACAAAAGAATCGTATAAAGCACGTTCTCTTTCTCTCCGAGTCTTACCAAACTGCACAAATTCAAATTAATACATCTTTCTTAAACAACATATTACCCGGGAACATCTGTCAGTAATCACACAGTCTGATTAGCAAGTACTCCCCAGCTCATTGCTCCTGTCGAGTCATTATCTCAGGAGATGGCCCGCCCCCACCATAACATACCTGAAACCTCTCCTTGTAGATCTCCTTCTTTATAGGAAGCCTTCCTCACCAAAAATTATATTCTAAATACACACAGTCAGTCCTTAATAATGTAATTTGAACAAACATAAAGGAAAGAGCACTCTTAATATCATATTTTTTTCTTAGTGTTTCTGTTTGGCTTGTGTTTTGAGGTGAGAGGACACGTTCTTCATCTTTTCATTTTCTCCTTGCACGCTCCCCATCATAGTTGGTGTATTCCAACTTCATCTGAGTGTGCCTGGATCCCATTTTCATCATTCTCATAATTCTGGATTTGATTCCACACTTGATTTTAAATCACAACCACCTTTTTCTTCATCTCTGTTTTAATTTCACAGTAACCGGTGTCGGTCCAGACACTGTCGTTAGTTACCCTTTGACTGCCACCAGTTTTACCCAATCGGCATTGGTTTACTAGTCTTTTGGTTAACCTACCTGAAAGGACACCTATTTCATATTCTTTTTTGTTCAGAGTCTCTGTAACTCTCATCATCCTCTCTATCCTAATTAAAATCCATATACATCGTATCTACTTCGCAGATTATTAGCCTTTTTCCTTGTTTTGGCAAACTGTTCTTTTTCCACAGTGACTGACCGCGGTTACCTGTGACTGATGTCAATTTACCCTGACTGGCATCGGTTAGCCTGTTCAATTTTCCAACTGACATTTTTACCTAATCCACCTACCACTACCTATTTTTCCTATTTCTGTTGTATTTATGTGTCATTTACAAAAAGCAGTCCTACTAAATCAGTACTCATTCACATGTTGTTGACTCGTAGCCAAGAAAACACCCTCATATTCCACACTAGTTTTCAACCACTCCCACCTAGTCCTTCACCACTTTCCACTCTATCACCCATGGATCCTACCCAACCTATCACTATCGCCACAAGTGACGAGGAGTTCAAACGACTTCTTGACCAAAACCCTACCGCCTTACAGTTTTATCTTTCCCACTCGCCCACTCGAGATGCCTCAGGTCAGTTGATATATGGCATGCTCGTATCTATCCCCCTGACCCTCGTTCCTACTTCCACTTCAATCCCTTCTAGCTCTGTGCTACCCGCACCTGCCTTGCCCCCATTCATTTCACAGCTAGGCCCTATACTTGTTATGACCGTCGTGTCGACCACATTTATCGCACCCGCAGCATCCACTATACCTTGCAATCACCCAGAACATAACCTCATCCGCACCTATTTTCTCACACATAACCATAGCAACACAAGCACCCCCAGTGACGATGACTCCTACCCCATTTCAAAAACATTGTCCTTTCTATTCCACAGTCCTTAGCCCCCATCTCTACTAGAGTTACCTCAACCCTTCCACCTCCATATACATACTATCAGCAGCCTCCCTTTTCATTTCTCATTCATTCTAGGTACGTACCCCCTATCTCACTCCCTCATTCTCAACCTACCTATGCGGCATCTCCATACACTAGAATTTTCACCTCCTTTATATGTCCAACATCAACCCTCTTTACACTACAGGAGGTACCCATCCATCGCCACCTACCAATGACCTCATCAAGTTAATGATGGATAAGATGCATACACTGGAGGCATCGGTTTCTGGCTCGCGCAACTCTCTCACTTACGATGAAATTTACAATGAGCCCATACACCCATCCATTCCTATTCGTCCATATTCCATACATTGGGAGATGCCTAAATTTAACCACTTTAACAACAAAGAGGACCCGCAATAGCATTTTTGGTCTTTCAAACATAGGTGTTATCTAATCGCCCATGATGACATTTTGCTTCTAAGGACCTTTCCCATGTCTCCAACCGGGACCGCGTTGGACTGGTATAGTGGGTTACCTAGAAATTCTATCTACTCATTTAATCAGGTAGCCCAAGCCTTCTTGGATCACTTCTTCATCAATGTTGTTAAGAAGGTTACCATGACTGACCTCTATTCTACGCATCAATATGACGACGAGTCTATCGCAGATTTTATCACTCATTGGTGTAGCCTGATCAATCAACTCACATTTCAATTCCCATAAACCGAACTCATAGAGCTCTTCACGCGGGCTTGTGCTAGACATATTTCACTAACCATATAAGTGTATACTTTCCAGACCTTCGATGAGGCATTCACCATGGCATGAAAGCTAGAGATTCGGGCCATCGAAGAAAAGAAAGTCCAACTATGAAATAAGAACACAGCATTTAAGTCAAATGATACCTCTTCTTCTTTGAAACCACAGAATAATTATTCATAAGCTAAGGGAACTGCTAACGCAGTGGTACTCAAGGCCGGCCCATCTCATTCATCAAATCAGGACTAAACCCTCGTCTAATCTTTCCCATGTCCAGACTTTTCAATTTAGATGAGAATAACAGAAATATACCCCAATTGGGGAGCCTTATTCTTTTGTTTTAGAAAATCTCATTAAATTTGGGGCCATCACCCTTCAGCCTATAAAACCACACACTGATTTTGATCCTATTCACCCCACACTTGCGTGGTATAAAGAGCATGACTTCTGTAACTATCATTGGGTAAAAGGTCATAATGACGATAATTACATCACTTTCAAGAACATTGTCTAGGAAATGTTCGAGAATGGCAGGTTAGTCTTGGATAATCTGAATGCACCTACCAACCAAAACCTACACATCTTCAAGAAACCATTTCCTAATCATGCCCCTTCTTCTGATCAAACTAGAGAGACCTCAACTAATGATAGCCATACCCGCGAGGTCCATGCTATTTTTAGTGACACACCAGTGGCTTCCCAATTGCCTCATATTCTTTTCATGAGGAAATCCTAGCCCAAAGTCTTCCACCTACACATGAACCCACTTCACCTATTCCTCCACCCACAGAGGAACACCCTTCTTCTCCTCCCTCACCTTTGAAGGAGCCTTCTGTTAACATTGATACCACTTCACCTTTGGCTTCTCCACCTAGAGAACCATCACCAGCAATACCTCTCTGACCCATGGGAGATGCTTGTTCATCTCCTCCACCCACAGAGGAGCACCCATCATCTCCTCTACCTATCAAAGATCCAATAGAAATGTCGCTGCCTCTAGGTGACCATTCTCCATCAGCCACCCAAGATCCTGCTAACTTACTTTCGGCTCTCTTACCCACAGAGGCTGAAGCTAGAGAATTCCCCATTTCTAAAACACGTTTTACGGGAATCACCATTGGATCCACATCGATCTCACCCACAGTAGTGTCATTCTCGTGCTTAGTCGATCGCCTAGATTATGTTGATAGAGCCTTACTTTGGGGACGTATTGTACTTCCTGTCTCAACACAAATGCAGATGTCACTCGTTGACACCTCCACTATCTATCCAAAAGAGTTTTGACCGATCGAACCAAACACAATCACAACTATCACAAATTCCCCCATGATACCACTCATGCCTCAACTCACACCTTTACCCACAACCCAGCATGCATCTACATTCAAATCCACACCTACATCATCTTCCTTACCTAAACCTATTACTACTTTGGGGTTCATTCCAACGGCTAGCCTTACTCATCCACCCATCAAATTAGATTTAGCTACATCCTCCAAAACTAACACCAAATTTAACCTGGCCCCTAAACAGAAGAACCAATCCCCTAGATTTAATACCCCAACCTCACAAATCAAACCCTCATCACCTTCACCCCTTTCGTCCATCCTAGGACCTCACCCCTCAACCTTGGCTAAGAAACCTCTACCCGCTGGTAAACCAAGAATGCAGCAGCCCATTTCTCCCTTGCAGACCTCTAATATAACCAAGCACCCCACACAATCTCTACCCACACCTGTAACCTTTTTACCACCCATACCTCCAATACCATCAATAAATTCTTCATTACCCATGACACTTCCTTCCCTTTCCCTTACACCACCTACCCGACCTACACCATCTACCTCCACAGCACCTCAGTTACCCCCATGGGTAACCTACCCTCTTCCACCATCTGCTTTTCCCTCTACATCTCATACGCCCATATCGCCTTTACCCAAGAAGGTGCAACCTACAGGAAAAAATTTGTTACCATCCAATAAGGTAGTTAAACCAACCACACACTCTCTTGCCAATTCATCTACCATGCCCCTACCCAAGCAGACACGACCAACACCTATGACCACACCACACACTAAGTTAGTAGCCCAACCCACTCCCCCTCTTGTAAAGACTCTTCCTATACAATCAGCCGCATCTGCACCCAAACTCACATTCACCTCCCACTGTGATCCACTAGTGGGATCCTATGCCAAAATCTTATCCAACCTCCTCAAAACTTCCGTCATCACATTACCATCTCTTAGACCTTACGACCCACTCAAACCCAAACTAAAAGGGTTTGACGAAACAAAAATTTACGCCTACCATCTTGTGTCAGGACATGATGTAGAGGACTAAAAGGCTTTGAAATCTGCTCTTGTCTAGTTGTGTCCTCCTGAAGAAAACTTTGACGATGATGACCTTCTCGATGAGGACCTCATTTTTCCAGCACCAGTTTCCACAGTTCTTCCCTCATTGCCTACTCAACAACCAAAGCCTCCACCCCCACAACTCTTTGATCCATCCCTGAGATTTGAAATTAACGTGGTTCATATAAGAGAGTTGGCCAAATCACCACCTGTTATCAGCCAATTTTGACTGCACAAAATTAATTAAAAAAATAATAAAAATGGAAATTTTGAAATTTTCCAAAAGTGTTACTTTCCGTGGTTTATCACTTTCATCACGACCATCTCATTTTTGTGATCATTCTGGTCTTCGTTTCGTCCATTTTAGGCGAGAACTCCTCCCTGCCAGGTCTCAAATCGTGTTTAATATTAATTAATTAATATTTAATTAATTGATTACTCTTTGTTTAATAAAATTAATTTTTTAATAACTTTGGAGTATTTAATTAAATAAATGTTAATTAAAATTCATTCGACAATTTTTTTTTGGGAAAAAATAAGCTTCCGCTTCCCATTGCCGGGGATGCCAAATTGGCTTCTCGGGCCCAGATTTCCCCTTTCCTGGCAAAATTGCTTTAAATCCCCGCTCGTGAGATTTCTTCCCCCAATTGCCAAATTAATAAATTGGCAAACGAGAAAAAAATATATCCCTTTCCCACATGGGGAAATTGAATACGGAGATTGTTAACCCATTTTCTCATTCTCGTTGGCAATTGGCCGTTGCTTTCCCCATTTCCCCTGGCAATTAATTCCACTACCTGGGAAGAGGGGAAGTCACCTCATAAATTCCTCCGTCAAACTTGTTGGAAAGAATCGTACGAAGCTTTCTAAATTGCTTCTTACTTCTTCTAAAAATCATAATAATATTTTTATCACGTTCCTCAAACTGTGAACACCATTTGAAGGAGAAATACAAGAGGACAGTCATAGAAAGCTTTATGCAAAAAAAAGAGAACAGTCAAAGTAAATCCAACACAGCCAAAGGAAACAAATTTCAACAAAGGAGGACAGCTTCAAAAAAATTTCCACACAGAAATACAAGAGGATAGTCCAAATCAGCCCAGGGGACAGCAAAGACAAAGCTTCCACGCATAGGAGGGAGGGCAGCAGGTGTGAGAAAATACAAAAAATCGTCAGGTTTTAAGGGGACAGCAAAATAAACTTTTCCACGCATAGGCCAAAACAAGACATGGCTCACGTAGCAGTGGGAAGAAGATTCCATACACAGCCACAATAGCAGAAAAATAGTCCAAAATAAGCAAAGGATAATTTCCCAGACCTACGAACACACAAGGAGAAGAAATCAGAACTTGTGAGAACATAAATCAAGAAATTCATCCAATCTAGCAAATGAGACAAGAGGCTAGAGAATGCGTTGAAAACCTGCAGCAAAAAAAAGACAAAATAGTTAGAAAAAGGTACCTTTTTTTTTTAAAAAACAAAAACACATTATATCCACATTGAAACGCCTAGGCAAGAAGACAAAAGTCAAAAATTTGAAAAGACAAATCTGTAGAGGAAGAAATAAAAAGTCAGAAGATTGAAATGCCACATTGAATTCCTTTCCAATGTAGAGGAAGAAACTAGAAGTCAGAAGATTTGTGGATAAATTTGAAGTTTTAAATATGTTGGGCACCCAAAGATAAAATTGAAGCTTCAAATCAGGAAAATGCATATGAAAATTCAAATAGTTTTCCAAAATTTGTATGAAAAGATACAACCAAAGAAAGGAAGATAAAAGCCAATGAAGATAAGAAATAACAGCAAGTGCGGGAAAGAGGAGTTTTTACCAGCGTGAAGACCAATCAAGAATTGTAGTCTATCTTCGTACCAGTAAAAAGAGGAGCTCAAGACCACTATCCACGCATGAAAGGAAATTGACACCCATGCAGGCCAAAGGAAGGTAAAAGATCCACGCAAGAGTGCAAGGAGACAGTCCTCCATGCATGCACAAGTTGGGCACAACTGTCAACACTCCACTAACCATTCTCTTGTACAAGCAAACAAATGGAGATACAAGAGTTGTCCACACTACGCAGCAAAGGAGATTTTAATTATTGAAAACAGTCCATATGCATGCCTGAGAGAAAGAAACAAACTCCCACGCATTTTCCAAGAAAATTTTCCACGCACTTGCAATGGGGAGCAACATTTTAAATTCCCAACCATTCAAGAAAGAGAGTTCCCACGTTTGCCAAAGGAAAATCAGTTCACGTCTCAGCAAAGGAGATCTATTTCCAACACATTGGCTAAAAACATTAATTTCCAAGCAACTGTTAATAAAAAGATTTCAACGCATAGCGTGAAATCACGTTCCAGGCACTCAGACAAAAATATCACGCATTCAAACGCATTACCGATGTATATCGGCACAAAGAAAAATGAATTTAATGAAGAAAACAATAGATGCGGAAAGAATGTGCCGCAGGTAGTAGCTGTCGAAGTAATCAACTTTGGAGCTCGATATCTCGAAGACGGATGATCGTCAGGAAGAAAGGTTTAGTTCCTTGAATTCATCCCATCTTCATATACTCATTTTCTAAATTTCAAATGCGCAGCACCTCATTTGATATTTTTCACGAACCCACAGAAAAACCTAGTTTACTCGATTTTGTCGCGTGCGTAGTTTCAGCTTGGCGGAAGGCCTACTTTGAGAATCCATATCTTGAGCCCAGATGATCGTCAAGAAAAATAGTTTGGTTCATTGAATTATTCCCATTTTCATGTACTTATTTGCAAAAATTCAAATGTACAGCAGTTTTTTTGATATTTTTCACGGAGTCAAATAAAATGCAGTTTGCATGATTTCGCTGCATGCGCAGTTTTCAACCTATTCAAGGTGACTCACTTTGAGAGTTGATATTTTAGACTTAGATGATCATCAAGAGAAATGAATGGTTTCGTTTAATTTTCCTCACCTTCATATGCTCCCTTGCCAATTTTTAGATGCTCAAGTTGACGTTTGGTATTTTTATCAGGCTAATTTTACAGGTGATTTGTGCAGTTTTGTAAGATGGAAGTAATAGCCTGAAATCACGCTTCTGTCACAATCATGTCATCTCCAAACAAAATGATGTTGCGGTATAGGTTCCTAGGGCATTCTACTCACCTCGACACTCCATTCAGAGTATGAGAACATTGTCGATACCAACTTGGGACACATCAACATAGGTTGATTCTGCGATTGCATATCAACCGAAGGCAAGTCACAATTTTCCTGACGCTTGTTCTGAATTGGTCATCACTTGCATCGATGCACCACGAAACCTGCATAGTGTGGCAATTCAACTCCAATGGCTCCGAAGTGGAAGCAACCTCTAACTTCCTCATTGTGCGGTATAAGTCGTAGCTATTGGCATTGGTCTCTTCGGAGTCGAAAGCCATTGTTATCGTCGGAAATCGATAATGGGAGAATCTTGTCTGCAAAAATTGTTTTCACTTGATCGTTGTGCAGAGCTATTCATAGAAAAACTGAGACCAATGATAAGTAGAATTGTGTGGATCATCAAGCAAGGCCACATCATTTAAGCATGTCCCTGTCAGCTCTCAATTAGCAGCGTGCGCAATACTTCATCGGCCAGTCTTAAAGTTGGAGTGTTCTCGAATTGGACGATCATGAGCATATCAAAATGCCAACACTTCGGGATGGTGACAAAGATAAAATACATAACTCCAGGAAGTGAATTGCAATTTTGGCTCTTGGAAGATCTTCTCAATGGCGAAAGATCAAAAGTTGGATTCTGACAAGCCAAGATGGCGTAATGACTACAGTCTCACGACAAATGAATAATTCATCATGGAAGGCTATTCGGAGCATGTGGAGAATTGTGTGTAATTTTGAATGTGAATACGAATGAAGACGAACTTACACCATGATGTTTCTCAAACATAGGGGTGGATGAATTGCTCAAGTTTCAAGATCGGCTCTCTTTTCATCTGGAGGATTGCAAAGCACGGTCAATGAGTTCATTCCCGTATGACCGGGATAGGTGGACTCTTGGCCCAATGGATAAGGCACTGATCCTAGGTGTCTTGATCTAGGTGGCGCATTTCTGACTAGGATGTTTATGTGTGCGTCCAAGTCATTTAAGTGGGGTCCATGTGTGCCCATTTCTTTTATGACTTTTTAGCTTAAGTGGTTTCTATTTTTAGTTGTTTTTAATAAATTTGGTTGAAAAAGTCAAAGTCACTTAAGTGCCTTATTTAATGATCATGTAAAACCCTAACTACTTTGTAACCAACTTTTGGGTTATAAAAGGAAGTGAGGGGCTCATTTGTAAAGGTGAATTTGAGAGAGGAGAAGAAAATACTTTTGTATGCAAGCTTTACTTCAAAGAAAGAAACTTTGTTTTCTTTTGAGAAGACATTTTGGAGTTAATGAAATATGAACTTTGTGTCTCATTCATTGTCTCTTATAGCATTTGATGTTCTTATGTTCATTAGATGTTAGTGTTTGAATCTTGCATGCAAATATTGTCTTTGATCTTATTGTCAACATTATTAATTTGTTGTTCTAGTTCACAGTGATCAAGCTCTGATTATCTACTTGCTCACGTGTGTTCCCTTTTACACATTCTTGTTTAGCTAACTCAAACTCCGTTTTATTTGTGTTAGTTATTCATCTTTCCTCTTCGTATAATATTAGGCTTTGTTTTACCTAACTCTTGCATGTTCATTTTATTCATTCCTTTCCATTTCTTTCCTTCATTCCATTCCATCCTCCTCATTCACTTTTCTTTCCATTGATGTTCCAACCCCCCCCCACATATAATTTTGAATGTACAGATTTAAATACAGTTTTAGTTTTCAATAAAGGAAACCTCACCTTCATTGAGGAGGGACTTCATTCCCACACTATTGCATGTCATTTGCATGTGTGCAAATCCATATGCTAACACCACCCAAATGTCATTGTGCTCAACTCACTTCACAAGGCTTTTCTCCCCCAGTAGGTTTCTGCCTGTCATGTCGTTATACCACTCATCCTACACCTTCTCCATTTACCCCCTCCCCTTAGATTAACATGATCAACATTGCCACATGTGCTCAAAAATATAAGGGCAAGGAGAAAGCAAGTGACCCACCAACCAACCCCATACCCAACATACCATCTACACCCACACCTAAAGTTACTATCCGTGGCCCCACATATCCTATCTCTAATGGGGTTACACATTTCACGATGCTCAAACAATTACACTAATCCTCCCTCAAAATGTCCCTATATGACCTCATCCAAACCTCTGAATCCCATTGTCAAGCTCTCATGGAGGTTCTTCAATCTATTGAGGTTTTACCCAATGCCCCCACACCCGTAGCCTCCATTATCACACTCCATCATGTAGCCTCTCTCACCAAATTACCACCTTCTTCTACACCTCCACCTTCTCACCAAGTAGCCACCCTCAGCTTCTCAGATGAAGAGATCACACCACACCATACTGATGACCCTAATCCAGCCCTTTTTATCTCCGTCCATATTGAGAATATACATGTACGACGTGTTATGATCAATGGGGGCACTAGCATTAATATCATCTCCTCCCATGCATTCGACCAAATGTGCATACTTGACAATTGCATGCACAAACATCCTGTCATGTTGCGTTCATTTATTAACGTTATCACCTCTACACTTGGCACTATCATCCTTCATGTTCACATGGGCCTTGTACTGTTCCAGAGTTATTTTACGTCTTGGAGGGGGAATTTCAATATAACATGTTTCTTGGTAGACCCTAGATTCATGTTATGGCTTGTGTTCCTTCCACTTTGCATCATTGTGTGAAGTTTGAGCATGAGGGTCACACCTATACCATTCAGGATGACTCATCACCTTTCAAAACCTGCAACATACTTTACCGACCCATTGATGTGCTTGTACCCATTAAGGCATCTACGTCCATGGCCACTTCCTCTTCACCTACACCTCCGTTCACCAGTTTCGCCGCTACCTCAACTGCACATCAATCTTCTATTCCTACCACTACCACAACCTCCACAACTGACTCGTCAGCCTCCCAATCAATTGACTCTACCTCTGATCCAATCTCTAACACATCATCTATCCCAGCTACCCAAATATCAACCACTGATCCCTTGGAAGGTGTTTTTCAATGCCTCACTCTAGGGGAGTATCACCTATATAATGTCAACACATTCCTTACTCCACAAGAGTATGGAAGCCTTCACCAACACCCTCACTATGATCACCGCATAGGAGAGCATCTCCTTTACGGTCCTCCCCACCTTCGCACCAATCTCACCTATGGGGGACTTGATGTTTCCACTTACACACCTGAACGATCATCACAAACCCACCCATTTTATGCCAACCTCTAGTCACTCACCAATCGTCGTTTCACCCACACCTTCCTGCACCGATATGCATGGAAGGGTTTTGGTTTTGGCTTTTACGAGCAAGGCCATCACACTGTTATTCCATGTACTACCCACAAACATAACGATTGTAGTGGTATCAGCTTTGTTGAACTACCTACCAAGAAGGCTCGCATTGAACTTGTTGAAGATATCAACCCTTTATCACCTTCTTCACCACCTTCACTAATGGAGTCGATGGATCTAGAATCCATCCCTCCTAACTCTTTTTTTCATAAACACCATTTCCTTGGGGCCTCTAACTTATCAACGCAAGGGCGAGGCTCCCTCTTATTTTCCCTTCATGTATCCTAAAATGATCAATGACGATACACCTTCTATTAATGTCGTTCAATGTCAGGATGTTGAATCTATACTCACCTACCTTGGTGCAGAAGACTCATATATTCATCAATCATTACCATTTGAGATGTAACCCATGTTGAATGAATCGACTATCGAGATCAACATCCATACTTAGGATGACCTGCACATTCTAAAGATCGGCCAATCTTTAAATGTTGCTGAACAGGAAGCCATCACTTCTTTTCTCAAAAATAATAACCATGCTTTTGCTTAGTCTTACGCTGACATGCCCGGTATTGACCCCACCATAGTGGTCCACAATATCGTAACTGTTCCTGATGCCAAACCCATAAAACAAAAGCTAAGGAAGATGCACCCTCACATTGCTCTTCTAGTTAAAGAAGAACTTTCGTGCCTCATTTTTGTTTCCTTCATCTTACCCATTGATTATCCTTGATGGATTTCTAATATTGTCCATGTTACTAGGGTGACATGGGGACTTTGCATTTACACAAATTTTCATGACCTCAACTTAGCTTTCCCAAAAGATGACTTTCCTCTACCTGGTATTGACCAACTGGTTGACCTTACTTTTGGTCACGAGATGCTATCACTCATGGATGGTTTCTCAGGTTATAACCAAATCTTGCTTTCCCTAGAGGATCAACACAAAACTGCATTCATCACCCCTTGAGGGACCTTCTGCTATCAAGTCATGCCTTTTGGCCTTAAAAACAATGGTGCCACATATCAGCGGGCTATGACTTACATCTTCCATGACATCATGCATCGTATATTGGAATATTACGTAGATGATCTCCTTTCCAAATCAAAATGCCACTCCGAGCACCTCACCATCCTAAGAACCATCTTTGACTTCCTCATTAAGTATTATGTTTGCCTTTAGCCTAAGAAGTGTGTCTTCACGGTTCTCTCGAGAAAGCTCCTGGGATTTATCGTTTCCTTACATGGTATAGAGGTTGACCCTACTAAATTCAAGGCCATTCTCAAAATTCATTTTCCCACTAACCTGCAGCAACTACGTAGCCTGCAAGGTAAGTTGCAGTCTATTCGTGGTTTCATTTTGCAACTTTCTGATTGATGTCAGCCATTTCATCATCTTCTCAAAAAGGATGTCTCCTTTAAATGGGATGATGACTACCACAAATATTTTGAGGCCTTGAAACAATACCTTCTCCAACCACCTGTACTCATTCCACCTAAAGATGATCAACCCTTCTATCTCTACATCTCTGCTACCGATCACTCCTTAAGGGCCATGCTCGCTCATTGCGATGAACAACATAAGGAGCAGGTGGTTTATTACATAAGTCGTAGTCTTCTAGAATATGAAACCCGATACACCCATGCCAAAAAACTTTGCTTAGCCTTAGTTTTCATTGCCACTAAACTCCACCATTACCTACTCAACCACAAAACCTATGTTGTTACCAACACTGACCCCTTACACTTCATGTATGCCAAACCTTACCGAAATCAACAGGCTACACGCTAGCTTATGCTTCTGGCTGACCTCAACCTCAAATTTTTCCATCAAAAGTCCATCAAGGGCCAAGATATCACCAACCAATTGGCCGACACACCTATTTCTGGGGATTAACCCTCTAACTTTGAATTTCCAGATGAGTCAATTGCTACCATTTTCCTGGACAAACCCGCTTACCAAATGACACTCTTCTTCGATGGTTCCAAGTGTCAACGTGGGCATGGGGCTGGTGTTATCCTTATTCCACTCAATGTTGAACCCATGCCTTTATCTTTCAAACTCAATTTTGATTGTACAAACAATATTGTTGAATACGAAGCACTCACATTGGGTCTCTAGGCTGCTTACACCTTAGATGTTAAGTCAATCAACACCTTTGGTGATTCTCAATTGGTCATAAACCAAGTCAATGGTATATACCAGTGTCGTAATGAGATACTTCAAAAGTATAAGCATCATGTAGACATACTTTTGACCACCTTTGGTCGTTACACCCTTCAAACCGTCCCACATTCTACCAACAAATTTGCAAATACCATGGCTTGCTTAGCTTCTCAAATACCCGCTTCGCCCACTGAATCTAAAATATTTTTCACCATACAAAGACTCCAATCACCCTGTTATTTACCTCATGAAGTTTACTCTATCAGAACTACAACTCCTGACTAGAGTGACCTTTGGTATAAACAATACTCAGACTATCTTTCCCTCTCCATCTTACCTCCCAACCTCACTCGTAATGGACAACGCGCCTTTCTTAAAAGGGTCTCTCGTTACGTCATCATGGGTGGCCTCCTTTATAAATGTGGCTTTGATGGTATTATCTTATGGTGCCTTACGAGTTCTGAGATTCCTTATACCATTAAGGAAGTGCATGATGGCATATGTGGAGGTCACTTCAGTGCCCTTACTTTTGCTAAGCGTATTCTTCACCTATGCTATTACTGGATGAACCCTTAACCATGATTATTGCGAACTACGTTACACATTGTGTAAAATGCCAACAACATGCCAACCTTCATCATACACCCATTCATGCCTTACAGGTTACCCGTGACCTTTGGCCCTTCTCTCAATGGGGTTTGGATCTTGTCAGAGAAATCAATCCCCATTCTTCCCAGAGACATCAATGGATAATCACCGCTACTGAATATTACACCAAATGGGTTGAAGCCATACCTCTCATCTACACAAAAACTGAGAAAATATGTGAGTTCATCAATCATCACATTATTTGTCGCTTTGGCGTTCCACATCGCCTCATCACTGATAATGGAAAACAATTCAAAAATAAAACCTTGCAGAAAATTTGTGATGCCTTTGGTATTCAACTAAGTTTCTTATCACCATATTACCAACAAACCAACGGCCAAGCCGAATCCACTAATAAAACCCTAAACAAAATTCTCATGAAAGTGGTTAATGATACTGGGAAGGATTTTCATACACACATTCCTTTCACCTTGTGGGCATACCGTACTAGTATTTGCACTTCCACTATTGCCACTCCTTTTTCTCTGGTCTACGGTACAGAGGTTGTTCTTCCTCTAGAAGTCCAAATTCCATCACTTCACATTTCTCTCCATGACATGCTCAATGATGATGACTTTTGCCATAGGACCATTTAGCACAACTCGAGTTATTATACGAATGTCATCTTAATGCTCTTGACCATCTTCAAGTTTACCAAAACTGTATCAAACGTTTCTATGAAAAATGTGTTCATGAACGAACCTTCCAAGTTGGTGATCTCATCCTGAAGGAAAATCAACATGTAACCAAAGCAGAAAAAATTAAACGGGGAAAATTTTCTACTAATTGGCTTGGACCATACATCGTGACTCATGCTTATGGATTAGGTGCTTATCATTTATCTTCACTAGATGGTAAACCCGAACCTGAGCCCCTTAATGCCTTGCATCTTTGACCATTCTACTGTTGACTTTTAGTCCTACCTCACCTTTTGCCTCTTTTCATGCTCATCCCTTGAGTTCTATTCACTTCCCTCCTTTCACTATGCCATCCCCAATTATTAAACAAGAATCATGTGCATACCCGTCACTCTTTTACCCTCTCTTAAATATATGTACCATGGCTCTGCACATGGCATGATTCTCATGGATACTTTTCGTTTGCTTTCAAATGAGATCCCATGGTCATTTCACCTTGCTTTCTGAACAAGAAACCAATTCCTCACCTTAATCTTGTCCATGACTTAAAATATCTCACATGGGATCCAACTCCTTGAGTCAAACTTCCAATAAAAATATGACTCCCTCAAAAATGGACATCTTTCTCTCTACATCGTTGTTATAAATAGACTGCTCCCTCAAAGGATAGCTATGTAAAGCCTTCTTAAAAAAAATCGAATGCTTCCTACATCGATCATCTTTACATGAAGACCTCAAGGAGTTAATTTCCTCATAGACTTCCTGCATCGATCAGTCTATCTCAAATATAAGTCAAACAGAAAAACCTTTTCGTCATGGACTTGCTCATTGTGATCTTGGATCTCTTGCCAATAGGCATGATACCTCATACCATATAAACTAACCATTTTTCACCTTCTCACCATTCGCACCTTCATTTCCTACCACCTCAAGGGACCTGCTGGAACCGTGACATTTGGTGATCATGTGACTATTCTTCACCTTTAGAATAATCAATCATGAAATGTCTTTAGGGTCTTATGTTCACTAGCCTATCTAAGGTATGACCCAACCAGTTATGATCCTCACCAATCAGGTGGCTCTCTTGCCTCCTCTTATCTTTAAACTTCTTCATTACGTATTGATCACCCTATACAGGACTAGAGCCCTCGACACTTATCTCTGGGAAATTTTCCTCTTTACCACAATCAGCTTAACATCACCCATACCAATGTTCCCACAATTCAACCATACCTAAAATACCTCGACTCAATCATGCCTATAACCTACCAACCCATTCTCATACCTCCTCACATTATTCCCTAGCTTATGGGAGAACTACATCAGCCTAAGGTCCATGTTCGTCGAGACTATGTAGGTAGCACTCCGAGGGCATGGGGCCCTTAGAGGTTAGCTCAGCCACTCTATACCCTAATCAATTCCCCCTCCCCCTTTCCTAGTCACATTCTACCCTAGTTAGTTTCCTTTTTATATCAATAATTGGAAATTAAACCAAACAAACAACAATTGCTTCACATCTTTACCATCATCATTTATACATTCATTACATCTACCATTTCTTTACCATTATCATGCATTTTACTACAAAACATCTCAACGTGACCCATATCATCATTAATTACACAAATTTTTGAATTACAAACTCAACTAATCTCAACTCAATCCATGCCTAAACCAAACCTAAACTTCATCATACCTAAGTCAAACTTGACTCAATCCATTGACCTGAAATCCATGCCTAAGTCAACCTGACTCAAGCCATGCCTAGGACCTGACTCGATCCATGCCTAAGTCAACCTGACTTGAGCCATGCCTAGGACCTAACTCGATCCATTCCTAAACCGCAAACCTGACTTAATCCATGCCTAACCTGACTTAATCCATGCCTATGACCTGACTCCATCCATGCCTAAACCAAAAACCTGACTCGATCCATGCTTATGAACTGACTCTATCATTCCTACATAATTTAGTTTCCATCACATATACAAATAAAAATTTCCATTTAAACACAACCATATACACATCAAGCCATAATCACCATCATCTCTATAAATCAATCATCTAAACATGTGTATCCATATACATGACTCTCAAATATCTTCGGCATGCAGGCCGGTGTATATAACAAAATCTCAAAAACTCTCATGTACATCCTCACTATCTTCGACACGCAGGCCAGTATATATGTCAAAAATATAATATCAAAAATACATAACACTCTAGAGCTCAATCATCTCCCCATCTGATATCTAAGTCATGTATCTCATCTGTCTCCTCCTCCGCTCCTCTAGCCCGGTGTCTAGCTGACCTCCCTCTATCCTCATCCTGGTCTAGCCCCTGATGGTCCTACCTCTGGAGTTTGTCCTTCGTGCACTAGTGGCCTCACCCTGAACTAGACCCCCTGGGCTCTCTGGCCCCCTTGTACTCTCCACACTATGTGTGTGAGATCTGCTCCTCTCACTCGAGGCCTATTGTGCTCTGTGCTTCGGCATATGATAAGACATATATCCCCACTTCCATCAAATGATCCTGGTAGTATCTCACCTCACCCATGTCATCTCTCAATCTAGAAGCAGGTACTATCTGTGGTGGTGCCATCAGCCTCTAACCCTCTTTCTCCTACCTGAATAATGGGACCATGTCCCTACCCCTATGGTGGTGCCATCAGCCCCGGAGCCTATTCCTGTACCTGGCCTGAAGGGCCACTATCTATGCCTGTGTAGTGGCCAACTAGCCCTTGTAAACCTGTAACCTATCCCTACATCGTGGCTAACTAGCCCTACAAACCTATCACCTATGCCTATAGGGTAGCTACCTGCACCCCATCTCCATCTCCACCCTCTCCCTCTCCCTCTGGTGTGGGTGTTGGTCCCTGTACTCCCTGTGCCTACAAAAGTGGCCACCTATGCCTCAAGGTCACAACCTATGCCTGGCCCTGTTAGAGGTCCATGTACTATGCCCAACTAGGTCACCAGGGTAGCCACCTTGCCCCTGTAGGGCATCTCTCTAAACTGTGACAGTAGCCAAATCTGGCTACCCCGGCCTCGGCGGTACTACTCGTAGCTATGCAGCCCACCACTATTTATACATGTCTGTCACCCTGGCATCATCTATCTGTCGGTCGAACCGGCTGCTCCTCCTACCCAGTTGGCATTGTAGGTCATGGTGGAGACATAGGCCTCTCCACATCATCTCTCCTATACTGATGGAAGGGTGGGGGTATATCTTGTGGTAACCCAAACTACCATCTAACCTAGTCTACAGGTATCATCTCATGCTCCCCAGCCCACCGCCCCTCTATCCACCTATAAATCTGTAACCCATCCAACTCCACCACCATCTACCTGTATGAAGGATAGCCTACATATGGCCTCCAAATAATGTCCACGCCAGAAAACCCCTCCAGTAATCACCTGTAATAGGCTACATCATGTGTCACTCTCACTACTCGGTACTCTCCCATAACCAGCACCCATCACCTGTAGCCCACTCGAACAAAACGGGCTCGAATGCATCGGCCCTAGGGCATACCAACTGGGATCACACACACAATGTGCTCATAGGCCCAATAATGTAACAAGAATGTGTAGCACAAGCTGAATCACCATAGTCACCCATAAGCCCACAACTCCCTGTATAGTTGTACCAAGAATGCAGGTGCCCATGCAAACCAATTCCTACTCTCCACCATGTCATATAGGACCCCATCAGTGACCATGGGAATCTCCCACCCTCTGCATTTGGCAGTGTAAAACAGCATACTTCCTCCATCAGAAGCACTACCAGCCTCATCTCCTTGGGGTAGGCTCGATACATTGCCCCATAGCTCATACTGGCACTGTGGAATCCTAACACTGCCAGCCCCTCTCCAAACATTGGTAACATTAACTCCTCGAATTCCTCTGAGGATATCGAGTAAACTTGTGTACCTACTATAGGTAGTCAAGATCCTGTAAACATCCTCTAGGGTGATCGTGATCTCACCCATTGGTAAATGAAATGTATTGGTTGCCAAATCCCATCTATCGATGAGAGTAAACCATCAAACTCACCTCCCAGACTACGTGTCGAGTAGCGTCTGACCCCAATCAGGCCCACATCTACAACATGGATCCACTCCTCACGTGTCATACTCCCACATATCTCCACAAGCAAGGGAGGTACCCTATCCCTCATCTGTAGCTGGTCCCTAGCCTGCATACAACCAATCATTTTATTAAACCTTGAACACACCTTGCAGGAAACCTTACCACCACTACTATACTTCTTACCCTAACTAAATTAACCTTTCACCTATTTCTATGCCCTAAATTCACACCACCTATCTACCCATGCCTCAGACCCTCACCTATTTTTATTTTACCTATCTACCCACACCTCAGACCCTCACCTATTTTCATTTTTCCCCTCTCACCGATCTTCCTTATTCACCCACCCACATACCCATAACTCTTCTTACCCATACCCATAACTCTTCCCCCTACCTAACTCTCCCTACCCCTACCTATTTGTCCATAACTCATCTATTTTAGCTCTTCTTGTGGGCCTACCTCTCTAGCTTGCCGATTGCATCGTCAATCATCGACCGACCAATGGTCCAATAATAACTGGCATCGGTCATCACATCTGTGACCGATACTGGTCCTTACCCACCGACACGGCAAAGAGTGGACCGACATCAGTATGTTGCAGCGACAAACCCACGATGCCCTACCATTTTTCTCCCCCACTCCTCCTTTCTACACATTTACCAATACCTACCAATACCTATTCCCACCCCTCACCTACCTAAACCTACCCTCCCTTGTTCCCCTTTTCTCATTACATTCCCTCCATTCAAATTTTAAATATTCCCCCCCCCCAAACCCCATTTTCCCTCCTACCCAATTCCCTACTACCCTCCACCTACTCATAAACAAACAACAATAGGAATGGGATCTTACCTCATCACGCTACCATCTACGTGGTGGCACCTCAGGCCACTACGCAAGTCCACCTGATCCCTCTCCTACCTCTACCATCACCAATCATCCGCTGGCTCAATCAAATCAAAACAATCACCCAATCCAATCACACTTGCTCATAGACCCACCTATCGACCAACAATCACTCACTCTACAGCTCGCCAACTCAACTCTCATGTTGTTTAGTCACTTTCCACCTTGTTATTTCTCTCTTGTCATTTTCTCCAATTTGGTAAATGACAAATGATTTTCAAAACATGGCACTTTTTCTTTTTATAGCCTTCCTGACTTGACCGGTAATGGTTTTACCTTGACCGACATCGGTCCTGTGCCCTAGCCTACCGTGGTCGGTTCATGGTGATCAGCATCGGTTAATTCTGACCTTTGTCGGTTATCCTTCTTAGTCTTATTACTACCCATTACCCCTCATTTTCTGACCTGAATCCTTTTTACCTCACCCACACCTGACTTGGACATTTCCCTTTACCCTCCTCGACCTCATCATTTACCACCTACCCTCTTCATCATTTGGGGACTCGTTATTTTACCCATACCTCGGCCCTAACCATGTCGTGACCTAGCTACTTGGACCTGGACCATTGCTAGTGACCTATGACCTCATGTGCTCGTTATACCTTGTGACACTGTTACCCTGTGTTGTTTGACCTAATGACCTTACCTTGCCTCTTTCCGTGACCATTTATCCTGACCCAACCTTTGGTGTACCAAAACATACCTAAACATTCCTGCACCTGACCTGCGATGTGTTTCCTGACCATATCCTATACCTTGGATACCGAAATCACCTCAACCTTTTTTGGATAAACCTATCGACCTTAGACAATGTAGATTTTGCATGCTCTTCAACCTGGTACCATGCCACAGTTTATATGTGTGTGTGCATTTGACTTTTACTACCTTTGACCTTGACCCATTACCTGGATTACCTGATTGGACCTTTACCCCTTTACCCCTGTTTCCCACCTTCCTCTTCATCACATTCACCTTTTATCAAACCACTCACCGATTTTTCCTTCTACCTCATCAATTTCTGGTTTGAGGGGGATCACCTTCACCCACACATGGGGCAACCACATCTTATTTTTGTTAGTGTCGCTTACCAATACAAGCTACGCAACAAAAAGGGGTAAAATGTAGACACCAAAATTGGGTCACACTCCCCTTGGTCCCTCGTCAAATAATCACCTTGAACACACTCACCTAACCATGGCCCCTTTTACCCCACTCTAATATTAATTTAATTCAATTCCATGTCCTCACAATATTTATTATTTAATTATCACAAGACCACCACCACCTAGCCACCTCACCCTAGACCTATTCTTAGTATGTTGCCATAACTAACTAAGACCTACCTAAACCCTAAAAATCAAAGCCTACATTCCCTCTAACCATATTCTCATCCGTTACAAAAGAAGCTTCTGTTCTAATCCACAAAAAAAATGAACAAGATCCAAGAAATCAAGCAAGATCTGCCCATTTTAGTAAACCTAGAAAATCCCACCCTAACTGACGACGGTCACCCTAAACCGCCACCGGTCAACCCAGAACCATCGTCGGTTACCATTTATTCCGTTTGGTAACCTTATTTCAAGGTTGGCACATTCAGAGAAAAAGAGAAGAGACCAGAGCTACATGCAAGCATAACCAGCATTCACATACGCATCCAAACATCTACAGCCAGCATCAAAAGTGATCATAGAGCCACTTGTACATTCACAGGAGCATCCTGGGAAGCATCCATCACCACATCAAACTCCATCCATCTGATCAAACTGTCATTACCATCTAACCATCAAGCTCATACAACAGTAAGTATTTTGTTAGCCAACATTCATCTACTTTCGTTTTAGTAAGCTTTGTTACCTCTATTATCAGTTTCTACTTGTATTCCCATTCTCCCATCATTTACCTTCATGTAAACTTGATCATTCCTTCACCCACACCTTTAAATTTCCCATACCTGACTGTTAAAGACCTCTGAGTATACCTAAGATCTCCATAAACACTTTCATTTCCCTCTTCATTTCCATTTAGCCTCAGAGATCTATCCTTACACCAAGGTTTTAATAAGTTCCTGTCACCCAACTGTACCAACACCGGTTACCCATGACCATCGTCAGTCCATCCTAAACCGTCATCGGTTACACTAGACCGACGTCGGTCTCTATGTCTTACCCTCAGACCAAGAACAGAGCCTAAATTCTCCACCAAATACCCAAAACATCCCAAAAACCGGACCTTGACTAGTACCAGTACTCAGATAGATACCTTGCCCTTCAGATTCAATCATAGCTTAGCCTGTTGTGAACAAATTTGCTTATTGTAGTCGAATGAGATACCTAAATCATTTTAACTATAGTAGGATTTCATTTATTGTTAACATTGAATTTTTTTAAACAGTGGATTGACAACCTTCTAGGGAGTATCACACTTCCCAGAACTAGCATACGCTAGGCAGTCCACTGTCATATGCTATTTAATCTCTTTTGGTGGTCTTGTTGTTCATTTCAGGTAGTTCCTCCTAGCCAAAAGGAAGCTCTCATGATCAATTGTGGATCAAGAAGTCATACGCACACAACAACCTTCAACCAGCTTTAGCATAGGTATTCCTCCTAGCCCTTTTACCCTTATATGTTTCATCAATATTCAAAGAAATGCTCTAAGAATCAAGTGAAACATTTTGGCATGCCCGGTGGGACCCATTCAAGGTTCCTTGCATTTCTTCACTCCTAGGTGAAACGTTACATGTTTTTTTTCCTTTCTAAAAGGTTCTCACATTAAATTTCTCCCCTGGAATCTTCTCTTCTTTCTATTGTCTCAAAGCAATTGTGTTTTGGTGCTATGAAAAGAACTTTTCTTCTCTTTCATTTGTACTACATTAGTGAAAGATCATACTCTCTCTTGTTCATATTTTTGTGTCATGGAATTCAATATTTTGATTTGAGCTTAAAAATCAACTGCATTTCATTCTACTTTATTGCATTAGCTCACATTAAATGAGAGTAACCTATACACTAGAAGTCATGCCCAGCTGATGGTTGACAAAAGAATCATAGAAAGCACGTTCTCTTTCTCTCTGAGTCTTACCAAACTACACAAATTCAAATTAACACATCTTACTCGGGAACATCTGTCAATGATCACATGGTCCGATTGGTAGGTACTCCCCAGCTCATTGCTCCTGTCGAGTCATTATCTCAAGAGACAGCCCACCCCCACCATAACATACCTGAAACCTCTCCTTGTAGATCTCCTTCTTTATAGGAAGCCTTCCTCACCAAAAATTCTATTCTAAATAAACACAGTCAGTCCTTAATAATGTAAGTTGACAAACATAAAGGAAAGAACCCTCTTAAGATCATATTTTTTTCTTAGTATTTCTACTTGGCTTGTGTTTTGAGGTGAGAAGACATGTTCTTCATCTTTTCATTTTCTCCTTGCATGTTCCCCATCATATTTGGTGTATTACAACTTCATCTGAGTGTGCATGGATCCCATTTTCATCATTATCATAATTTTGGGTTTGATTCCACACTTGATTTTAAATCACAACCACCTTTTTCTTCATCTTTGTTTCAATTTCACAGTAACCGGTGTCGGTCCATAGATCATCGTTGGTTACCCTCTGATCACCACTGGTTTTACCCAATCGGCATCAGTTTATTGGTCTTTTGGTTAACCTACCCAAAAGGACACTTGTTTCATATTCTTTATTGTTTAGATTCTCTGTAACTCTCATCATCCTCTCTATCCTAATTAAAATCCATATGCATCGTATCTACCTGGAAAATTGTTCTTTTTCCAAAGTGACTGACCGTGGTTACCTGTGACCGACGTTGGTTTACCCTAACTGACATCAGTTAGCCTGTTTAATTTTCCAGCTAACATTTTTACCTAATCCACCTACCACTACCTATTTTTCCTATTTCTGTTGTATTTATGTGTCATTTACAAAAAGTAGTCCTACCAAATCAGTACTCATTCACATGGTGCTGACTCGTAGCCAAGAAAATACCCTCATATTCCACACTATTTTTCAACCACTCCCACCTATTCCTTCACCACTTTCCACTCTATCACCCATGGATCCTACCCAACCTATCACTATCACCACAAGTGATGAGGAGTTCACACGATTTCTTAACTAGAACCATACCGCCTTACAGTTTTATCTTTCCCACTCGTCCACTTGATATGCCTCGGGTCAGTTGATATACGACATGCTCATATCTATCCCCCTAACCCTCATTCCTACTTCCACATAAATCCCTTCTAGCTCTGTGCTACCCACACCTACCTTGCCCCCAGTCATTCAAGAGCATGTGTATTAGAAGAAGAATCATGTAAATAACTATGAGTGTAGATAGGCGATGTAGGAATAATAGTGATCATACAGATAGTCCTGAAAATACTATAAAGTGGAGGATTAGATTCCCCTAATACAAAAAAACATTATCAGTATATGAATGGATTACGTGTGCAGAATAGATGACAAAGGATTATTATGTTCAATTGTAGAGGATACAACAATATGTTTGAGTTAATCACGAGAAATATAAAGAAGACTATCTATATTTTTAGGATCATGTTATAAATAGTTTACAAAATATTTTGCTACATCACTTGATAAAATATGCTTATCACCTATATCATGAGACCCGTCACTGTGAATGGTATTAGTGAGGATGGTGAACATGGAATGAGCAAACATATCAGCATGTGTATGCTCACAAGAGTGAGAACAAGTGTCATAAGAGGGTGGCATGTGATTTTTTTAGATTCTAGCATACTCATCCTATATACTCATGTGCACGAGAATATGATGACCTGCATGTGTAATTTTACACTAAACCTTCACATTGTCCTATCATTTCATAATGTAGTCTAGGGTGCACTCACACGAAGTGTGAAAGGTCTCCAGGTCCAATCAAGGTTAGAAAGGTTGAAGAAAACATGTTAGTGAGTAACTAGTCTGAGAGCACTGGCATTAAACATGAATCAATAACAAAGTTGTTTATTGAGAAAGCCAAATAATACTCGTATATTAATCAACAATATCCCAATTGCATTCATTATATTTCAATATCCTTCATAATCAACCATCTCAACAATAAGTTCAAAAGCTACAAGTTTGTACCTTCTGACTCTCACACTTGCTACCTTTATGTATATATATATATATATATATATATATATATATATATATATATTTGTGTATCTCTTTGTATTTTTATGTATCATGGTTCCCTCATGGGTATTTATACTAGTGGGGACTTACACTTTATTAGTCTTTCAAGAGCTAATAATAGCCTCTGAGTTATAATAGTAAGTATAACTTGTACATTTAAGTGGTGGATAAAAATAGCCACTTGTCGTCTCATCCCTGCATTACATGGTAACACTCCTAAAGGATCACTACTTATCCTTATTCTAGTTCTAAATTTAACCAATATCTTATTCAGCTCCATGTAAGTGATTCAACCCATAACTAGAGCTCTATCTTTGGACTCATTTTTATCTTTATCCTCTTTCACTCTGCATGTTTTCATTCTAGCTTATTCTTTTGCATGTCCCTCCATATTTTTTGATGTTTTCATTTCCTTTCATGGACTTTAGTTCACTTCTTTCATGCTTTCCCCATATCCTTCTTTCTTGTGCACCTACTCCTTTTCTTGGCATGTGTGCTTCCCTCCTTTACTACCCTGCACATCCTCTCAAACAATTTGTTTTTCCCTTAAATTAAATAATAGTTGAATATAAACAAATAATTTTTAGTCCCGAAAAGTCTTAAAGAATAAATAATACAAAATTATAGGCCAAACATCACCCCATAATAATCTTATTTTCCATCAACGGGAAACATTTATTGAATATCTTCAAATAGTCATGACACCTCAACTTGTAACAAGTCTTCATATGCATGCCACTTATAGAATTTTTAATGAATAAGTTGGTCAAATTTGTCCAACTGTGTAACTAGTTTACTAAAAAATGAAGCACATTTTATTCCTATGTTCGTCATTGTACACATATTTTAAACCTATTTTCTTAATTCCTGGCACATAATCCCTAGCTCTGTCTCAGTCATATCAAGGAACCTTTTAGCTCTATTAGTTGTTGTTTTATCATCTCTTTTTTTATGTTACCTCTTCACTAACCAATTCACATTATTCCATTATTTTGTTCCTCTTAGATTTTTCTAGAGATTTGTATTCTAACTGAGCTTCAAATGTCACTAGTTTTTCCACTAGTCCTTTTATATGCGTATTGATTATTCCCAATTTCTTATAGAGCCTCTTAAGCAACTTTTCAGCCTTCTCATCCTTGGCCTCTAACTACCTCATGTTATTCTTGCATGCTTCAATATTTTTGCTGCAAATGACTCTTATTTTTCACCATCACCCTTTTTCCATTTTGTTTTATCCTTTTCTTTTTCAATATTTTTTAGTAAAAAATTCATGAGTTGTTTTAACTCATCAATGTTGTCTTCTACAATGAGTGGGCTATCTTTTGTAAGTCTAGGTTCATTGCTTACGATTTTCTCCCCCAATATTTTGACCTTAAAGTCCAAGCGCTCATATTTCTCCCTTAAGATTTTGTTTTCATGTTGGAGCTCACGTAATGTATGTTTTGTTTCTCTAATCTCTTCATCCATCTTTTGTGATCATACCCTATATATCCTAGAATCGTTGTTGTTTTATAACTTTGTTAGACTATTTCCCCTATAATTTTTAGCAATTACTCACCCGTTTGAGTTTCTAACAAGTTGTAGGTCATGACGAGGATAAAAATATCCCCTCCCTTTGTTGGAATAGTATGAATGTTATCGTTTGGCAGCCCAATGAGTGGCTCCTCTATACAAGCATCTCGGTAAAATGAGAAGGCCTTTTTCAAGTGCTTTGTGGCCATGGTGTTTTAAGGCAATTCAATTAGAATAATTCCTCAATATTCTTACCCTTTTGATATTCCATGGGCATCAAATTTTTTATTGGGTTTGGGTAGATTTTGGGGTCTACTTATTCGTCATTTATTTCAACCTTTAGTTCTTGTATTGGCCTCTTTCCTATACTTGAGTGGGAATGTTCTACCTCTAATTCTCTTATGTGACCACATCTTTCTTCATGAATTCTCCTAGTGCTTTCACTTTGTTTGGACCCCTCAGGATTATCTTCGACCTCAATCACATTTAGGGGTTGCTTGTGAGTAGATGTTTTTTGTACATTGATGCTTAGATACTGCATATGTTCACTTGCCCCACCTTCACCATTAGCTTGGACTAGAGATTTTTGTACCAGTCCTTTGACATTGAGCCCCTCTCTTTCCTGCAGTAATTTTGTTAGTTGGCTAAGGTATTCTATAGTTCCTGTGCCACTAGGTTATGCTATATCTTGTTCATTTTCTTCCCTTGGCACCGAGATATGGTCTTGCCTCGAGTTCAACCTCCTCTTCTTATTTGGCTGGCCTATTTGTGTGCATTATCTTTTATCTTTTGTACCCTTTTAACATGCTCTAATTTCTCCCGTGTATCACGTCATGCACATTTTGGCATAATAAACTCTTTATATAGTTCCTCCTCTTGTGCATCTATAATGGATGTATCTTTCTTTGGACACATATAAAAGAAAAGTTTCTACACTTCATTCTTCACCACAATAGTTTCCCACATAGTGAGTTGACAAATTTATATCACCTAACTCTATTCCTGGGCATATCGATCATGGTGGTTATAGGTTTTTCACAATGTATGGATGTCTTTGTCAACTCTTTTCACATCAATCTTGAGCTCCTTTTCCTCCTTGATCTAGTGGATGGACCAAACAAAGTGTTTGTGCAAAAATATTTAAATTTAACCCACAATGACCAAGTCTCATCAACCCTTTTGATCTTGGACACCGCGTAGTTCATTGTGACAAAAAACTCGAGCTCTCTAGATAACTCCTTTGGTAGTTAGTGTGGATGTAGAAACTAATTTTTCACCCCTAGGTGACCTAACACACGTTAATACACCATCATTATTCACATTATTTTTCCTATCCTAAGTACATTATAATTTACCACCATTAACACACATTTACCTTCATAAAATCTTATTTACCCTCCCCTAACCACCTAAAACCAACCTAGCCTAATTTATCCTACACATCCTAACCCCCTAACCTCTTCCTACTCAGATTCCTAACATCCCATCTTTCATCAAATAACCTTACTCCTCAAATGGAAAAAGGTTTTAACCATTTTCCATCTTTTCATTACTTGATTTTTAACATCTCCGGACAAATTCATGGCGATGCGTGATCCCCAGTGATCTTGCGTATGTTGTCCATTCTATTTAGCCACCTTCTTCCTCAATTTCCTATTTATTCATAGATTATATTTGGGAACAAATTTCCACACCTCCGTATACCATCACTATTCTAAGAAATATCAACACTCTACTATTAGTCCTTGAGGAAATCTTGTTAAACAAACTATCAGTATTTTGGAGCTCTGCCACCCTCAAAAGTGTTCAACAAGGCTAGCATATTTTCATTTATCATTTTCAGCCAAATTATACATTATTTCTAGTCTATAAAAAGTTTTTTATACCATCCCCCATAGTCACTTTACATTCAATCCTTCATCTTATCATTTGGTCAAGTTTTAGAATATTTATAATTTTAATAGTGATCGTCTTTGATCAGTTCCTTAACCCTTTTTTCCTTCATCATCCCCTCAAACATATCAGAAACTCTATTTTTTGAGTCTTATATCTTTCTAGGGTTCCCTATTCCATCTTAGCACTGTCAAAATTCATTTTACATCAGTTACAATCTATTTTATCAACGTTAATCAAAATAATCCCTTTTATCCCCAATCATCGGCAATCCGTGTCAATTTAGTCATTTCTAGCATTATCACATCTTTATCAAAATGTATTTGGTCTAATCTATTGTCTTGCAATATTTTTTCTATAAAGATGACTATTCCAATTACCTCTCACCCCATCACAATCATATACGATCTCCCGATCGTGCAGCGTCCTTTTGTGTGGGAGTAGATTTATATCTCACATGAGCTCATCCTATACGCCATTGCACTCACACCAGAAGTTGAAGACATCGAAGATCAACTCAAAGTGATACATGAAATATAGGATGAAATAGAACAAACTTGGTTTGACTATTTCCTGGACTTCGAGCATGTCACAGCCCTATCTTGGGCTACCTACAATGCAGAGTAGGATCTCTTTATCCCTCTCGAGTGCTAAATCATTTTCTTTTTATCTTATCACATTATATCACTTTATTGTGTAACACGAGTTGACACCCTTCAAGGAATCCCTTTGGATTTATGGGATCGTCCTTTACCAAGCAACTCATCACATCATTATCTAATATTTGTTTTTTTAGTTGTCTTTGTGTACAAGTCTTATCATTTGGTGAAAGGAGGAGTTTTTTACGTTGTTAGTATCCAATCATCCTAACTATGTGTTTTTTGGCACAGGTGTCGATAAACCCTACTTTATTTAGATTTTTTTGTATTTCAACATTATAGCAACTGTTCGAAATTCACCATAAACATCCTAACACTCTCAGTGTGACCTTTTAATTAGATTTCGTATCTTTTTATTTCTTTTATTATCAATATCACCTAACTTTTTAGCTTAGAATGCCTTGCTACCAATTTTTCAAAGACATGAGGAAATTTAAATAAAAAATCAAATTGAAAAGTAATAGCGATCAGAGGTACGCCATTTTTCCTTTGTTTTTCCTTTAGGAATTACTTCTTGTGTGATTTTTTCTTGTTGAAGTAAACATTTCGAAGTAAACATTTTTGGATCTTAAACCAAACATTCATATTTGTTTGCTCCATAGCTTAATTAGGAGTTAAAAGAATTTCATTCACATAACTCCTCCACACACAACTAAACCACATATCACATCAAAGCTACATTTAAAAAATCCTTCCCATGTGGACCTATTCAGATTTCATCACCAAGAGGATAATATGACTCAGTGTTTTGGCCGATTATAAACAATCTGGTGGGTGATATATCGACTAAGCACCTGACCCCCTTATCGTTGTGGAACCGTGAAGTGAGGGGGTAGGCCCCACTATCATGCCTCTTACTCATACAAATATATATATGTGCCTCATGTACCTTTTGGTATATTGAGGACTATGACCTTAAACTTACTTGAAACCAGCCTTAGACAACCTTTTCTCGGTATGCTTTTAACCATTTTTTATCATTTCACACTTTTCTTAAATTAATCAAGATAATCAAATTTTGTTGTGTGATTTGTCTTCAGTTGTTTTAAGAAACCATTTTTCTTTTCTCTTCAATGATTGTTTGATTGGTTCATGGTTTTAAACAAAAAAATATACCGTCTTCAAAACACCAATGATATGTCAAGCCCTTTTCAACAAACCCTAGACTCTATTGAGTCTCACCTTCAATATATCCCAAACATGATGAATCAATTACGATAACCTCTAAAGACTGATCAAGAACCCCCACATTCTCCTATTACCCAGTTAGCCACATTATAAATCCCAGATCTGCCCATCCCATGGTTCTTCAACAGTGGTGATCCAGTCTTTACAGAAATTATGGACTCTAATCCAGTGGCCCTTAACACTTACCTTGTTTCCCGAGGTGTCTTCCTCTTATAACCATAACTTGTACAATCACTTCCTATTATTATGGTCACCTTCAATCATTCTCGACACATTGACCTCAATCATGAACGTGTTATCCAAAAAAATCACCCCTAATCCACTTTTGGTTAATCAGGAACAGCAGTCCCCACTTCATCATCCCTTGTCATTAGTTTTGACCTTAACGTTATCTCATCTAAAGACACATCCAACCAACAACCATATCTATCTTTAGCTCATTTTTTTAGATCGTCATCCATGTAAACCAGCTCTACCACATCTCCTTCAATATCTAGTCCTACAACCTCCAATGATTCTCCTCTACCTCCTGTAAGTTTGGTTATCATTCCCCTTCCTATAACCCCTCCTATTACATCTCAAATCATCCCATCACATCAACCTACATCATCAATCCAAACTCTAATCAGGTTTATCCCTATATGTATACCCCTCGTTAATACAATTTCCATCACTAACACTCAACCTTTCTCATAGTAGGCATCTACTACCCTTGTCTCACAGTATAGCACCATTCCTTCTTAATACATACCAAATCCATCCCAACCTCTTATCAACACTTTCATTCATATTCCTTATCATTACATTCAACCCTCACAAACTTTGGTCTCTCATCATCCCTACTGTATACCCATGAGTACTCCTCATCATCCTAATGTCTCCTTATCGTATCATTTATACCAACAATTAAACCCACATATATGTAATCAACCTAGCTCGTCCTCTTCAAACATTCAACAAAAACCTCAAAAAAAGCCCTTAAAAACACTTGTGATTAGTATTGTAAGTCTTGAAGCCACCACCATGGGTCCTAAAAACACCATGTCATATGAAAAAAATTGTAATGAACCCATCCACCCATAAGTACCGTTCAAAGCATATCCTCCACACTGGAAACTCCCAAAGTTCATTAAGTTTTATAGTAAGGAGGACCTATTATCACCCAGAAGTTGTACCCTGATAGAGATTGGTGAGTGTATTATCTCTCATGTTGACAAAATTAGAACACCTTAAGGTTTTAGGTAACTTATGTCTGAGGTGAACCTCTAGAGAGGGTTGGCTCATAGGTTATGAATCACCTAAAAAATGAAAACTTGACAAGGAAAAGGGAGAAGGAATGTAGGAAAGGGAAATAAGGGTGATACACTAATAACTTAACACAAGCCTATACTTATGCACATAAGGAAATCAAATATCCACACACTTACACAACTCTAAGCTATTTTGCATAATAAATTCAAAGGTTTAGGAGAAAGGACAATGGTAGAGGTACTAAATTCCACACTAGAGAATTACAATTTTCCTATCAAACACAATGAAAAATCAGAAAACAACATTATGAGAGGGGAAAATAGAACTTTTTATTCAGAGGTGCAAGTACTAGGCTAGAATTGCCAAAGCAAAATAGCCCAAGTATGTGTCTTATATTTTTCTTACAAAATAAATCAACCTATATGAAGATGACTGGTCTTTTCCTTCCCACAAAAATAGATTGTTTCTTTTTGGGACTATTGTTCCTTTTATTTTATTTTATTATTCATTCACTTTTGGTTGTTGGTGCTACTTCTAAAACAGCAGTTTGCTCTTTTATTTAATAAAATTCCTCTCTTTATCTTTGTTTTATATGTTTGTCTTTTCCACATGCAATTTATTCTTTTGTCTCTTCCACATGCATTTTATTATTTTGTCCCTTCCTCATCCCTTTGGCGCAAACTTTGGACTAGATATTGTTGTTTCTTTTTATTTATTTATTTTTCCCTTTGACATGTTGTTGCACAGACTTAAAGTAGTAGTTGTTATTTTAATTATTCTCTTATTTCCTTTTGTCTTATCTACCTTTGTTGTTGCGTATGGACTATTTATCTGGGGAAAATGATTTTATTTAATTAAATAATTTTGTATTTGGTGCCAACAGTCTGCTGGAACAACAACATGTTATCTTTTTCCCTTTTTTATTTTTTAAATCCTTTCATTCTACCTTTTCTTCCTTTAGCACATGGGGTATAATTAGAACAAAAAAATTCTTTTCTTATCCATCCATTCATGCAATTCTATTCTATTTTTAGCTCCTACATTTTTAGCTTGTGCCATTTTTAGACATTTTATTTTAGCAAACCTTCATTTTATCTCATGTCATTTTCAGACATGTTATTTTAGCAAACCTCCATTTTTGCTTGTGTCATATTTATCACTTCACTAATTTTAGCCAAACTTTATTTTTATCCACTTTCCAAAAATAGCCAATTTTAGCCATCCTTTGCATGAAAATAATGGTTACAGGACCCGCAGTAGCACATTAGGGATTTGTGTCATGCATGTTATCTCATCACACATGACTAAGATCTCATGTTGAGGGAATTTACCATGTCCTTAGTAGGACCCACCCTTGAGTAGTATAACAGTGTTCCACAATATTCACTCTTCTCTACAACTCGTGGAGTTATTCTTAGATAATTTATCCATTAACATCTCGTGTAAGATTTCTATCACTGATCTCTATGCTATTCAATATTTTGAAGATAAGTTATAGATTTCATCGCCAGATGGTGGGGGATTATCAATTAACTATCCTTCTCCCTACTACATACTGATCGGATCGAGTTATTCACTCAATCATGAGCTAAACATATATTGTCAACACTTCAAATCCAATCCTTTTTGAGATTCAACAAAGCCTTTACCATGGCCTGTAAACTGGAACTTTGTGCCCTTGAGGATGGTAAAGTTAAACTTGAATCTAAGAAATCCAAACATGAGTCATCATTTAAACCCTCTTTTAGTAATGATAAATCCAAAGGCTCAACAAATGTGATCATCATAAAATCCACATCCAAAGGTTGTTCGGATTCCGACCAAACCCAACCTCAATGAAACTACACAACCATTAAAGAATCTAATGGTGTGATCTTTGAAAAAATCCTAGCCATGTGAATGATTAAGCTTCCCCATATCCATCCTATCGAAATGTTTGTTTCTAAACTAAGCCCTCCTAGTATCAAGAGAACAATTAATGTAAATAGCATTAGGTCTGAGGCCACAACAATGAAAAGTGTTGTTCGTTTAAAAACGTCCTTCAGGATCTTATCAATCGAGGTGAATTGCAGCATGACAATCCAAATAGACCTCATAATCAAAACTTGGATGTTTTTAAACAACCTTTCCCAAATCATTCCCCGTCCACCAGTCAACCCCAAACCATCAATTAGCATCATACAATCAACACCATTAAATATCTCTCACTTAAGCCTTCAACATATAGTGTTTCTACCACAAAAACACCAGTCAAATCATCTGACTCTACCAGTATTGCCACTACTAATAACATGAGTCATCCTATATCTACCACACCCTCTTCAGAATCACATGTTTCCTCTTTGAAATTCCTTGAAAAGAAACCCATCGTAAAAATCACAAAAAGATATTTCGAAGATTGTGTCACTCGACGCCACATCCAAAATCTCAATAAGTCCACTATGTAATCCATAAACCATTCATCCAAAAAAATAGAGACTGTATCATCCAATTGTCAAATGACCTTATCACATAATATACAATCATTACCTTCTATATTAGGGCATCATCCCTTGTCTAAATTCCCAGTCACTGTTATGGAATCTAGGGTTGTGCCTTAACCGTAACCTAAACGTGTCACACATGCAGTAAACCCATCATCCTAAACCTTTGAATCATCAAATAATGCACAAATACCTTCATCCTCACAATCACCTCATACATCTATGATAGGGTACTATATTATAACCCTCGAAAATCTCATCCAATTATCCATCATAACATTACCACCTATTAAGTAATCTAGCTCACGAGGGTAGAAACTATCTTGGTACAATTTCAAAGTGTTTTTTGTACACCATTGGAAACTAGGACACTCCATTAAGGAATCTAAATCCCTTCATACTATGATCTAAATCCTTATTAGAAAAGGTTTTCCTCCCGTATATCCAAAACATCCAAGCATAACCAAACCTAGCTATCGAGTTAAATTAACTCATCAAAACCCTAAAGCCACCCCTTTTGAACCATCATCCAACACCACGTCCATATCCAACAAGAGGGAGGCCTCTTCCAGTAAAACCCCACTCCATCAAATAGACGTTGTTCACATAACTACAAGAGCACATGTGTAAGACACCAAGGCATCAGACTAAAACATGTCCAAAGTCTCCATTTCTCTTTCTCATGAACCACTTAATCCATCAACTTATAAGGCTATGGTATCCATCCTCACTGATCCACACACCCAATCTACCACCTTTGTACAAAACACTGTCATTAAGAAACTCCATCAAGCTCCTATGAAAATGTCTCTCTATGAGCTCATTCAAACTTCTCCACAAAACCAAAAAATAATGATTGAGGCTCTCCAATCCATCTCAGTACCATCAAATGACCCTCAACTATTTTCCATCATTTTCAGAACTCTTAAAATGTTTTCTGCTATCACCTTTGGTGATTTTTAAATCATGTCCTTATAGCCTGTGAAGATCATGACCTTCCACTCTTCATCACAGCCCAAATCGTCGATACTCTCAAGAGAGTTATGATTGAAAATAGCACCAGCATTAGCATTGTATCTTCACACACCTTCAAACAACTCCAGTTACCTGACACCATCATTGCCCAGTCACCTATTATGTTATGTGATTTTAATAGCATCATTTCCCATACATTAGGAACAGTCATTTTACCCATCAAGGTAGGTGTTAAAATCCTTCACGAGATCTTCTATCTCATAGAAGGAGAGGTTCAATATAACATGTTGTTAGGTCAACATTAGATACACATTATTCATTATCACACCATGACAATCAATATCATGTTAAACTATTTATATCTAATTTTTCATTCTTATACAACCAATCCTTCACAAAAATGTATCTTCGTCGTTGCGCCTAGAAAGGTTTTGGTTTAGGACATTACGAATAAGGTATACATGAATTGGTCATTACCCAATCTTGCAAGCCTCATAAGAAGTTTGGAATAGGTTTTTACAAACCTTCCTCGGACACCTCCACAGTCACCACATCTAAACCCTTAACATAAATAGATCCATCGTCTTCGCATGATAACTTTATTAGAAAATATAATATCATTTCCATTCCTCTTACCTTTTTTTAATCAACACAATAACCTTAGGAATGCTCACTTATCATATCAATAACGACACTAAGATGCTTCCGTTTGTACTACCTGAAATGATGGAAGAAGACTCCCTTACCATGGACATTCTTCAATGCCATGATGATGAATCCATCCTATCCTACATGTGGGAAAAGGACCATTATATTCAAAAGACTCTACCATGTTACACATCGACACTCTTTAATGAATCCACTATTAACATCAACATATAAACTTTACAAGAACCTCACATAGTCAAATTTGTCCAATATTTAGATTCAAAAGAATTAAAGGATTTCACCTCCTTCCTTTCTAAGCACAATCAGGCCTTCACATGGTCATATAGTGACATGTCAAGTATTGACCCTAATATTGTCATCCACAATGTCACAATCCCTAATGCCAAACTTGTCAAGAAAAACCTATGTAGGATGCATCCTCGCGTACCCCTCCTTATAAAATAAGATTTATAATGGCTTCTCTATGCTAACTTTCATATTACCCATTTATTATCCATGGTGGGTATCTAATATCGTACATGTAACCAAATCCTTTGGAAATTTACACATCTACACATACTTTCAAGATCTTAATCTCACTTGTCCTAAAGATGACTTCCCTCTTCCTAACATGAATTAGCTTATTGACCTCACAGTAGTCCATGAAATGTTATCCCTTATGGATGGTTTTTCTGGCTATAATCACATCCTTATTACAACTGATGAACATCATAAAACATATTCCATTACCCCTTGGGGGACCTTTTACTACCATGTTATGCCATTCAGACTCAAGAATGTAGGGGCCACTTATCAACATGCTATGACTTATATCTTCTATGATCTAATGCATAAAATTGTGGAAGACTACGTGGACGATCTCTTACATAAATCTAAACACCGAAGAGACCATCTCATCATCCTTGATGTCATTTTAACCCATCTTAATCAATACTTTCTACGCCTTAACCTGGCTAAGTGTGTATTCGATGTTCTCACAAGGAAACTTTTAGAGTTTATCATTTTTATCAGGGGTATTAAAGTAGACCCTTTCAAAATCAAATACATCATTGAGATGTTCCCTCCTTCCAATATCAAACAACTTCGTAGTCTACAATGTAGACTCCAGTTATTACATTGCTTTATCTCTATGCTTTCATACCATTGTCAACCTTTTCATCATATCCTTCGAAAGGATGTCCATTTCAAATGGGATCATAACTATCAAAAGGCCTTCAAAGCTCTCAAACAATATCTCCTATCACCACCCATTCTCACACCTCTACACGAGGGGGAATCATTTTTTCTATATATATTTGCCACCGATCATGCCCTAGGCATTATGTTAGCATATCAAGATGATAATTGTAGAGATCATGTCATCTATTACGTGATTTTCACTCTTCATGACTATGAAAATCATTACATCAAAGAATAAAATTTATGTTTTGCTTTATATTTTGCAACTTTTAAGCTTCGCCACTATCTCCTCAATCATAAGAATTATGTTATAACCAGTTTCAATACTCTCAAAGCTATGCATTCTAAACCATAACATAGTGATTGCATCACTTGATGGCTCATGTTTATGACTAAATTTTACCTAGACTTCATGTTGCAAAAATCTATCAATGGGCAAGCCACCGCTAACCAACTCACAGAAGCTCACCTTCTTAGTAACCAATGACCTCATGAACAATTTCTTGATAAATCCATCAACACCATTGATCAATAATACACTCCTCTCAAAATGACACTCTTTTTCGATGATTATATGTGTCAGCAATGGGAGGTGTCGGTATCATCATTACACCTCATTAGGGGACTCTTATCCCTCTATTTTTCAAACTAAGTTTTGAATGCATTAACAACATGGCCAAGTATGAAGCCCTCATTATGGGTATCCAAACTTCCGGCATGCTCAGTGTTCAAATATTGACATCTATAGAGACTCTCAATTTATTATCAATCAAATCAAAGGAACTTATCAATGCAAAAATTAATTTTTACAAAAATATAAAAACATTGTCAAATTCCTCTTAGAAGCATTTGATCAATATATAATTCAAATAGTTCCTCAATCATCCAACAAATTCATAGAAACTATGGCTTCTCTTACATCATTCATCCCCTTATCAAATAGATATTCTAAGTTTTTCATTATTGTGCATATACTCAATCGACCATCTCATACCGACGAACTCCCCTCTATTAACCTTATTGAAAATAATCAAATAGATCTTTGGTACACTCAAATCTATGACTATATTTCTCAATTTAAAATCTCACTTAATCTATCTGAAAATTCTAAAAGATATTTTCTACAACGTGTTAACCATTATGCCATCATAGGCAACATTCTTTACAAACGCAGTTTTGATGGCCTCTTACTTCGATGCCTCAAATCTCATGAATCCACTAAATTTATCCAAGAATTCCACTATTTCCGGTTTGGTTTTCACTAAATAAATCCTAAGGATGGGATATTATTGGCCTAGCATTAATAAATATTGTTGTACATACATCAAAAAATGTATCATATGTCAATAACACTTCAACCTTACTCACATTTTGAGTCTGGCCCTACAACCCGCTTAGGATTTATGGCATTTTTCATAATGGGGACTTGACCTCATTGGCCTCATCAACCCTCATTCATCACAATGACATCACTATTTCATTACTACTACCAAATAATTTACAAAATGGGTGGAATCTATTCCCCTCGTTTCTACCAAAGTTGATAAAATCGTCGACTTCATTCACCATCACATTATCTGTCGCTTTAGAATTCCTTACAAAATTATCACAGATAATGAAAAGTCATTCAAAAAAAAATATTCAAAATATTTGTGATACCTATCAAGCTTATCTTTTCATCCCCTTATTATCCATAAGAAAATCGTCAAGCAGGAGCTTCTAAAAATACACTCAACAAAATCCTCATGAAAATTATTAATTAAGCAGGAAGAAATTGGCATCTCCAAATTATGTTTGCACTCTAGGCCTATCGAACTAGCAGTCGTACCCCTATAGGTGTTACACCCTTCTCTTTATTCTATAACTATGAGGTGGTTCTAGCCCTTGAAATCCAAATTGCATCCCTCTACATGTCCCTCAGAGATTTCATCTCTGACAAGGATTATCATCAAGAACACTTAGTACAAGTTGAATTGTTAGACGAACTCCATCTAACATCCCTTGAACATCATCATGTCTATCAAAAACCCATAAAAAGAGCATATAATAAACATGTTAAATAATTTGACTTCAAAATTGGTGATCTTGTCTTCTAATAGAATCAAAATGCCACTACTCTGGAAAGGAGTAAATGTGTAATGTTTTCCCCTAACTAGATCATTCAATATGTAATCATTCATAAGTATGGGTTGGGATCCTATCACTAAGCCTCCCTTGATGGCAATCCTGAAAAGGAACCTTTAAATTCCTTGTTCTTGTGTCCTTTCCATTGTTAACAAATCTACTTTCTTGACATTATTCACATCAAATATTTCATTCCACCACCAACCTATCATTCACTATTGTAATGATTTGGAATTATGTGGTCTTCTAGTAGTATCTTATATTTACATCCTTAAAGATGAACACCGCGGCTTTGTTCATCACAATCTCCACATCGATAAGTTAATCTTCGTAAGTAAGAACCCCATAATCATTACTTTCATCTTCCCCTTATCTACCAACTACAAACATGCTAAGGGTACATATGTGTATTTTGTACATGCATCCTTTCCCCTCCCCAAATGGTCTACAAGGCCTACTCTCAACTCAAATAAAAGTAAAAAGTATACATATGGATGCAAATTATCAAACATAAAAAACTTATCCCTTAAATGATAGTTGTTAATCAAACTAAAATTAAAATATAAATCGATCCTGTGAAGGATGGCTATCTAAAATCAAAATCAAATTTTTTTAGACCACTCCCTCAAAGAATGACTACCCATAATCATTGTAAAAAGGCTTCCTACATCAATCAACCTTATATAAAATTCAAAATAATCAAAAGCATCCTATGAAATCTTCCTACATCGATCAACTTTCCCATCAAAATAAAACTTCACATTAATCAGTTTTCGTAACAAAAATATGACTAGGGCACAAGCATACAAGTCATCAAAGGAGAGCCTACTATCCTCGTGTAAACTACATATCAACCCTTCCCATGTTGTGAAAAGATATATAATCTCATTTCCACATATATCTATGATCCTAGACATGACTAATTATTATTAGTTATATGTTTACATTTGTTAAAAGGTCTCAAGTACATTGTCATTTGATTTACCATCACATCACATATATCAAATCCAATTTAAAACAAACATTTCACATTTATTTTAAGTCATGATTAGGTGTATTAAAAACATATATCAAGATCACTACATTTGAGTTACATCACATCAAACATTTAACATCATATCAACATCTACACATATAATATCAATATCAATATATCTAATCTATCCAACATCTCAAAATCTCATCCCAAACTCATACACAACATCACATCAAAATAAATCAACAACACATGGATCCAAAATCATAATTATCCATATACCTCATCAATAATATTTATAGAAAATTTCTCTAAAGGGCTCATATACATCTAAATCATATACAAAATTTTCCATCTATGTGGTAAAATCAAAATCGTATACCCAATCTCTACCCTAACCTCTCGCTATTCCTCCATCAAGTCTCAGATCTCTCTAAGGTTATGAGACACTCCTAGTGCTTGTTGAGGTATCCATCATGAGCCACTCATAATATTTCATCTCCTCTTCTAGTGCGCAATATTTCTTAAGAGTCACAAAGCCTGGAGGTCCCATCTAACCCCCTACTGTTGGCACTCCTCATGTAGGTACTACCGCTTGCCCTGTATTTGGTCTTGTTCCCTATGTTACAGTCCCTATGGCCTCTGAAGTTGTCCCCACCTCTACATACTTCACTCACAGTGCCTCCTGCTATCGGCGACACCTACCCCTTTGGTGTTGGAATGTATCACATTCTAAGCGTGCCTGATATCACTCATGTTATAGGGTGTCTCTCTCTTGACAAGCGGTGTCCCGATCCACTATCAACCTATCCATCTCCAATTGTAATGCATAAAATTATGTATATAACCTAGCCAACTCCCCACCACCATTACCCTTCTCCTTTTCCTCCCTACCTCTTTGTCTCCTCCCCACTCTATCTCCTTATTATCCCATTTTTAAGTTTATTAATAAAATGGGATAACTAATCAAAAAATTATGAAGAACCTGTTTATGCCCCTTTCTTCATCCAGGGATTACTTTAACATGACTTACTTTCTCAATAAGTTTTTTAGGTCTTTGTTATCCCACATCAACCTCTATCCTGGATTAATTTTAATAACTCACTTAAAATGCACTATGCACTTTATACAGGCTTGAGAAGTTCAAACAACTGTCAAATTCCACCTCTCTAAAGCATTGGCCGATAGCATTCAAAAACATGTAATAGGATCATCTAATCCATTAGTACATTATATTTAAAATGTCATGTGATGTTCATTTGGCCATCAATTTCAACACCAAACATCAGATAGGGGCCACATAGCAAAAGGTCAATGGTCAAGGTGAAGACACACGTTGTCATTTTGGATCTCCTCAAAGGTTTTGGGCTTCATAGATATCAAATCCCTGGAATGAGCCACAATGGATAATTCTATTCGGTCCAAGAAATAACTAAGAAAATTTAATGTAGTCAAAGATAAATAAGGCCAAAGTTAGAGGTGTACATGTGTCGGCATTCTGACACTATTTGAGGCATATGCATTATGCAAACCTCAAGTCTACAGAATCTAAGTTTCATAAAGGGTTTAGGTTCGGGTGGTCTAGAAGGTCAAGGCCCTATACGTGGCAGCATTTCTATAGAGCTAAAAAAAATTAGTCCACCTAGATAGAAGTTGCAATGCGAGGCAGCAACCAATGAAAGGAAAACATGAAGAAAGAGAGATCTGACATGAAGCATACGTGGATGCTTCTTATTGGCTCACCTTTTGTACTCTGGCATGATGTTGGGAAAGAAAATTCTGACACAATGACATTGTGAGGAGCATGAAGCTTCCTCGTTGGCTCATGTTTCGTAGTGGTCAAAAGGGGCTATCAAAGGTCTAAGACTACATTGGTACCTGGAGCTTTCCTATTGGTTCATACTTCATAGTGGTCAATCAAGGTTATCAAGCAAACCAAAATTGTGAGTAGCATGGAATGCTCTTATTGGTATGTGTTTCACACTCTGACAAGATTAGTATAAATGAAAGTGAATTGTGAAGGAGGGTGGATCTTTTTCATTGGCTCATGCTTTGCAGTAAGAATATGTTAAGATTGTGGAGCTAAATTGCTTCACAAAGGATCTTATTTATAACTTGTAGGTTTACACAGTAATTGGCATCGGTCAGTTGACTGGCATCAGTCACCTAACAGACCAAGTAGCATCGGTTGAGATAAATCGGCATCGGTTGGGGTAACTGGCGTCGATTACTTGTGTGTGATTGTTTATATTTAAGTCACAGGAATTAGATATAATATTTGTTATAAAATTGATCTAATGGTTATAAATGAATGGATAAAGTGCCCTAAGTTTTTCGAGGCTTATATAAGCTAAGAAACTAGGGTTAGAGAAAAAGAATCAAGAATATTGGGAGAATTGTAAGAAGGAATTATTGGTGAGAGCTTAGAAAAACTCGTGAGAGGAAAAATATTGTACATTTTGTAAGGTATATAAGATTGTATATCTTCAATTATACAACCTCTGGAATAATATATTGGTTGTTTCTTGGTGGACGTAGCCCACACTGGGTGAACCACATTATATTTTGTGTATTTTCTTTTGTTGGTTATTTCCATGTTTATTGTGTGTATGCTTTAATCTAATGTAATAACCCGCAAATATAGTTAAGAATTTAACCAGATCGTCATCTTCGACCGATCTTAACACCAAGTGCAAGAGAAACAAGTGTTTTTAATAAAGGTTGAGAAAACAAGACAAAGGGAATGATATGGTAATTATGAATAGATATTGATTATGTGATTATCTAAACAAGGGTGTTGTTGCTAATTAATTCCTCTTAAGATTGTAAGCACTAAGCCAATAAGTCTCTCAAAGTATTGCGAATGACTTACGGGTAAAAGTATTTGTTGTATGATAAACATTAGTGCAAATCAATCTTGGGCCATGATATTACATTAGGCCTAGTATATATATTTCTAAAACAAAAATATATATGTTTTGAGATAAAGTATCACCGTGACAGCATTATAGGGTGATGTGTTTTAAACATTGGAGTCAAGTGGAGAGACTCACTCAACCCATATTAATGATTAATCACTTTGTAAATTAATTGACTTGGGCTTGTAAATTATGAGTCAAGGTGTTAAATTTGTAACCTTCAATTATTAAAAAAATTGATTGTGTGATTTTCGGGTAATCCTTTTAGGGATCCAGAGTTGTTAAATAGTGATTTAATGACGGTAAAACAGTAGAACCAAACCCGCTATGTATAGATCTTGATAACTTAAGGGAGGTCATAGACATTAAAGGACATGCCAACATATGCAAAATTATATAATGTAACTCCATGGACTCCAGGAAGTATGGGGCATTTGAATAATAATTTTAAGCTATGCATGTTTTATAACATTGGTTTTATACTATTATAATTCATTCTTTCCAAAGGTTATTCGACCTAAGTTTTTGAAAACAATTAAGTGATTTTTATTTGGTGAATGACATGGAAAAAGGTAAATGTGGATTTTAAATTGAAGTAATCCCACCAATTTTGGAGGAGAGTTGGAAGGCGGTGGAAGTTGAATAAGTCTCTTCTACTCCAACAGTTAATACCATTAATTGTGCATTTAAAATTACAGAAATTCGTAAGGCTCCCTAAGGAAGTGAATCGCATGCAACTACTCCATTTTGTTTTGTGATGAAATTTGGGGGAAAAGCTCCACTTCTCATAGCTATGCATGTGGATCGATCTATGAGTTCTTGTAGCTATTTTTAAGAAGAGGAAGCTTGTTTTGTGGAAAAATTAATAAGACGAGGGATGTCATTGCTTGGATTTGAAGGAAGGATCGAATTGTCGATTGGTTCGAGTTAGATAGTTTTAATCCATCATTCTTTGTCATTAAAACACTTGCTGAAGATAGACTTTGAAGGATTTAAGAATTGAATTCTCAGGTAAGAATGGTTCCTTATCCCATTTATCTCTTTATTTCATTATATGTTAGAGCGCATACATATTTGCAATTTTATTGAGCTAAGAATAAGTGGGTATATGATGGTTGGAAGTTGTTGTTTTTATAATCAGATGTTCTGCGAAAACAATTGGTAAAATGGTATGACTATTGAACCAGAGAATTCAATATTTTATCTTTAATACTTCTCAAATCGTGTTTACTTATTAAGACTTGGAATTAACAATTTTTTTGCATTTTGTCGAAGATTTTGACCCAGATAAAAATGGGTTTTTGTGCAAATATTATAATATTGTACTAAATCAATTTTGGGTACATGGGTTTTCTCTAAACTAACCGAAATCTTGATATATGGGTCTGGTAATAAACTGATTCCAGACACTGATGTCTATTTCCTTTCACTTATGGTCTATGTGTTTCATTTGTGAAAATAGAGATGTATTAGGGTACACACCTAGGACTAGTTGGTGTTTTTATCTAAACTTAGTCTTCTATTTGTCTCCATCGAATGGACTGTGAGAGAAACAGGTTTTCCGTTGAGGCTTGGGATTTTATAGTTACTCAATGTAATATTTTACCTTTAGTGGGTCTATGAGAAAATTTCATTTATCACTCCCTCTTCGAAAAATAAACTTGGGTATAAACCTTTCTAACTTGGCTCAGTTTGAAGGCGTGTTAATAAACTGATAACACTTCTTGTTATCCTTGTCTAATATGTTGACCTTTGGAACTCCTAGTGAAGTTTATTGGGAATTAGTTGGGACTACTCCTGGTTTCATTGTATGTGGGTAGTAATAATGGCTGAGTTGAAGAATTTATCTTATTTTGTCTCCATTAAGTCTCTATAGGTGGTAAGCTCAACATGAATGTTCCTTTCCTTAGGAATTGGAAACTAGCGTTAGTTGAAGTAATAGAATGCTAAACTGTCAAGCCTTCAACTCAACCCGATTTTAAGGAATTCAATTATTTGCTATCATCTTATATGGTTGTCTAAACCAGTTAGAATTGGTATTGTTTTAATAGCAAATGAATTCGGGGTTTAGGTTTCAAAGGACAGCCTAATTTATCTTATGCCGGGTATGGCAAACCATTTATTCCTTCTCCAGGAAATCTTGATAGATAAAGGTTGGATAAAGGATTGATTATATCATTTTTATATGAAAGACTGAAAAGCCTTATTTGAAACCAAAGGGTCTTGGTTAGTTGACACCCTGGATATGTTTGTTGAGATATGGCTGCTCAATTATAAGGTGAATAATGGAACTAAATCTTATTTTGATTCCATCTCTTTAGATTGATTTTTTACTAAAGATTATTTTATTAGGTGGTTCTTATGTAACTAAATGAATCACTATTGGATGATAAAATCAAGTATAACATATTCCCCTTTATAGATGGGTAATACATTCTAGTCATTGTGACAACCTAGGGAAGTTTCGACTTCTATTCATAAGTTCAATCAAGCTTCGGTAGTGGCTATGTTTTGGAACTCTTATTACAGCAAAATATAGTAAGATATAATTCAAGGTTTGTGTTGTAATAAAGAACACACAAGGCTATTCAATTGAGAAATGAGGTTTATATTTAGTGCCTATAAGTTATTATGAATTATAACTTTGAGATATATAGTTCTCTTTCCTTATTAGGATATTTTTTGTTAATACAGAATATGTTGTCTTACGAAGTTATAACATAAAAATTTCCTGGAATGGAAGCAATAAGAGTTCTGTGTGTAGAACAGACTTATTGACGGATATTATGGTAATGATGAAACTGTTGGGTTTCATATGCGTAGCATGGATTACCTTGTGTGAGTCCAAGGTTAATACTCATTGAGTTTCTGGAGCAACAACAATAGTTGCAGCAACTTTTGGCTATGAATAGGATAATATAAATTCATATCGTGATAGATTGTTTTTGACACTTAAATTTAATCTCTGTGGACTACAATTGTATTTACTATAATATGTAGTGTTGTTTGTTTATGGTCATTATTGGGTGTTAATATATTTATCTGGCTTTGCTTAAATTTAATTATGTGAAGTACTGATGAGACTCTGTCAATGAGGAATACATAAGAATTAATAAGAGTTGTATTTAATGTACGTAATTCAAATTATTAGAGTATGATGTTGTTGTGTTACCTTTCTAAATTGCTAGAATGAGATTGTTATTACAGTATATATTCATTCTAACAGTTAATGACATAATTTGATAAATGGGATAATGGACTTTTCTTGCTTAGTTCAGTCAAACTGGCCTTGCCTAACCATTGCAGGAAAGTGAGCAAAGCCAACAAGAGGAAAGTAAAGAAATGCTTTGGTTATCTAATTGAACCATATGCTTACTTTTAAAGGATAAAGTGGCAGTCAAATTTTTTGAATTGAGACATTCTTAATTATGTCAAGGAAGTTATTTGTTGCCTATGAGTAAAGATTTTATTGTAAAAATCTACTGGGTACAATTATGAAATATTGTGACATGGTAAAGATTCCATATTTTTGGTCAATAAATACCTGCTTCATATTGTTGAAGAATATTGATGCCTCTCTACAATCTCTGTAATAAATTCTACTATGTTATAGTAGTGTCAGTATAAGAATGGCTATATGCTTATGATATTCTAAGAAAATAGAATCATTAAAGGATTGTAATTAAGGGATGTTATAATTATTTAATTCAGTAATATATTAACTGTCTTATAGACTAGTTGAACCTAGTAATTACAACGATTGAAATGGGAGGTTATGAATCAATAATAGAATTGATAGGTTAATGGAGTACACTATGGACCTAAGTTGAAGTATTCCTTTTAATCTAAATCTGACTATCTTATGGGATATTAATAGTACTGTTAGTAGGAGGTTGTGATTCCTCGTAAGTCAAGTTCAAGAAATATGGCTTGGTAGATGAGAAATTATCTAGTTATGAATGTTGATGTATATGCGTATATATACACCCTTTTGGGATTTTCTTGTAGTAAAGTTTGAGTAACTATACTATAGATAAATCAATACGATGAACCTTCTGGATGATAAGGTAAAGTTCAACATATAAGGGTTATGTCTTTAAAACTTGTTGATGTTCCTTTTGGGCAGCACTTAAACCCTTAAGGAGATTAAGTTGAAATACTTTGTGAAACTAATCTAACTCCCATAACATGATGGGGAGCTCAACATAATGTTGCAAGGTGAAATACTAAAGGATATTAGAACACGGATGTTCTTTGACACTTTAGCGAACTGTCATTCCATAAATGGGGGGAAATGAAATATAAAATCTATCAGATTACCATCATTCGAAATATATGATGTGATGAACGTTTATGATGGAGTTACTCCAACTAACAAGATGTACTGAAGATAATTCATTAATAATTAGGTTGAACATAAATGTTAAAAAGACCCATAGGATATGGGATATAGTTGGCATAGAATTGTATGGGAGATGATTAAATCCCATAATACTAAACCTCTATTAAACCATGGGTATGATGCCCAATGTAAATGATGAGATTGTTGATGGGAACATGTAGATTGTGCTCAATTTGAGTAATTTTCATCATATTCATTATGGAAGTTTGGTGTCTACGCTCCTAAAATTTGTGATTTGAAATCAACCATGATTAAGATATGACGGTGTGGTCATATAAAGGATAACAGCGATCTGATAGCTAGAATTAATGGAATGTATTTTGGAAAATTGGTATAAGGATCCAAGAAAAATGATTATACTACCAAGTTGATTGTAACCATGCAAATAAACCTAAGTTAGGGTTCGGGGATTGTTTTAGAAGTTATCAAGAGGATTGGGAATAGTACTAAAACAAGAACCTTAAAATGATTAAGATTTATAGATATAGATAAATCAAACCTGGATAGTATAAATGCTGAAGTAAAATTGAATAACATGATTCTATTAATATAGCATAAGTGTTATTGAAAGGAGGGTAACGGGAACGACTCCATATGTCCTCAATGACGAGTGAATTATGTAGCTTGCATGATTGCTTATGGGAGTAAGAATAACATTAGTGGTTATTACTCCTTGATAACGTAAGGCATTATTTTGATTCGATAGAAAGTGAATCATTAATAAACAATAGTATTGGGAATTTAGATCTAAAGAGTGATCTATCTTATATCTGAAACAGATTGGAAGAAATGAGTATTTTTGGAACTACATTTAACCTATCATGATACTATGGGATAGGAATCTAGATACTTTTCACTAAGTGATGAAGACAAGGGAACTAGAACAATATGTCATGTTTAATTTATTATGATACCATGTTTCATTTTTGGTCTCTTAACAGGGAAAATCACTACTGCCATTACATGGTCGTATCCATTTAATGACATTGGTTGTTATTTGAATACTGCCACATAACAGCTATACTAAGTTTCCTTATCGAGATCTTAAAATGTTGTTTGGTATTACTTAAGTACAAGCTTGTTAAAAATACAAGGGTAGATGAAACCCCATGAGTTGGTACCCCGATGCCAACATATGATGGCTACGAGAAGGGAAGTAGTCTAGTAATGATGTGAATCATTACAAATACATTTGCTTTCCCATAAGCATCATAGGATGACATCAAGGTATGGCTACATGTAGGTTAATCCAGACTTGTACCTTGTATAGGAATTGTAGTTGTTTATAGCATCAATGACTGCAAATCCATAAAATTGAACAAGTAAATAAGGTGAGATGACAAGATTCCAATGGCGAGTGTGACATCATGGAATCGAGCATGGCATACATCACTCAGAAACCTTGTGCAAGGTAGTGTAACTACCGATTACATTGTCGAGATTTCACCATTATCTAAGCTGTGAGATGCTTATGGATTTCATAGGTGGAACCCAGTTACACAATTAGGGGTTATCACTTATATATCATATCATGTTAAAGGAGAACCAAAGGGATACATTTTATGTATGCTTTGTAAAGAGCATAAAGGGAGAACGAGTAAATTTTAGTATTCTCTCATACAACTACACATGGTTCATGATAGTTATCGGAAATGGATTGCATTAAGACTTATGTTGGATTTAAATATATGGGTATTTAAATCACCTACATGAGGTAAGATAAAAAAAAATCTCTAAGATTGAAGTGACAAAAGTGGATGTTACATCTAATATATATTTGTACAACCAGTTTGGTCTAACCCCAATAATAGTATCAGAGCTTTGTTTGAGGGTTGTGTGTGTTGACAGATTTACTCATAGGGATTTCTGATTGAGTGGGAGCACAATAATGGTAGAAGATAGTAAATACAAAGTAGAGAAATTTTAAGGTTGTAATTATCAGCTATGGAATATGTAGGTGGAGGATTATCTGTATTAGAAAGATCTATATTTATCATTGGATGAGAAGGTAATGTCTACAAAGATGACTGATGAAGAATGGAAGATTCTTAATAGAAAAGCTCTGGGATCTATAAAATTGAACCTGGCAGAATCTATGGCTTTGAATATAACAGAAGCATCAACCACAGTAGAATTAATGAAATATTTAGCTAATTTATATAAAAAACCAAGTGCATCAAATATATATTATTTCATGAAGAAATTATTTAGTTCTAAAATGTAAGAAAGTGGATCTAAGTCTAATAATTTGAATGATTTATGTTCTATTATAAATTAATTAAAATCGGTTAATATCCCTTTTTAGGATGAAGTGAAAGCATTGTTATTCTTGTGTTCTTTTCCAGATATTTGGGATAATTTTCTAATGATTGTTATTAATAAAGCATATGTTACTAATATTTTGAAGTTTGATGATTTGATTGGTATAATTCTAAATGAAGAAATACGCAAGAAAAGTTAAGGAGAATCATCATCTAGGAATGTTTTGAATGTAGAAAGTAGAGGAAGTAAAAAGGAGATATCCAAGAGTAAGAGTAATGAGAAATCAAATTCTAAGAGTGGTAGATCTAAATCCAGAGGTAGAGAAATAACCTGCTATAATTGTGGAAAGAAAGGACATGCAAAGAAGGATTGTTGGTTGAAGTAAACCAAAGAGAATGTACCATAGAAAGGTAAAGAGGAAAATATAGCATCATATATAATGCAAGATTCTCTTATTCTCTCCTTGGATATTAAAACTGAATCATGGGTTTTAGATTCAAGAGATGCTTTCCATGCTACCCCTAATAAGGATTATTTCAAAAATTATGTCCAAGGTAATTTTGGGAATTATTATTTAGGATATGATGAACCATGCATTATTATTGGTAAAGGTGAAGTTCGACTTAAATTTCAAAATGGAAATACATGGATATTGAAAGATGTGAGGCATGTGCCAAGAATAAAGAGAAATCTTATTTCTGCAAGATAATTAGGTGAAGATGGATGCATGGTTACATTCATAGTTGATTCTTGGAAACTTTCAAAGGGATCTCTTGTTGTACCAAGAGGCAAGAAGGTAGGAACATTATATTTGTCTAATTGTATTATTGATTCCTTTTCTGTGCTATCTACTTCAGATTTGGATGCAAGCATGTGGTATAATCGGCTAGGCCATATGATTAAGAAGGGAATACAAATCTTAAAGGAAAATAGTAAGTTATCAGATTTGAAAGATGTAGATCTTGATTTCTATGAGCATTGCATATTTGGAAAGAAAAATAAAGTGAGGTTTCTTAAATTTGGGGCAACAAAGAAGGAGCAAAAATTGTAGCTTGTACACTCAAATGTGTGGGGACCAGCCCAGGTAGCTTCTCATGGATGATCCCAATATTATGTGACTTTCATTGATGATGTCACATGAAAGGTATGGGTTTATTGTATTAAACATAAATATGATGTTTTGAAACATTTAAAAGATGGAAATTCCTTGTAGAAAATTAAACTAATTTGAAGTTGAAGTGCCTTAGATCTGACAATGGTGGTGAGTACTGCAGCAAGGTTTTCAATTATTACTATTTAGTGAATGGAATACACAGAGAAAGAAGGGTTCCTAGAACTCCACATGAGAATGGAGTGGTAGAAAGAATGAATAGAACTATTATGGAACGTGCTAGAAGCATGAGGATACATATTGGATTACCTTTACAGTTTTGGGCAGAAGCAGTAGATACAACAGTATATTTGATCAACTGTGGCCCCTCAAGTGCATTGGATGGTGGAATACCATAAGAAGAATGGGACTGGAAAATAGGTAGATCTTTATTTTCTTAGAGTATTTGGTTCATAAGATTTTTTGCATGTTGATGAAGAAAATAGGAAGAAGTTGGATGCTAAATCCAAGAAATGCACTTTCATTTGTTATGGTTTTGGTGATTTCAAATTCTGGTTTTGGGATTTAGAAGATGCTAAGATTGGTAGGAGTTGTAACATTGATTAGAAGGAAAAGAGAATGTACAGGGATCAGGTTTTTGTACCCAAGAGCAAACTAGGTGAAGAGTTTGTTGAAAAAAAGTGCATTCTTGTATTTAAAAAAAAATCCACAGACACCAGCGTCGGTCAGGGGTGATGGGTGTTGGTCAGAGCTGAACCGGGCGTCAATTAGGTGAACCAATATTGGTTATAGAGAATTCAGCATCAGTTACAAGAGACCGATGTTGATCACTGTCATATTTGGACACAAATATCTAGGAGGTCCAGAATGAGCCTCAAGCACCCCAATTTTTTGTAAGAAGGGTCTCAAAGAGTAAGTAAACCTCCAGAAAGATTTACTCCATTATTTTATCTATTATTGACTAATAGTGGTGAACCAGAAATTTTTGAAGAAGCAATACAACATAATACCCATGTTGAGTGGAAGCAGGGCATGGATGAGGAGATGGGTTCCTTTAAATAGAACCAGACATGGGATTTGGTCAAGTTGTCAGCGGGTAAGAAGACATTGCAGAATAAGTGAGTTTACAAGATCAAGGAGGAAGAGGGTGGACAAAAAAGATACAAAGTAAGGCTTGTTGTACAAGTATTTACATAGAAACTAGGTGCTGATTTTAGTGAGATATTTTCTCCTGTTGTTAAACTAACTTCCATTTGTACTATTCTGAGTTTATTTGTGGTAGAATATTTACATTTAGAACAACTTGATTTTAAGACGGCTTTCCTTCATGGTGATTTGGAGGAGGAGATCTATATGAATCATTTGCTTGGTTATGAAGTCAAGGGTAATGAGAAACATGTGTGTAGGTTGAAAAAGAGCTTGTATGGGCTCAAACAAGCTCCAAGGAAATGGTATATGAGGTTTGACAATTTTATGCATGATCATGGTTAAATGAGATGTGGATCTGACCATTGTGTTTATTTCAAAAAGCTTTAAAATGAGAGCTATGTTATTTTTTTAATGTATGTGGATGATATGCTTATTGTAGGATCTAGTATACAGGACATTGGTGAGCTTAAAAAAAAATTATCTCACACATTTGTAATCAAGGATTTGGGAGCTACAAATAAAATCATTGGCATGCAAATTCACAGGGATAGGAAGAACAAGAAATTATATTTGTCTCGGGAAGATTATATCAATAAGGTGTTGAAAATATTTAAAATGCAGGATACAAAACCTATAGGTACACCCATGGTTGGACACTTTAGATTGAGTAAAGATCATTGTCCTACATCACATGAGGAGGTAGAGTACATGGCATGAGTTTTATATACTTTAGCAATTGGAAGTCTTATGTATGATATTGTGTATACCAAACTAGAAATTACACAGGAAGTGGGAGTTGTGAGGAGATTTATGGCCAATCTAGGTAAAGAGCATTGGAAAGCATTATGTTACAGAGGGTTAAATACTACTTTATAGAGCTATGTTTATTCAGAAATGGCTGGATATTTGGATGGTAGGAGAAGCACCACTAGATATGTATTCACATTAGGTGGGACAACAGTTAGCTGGATTTCTAGATTGTAAAAGGTTGTGGCCTTGTCTTCTACAAAGTCCGAGTATGTTGCAACTATAGAGGCTAGAAAAGAGATCATATGGATGAGCAGGTTTATGGAAGAGTTGGGAAAGGAACAAGAGGATTGTGGATTGTATAGTGATAGTCAAAGTGTAATTCATTTGGAAAAGAATTTAGTGTTTCATTCAAGAATAAAACACATTCGTTTGAGATATCACTTCATACGACAAGTGTTGGAGGATGGGCAACGGAAGTTAGAGAAAATTCATACGAATGAGAACCCTGTGGATATGATTAAGAAGTTGTTAGCAAATGAGAAGTTGGAGCTACACTCCACTTATTTTGGTCTTTGAGTTTGAGTCTTGAAGAGGAAGAAATAAATCCAGGAGAGGAACTAAGGATGGAGTTGTACGGGATAGTGCATCAATTTATCTCCAAGTGGGAGATTGTTGAGATTATGGAGCTGAATTGCTTTACAAAGGAGCTTATTTATAACTTGTAATTTTACACAATAACTAACATCAGTCGGTTGACCAGCATCGGTCACCTAGCAGACCAACCAACATCGGTTGAGATAAACCGGCATCGGTTGGGGTAACCGGCATTGGTTACCTATGTGTGATTATTTATATTTAAGTCACATGAATTAGACCCAATATTTTTTATAAAGTTGATCTAAGGGTTGTAAATGAGTGGCTAAAGTGCCCTAAGTTTGTAGAGGCTTATATAAGCTAAGAAACTAGGGTTAGAGAAAAATAATCAAGAAGATTGGGAGAATTGCAAGAAGGAATTCTTGGTGGGAGCTTAGAAAATCTTGTGAGAAGAAAAGTAATGTACATCATGTAAGGTGTGGAGTATTGTAGATCTTCAATTGTAAAACCTTTGGAATAATATATTGGTTGTTTCTTGGTGGACATAGCCCACACTTGGTGAACCACATTATATCTTATGTATTTTCTTTTGTTGGTTATTTTTCTGTTTATTGTTTGTATGTTTTAATCTAATATATATTAGTACAGCCAGTTTGGTCTAACCCCAGTAGCATACCTGATAAAGGGTCAAATCCTCATGAGGGCATGCACATCGAAGGAAATCCAAAATAGAGGTTAACACGTGGTGTCCTTCTATCACACCTTAGGTCATTCGACTCTGCAGATCTCAAGCCCTAGAAGGAATAGAATTTGGTAAAGGAGTCGGGTCTGAAAGAGTTAAAGGGAAATCAAAAGGTCGGGAAAGAAAACACGTAGTCAAATCTTAACCTTACAACCAACCAGATACCAACATGTGGAAAATTCAAAGCAAGTAACATGTAGTCAAAGTAAATATCTGATGCCAATAAAATGTTGCCATGTGTCACTCTCCTATTCATCCCAACATGTAAATATTAAAATGGTCATAACTTTCACTCTAGATCTCTAAATCATGTAAAATCAATCTTGTTGGAAAGGAATCCTCAACCCTTTTAGTTTGACATCATGGTATTCAATAATTGAAGGTGTTTTATGTGAGAAAAACACAAAATATAGTTTGGGAATTGATGGGTAGTTGTAGATGGCTCAACCACCTAAAATGATGAAGGGGCTCTTACCTTCTCCTAGAAGTAGAAGGACCTTAGGGAACAGGTCAACAGGGTGCCAATTATGTTTTTCAAAGATTAATGGATTATCGACGGTGGTTAAGGCTTGAAAGATGTGTTTCAGGGAAAAACATATATTTTCATTAATGGAAATATCAAATTGAATATTTTTTCCTCTTTTTCCGTCTTCCCTCTCTCTCTGTGTTTTTCTATATATTGTAAAATGATGCTCATTTCAGGGGTTGGAGATTTTTGCATGAATTAGATCTTGAAGTTGAAGAGACAGAAAAACTTTGTGTTTTATATTTAACTCTTGAATAATATTGAAGATATATTTTACAAAATTTGTGTTGTGGATCAATATTTTTCATTTGAGGTATTGTTCTTAAGTTCAATGCACTAAATGGTTCTTAATTTTAATATCTAGTTCATTAAGTCAGTTATTACTACCTAATCATGTGTGATTATCTTTTGATCCACATTTTCTTGAGTGAAAGAATGTTCCTATCTATTCTCTTCTTATTCTTCTAAAATTACTCATGCTTATCTTCTTCCTCTCGCTTTATACGTATTCGTTTCTAATAAGAATTAATCTATTGGGATGACATCCCAACCCTGAATGGTTAGATTAGTGTATATATTGTAAATAATCTTTGGCGTTCATTAGATTAGTAATAAATAGGGTTTCTCCCCTTTATTTTAGGAGGTACTTCATCCCGCATGTTATGGTTGAACCTCATATTTTGTCTTTGACAAAATATCCAACCAAAATTTTTTTACGACTCCGCTGGGGAATATGGACAAGTAAGACTAATCATGTTATACTATTGGCAACTCTGTATTTGCTTTGTTCTACTGTTTCTTTCCAGATTCAAGATGGAAAGAAGGATATACACTAGAGCCAGAGGTGAAGTTAATCCTTTATTTGATATGTTGTAACAACACAATTCTAATCTTGCATCGGAAAGGTGTTCCTCTTATGTGCTAGCAGTTCTTCACTTATGCATAGGAATCATGTTACATAAGATTTAAACACATCTAATTCTTTTAAAGAATTTTTATGAGTGGTACTCACCTTCTTTCATAAACAAATTTCATGATTGTACAACAACCACAAGTTGCGGTCCCTTGGGGTCTAGCTATCGATCCTCTTGCATTGTTTCAACTACTACATGATTTTCCACATGGATCGTAAAAGAAATTCCAAAAATCTAATGGTGAAGGAAAACAATACCTCAATGAACACATAGCTGCATTATTGTAGCTTGTGGAGATTTGGGAGTGGCTCATGAAGATGTGTCTATTCGGATGTTCATTGAGACACTCCAGGGTACTGTTGTGGAATAATTTTATCATCTCCCACCTGCATGCATCACCAATTGGGCCACTATGAGAACACAGTTTTAAGCCAGATTCAAACCCGCAGAATATTCACATTCCTTGTTAGCATAACTCACCCAAATCATGAAAGAGTCATATGAACCTATGTGTGATTTCATGGCCAAGTTCAATAAGTTGATCCATAAAATCCCAGCACTTGCGGTTCCCACTCTTGAAAATCAAAAGTGTTTCGTTGTTAATGCACAACTTTCTGAAGTGAGTTTCTTGCTGAGAAGATCCAACATTCTTGACCTGGCCACTACATAGTCGATAGCGATAAAAATCAAAGATGATATTATCATGGCCAGAAATATTAGAAGAGACTCTTCCAAAGTTAAGAATCCAAGTACCTCTCAAGGTCCAACTAATCCTATGATCTAGAGAATGGATAATGATTTAGTGAATATGAAGAAGCATATATCTCAACATACATAAGGCTCTCCTTATAGGGATATCCTTAGGAGGAACTTCAACAATAACAATGGTGTTCCCATGAGAGATAGGAATCATTTACCACTCACACAACCTAGATTGGCCATTGAAGCTCCTCTTGTTAATGCAATTGTCGAAGTGATCGAAGAAGAAGAAGAAGAAGTAAATGATGAGACCAATGATGTCTTTAAAGCTTCTAGTTATGTTGATGAGTCGTATGATAATTCAGTTGGTGATTCCAACATTGGGTATCTGGAATATGAAGAATATGATTTCAAGGTTAGTGGTAAATCTTTTGTTGTTTTCACTTGATCTCAGAATCTAAGGAAAGAAGTGGAAAAACCTAGAGAAAAATAAAATTCGGTAATTATTGCTAAAAGCAAGATGTTAGAGTAGGTATTTACCTTAGCTCATGTTCACCTAGGTACTTTATTTACATTTATTGTATTTATCCTCACCCACTTATGTGTGTGGATATTTCTTTTATCTTATTTAGATATTAGGAGATATTATCTAGTTGTCAAGTATAGTTCTTTCCTTGATCCATGGTATTGACTAGTTCTTTCCTTGATCTATGGTATTGACTAGATCCTTGATGTCTAGTTCTCTCCTAAATCTATGGTCTTGACTAGTTTCTTTGATGACTAGTTATTTCCTTGATTTATGGCTTGATCTACGACCTTGACTGGTTCTTAGATTGTTATCGCTTGCCTATTTAAGCAAGGCACATTCTCAATATATTGCATTGAGTTCCATAATAATATATGATATTGTTTCTCATTTGTTTGCAAAGGTTTTATGTAAAGTTATTCTAGCGAATTGCTTTCATCTTATTGATCATGGTGTTTGATTAGCATCTGTGTTCTTGGCTTGGTATGATCTGGTTATCATTCCTTTCATGGTATCAAAGCTACACAACTTATCGTCACACTAAAAGCTTGAACTGATGATGGAGAGGGATCTCATTATGTTAACCAGCTGTTATGCCAACACCCTCCCACACGATGGAGTCAGGTATACACCCAATCAAGCCCAACAACATTAAGAGGCAGTGACATTGGGAATTTCCCAGGAGGTCACCCATCCCAACACTACTCTAGGGCTGGTGCGCTTACTAGTTGGTACCAGAGCTACATGATTTGTTGTCACACCAAAAACTCAAACTTTTAGTGTGATGGCAAGTTGTGTAGCTCTGATACCATGAAAGGAATGATAACTAGATCATACCAAGAAGCACATTGGTTCACCTCGGGATTTGTTCCCACTAGAAAATAAATCGTGGGATTATTTTTTGTGTATTGGGTTTTTCAAGATCTACACAAAGCAATGTTCTATTACAGCATATTTGTCTCGGTTTGCACACAGGAATAAAATCCTTAGCCCTTGGTCATATGAGGGCTTAAACCTTGTGATTCCTACTAGTAGGTGCTTAACTTAAGCCCCCTTTAATTTTTATTTGTGTGGTGAAAGCAACAACAATTTATTTTGTTTTAGTGGCAACTAAAATAAATAACAGAGCAAAATATTAAAAAGCTTGTATCTTTTGATCGGTAACTCGGTTTTGAGTGCTGTTTTTTGCAAAAGTGTTTTTTTTTGTGCTCTTTCTATTGGATTTATTTATTTTGAGACTTGAACTATAATTATAAAGTGCCAAATATGGAGGAGTGTTGTAATCAATTGTGGACGCAATTTCGATTGAGCCCGACGTCCTAAATTTTTGGGAGTTGCAATTTATACCTATCATGGATTCTGAGAATGACATGATTTTCTCTAAAGTATGTGGACTTCAAGAGGATATTGTAAAAATTTTGGAAGAAAATAGATCACTCAAGAAGTGAAATTCTCTTCTACAATCACTCATTCACGATAAGGATACAATAATATACTTCCTGCAGAAAAAACTTGCTAGCCTACAGCATCACCATCATATCGCGAACAACCATATCCATGCTCCTAGTCCACTTGCAGTTGTTGCTCTTGTACCCACTAACATTGATCTGCCAGTCTTTGAGCCTGAACCTGCTTTTGATGCTTCTAAACCTGTGAGGCTTGTTACTGCATGCTCTTCCACATCTGTGCCTATTACAGTACCACATATTGTGTATCCTACTTCTGCTCAGTTGCATGGCTTTTTTAAGAAGCATACCACTGCATTCAGTTCTCGCATGCTCTATTCTATGGGTCTCACTAGAGGAGTTAGGGTATTGTTTCCTCTATTTCACATGTTAAGTGGAATTCTCGTCATGACATTGGTTTTCATGCAGATACTTCATTAGGATCACAAATTGATAGAGATTCTTTGTTTGTTCTCTCGACTCTTTTTTAGGATCATGAGCAACACATGAGTTCTACATCTTCTCTCAGGCTTGAGAAAGCTAAGATTTCAGTTGTCATACATGATCAACCTAACACACATTCTGATGTTCTTTTGCATGCACCCATTGTGCATTTTACACCAAGTCATATGCAGGCATCTTCTTCATCCATCCATGTTGATTTGGGCTGGATATCTGATCACTCATGGTGGCGACATAGGCAATCATTGAGAGGACTCTACAGGCATGGCTCCTCCACCATTCGGCCTCTTGCTCCACTTTCTATACCTTATGCATTGTGATGCTTCTTCTTTTGAGCATTTTTCTTTAGCAGGTGTAGTGTATCTCTCTTGTTTGTTGAGAGATTTTGTATCTGTATTTTCGACACTTTTGGCATGTTGATAGTATCTCTTATGGGGGATCTATTCTAGTGCATTCTATTGTTAGTTTGTTAGTGTTCGAGTAGTTATTTTGACAACTCATACAGATTTGTAGTGTCACTCCACCCATTCAGCAGTATGGGAGGGTGTGGTGTTGATCCTACTTCTTCGGGTTTCATGTCCTTGCCTTGTTACCTTAGATTTTCTTGGATCGTGACACTCTAAAGTTTGTGTCCTTGCCTTATTGCTTTGGTTTTTGTTCTTGGATCGTGACACACCTATTTGCAGCAGTTGATCAAATTATGTTTGGTGTTTTTTTACACTTTCGACATCACTCCGTTGATAGTCTCCTTGTATGGAGCTATTCTAGGGGAGCCCAGTGTCAGTTGTTTTTGAGTTTTGTGATCAAGTAGTGGATTCAGACCATAGTACACACCAAAATTCTTCAGCATTGTACAAGTTTTTTTAGCCGAGCTTCTTGGGATATCTGCATTGGAGTGGGTCTTTACTCTCTTTACTTTGTTGTTACTGGTTTTGGGTGCCTTGCGGTGTCCTTTTTTTCCCAGTTATTGTACATGAGTACCTCATCAGGCCTAGTTTCCAGGACTCATACTGTGGACATGCCACATCTATTTTGGCCCCTAGCTTCACTTGAGGGGGGGTGTTAGAGTAGGTATTTACCTTAGCTCATGTTCACCTAGGTACTTTATTTACCTTTATTGTATTTATCCTCACCCACTTATGTGTGTGGATATTTCTTTTATCTTATTTAGATATTAGGAGATATTATCTAGTTGTTAGGTATAGTTCTTTCCTTGATCCATGGTATTGACTAGTTCTTTCCTTGATCTATGGTATTGACTAGATCCTTGATGTCTAGTTCTCTCCTAAATCTATGGTCTTGACTAGTTCTTTGATGACTAGTTATTTCCTTGATTTATGGCTTGATCTACGACCTTGATTGGTTCTTAGATTGTTATCGCTTGCCTATTTAAGCAAGGCACATTCTCAATGTATTGCATTGAGTTCCATAATAATATATGATATTGTTTCTCATTTGTTTGTAAAGGTTTTATGTAAATTTATTCTGGAAAATTACTTTCATCTTATTGATCGTGGTGTTTGATTAGCATCTGTGTTCTTGGCTTGGTATGATCTGGTTATCATTCCTTTCACAGGAATTATTTCCCTATTCAGCCAAAGGAGGAACTTGCTGCCAAGAAAGTTACCATTGCTTCCAATCCTCCTCCTCCTCCTCCTATTCCCAAGACCATTCCTCCTAATACAAAATCAAGTATTGAAAGGTCAACACCTTCAATCATTCCCTCCTACACCGCATTTGATATCATTGATCATGCTAAAAGAACTAATATTTAGATGTCTGAGGTGGAGTACCTCCAGTATAATCTGGAATAGTTTGAAATGATTTCTAGATTTATTAGAATTAAAGTTATCGTACCACCTAATGTCACGTCTAAAATACTCCTCCCTAATCTTGTATTCCCCTCTTCTCAAAATAATATGGCATCAGCCTCCTCCTCTGGGAAGATTGAACCATTTTATTTGTCCTTGCTCATCAATAGTTTCAAACTCAGCAATTATATTATTGATTCTGGGGCTTCAGATAATGTTATTCCTATAAAGGTAGATCATACTCTGGGAATCACTCTTACAAAACCATTTGGACACTACTACTCTATGGAAACCAAGAAGGTCCCACTGATCAGTCAAATCAAAGATGCACAATTTGCATTTGTTGCGTTTCTGGAGAAGAGGGTCAACATGACTATTTTAGCTATGGATATTCTAGCAGCTTATGGTATCTTAATTTGGAGAGGTTTTTGCAGGGATGTATGTGGAGAAATTCATATGGATTAGAAAATGACAATAATACCAGTCAATGGAACCATGCACAAGCTTGAACCTGAATCCCTAAAAAATTACCTCTTGACTAAGTCGAATGATCCTAAATCATAAATCTTGTTCAAAGGTTCTGGTTTAGGTATATATTTTATAGCCTCAGAGGAATATGTTAAGCTTCCCATGTTGATGGAGGAGTATCCAAGTTTGATTGAGCTAGTGTAAAAACAACATAATGACTTGATGGAGCCAAAATTTGATAGTGTTTTCTTCCCACTGAGTATGGATGTAGGTTCTCTTTTTATAGTGATGAATATTATGAGAATATTGACTTACAACAAAGTAATCCCAAGGTGTTGAGCGGTGTAGGTCTTGAAGGCTTGTTTGGTGACTATGAAAGTGACTACGAATTTGAAGCCTTCTTTTTCCCATTAAGAGAAGATGAAAGCCTTCTCAATGAGGAATATATAGATAAGAAGATGATTGAATCTTTCAAAGTTAACTCTACTCAACGAAATTATGTTTTCATCAAGGAAATGAATTTCGAGGCTCAAAATGGTCAAGATGGGAGAAATTATGATTTTCATATTTTATGCCCAACCTTGTGCTCATTTTCTTTTCAAGGAAATGAAACAATGTGCACACCACACCATAATGAAAAATATGTTAAATGTGGGAAAATTTGTGCAAAGAACAAGTGTTTAGATAAGTTGAGAGACATGGAACATCAAGAGACTTGTGACAGTGTTCAAAATCTCAAAATATTTTTTGAGAACTAGCTCATTGAAATCATGGTCATGAAACACATAACTAATAAAATTTGAATGTCCATCATAGACCATAAGCCTTGGTGTGAAAACAGTGAGTTTGATATGATCATGACTTACTCTCATAACAATGATAAAGAATCAGGAACTGGAATAAATTCACAAATAAATGAGTAGATGGAAACATGATATCAAAGCAATAAAGGCAATGAGTTGTCTAAATGGACTCTTGCTTATAAGAAAAATCATGCAAACCTTCCAAATAAATTAATAAAGGGGTCATATTTCATGGATCCGGTCAATAGATTTGCAGAACAATGGAATTTGCTAATACCTGTGCACTGGTAAACATTCAGTAAGAATCAATGTTGTAGTAGTAATGCAAGTTTTTCTTTCACTGTATCATAGTTTGTTTTTTTGTTGTGTTTCCTTTTTTGTTGGTGTGTTTACCTCCATTTTGTTTTTTTGGTTTTGTTTTGTTTTGTTTGTTTCTATTTTTTGCTCTTTTTGAAACTATAGCCCAATTGATTGACACTTTAGAGATCTAGGATTCCTCTTTCTTCAAAGTACTAAACAACTTTCATAATTGGAGCCAGTTGTTATCCCAATTTTGAGTTTATTGACAAAATGGGATAACCAATCAAAAAAATTATGAAGAACCTATTTATGCCCCTTTCTTCATCTAGGGATTGCTTTAAAAATGTCTTGCTTACTTTATGAATCATTTTTCAAGATCTTTTTTATCCTAAATTAACCCACCTCCAAAATTAATTTCAATAACTCACTTAAAATGCACTTAACACTTTATACATGCTTGGAACGTTCAAATGGCCATCAAATTCCACCTCTCCAAAGAATTGTCTGTTAGCATTCAAAAACATGAGGGAGGCTCAGCTAATCCATCAACGGGTTATATTTAAAAGGTCGTGTAACATTCATTTGGCCATGAATTTCAATGCCAAGTGTCAAACTTGGGCCACATGGCAAAAGTTCAATGGTCAAAACGAAGACATGCATCACCATTCTAGCTCTCCTCAAAGGTTTTGGGCTCCATGGACGTTAAATCCCCAGAACAAGCTGAAATGGACAATTATATTGGGTCTGGGAAACAGCCAAGAAAATTCATTGTAGTCAAAGAGAAACAAGGTCAAAGCTAGAGGTGGACACGTGTTGGCATTCCAGCACTCTTTGAGGCATATGCATTTCGCAAACCTCAAGTCCATGGAATAATCCAAGTTTCATAAACACTTCAGGTCTGGGTGGTTTGGCAGGTCAAGGCCCTATACATGGTAGCATTTCTATGGATCCAATAGTTTTTAGTCTACCCAGATATAAGTCACTATGCGAAGCAATAACCAATGAAAGGAAAACACGAAATAAGAGAGATCTGACATAAAGCATATATAGAGCCTTATTAATGGCTCACCTTTTGTACTCTAACATGTTGTTGGGAAAGAAAAGTTTTACATGAAATTGCAAGGAGTTTGGAGCTTCCTCATTGACTCATGTTTCTTAGCAATCAAAAAGGGTTATCAAATGTTTGACACTATAATGGTGCATGGATTTTTCCTATTAGTTCATGCTTCACAGTGGTTAGTCAAGGTTATCATGCAAATTGAAATTGTGAGTAGCGTGGAAAGTTCTTATTGGTTTTTGATTCACACTCTGACAAGATTAGTATAAATGAATGTGAATTGCAAAGGAACTTGGAGATTTTCCATTGGCTCATATTTCACAGTAAGCATACATGATAAAGATTCAAAGCCTCATAAAGGCTTGCACATCGAGGGAAATCCAAAATAGAGGCTGACACATGGCATCATTTCATCACACCTCATGTTTTTGGACTCTAGTGGATCTCAAGCCCTGAAATGAATAGAATATGATAAAGGATTCAGGTCCAAAAGAGGGAAAGGGAAGTCAAAAGGTCAAAAAATCAAACACATAGGCAAAGCTTGACCTTGAAACCAACCATAGATACACACGTGGAAAATTCAAAGAAATTAAGATGTAGGTTGTGGAAACCTCCGAAGCCAATTGAATACTACCATGTGTTACTCTCTTGTTCATCTCTGCATGCAAATATTCAAATGGCCATAAATTTCTCTTTAGAGCTCCAAATCACAAAAAAATTGTCTCATTGGAAATGTCTCATCGGTCCCTTCACTTTGGCATCATGAGATTCACTAATTAATGGGTTTTGGTTTCAGAAAATGGTAAAATATAGTTTGGGAATTGATGTGTAGTCACGGATGTCTCAACCACTTGAATTGATGAAGTATGGGGCTCTTACCTTCTCCTAGAAGCAAAAGGACATTGGGGAATAGCTTAATAGGGTGCCCATGATGTTTTTAAGAGATTAATGGATGATCAACGGTGGTTGAGGTTTGAAATCCATGTTGCAGGGAAAAATAGAGATTTTCATTAATGGAAAGAACAAATCCAATCTTTTTTCCCTCTTCCCTCTCTCTTTATTTCTCTATATATTGTAAAATGATGCTTATTTTAGGGGTTGGATATTTTTGCATGAATTAGATCTTGAAGTTGAAGAGAAAGAAAAAAATTTTGTTTTATATTTCACTCTTAAAGAATATTGAAGATATCTTTTACAAACTTTGTGTTGTGGATGAATCTTTTCATTTGAGGTATTATTCTTAAGTTTAATGCACTAAAGGGTTGTTCTTTATTTTAATATCTAGTTCATTGAATCTACAACTAGATATTACTACCTAATCATGTGTGATTATATTTTGATCTAAATTTACTTAAGTGAAAGCATGTTCCTATCTATTCTCTTCTTATTCTTCTAAAATTACTCCTACCTATCATTTTCCTCTCTCTTTATATGTGTTCCTTTCTAATAAGAATAAATCTACTGTGATGACATGCCAACCCCAAATGGTTAGAGTTTAGATATTATAAATAGTCTTTAGCATGCATTAGATTAGTAATAAACAGGGCACCTCCCCTTTATTTGAGGAGGGGCTTTATCTCGCATGTGTTGATTGAACCTCATATTTGTCTGACAAAATATCTAACCAACACTCCCTGATATGCCCATTATTATTTCTACCACTCATTAAATCCCTCTACAACTCCAGCATCATTGATGGATATACCCTTTGGCTCCCCTACCTCCTCTTGCTACTCTGCCTCATCTATTGTTGGCATTGACAGGTCCCTCTCTGAATTATCTCGCCAATATATAATCAGTGGTATCTGTTGTGGAACCCTGAATTGCCTCTGCACCCTACGGAACTACATAGCCTTAATCATCTCTGCCCTCCTACCCTAACTCCAATGTACCCATCTCAATCCCACCAACTCCAAATCTATGCTTAGCCACACAGGAAATCTCACATACAGCCTTTAGACTCCATCATCAACAAATAAACCATGTAGATGATTAGTTTAATAAGTTTGATCCCTCTCCAACCCAATATCATGCATCCAATCATATCTCTAACTAATAAAACCCACCACATAATTTGATGGGTCTCTAGCTCTCCAAGGTAGGTCTGGTGGCCTCACTATGGCTATGTGCTCATAAGCCCAACAATGCAATAGAAATCCCACATCCAAACCAAACCTACGACCTATCACAAACATCCATAGCTTGTCATAAACCTGAGCTAGCAAGGAACATCCCTAGGTATACACCATCTAGTGCTCCATAATATCAGCTACAACACCCATAAGTTTCCATGGAAATTTTTTAGCTCTTGAGTCCGGTAGAGCATAGAAATAAATAGCTAACATGATCACTAACATCATTTGGTTCCCTGACACCTTTACATCATAGTAACTCTCGATATGAAACCCACTTGTTATGTATCCAATATTAGGGGCATCATCTCCATACAACCATCACATGTTATCTAGATGAGCCTCTCAAGTGGCAGGAACCATATGTTCACCCTGGATAGGTAGTCTCAAAATACAATATACATCTCGCTTGTATGAAACTAGAATGTCCATGTACTCAGCTCCCACCAATCCAACAATGCAACCATCAACCCGGCATCTCTAGGAATTCACTGGTAGTGGATGAATCCTCCCAAACCAACAATAATCACATGCACCCACTCATCGTCTGTCACATCTCCCTTGAACCCTCTTTAGCATCTCAAGGACCCTATCTCAAAGGTATATGGTATCTCTCATCTATAAACACAAACAAAATCACATCACCTAGTATTTTTTTCAAAAACTAAATTGATCATCATCCATTTCTAATCATCGATTCTTTCTCTACACATATTGATGGTGATCCACCCAATCACCTTTGATTGTATGATTGGGCATTCCCAGCTAAATCTTTTCAAAAAAAAATTAAAAAAAACATAAATATCAAAACAAACAAAAAAACTTAAACCTACTTACCCTTCTCTTGGTATGTTGCCTCTTCCTACCACTTCTACTCACCTCCATCTCTCAAAAACACTCAGAATCAACCAATCAGAGCTCTCGAATCACAAAACAACACATCGTAAATGAGCCATTTGCACACTCGAATTAGCTTTTATAATCTATGTTGTTATGATCATCGACAATCGTAAATCACCATCGATAGATTACCCTAACCACCGGTGATTTGTAATCACCATTGATCCCCACCCTTTTTACCCACCTTATCTATTTTGTTCACCTCAACCTCTTTTAAACACCTTATGACACCATTAAGAGCTTATATGCCTTTTCTTTGATGCCCAATGCCTTGTCAAAACTCTGTTATTGACCATACATCAATTTTTTCATACATTTTTGATGTTTAACTTTGACCCTTTGGTCCCACAGCTTCACACATCCTCACAAGAGTGTTCCCACTAGAACCTCTCCATGTAGTGGTCTTCTTGAACCACACATCAACAGGATGTCTACATTAGCATCACCCTCTCAAGGTCATATAATTTCCCATACCAAGTGTCTCTAAGGTTACTACCATCTCTACAAACCCCTCCAGCATGGTCTTTTCAAACTACAGTAAAACCCTAGAGTATCTTTAAAGAAAATCTATCCAATCAATCCCACTCTTTTCATTCCAATGACCAACAATGTTGGTCATTGTCTTGATGGGGGAACAATATTCTCATCACAAAATTAGGGCATCTTCACACTAATTTTTGTCTCGCAGCATGTGCCTACATATAACTAAACAAAAAGGGGTAAATATAGACATCGTTTTTTCACCCCTAGGTGACCCAACACATATTAATACACCATCATTACTCACATTATTTTTCCTATCCTAAGTACATTATAATTTACCGTTATCAACACTCATTTATTGTTGTAAAATCTTAGTTACCCTCCCCTAACCACCTAAAACAAACCTAGTCTAATTTATCTTATCCATCCTAACCCACTAACCTCTTCCTACCCAGATTCTTGTAGACACAAAATCATGCACTTTGTGTATCTATCTAGTCTCGATTGCATATTACTATTCATATGATTCCTAAGTACGAACGGTAATTATTAACCCATGTCTTTGGCCGCCTTTCTTTATCTTTATGCTTTTACTTTCGGTCTTACACTCTATATTTGCTCAATATGTCTTTTTACCTTTTGAGCATTTATCATTCTAGTCACCAACGCCCAGCCAAGACGTCAGCGTCAAGTGCGCTCTCATCCCCTCTAGGAACCCTTGTTCTCTTTGTAATTTGGTCACACTTTTTGGGTCCTTTCTAGCCATTTGAGCATCTTATCTTTTTGGTAGTCGGCCTTTTCAAGGTTAATTATGAAATTCAAGAAAGGGAATCATATAAATATAAAGTTATGTGATCATAATAACGGATCAAGCACTAAGCATTTACTATCACCACCTAAAGTTGCATCCATCAAAGGCATCTATAGCTCCATTTGCATCCATCTAGCTCCATCACAAGGGACGAAAGGTTGGTTCATCTGCTTCACACTTCATAGGAGGGGAGTCTATTGTTTCCACACACACATTATTTACATTCTACATCTAGCTACTTGCTCGCTACTTCAAGTGTGACTGGCACACAAGAGCAACCTAGGGCACAATTTGTACACACACACACATAGAACTACATTGGGTCTCAGATGTAGTGCAATGCTCAGTTGTAAGTCCATCATTGTGGTAGCTGAGGACAGTTTGACCCCTCATTTTGGATCTTTATTTTTTACGATTTGATGTCTATTTGAGGGTTATTACATGTGCTTTCTTCATTGCATAGTTTACAGGTACTTTGGCGATCTTACAGAGACCTCACAGGTGATCTAAAGGCAAACAAGTAAGAACCTCTTGCGACACATCAGAGGAGAATTTTCTGAGCATTTACGCAGACCAGGGCACCCAGAAACAAGACCAGTGCGCCCATGGGCACCTCCATCCCTCTCCAAGTGCCCCAGTCCAGTCAAATTTACCAAATTTACATTTTTCCAAGCTTATGTGTGACAGTATTCCATCTCTGTTCAACCAATCATCACTGCACATATTGTCCAGAAACCTCCATGAATTAGCTAAGGCTCTTCTAACCCTCTTTGCATTTAGGGTCTCATTACTTATTGCTTAGTTACTTGGGTATTATTTCTGTATTTCTTTATTTATTTATTTACTGTTGTTATAACATCTAGATTAGGCTGAATTTTACATTTTAACATTAATCATTTTGGTGAACCCCACTCGTGATTGGTCTTTCAGATCCTTATTTGGCATATCATCTTATTTATCATGGCTCCTAAAATTCCTCAAATTTCTTTGTCTGATTTACTTCAAATGTGTCCTAATTGCCAAGTTGTTCTTAAAAAAGCCCAGACACCATGTATCTTCCCCGAGATACGCCTACACATCAAGTGATTACTATTTTTTATTGTTTATTTGACGACCCTAGTCTTCATGATACTCCATCTAATCGACCCATGTTGGAGTCAATTCAAGCTTTGCATTCTTTATTTCAAGACAAATTTCAGGCTATGGAATCCATGATTACATCTCTAAAATTTGAATTCCAACATCTTAAGAACGCTTCTCAGGATGAATGTTTGTTCTCTTTCTACATCTCATCTTCATTCTCTGTCTTCTACATGTGCTCATATTAGTGAACCTCAAATATTTCCACTCCTTGTGCCTCTTAAGTTTGAATACAATGTTAAGCAACAAGATATTCTTCCTTAGCTCATAGCTCATCAATTGATATAGTTTGCCAAATACTCATTGTTATCCTCCTTATTGGTTGATCAAATATCAAGGTCTCCCATATTTTTCTTATCATCAAATCAATGGACATAATGACAATGATTGCTATGCTTTACAACGACGAATCAAACATCTTGAGCATCCAAGGATTTATCTCATTCATTGTTCACAACATTTTGTTGCATGCCCTTCTACAAATGCTACATCTCAATGGGTTCCTAAATCTGATTCATCTATGTCTAATGAGCATCACGCCATCACTCATAATGGTCAGATTATTTTATGGAAATTCAAGCACCTCCTAATACAACCTTCTCTCAAAATCAATATAACACCTCCTCCTCTAAAGACATCTAGAGCATTACCAAGTCAAATTACGCAACCGCCTCTCAAAATCAATCAACCTTCTTCTCCTATCAAGCCTTCTGCAATTTGCCATCAATACCACCAAAGCTACCACCATTCAAGCTTTTTCCCATCCCACTCCACTTGTGTTTCCAATTCATTTTGTCAAAGCAATTGTTCCTTCTACTAATGGTCAAGACACGATTCAAATTCCACCACTGTCACATGGTCTTGATGTTGATTCCACCACTGCTACGTCTTAATCTTTGGTAGGTGAACTTTCTCACCTCATTACCTGATGACGCACTCTTGTGCTTCGGCTCACACTTGACTGTTGAGGGAATCCTATACACATGAACCTGACACACTGCTCTAATAGACAATACACATTACACAGTCCCCACACATCTTACATCTTTTTACATACACATTTTCTTACATATTACATCCTACATTTTACATATTACATCTACCATGCATCATTCACACTTTGTGCTTCATACACCATACACATTCTACAAACTACACTCTTAAACATTTTACATTACACACACTTCACACTCACCATACTTATATCATCTACGCATCTTGCATGACATACTACACATTCAACATTGCACATTTTACACACCATGTAATGACATTTTCTCATCACCACTTGATCTATTACACATCCTATACACATGAACTCACACCTTATACAATTGACACTCCATCTGCATCTTGACGCACTCTTACACTCATGGTCCATACATCCTACTGTTCAGGGTCTTACATCTTCCAATTTACCTTTTACATCACATTCACACATTCTTATATCATATATGAATCTTTCTACATGCGCCATTCATTAGTGATATACGCTTTAAGATAACTCATCACTTCTTTTACTCATCTAGTGATATATGCTTTAGGTTAAATCATCACTTCTTCTACTCATCTTGTGATATACTACTTCACGCTAAATCGTGACTTCTTCTAGCATCCTTTAGTGATATACGCTTTAGGCTAAATCATCACTTCTTCTACTCCTCTTGTGATATATGCTTTACACTAAATCATCACTTCTTCTAACATCTTTTAGTGATATATGTTTTAGGCTAAATCATCACTTCTTCTATCATCTTGTCATGATATATGCTTTAGTCTAAATCATCACGCATTTCTACACCTCATCTCTATGTCACATATCATCACTACACATTCACCACACCATGCTACATACAACACATCGATCAAATCATTTCCCGATGACGCACTCTTGTTTACGGTTCATTCTTGACTACTGAGGGGGCATAAAAAAATGAACCTCACTGCATACAATTGCATTCACTCAGGAGGCATGCAGCTCCTATCATTCACTTTGCATTCCATTTCGCCTCATCCACAACATATTGCATATCTTGGTTACATTTACTCTTGCTTACATTTACTGTGTTACATGTTCATCTTATTACACATGCTAGTTGGATATCTTGTATGTCATTATCTTTATCATACACACATACACGTTCACTTGCCTTTCTAGTTGTGATCGCAGATTATACAAATCCATTACATGCAACATGGATGCTTGGCACAGTACCTCGTACCAGTCCCACAGTGACTCATGGGGGCATCCACTTTCGTACACCATAGGTGTTATTGTTTCATAACACTAGTACTTTATCAAATTATACATGTTTTGACACACTTTTTATCTTTCTAATGTCCTAAAGGGTGCTTCATGTGCAACATTTGCTTTGCAGGACTATTTTCCACCATGGTTATATGTTGCATTGCTTGTACTTGCTTGTCATTGTTTACCATTGTATGTGGGATTTGCCCTTTTTCTTGTGTGCACACTTGTTTGTTTGCACTTGCCACTACAACCTTGATTTTCTTGTGACACGATGAGTGGTGTCCCACGTTTACAACTCACTTTTCACAGTCTACATTGTCTTCTTGAGTGTTCTACATCTTACACATTGTTTGTTTAGCTTACACTTTGTCTTATACATGGATGTATGTCTTTTCTTGTACTAACACCTGTCTCCTAGCACACTTGTTTGTATGTGCCTTGGTTTATACCAAGCACATCCCCTTCCCCCTATAGGGCACAACTTCAGCGGTTGGTCATCCTTTGGGCCGCATTCTCCTACAACGACGTCGCATGCACCCCAAACGAGGGGGGCATCATTTGGGTGAATCAGTCACCCCATACAAAGTATACATAGCACAACATAGTACAGATACAATACAATTTTCATATTTTGGGGCTCAGAATCAGACTTGGGTCCGGACATAGTAGCCTTTCCTAGATAGCGACTGAGACCACAGGGGCATATCACACAATGGCCTTTCTTAGATTACCTGAGACTAGGGGGCATATCACACAATGATTGGTAGTTTAACATAGCCTATAAAACTCCATACACAACGGATTTTACAGGGCAGACAATCCTTAGCACTCATACACACCATCTGCAATGTTGTTTTATACAACGGAAAGTGGTTAAAGGTTGGAGGACGACACCAAGCAGTTTCTCCCTACATTTCTTCCATTAAATTGGCGTGAGATTGTTAAATAAACTCGTGTGCATCAACATCATCTATAGGATCCTTTCTGCACTCTTTCCTCATCACAAATTAGGTGCACATGTTCCTTTTTCACATTTTCAGCATTTTCTTTTACATACTTCCTTACATGTTTTTTACACATATACATGTGTATTTGACTACTTGGTCGTTTTCTCTTTTACAGGTCTGTCTTTATGGGAAACAGTAGTCAATATCACTCAACATCATCAACATCAACATGACACCAACAATGGGTACATCACACACATCAGCATCTACACATGTGTTTCTACCCTAGGTTCATGTTCATCACCTTTTATACTTTCTCATCTTTAGTCTCCACGCTTCATCTTTTTATCACTCCACGCTTTGTCTAGTCCCTTGACATGCTTTTCTACATCAATCTACATGGATATCAGGTACGCATCTCTATCTACTTTAGGTTACCAAGATTTCTGCTCACCAACATAAAGTTGGGGAAAATGTAGACACAAAATCATACACTTTGGGTACTTATCTAGTCGTGATTACATACTACTATTCATATGATTCCTAAGTATGAAAAGTAATGATTAACCCATGTCTTTGGCCACCTTTCTTTGCTTTATGCTTATGCTTTCAGTCTTGCACTCTTATTTGCTCAGTTTGTCTTTTTTTATCTTTCGGCATTTATCATTCTGGACACCAACGCCCAACTAGGACGCCAGCGTCAGGCGCTCCTCGTCCCCTCTGGGCACCCTTGTCCTCTATGTACTTTGGTCACACTTTTTTAGTCCTTTCCAACCGTTTGAGCATCTTATCGTTTTGGTAGTCGACCTTTTTGAGGTTAATTACGAAATTCAAGCAAAGCAATCATATAAATATAAAGTTATGTGATCATAATAAGGGAGCAAAACACTAAGCACTATTATCGCCACCTAAGGTTGCATCCATCAAAGGCATCTATAGATCCATTTGCATCCATCAATCTCTATCACAAAGGACAAAATGTTGGTTCATCTGCATCACACTTCATAGGAGGGGAGTTTATTGTTTCCACACACACATTATTTACATTCTACATCTAGCTACTTGCTCGCTACTTCAAGTGCGACACGCATAAGAGCAACCTAGGGCACAATTCCACACACACACACACACAAATAAATTAGGTCTGAGATGTAGTGCAACACTTAGTTGTAAGTCCATCATTGTGGCATTTGAGGACATTCTGACCACATCATTTTGCATCTTTCTTTTTAAGGATTTGATGTCTATTTGAGGGTTTTCCAGGCACTTTATCCAATGCAGGTTTACAGGTACTTCAGTGGATCTTCACTGTGACCTTGAGGTGATCAAAGGTGAACAAGTGTGAACCTCTTGTGATACCCTCAGAGGAGGTTTTATGAGAATCTACGCAGACCAGAGTGCCCAAAATCTAAACTAGGGTGCCCCTATCCTTCTCCAGGGACCCCAGTCTTATCAAATCTACCATATCTACATTTTTTCAAGCTTTTGTGAAACTGTCCTCCATATCAATTCAATCAATATCCACTACAAACACATTCCAGTAACCTCTGGGAATCAACTATGGCTCTTCTAAACCTCTTTGCACATTAGGGTTTCATATTTTATAGCTTATTTTTTTTTGTTATTATTTCAGCATTTCAATATTAATTTATTTACTACTACCAAAGCATTAGATTAGGCTATTATTTTACATTTTAGCATAATTGGTTCCTAACCTCCCAAAACAACCTTAATCCTTAGATGGCAAGTGGTTTTAACCATTTTCCATCTTTTCATTACTTGATTTTTAACATCTCTGGATAAATCGATGGTGATATGTTATCACCAACAATCGTTGCAGATGTCATCAATTCTATTTAGCCACCTTCTTCCTCCATTTCCCAATTGGTCATAGATTGGATTTGGGTATGAATTTCCACACCTCCTTATGGCATCACTACACTATCATCCTTTTGGAGCTCTGTCACCCTCAGAATTATTCAATAAGGTTAGTATATTTTAATTTATCATTTTCAGTCATATTCTACATTATTTCTAGTTTATAAACAGTCATATATACCATCGCCCATAGTCACTTTACATTCAACCATTCATCTTATCATTTTGTCAACTTTTAGAATATCTACAATTTTAACAGTGATCGTCGTTGATTCTCGATCATCATTGATCGGTGCCTTAACCCATTTTTCATTCATTAGCCCCTTAAACACGTTGCAATATCTATTTTTTGAGTATTATTTGTTTATAGGGTGCCCCTAGTCCATCTTAACAATGTCAAAATTCATTTTGTATCAACTATAATCTATTTTATTAGTGTTTATCAAAATAAGCCCTTTTGTCCCCAATCGCCAGCAATTCTTGATCGTCGTCGATCCTTGTCAATTTAGTCATTTCTAGCATTATCACATCTTTATCAATATGTCTCTTGTCTAATCTTTTATCTTGCAAGATGTGTTCTCTGTATATGACTATTCCAAGTACATCTCACCCCATCACAAACATATATAATCTCATGATTGTGTAATAGGATTTTGTGTGGGAGTAGTTTGATATCTCACATGAGCTCAACCTGTGCACCATCGCAGTCACACCAAAAGAAGACATCAAATATCAACTTAAAGTGATACATTAAATATAGGTGCATTAGAACAATATTGATTCAACTATTTCTTGTACTTTGAGCTCACCACAACCTTAGCTCGAGCCACCTACATTGTAGAACAAGATCTCTCTATCCCTCTCGAGTTCTAAATCATTATCTGTTATCTTATCATATTATATCACTTGATTTTATAGCATGAGTTGACACCCTTCAAGAAACACCTTTGGATTCCTATGATCTACCTTTACCAAGAAATTCATCACAGTGTTATCTAATATTTGTCTATTTATATGTCTTTGTGTACAAGTCTTTTACGTTGTTCATATCTAATCATCTCAACATTGCATTTGTCAGTGTAGGTATCAATAAACCATAATTTATTTAGAATCTTTGGTTTCAACATTATAACAACTAATCAAAATTCACCATAAACAGTGGGATTCTTCAATCTTGCCCAAATGCATTGCGAACGTATTTTAACCAATTTTTTAAGAATGCCTTATGAATTATTGAGCATTGTAGGTGCCATGAATTATTTTTACATGAAATTCGGAGATGAATCTTCTACTAGGTATATACATGTTCAATCCCCATCCCCTTATGGCAAGCTAATTTCCTTTTAATACTATCAACAACAAGACCGTGCCCCAACAAAATTTAATTCCTTATTTCTCTTGTGCCAATGTTGCATCTTTATTTATGCTCTACGCGATGAATTAGGATAGATTATACTTTATTCCTTGTGCTACCTTATGCATGATGCATAGGAATATCTTATTTACTTCAGTCCACCTTTCTACTTCTACTAATTTTGAAGTAATGATTTCCATCTTGACTTTTGTGTTAGGGTCCTTTAGCTCATTAATTGACATGAACTTTCCCCCTCACTTGTACTTGATAAGATAATTGATCTTGTCTACCTCTTCATCATCTCCAAGATATTGCACTATATATTCACCTTGATCATTTAGCCATGTTACCCTATTGATTAGGTGGAGGGATATTGTCATACACATACTCGTAAAGTAAAAATACCCCTCTCTTATACATGAGATAAGGTATTAGAATAACTTTGTAGGTTTATTGAAAAAGGGAAAGGTAAGTAGTTTAAGTACTCTTATTTTCTCTAGTGTCTTCCTCACGCTATTATCGTAAATATCATTCCTTTTGGGCATGTCATTTCCTTATCTAATGTTCCATCCAGCCTATGCACATGATAATTACAATCTAATATATTCATCAAAGTTAAATGATTATCCCACTTCCTAATTATTTCATCTTCTTTTGGGTATTGCATTTCCACATTTATTGTTATTGTGTCGGAACTTTGGTCATTTTTGGTCTTCTTAATAGTGGACCTAGTCTTCATTCCTTTATTGGCATAGAAGAACTTATCCATGCTTCTTATGTTGGTATTTCCTTTATAATAACCACTTCTTCCTCGTCACTCATATTGTATTCTTTGATCATTATGGCCTCTAAGGTGCTTCGAGATGTTTAACTTGTCCTACTCATGGAATCTAAACTTGTCAATCCTTACTCACCTCCTTTCTTCGGTGTCTCTCCTTCCTTGTTTTCCCTTTTCCTTTTAGTTTAGAAACTACTTTTTTGTGCCCTATGTGGTTAACTACCCCAAATTTCATCGTTCTAAATAGGGATTCTTGACCTACACATTATTGGTGGATGAAAACAAGTTTTTTCTTTTCTTCGTCTACTAACTCTCTTGTTCACTTTAATCATCATTGTAAAATCTTGAACTTTCATTAATGGTGGTTGATTTTCTTCAGCCTCAGGTGTTGAATTATTTTTTTCACTACTTTCCACCAAATCTCTCATTTCTACTACAAGGCAATTAAAATGAATTACCATTCCCCTATTTATACCCCTTATCATAGGCAATAAATTCTCTTTTTATTTACTCCTCGCATGCATGACCTTTTAGTATTATCATAACTACTATTAATGCCCCATTGTTGACAAATGTATTTTTCTCTCTTTTTCCCACTTGATTATTAATGACCGTTAAGTGTGCATCATGGGATTCTTCATGGTCACGTCTTTTTTCCCTTGCACATCTAGCTATGTTAGGGAGCTTATATTTTTGGGCTGTGTCACTCTCCCTTGTGTAATTCCTTCTTTATTTTTGCACTTCCTTTCCCCATAGCTCCTTATAAAGCTAACATCCCTCTTCCAAAGCTTTTCCCAGTTCTCCATTTGCTTCATTTTGTCCCTGTACCATTCCTTCATCAAGAATTTTCCTATTGCACATGTAAGTTAAAGAGATATTTTTTTATACTCACAATCCTTTCTCTTATTTCCAACATAGATTCCCCTCCCCCTTTATTTAGTGCACCCCCTTCTTTCCTAAAAACCTCTTTAGTGACACTTTGTACCATTTGTTGTCATGCCTCCTCCCAACATAAAACATTTTGTGGTCCTCTACAAATTACAACATGAGCTATTATATGCTTAGTCATAAATATACAATGGTCAAACAAAATTGCACAAATTTCTTACACTTATTACAGACATGAAAGAAATGTTAATCTATGTTACTAATTGAATGGCATATGCCTTATTACTATTATTTTGTTTTGTTTTAAAACCATGCTTCAATGGAAATAGGATTCCATCTTAATTTTAAAGTAGACTAGTAGAGGGATGACATTAAGGTATATCACGTTACATGCCCTAACAGGTAAAACTATCTCATAAGGACATAGCCAATGAGTCCTCCATTTCCTAGGGTGGTGTTTAAAATTTGAATCATATAGTAAAAAAATTTACATGCACCACAAGGGTCTTACTCTTAATGTTTTGATCATGCCAAGCATTTTGTATTGCTTTCTCAATATTATGCAACCATTGGTCTTGTAACCTACTTCCATCCAAATGTATCAACCATTCATTTATAGAATCTTCATCATCTAAGTTAGCAATTATCGTGATTTGAATGGATGGTTCTATAACAAATACGGGTAAAAATGCCTTTTTCCATGGATAAGATGAAATGGAGTAACTTTATTGAGGCACGTGTATGTTGTTTTGTAGTCCCCAAGAACCATAGAAACCTTACCATCCCAATCCATATACCCCACGTCACAATTTTTTGTCAAGGTATGACCCAAATTTTATTGAATGCTTATATTGTTTCATTATCCTATGGGTGATAGGGTGTGGTCTTGTGATGTGCTAACATAAACTCTTGCAATAAAATATGTATAGTATCATTTAGGAAGCATGTTCCTCTATCACATGCTAAACTTAATACACATCTAAACTAGATAATAATGTTTTCCCATAGGAACCTTGTCATTGTTTTTGTTGTACAATATTTGGTTGGCACGGAAGCTACCCACCTAGTTAGATAGTTAGAGGTTTTGATCATATAGTGTGCTCCGCTTTGTCACACAACATGATTAATAGGTCCCACAAAGTCAATTTACCATTTTGCAAATGATTCTTACGCGTTCATAGGTATGAGGGGCATTTCGTCACACTTGTTTGCTTTATTGGCTTGTTGTCATTAGTTGCATGCACTATCGTGTGCCTTAGTATCTTAAAACAAACTTTTCCACCGAAAACCTGCATTTAGGATTTTCCACTTGGTTATGTCTTTGACATAATGGCCTCCTGCAATCCCTTCATGTGCTTTACAGATAACATCATTCCTTTCACATGCCAAAACACATTTCTGCAAGATTTCATCACGCCCCATTTTATAGATTTGTCCTCCGATTAACTGGTATGACGCAAATTTAACATCTAGTTATTTTCTTAAACTCAATATATATTTTTCTAGCGTGACTCCATGGTGGATAAAATAGGTTATGTCTTCCAGCTCATCAAGAGTACTATGTATTTGGGAGAATTGGGCATTTTGCAGTTCGTCTTCTATTAGTTATGCCTCTTCATTCGTATTGATACATGAAAAATGATTAGGTCCGGCATTATTTTCACCTGGTTTCACCACCACCAAAAAATGGAATTTTTGGAAAAGTATAATCCATCTACAAATCATCCCATGCAATACTTCTTTACTCACTAGGTGTTTAAGAGCCACCTGATCCATAAAGAACACAAATAGAGTTTCCAAGAGATAGTGTCGAAATTTTTGAAGTGCGTAAACTAATGATAGTCTTTCTTGCTCTTTGGAAAAATAATTTCTTTCTACATGCATTAATTTATGACTTACAAAAATAGATAGGATGATCTAAAGTCCCTTCTCATGGTTACACCAATATTACTCCAACACCATTTCATGAGGCATTTACATATACATGAAATGGTGTGCTATAATTTGGGAATTGTAAAATAGGTGTTTATGTTCATTTCTCTTTTGTTCAAAGGCATATATTTAATCTGCACCCCACTCGCATTCTCTTGTTTTTTGTATTAGCCTTTCTAATGGCACAAATATTTTTACAAATTCCTTAATGAACTTCCAATAATACCCATAATGTCCCAAAACTCCCATGAACCTCTCTTTACTTTCATAGTTGCATGAGATTAACTATTATTGCAATCTTGGTTGGGTCCACCAACAATTCATCTTTGCATATGATATGTCCTAACAAGGTACCAAATGGTTTAGCAAACACATACTTCTTAAAATTGAGGGATACTTGTAACTGTCGGTAGTGCTCAAACATCAGCCTCAAGTTATCACAATGATCCCATACTAGGCCATAGATCATTCAATTGTCTAGGTATACATAAAGAAACTTTAGTATGAAATCTTCAAATGTAGTTATAACAATGCACGAAAAATACAACATGTGCATTTTTACGATCGAATGACGTGACTGTATAGGTGTATGAAACCCCATTCGATCAAAAAAGATTTCTTCACTCTATCCTTCTTCTACAATTTTGACCTGGTGATACCCAAAGAACCTATATATGAAAGTGTATATCTCTCTGCCTACTACCTCCTTCATAAATCTCTTTTGTTAAGGGCGTAGAGAGTGGATCAAATATGCATATAAAATTTAGAGCACAGTAGTTTACACAAATTCTTATGTGCCCATAATTATTTATGCTTATAATCATAGGACTTACCCATTCATATTCTTCTATTGGTATGATGATTCATACGGCCAACATGTTTTTGAGTTCCTGTTTGAATTGTGCTCATAGGTTTGGATTCATCTGGTATGTGCACTTTCTAACCTAGCTTATCCCCTTTAATTAATTCGATTGGAAATGTTTCCAGGGATGGGAGTAAACCCTTCATCTCATGGTAGTATTTGGGAAATATATCCTTTTACTTGTGTAATAGTTTTAAAAAAAATTCAGTTTATGGTTCACTCCAGTAGTCACTAATTGTTACCATTTTCGCTTCATTGTCACTTTGTATGTTGATCTATATGAATTTGAATGGTTCATCCCGTGGTCGATTACCTTTTTTTTTCTTGTTTATAACTCCCCTTTATCCATAGGAGACATCTACATGTAAATGGTAGTAATTTTCCTCATCTACTATTTTTCGCACCACTTTCTCTTTAATTTTGTACGCACAATTCTTCTTCTTAAATGGTTACTCTTCTTTGCCACTGGAAATGTTATCCAAAAGGTCTTTGGTGAATGTATATGTTAGCACACTACCCCTTATCCTTATGTAGTTCTGAAAAAAAATTCTTTCATAGGAGCATCATCCCTAAATATTTCTTCTTTTATACATTAGATGGGATAATTCAGTCAAGGAACCAAAGGAGTAAAGAAAAAGGTATGTAGGAACCCTTGTATCAGTCTTGTTTAGGAACTTGATTCTCTTCACAACTCACACCTAACATACCATGTGTGTGTCCATACACATAGTGTATGATAGAATAAGTGTGTCCACAGTGTAAGGTTAAATTTTTTAGTAGTTATCCATATCTCCACACATTTACGAAGATGATTCTCTGGGATAGTGACTTCACTATACTTGGGATATCTTCATGTGTCATTGTTTCACTCAAACCTAGTCCTCAATGCCTCCTTTATGTTAATCCATGTTGACAATGTCGTCCTATGCATTTCCCATCATCTTATTGCAAAGAGGTTTAGAAAACAACCATGTATTCATCAATCAAGAAGAATCATAACAAAATTATAGCCATCTCTGCATTAGAGGATCTTTTTTAAGCCTATAATGGCTTAAAACTTGCAATTTTTCTTAAATTCACCTTAAGTGACTCAAATAAACACCATGTATTGTTTTTTTTTACACTTCATACACCCTGAAACTATCCATTAAATCATCAACTAGTTCATTCTTCATTCAAACTTACTTGTACTTACCTTGATCATTCATCTTCTCAAGCTTCTCAACTAGCTCTTCTTCCCCAAACATGCAACTTTTGGATTTTTAGCTTATCCAAGGATTCCTGGCACATGCAACCTATTATTCACTTCAAACAATTGTTTTGTCACCAAAAAATTGATTTCAAAAGACCAACATACCATTCATTCACCTATTTGCTCAAGCTAGCATTCTTGTTCCCCTTAAGACCGTGCATTCTACTTACCTCCATGGTTAGATTCATCTATAGCTACCCAAAAAAATATAACTCCTTATCATCCTCACGGTGTGTAAAACAAAATATAACTCAACTCCTTTATTTTCTCTTCCTATCTCACTTTCCTTCTCTAGGCTTACTAAGACACAACTAGGCCTAGCACAGTCTTCTTCCTATCATAAATTTCTTTACATGTGGATTCAAAATACAAACAAAACTTTTTCTATCACCCATTAAATATTTCTAGCTATGGGAGTAGTTCAAATTCTTAACTCCATGTTTAAATGTTACTTGCTTTGTTAAATGGCATCTCCAATCAGCCCTTATATTGTGTGTTTTGTCATCTCCACAGACTGTCATAAATCACTGCAAAATCCACCAATGAAAACACACAATTATTTTTGAGTCAATTTAATTACCATTCCAACATCATTCCTACCAATTTTCAGGATTTAATTCATTGATTTGAGCCCTCAAACTCTAAGCCCTAATTGGACATTAAGATAGGCTTCCTAGAAACCCGACAAACTTTTTTTGTTATAACTTCCTCAAAAATTCAAGTTAAGACTCAAAATTTTAATCAGATGCCTTTTTTAAGGTCCCTCACATGTTTATTTTACCATCAAAGTTTCATGGATTTAAAAACATTTTATTTCACTTATTTTCCTTCTCTCTAACCTATAGGTGCATAATTTAGTTTTTATAAGAAATCCTCTATCATGCAATGAAAAATAATAAGTCCATCACTCTTTAAACCTCATATTGACTCTCCCATCACCAACATTCATCTGTTATTCACTAAAAATCTTTAACTTAAAGAACATAGTTAGAAACCTTAGAGGAATTCTTGAAAAAACACAGTTTCCCTATCATGCACAATATGATCATAATAAGCTAAAACCAGAGCATATCTTTGTAGTCACAAAATCACACACTTTAGACATTATTTAGTCTTTGTTTCATACTACTATTCATATGGTTTTTGAGTGAATAAATTACTAATTAACCCCCATATTTTGTCCATCTTACTTTGATTTCGATCGTCACTGTCGACCTCCCATACACACTTACCCAATCTATTTTCGTCATTTTCCATCATTTTAGCCTTGATTGGGGCACCCACAGGAACCCTAGTCCCATTCGGGTTTCCTTGATCCTTTTCCCACTTTCTCACCATTTTTGGGGCACTTTCTAGCTATTTGAGCATTTCATATTTCTTTTGGTCAGCCTCTTCGAGGTTAATTATGAAATTAGATCAAGAGAACCATATAAATATAAAGTTATGAAACTATAATGAGGGACCGAGCACTAGTCACTACTATCATCACCTAAGGTTACATCCATCGAAGGCTCCATTTGCATCCATCTAGCTTCATCACAAGGAACAAGGCTGGTTCATCTGCATCACACAAGCATAGGAGGGAATTTCATTCTATTCCATCCACCATTCTATTACATTTTTTACACATAGTTATTGTTCATTACTTTCAAAAAATACGACTAGCACAAGAGCACCTAGGGCATGATTACACACACTTACACATGTAACTACATCAGGTATGAGATGTATTGTAGCACTCACTTAGTAAGTCCACCATTATGGCAGTTGAGGATAGTCTGACCCCTTCATATGTGTCTTTCTTTTTTAGGGTTTGATGTTTTTCTTGGGGTTTTGCAGGTCTTCCCTTCATCACTAACTACTAGTGACATCCAGCATAGTTCAGATACATTAGTGCAATAGACAATGAGGGTTTCGTATCACCTTGTAACCTTGATAATTTGGTTTTTGGACCTCCTACACAAACCAGGGTGCCCACATGTGCCCTGATCCTTTCCCAGGTGCCCCAATCCACTCAAATTGTCTGGATCTGTAAATTTCTAGACCTTGGCATAGTCGTTTCCTCCTCCTATTTCTCCGGTCAGCTATGTGACACATTCCAACAAGTTTTCCAAATCAGCTAAGCTCCTTCCAACCCTTCTTTGTATATTAGGGTTTCTATTTTCATTAGCCTAGTTACTTGGGTCACTTTCTATATTTATTTACTGCTTTTAATTATTGTTATTTATTGTTATTCCTAGTTAGATTAACTACCATTTATCCACATTTTAGTTAATCATTTTGGTGAACCCAAACCTTGAATACTCCTTTCTCCTTGGACCTTTTCTTCACATGCTCGTCACTCATAGTGGTCATTTAGTGTATTTTCAATATTGTGAGCTTCCTTCATTCACTCATAGGGTTTCCAAACCAATGGCTGACATCCCTATTTATTTAGATACTACTAACAATCCTTTGGATAATCTACACAATTTCCCTCTCCATGAAAAATAAGTGTATGATAGTGATAAATCCTACGACGAAGACACTAATGTTGCCCAAGATCAACTCAACACTATTACTAAATTTTGACAAGATTTACACGAGAATCCTACTCATCTACCTCATGTCTTATATGCTTTAATCACTGCTAAGAAAACTCATGAAGCTCCCACTACGGTGCCTGCTCATTCTTCGGCTCCCATGGTATTCACTCCACCCACTTATATTTCTACTCCTATTCTTACAACTACCACTCCCATCACTCATCCTAGCACACCTAATATGCAGCTTGGTTCTTCCTCAGACACTCCTAATTTAAAATCTTTATATCAAGATTTGCAAAATCAAATTCACCAGCTCCAATTCGCTACTTCTCATGTATTTTCATGTTTAGACTCTGCTTCATTACTGCATACCCCTTTCGCACCAACTATATCTATTTATCCATTACCACATAGCTTCATCTCTCCCAAATTACCCATTTTTAAAGGCCATGGTGACCCACAAGAGCATCTTTGAGCTTTCCATGTAGCATGTCTCGACTATGTAGATGATCACACTATACTCGCTAACCTTTTCCCTCATAGTTTGCAAGATTATACTATGTGTTGGTTTTATGACCTCCTTGTTCATTCGGTAGTCTCTTTCACACATTTGGTTGATACTTTTCTCTCTCACTTTTCTATTAACATTGGCTCTAAGATATATTATGCTCGACTCGCACAACATAAACAAGGGTCTAACGAACACCTGTTGGATTATGTCTTATCTTATTACAACAATTTAGCTAAGGTGTCTAATATCCTTATGGATGCCAAAATCAAAGATTTTTTCATTCAAAGTCTCTTATCACCTCTCCAGGAGAGTTTTCTTTTTGAGACTTATCCTTTGTTTGATCAAATTTTCCATACTCTTAAGCTTCATGAAACAAAGCTCTTAGTTGTAGGCAAGCTTAAGTATCATGAGCAAGCATCATCATCTGCACGGTTTTAAGGTAGGTCACCATTTAAGCCATCTGCAACTAAATCCTTTGATACAAATGTTATCATCAACACAGTCTCTACCACCAAGGAACTACAATCACAACCATTTAAGCGTAGCTTCTCTAGGTTTAGCATCCCTCCACGAATTTTGTTGCCACAAATAGTTGATAATAACCTTATCACATTTCCTTCCCCTCTAGAAGTTGATCCATCTCAACTAAAAGGGCATCACTTTGATGAAACTTCCCATTGCGATTATCATCAATGTTTAGGACATTCCACTGAGCATTGCTTTCGACTACGATTGCTCATCCAAAGTTTAATTGATAAGGGTCAAATTGAGATTCCAGAATCTACACAATCCCCATCTATCAATGAGAATAATAAGCTCAAAATATTTAATAACCCTCTACATAAGCATGACACCAAGGTAACTAACTCATTGGTTAATCATGTATATCACGCAGTGTCTTCTCCTGCATCAGGGGATCTTGATTTCTTAATTGCACATACTAACGCTACGCCACCAATCATTTCTTTTACTAACCATGATTATCATGTGAATTTCACAAATAAACACTTACATATTAAGGCATTTGTCAATTCGGTCCCTATCAATACACTAAGGTTGACCCATCATGGCCCATTGGTACATGTTTCATGCCACTCCTTAAGGCTATCAGGTATCCTCTAACGTAGATTGAATACCCTATGAACAAACCCTTTGGTGTCATCCAACTACATGTTACAGTTGGTCCTCTTACTATGCTTTTTCCTTTCCTTGTTAGCAACACAGTTGACGGATGCAACATGTTTCTCGGTCTCAATTGGATTCACCGGTCCCAATCTATCATCTCTATAAATCACTTGCAACTTAAGTTCATCCATAACAATCAGGTTATTTCTATTGATGGTGTCCCTCCATCTATTACATGGTCACCATCTCCTTGTACATCAGTTAGCACACTACCTACATCATCTAGCACATCACACTCTATGTTATTCAAAGCTCAATCTACTCATAGTTCACCTACTCACGCATTGTCTACATGACCTCACCACTCCACTAGTCCTACACAAAGGTATCAACCCATTCCTAGGATTGTTATTACATTCAACATAGATCATCACCTTGGTTTATTCCACATGGGTGTTTATCACCTTCACTATTGGGCCCCTAAAATATCGGCTAAGTACAAAAACAGCATGTGGGTGCGCAAAGGATAGTTAAAGAAGGGCGCGCAAGGTGAAAGCATGCAAGGAAAGGGTTCTAGGAGGGTTTAATACAACAAGTGGCATGTGCACAAGGCAGAACAAAGGTTTCAGGACTTAGCCATATTTGACGTCATCAGGTAGAACATGAGAAAAGTGTGACCCGACTGCGCATGCAAAGTGGATAAGGTGCCAGCTTGGTAACTTGAGGCCCACGAAAGGAATATACCTCGCAATAGAAGATTCCATAAGACCATCATTGCAAGGAGTGGAGAGCTCAGGCTTGAAGGAGCATGCCCCCATGGAGGACCACATTTGACACTTGGTAACAGATCTGAAGCCACAGAAAGGCAAGTTGGTTGATTCAAGAAGCCTATATATGCAAGTGCATGCACAGAGGAGAAGATATAGATAGACAGATATAGATTAGTAGAGAGTCGAGCTTTGTAGATATACTGCAAGGAACTCTGTAGGCATGGGTAGAGATCTATAGGATAATGATGTAATAAGGGGTTGGGATTGTAAATTTTCTCTTGAGAACTGAGGGGTATAAATCTAGCTATGATGTATGACTTTGGTCTGCACAGCTAAGGTAGTCTGTAATGGATCCAATGGATGTAATGAGGTTACCAAACTTGATTGAATATGATTATTAATGATTTTGGTCCATATTTATAGCTTACAGTTCTGATTCATGAATGTTTATGGAATAAATATAAATCCTTATGCATTTCCTTTCTGTTTTGGTTCCTATCTATAATATGTTAAGTACCAATCAGTCTGGGATGACTGCATTTGTCTAGAAGCCATTCTGAGTTCTATGATAAATGTATGTCTCATTTCCACTCTCTTTTTAAGTTCCTATCATAGATGATTTTTCCCACTTAACTCACATAAAAGAGAGACTCGGCACCCGCACATGCCTCAGGTGAGCACCCAACACCTGTTGGGTGATAGGCCAGCACGCATGGGATTCCCTTGTTCTTTGGTGGGTGTAAAAATGACTACATATTGGTTCCATTTCTGGGACTCTTTTCGAAGTCGTAGTGTGAAATGGCATACATCATGATCTGTGCAATGAGTGATGACAGAACGTCTAACTCTGGAAAGTGTTGAATCATGGTTCAAGAGCATAGAGGAAGAATTTTCTCAGAGATTCAACACTGGGCCTGAGTTTGATGCACGCAGATGGGTAGAAGAGAACCTCTACCATGAGTTATATGAAACTTTCTTCTATTGCTTCCTAGTAGAGTTGTATGAATGGCTCTCAGCATATGCATCTAGATCAAGTTGGTATTATAGATCGCACGCGTGGACCCAAGAAGAGTACCAGAGGCTACAAGATGCAGATCTGACATGGACTCATGTTGTGGATCATTGGTGGAAAGGAGTACTAGCTAGCTACACTCTGGAATACACTATTTCTACATATTCTTGTCTGGAAGTCACTGAGTTTGAGTTTCTGTGGGAGCCCAGAGGATCATTTCTATGTGTTATTCCTTTGGCGATGAAGATCTTGATCATTACCTTGAGTTTAGAGGCATTTCTGATGGCTGGCTAAACCTTTCTGAGCACTGGGTGAGGAAGCTAGGGTGGAGGAAGATGGTAGAAATTGCAACTAAGAAAGAAAGGGAGGAGATATGACTCAAGTATAGTGAAGAGCGTGAAAGGGAGATTGCTAGACAATGCGAGGTTGCAAGTGTGATGGATCTATGGAGGAAGAAATTTCAGGAAGGAGTTGAGGTTCATGCAGAGGACGTGGAACCTGAGCATTCTGTGCTACCCCATCTTGGAAAGCATGAGAGAGAGACCCCTTCAGCTTCTTATGAGATTTCGTTGTGTGGAGAGAGAAGATTCGTTGGCATGCATCTGAACCCACCTAGTGACCAAACCTTGGCGCTTGGTTTTCCAGATCAAGGGAGAAGTATTGTTAACCCAGTTGGTATCGGTGGAGGTGACCTGATCTGTGCCCATGAGATACAATTTCTCATTTGGGACTTCTATGGCTGCACACTCTATTCCGGTGTTTGGAGGAACTTTTAGACAAGGTCCAAATACACAAGGTTTGGGCAATGTGTCAGGGAGTGGTGCAGGGCATACATCTAGCAAGTGGAACTATCTCATAAACCATTGGTGCACAGTTCAGTGGGACGTTGGGGACACTAGGCACAACCACTTCAGGCCAATTGCTAGCTGCAGGAGGATCTGGAGGTGGAACTGGTGGATCTAGGGGCACAAGACTAGGTGGATCCAGTGGATCTAGTGGTGGAGGAAACACCAGAAGGAACCAAGGATCTGGATCAGGAGGATAGGGGCCTCAACCCCCTCCTCAGGTATTTTTCAAAATGTCTTTACACTTGCCAGATTACAGAGATATAGAATATGTTGTGGAGCATGTGCATAAATGTGAGATGTTATGGCATGCAAAGGGGATCACTACCCCAGAGTGGAAGGCAAGCTAGTTTTTAATGACGTTACAAGGGCACGTGCATAGCTGATACTGAAAATATGACCCTCATCAAACGGTGGTGAATTATATTGTATTAAAAAATGCCTTCTTGGAAGAATTCGACATCCCTGAGTTTGAGCAGAAGAGCATCAGTGCTCTAAAGGAAATCTAGCAAAGAATGGCAGAGAGTGTGCAGGAGTATGATGCATGGTCAAAACTCTCCTATCAAAATTTTCATATGACATTCACCCTTCACAGCATGCTCAATGGTTTGTTGGAGGGTTGATAACACCATTTAGAAGAGCATTATCTCATAAGACTTTCACAGACCCGCGTGAAGGCACTAGAAACTGCTCTATGTGCTGAAGCTATTAGAAGTGTTGATACTGGTGTTAGCTCATTTCTGGAAGCTCAAATCATTGTTATGGCTAAGCAGCTGGAGAATTTGTCTACAAACTCAGCCCATGAGACTCATAGTGGTATGTGGTGTACAGACTATGAAGTGGAGGGGCATGCAAAGGATAGCTTCCCTCAGAAGTTGGTACACGTCATAGCTATGGATTGTGAAATTTTCCATGGGGACCATGATGCAAGTAGGTGCCCTCTACTATACATGCACAATAAGTAAGAATGTGTCTTGTTATTACAAGATTTTTACATCTACATCACATGACACTAAATATTTTAGGCTGATTGATATGATTCATGATGCTATTGATCTTGGTGTGCGCCAAACTAGTCTTGCAAGTAGTTCTAAGGGTGATGACCGTTGTTATGAGGAGCGCACAGATGGAGGCACACGTGGAAGGGGTTTTTGAGGAGGATTTTGTGGTCATGGTAACTACAGAGGAAGAAGTGAGTTCTCGTGTGGAACCTGTTTTAACTATGGGTCTACAAAACACTACAAACGTGAGTTCCCAGAGCTATTGCAATAGTGCTCATGGTGCGGGAAGAAGCACAAGTATGAGGAGTACCCTAAGTTTTTTGAGCACATGAGTCAGTAGAAATGGAAAGACAAGGGTGTTCCAATGGTGAGCATAAAGAAGGCTGACACATAATGGATGCCACAGGTAATGCATGAGTTAGGGTTATAACCTATTCTAGTAACAACATGAGCAAAAGCGGCACGTGCCAAGGAAATACCAAAGTAGAGGACCCTAGTTTCAAGAGAAGAAGTGGTACATGGGAAGTACCTAGACCCTGCTCATCAGAAGGAGGTATATCAAGAAACCATGGATGTCATTCAGAGTTTACAAGGAGAAATCCAGTGTCTAAAAGAGTAGTCCAAGAAGGAGGAGCAAAGGAGGAATGTTGAGGCCCCAAAAGATGACCTGGATGAGGTCAAAGAAGTATGTAAAATGATAAGGCAAGAGAATATTATTCCCTTGTTAGGAGCATGGTTGCGGGAGAAGGTACCACACCAGAGCAGAGTGCGAGAGGTAGGTCTTACATACAAACCTTCCCCCTCACAACCTTGACTATGATAAGGAGATCACCTTAAATGCAGTTGTTGATGGGTGGCTTCTTAGTAATATCCTCATTCACATAAGAGTGGAGGTCAATGTTCTCACCTTGGATGCATGGCATCAAATGGGAAGACTTGCATTACAACCATCTTTGAATGTGTTGTATAGGGCAAACAAGATGAAGGCAATTTCCATCGGTGTCTTAAAAGATGTGGCTATCACCATTCAAGGGGCCAAGTTTACTGGGGACTTTGAGGTCTTGGCACTCATCGAGGCGGATAACTTTCCAGTGTTGCTTGGGCGCCCTCAGTGCTACCAAAATAATGTTGACCTTTGGTTCAATAAGGGATACATCAGCTTTGAAAATAAGGAGGAACGGGTCATTATACCCCTGGCTGATGGGAAATCAACACCCTATACCAAACCCTTGGGAGAAGAAGTCCTTGATAGAATATATGTGCGCTTAATCAAGGATCCTGAGATAATTCATCCCACATAGGGAGTTATCTATTTTGAGGATGCTCAGTCCATAAGTGACACTACCAGTATGGCGTGCGATAATTGGGTGCATGGGACCTATGAGTTGATCAGATGACATTTAAGAGGATCGGTAACCAAGGTGACAAAGGCATGTGTAGTCTGACTCCTAAGAGGAAGAAAACTACCAAGTTACTCGGGAGGGGCTAATTCGGAAGATTTCTTATGAGAAATGGAGGCCCATTGGAGAAATGAGAAGGAAAGGAGGAAATTCTTTAACTACAACCTACTCAGAACTGTTGTGTGATAGTGGGAAACACATTGAGAGAACCTCTTGGAATGGTACAAGGTGAGAATTTCCTTCTCTATAAGGTTTTGCAGGATCAACATGCCCACGACTATAAAATACTACCATGGTAAAGAGACAACTTCCTTCCATATCCAAGCATGTGAGACAGCCTGGATGGGAAGCGTAGAAGCATTTCCACCTTCATTATGGGTTCACAAGTTGTACTCCACCCTGTAAGGTTATGTGCACGCATGGTATATCCACTCAGAGATGCATCGTCAAACTGGTAATTGGAAAGAATTGATGGCTGATCTCATTTAAGTGTTCGAGTATCAGAGTGTAAATCCATCAGTGGATAAGGTGTTGCAAGTTGTCAAGCCCCTTACAACGAGAGATAGTGATATGGCGGAGGACAGAATACAAGAATTGTTAGGTGAACCTAGCCTGGAGGTGCTCTTTGAGGAAGAAGAAACAGAAGAGATACAGCTTGAGCACATGTGTATGGAAAAATAAAAAGGGAAGATGGTGTATGTTATTGATGGGGAAGAGGCGGAAAGCTTGGATGTTAACCATTCTGTAGGGATGTACGAAGTCATAGATAGTGTTGATGAATGGGCGTGCGCCTACCATGAACCTTTAAAGATGAAAAAGGTTAACATTAGCTCAGAAGCAGAACCCAAGGAGGATATCATTGGAGACTATTGGTTAGAGAAAGAAGTCTCTAAAATCATTTATCTGTTACATGAATTCCAATATTTGTTCCCACGCGGGTACCATGAGCTTAAAGGCATCCACCATTCCTTAGGGGAGATGAGGATAAAGCTGAAGGAAGGTGCATGCCCAATCAAGAAGAGACCATACCAGATGAATCCCAATTTGTGTGTAAAGGTCAAGGAGGAAATAGACAAAATGATAGCATCAGGTATCATTGAGGTTATGGAAGAGTTAGAATGGATAATTCCAATGGTGATTAGTATCAAGAAGGATGGGAGGATAAGGATCTGTGTTGATTACAGGGACCTGAATGTAGTATGTGTCATTGATCCTTTCCCAACCCCATTTACTAAAGAAATCTTAGAGGGAGTGGCAGGACGCGAGGTCTACTCTTTCACAGATGGATTCTCGGGCTATCACCAGGTAAGGATTGCAAAGGAGGACCAGAGGAAGATGAATTTTGCCACTGAGTGGGGAATTTTTTCCTATACAGTCATGCCTTTTGGGTTGGAGAATGCACCTATTGTGTTCTCGTGCATTGATGGTGCAAGATTTTTAGGACTTCATCCATAAATTTCTTCAAGTTTACCTGGATGATTGGACAATATATGGGTTAGTGAAGGACCATTGTGATAATTAAGGTTGATGTTTGAAAGGTGTCAACAATTGAGGATATCCCTCAACATTAAGAAGTGTGTCTTTGCTACCCCATTTGGAACCTTGTTGGGACATATCATATGTAAAGAAGGCTTGTTAGTAGATCCTGCCAAGGTTGCAGTAATTGTGGGATTGGGGGAGCCTACTAGTCAAAGTGTAGTGCACTGGATTCCTTGGACACATGGGTTACTACAGGAAGTTCATCAAGGGATACACCAAGATCGTCGCACCTTTAGAAGAGTTACTTAGACACAAGAGTGCCTTCCTTTGGGGAGAGGCACAATAGAAGGCATTTGACACTTTAAAGGATAGGCTTGTCACCACACCCATACTACGATTCCCCTCTTGGGATAAGCCCTTCCATGTTCATGTGGATGCCTCAGGAACTGCCATTGGAGCAAGTACTTGCACAGCTTGGTGAAGGGATTATTGATCATCCTTTGTGCTTTGCAAGCAGGAAGTTGACACTAGCAGAGCAGAATTATACTACAACTGAGCATGAGGCATTGTCAATGATCTATGTGCTTCACAAGTTTAGACAGTATCTACTGGCAACCCCTTTTATATTTTACACTGACCATATGGCATTGAAATATTTAGTGAACAATCCCATTCTGCAAGGGTGCATATGTTGGTGGGTACTATTGTTCCAAGAATTTGAGTTCACGGTGGTTGTCAAACCAGGAAAAATTAATTTTGGACCTGATCATTTGTCTAGAATTGATTCAGGGGAGGATGCGCAAATCATTGAGGATACCATGCTAGATGCACAACTATTTAGGTGCAGCACACTCCCTCAGACTTAGAATATATTGTAGTATTTCTCAAGATAGGTGTAGCGCCAGAAGGAATGAAGGCATTGGATAAAAAGTAGTTAGCTATACATGTCACGCCCTATATGTTGATTAGTGGGGATTTATAAAAATTAGGATGTGATGAGATTCAGCCACTGGTGTGTGCTAGAACATGAGCACCTAGCCATCATAGAAGAGGTGCACAGAGGTAGTGCAGGTGGGCACTATGTAGGTGACACCATTGCACGCAAGATATTAATGGCTGGATTATGGTGGGAGACCCTGTATCAAGACTGCAAGGAGTATTATAAGGCATGTGATCATTGTCAGTGCATTGGAAAACCAGGGCGAAGAGATGAAATGCCTTGTACCCTATTCCCGGCATCGAGCCATTTGAAAAGTGGGCTATAAACTTCATAGGCCCTATTGCACCAGCTACGCATGTAGGACTGGGTCACGTTATATAATCACTTGCATAGATTACTTGACAAGGTGGGCAGAAGTAGCACCTACTAAGGATTGTACAGAAGTTACTGCAGCAAGGTTTCTGTGGGAAAACATTATTACAAGGTATGGGTGCCCTTTGATTTTGACTAGTGATAGGGGTACACATTTCTTAAATGAGACAGTAAGGATTCTATTAGCAGAATTCATGGTGGCTCATCACAAGACTACCCCTTACCATCCACAAGCAAATGGAACCATGGAGGCATTTAACAAAATACTAAGTCATACCCTAACCAAAATTTGTGACATTGGTAGACAAGATTGGGATGAAAAAGTATCATCATTCTTTGGGCATATAGGACAACCTACAAGAGGTTAAATAAGGCCACACCATTTCAATTAGTGTTTGGCATAGAGGATTTCCTACCAGTTGAATTCATGTTACCTTCTCTACGTATAGCGCACGTAGGAGGATTGGTCGATGAACAAAGCATGGAGGAAATAATTGATAAGTTAATGAAGTTGGATGAAATATGATCACTTACCAGGTGGAGTCAAAAGACCAAAAAAGAAAAACAAAAGGCATGGCATGATTGTCACATTAAGAACAAAAAGTTTGAGGTTGGGCAAGATGGTGTTACTATATGATTCCAAGCTTTGTGCGCCATCCTGGGAAGTTAAAAGTCCATTGGTTGGGTCCCTACATCATCTTGTACATCCTTGATTCAGGTGCATGCCAGTTACAAGTGCTGGATGGGACGAGATTTCTAGGACACTTCAATGGGAGTAGGTTGAAGCCCTACTATAAATAAGTCTTCTTGGTGTTTGTAATAAGGCAGTATTGCCAGATAGTTTAGGATTTCCTTTAATGCATTTTCTTTTCTTGTGTTTCCCTTTCTCATTGTTGTTTTGTGTTGTGCCTTGGGTGCTGGTAACCTCATTACTTTTTAAATGTTTTGAATGCACAGAGGACCGTGCATCATTTTAGTGTGGGGTGGAATAATGTGAAAGAAAGTGCAAGATGTGAAGTGCCAGGAAGGATTGCATTGGAAATCCTAGTTAAATGGCCCTGTGGAAGGAAGCGCATGGGAAAAAAGGTGAATGAGGATGGTTGGTCAAGATTACAGGATAAGACTACATCTTGGTTCCACATACAAGGGAGGAAGAAGTACCTTCGGTGCTGGTAATGCGCGCGTAAGAGTCTTTTTTCAGATAGATTGTTTGCATGCCAGAAGGTTGTAGGATTGTCCGCGCAAGGTTGGGCACGTGAGTGGGGGCACTAGAGTCCCAGCTTAGTGGAAAAATCCACAATAAGTGTTGAAGTATGGTGGTAGGTGAAGTATAATTTAATGCTAAAAAGAAGGGAAAACTATAAATAGGAGGTTGGGAACTTCATTATTGACATTGCGAATACGAAGAAAAAAAAGAGCTCTTGCAGACTAGGGTTTCTAGAGTTGATCTGTGTGAAGAAAATTTTGAGGAATTAAGGCATGAGTGACTAGATTTGATCTGTAAACTAGAAGGAAAGAAGTTCATGGGCGTGTAGAAAAAAAAATTGTGGAGAAGCACCATCTTGTGAAAGAGGTTATTCCAGTTAGGGTTTGGCAGCTAGGGCACGGGATGAAAAGGGTTTCTTCACAAGTTTGAGGTCTGAGCTTGGAGAGGGTAGAAAAGAAGAGAAAGTAAGAGAAGTTGAAGTGCTAAGATAACCTAAACCATGGCACCTAAGAAACCAACTATATCACCTAAGAAGCTGAAGGGCAAGGGCAAGGGCAAGGGAAAACAACCAGAAACCCTGTAAGCATGAATGAAGAATGGTACACAGAGATGCAGTACCCAGATGGGGTTTTTCTCAGGAAGGAATGGGAGTCCCACTTAAGAAAAATGATGGTGAGCAATTACAACCATTGCACAAAAACATGACAGAAAAGGAAATGGCACTGGAGTTAGTGCACCCAAACAAACAAGAGGACACCAGAGGGTTTACCTATCTATAGTGACGAGGTAAAAATAAAGTTAGAGAAGGTGAGGATTGTTGCAACTCTATGAGTTGCCTTATTTTGGAAAACCTGAGCACCTCTATCAATGGTTAATGTCGCTCATACACAAGGACCAATTTTACTTCGTACGGGGTGCACAAGATGCGCATAAATCCTCAGCTAATTTCAAAATTCACAGGCCTCATCTGTGAAGGAGAGAGTATAGATGATGACCTGAGTGAAAAGGAAGCCATCAAAGCAACCATTGCTACATATGATTATAAGAAGGGGTCATGGTACTTTGATATCATGGAGATCCCAGACCCTATCATGAGAATGGTCAGTGCGCTTGGTGACAAAGATAAATGACCAAGAAAGGTGGACATAGGTAAATAAGTCCTTGTTAAATGTGTGCAGGAAAATATCAGAAGGCACCATCTACAACTTGTCTACCTTCATCACAGATGAAATTATCAGCAACATGCATAGGAAGGATACAAGATACTCTTTGGCAATGTCCTCTTGACAATTATTTGTTTTCAGAAATCTGAGTTCTGGATGCCAGCAAATAAGTTTTTTTGGGAATATCTAGAGGTAGAACCCTCACCCACGAAAGGATTCAAAAATTACACTTACGATAACATGACAGTTTCCCACAAGGCATGGCTGGAGAAATGGTATAAATGCCCTTAAGGGATGCATTCGGGGTGCAGTGGAGGATCCCGAGAACAACTTCCAACACTTACCGAGGGAGAAGATGAATTCCCATTATAACAACACTTCTAAATTAGCAGGTTCAAGTTTGTAGATGAAACCATGAGCCCATGGTGTAAAACTCCCCTTTTCCTTCACTGCTCAATACTTCCAAGTTGAGAGTAAACAAATTCAAGGAATCTAAGAACCTAAGATTTGACCTTAGTGAAGTAGACCAGGACCACAGGGAGATGCACAGGAAGATGTGTTGGTCCGAAAATCTGTCACCTAGACAGATCTATGGATAGACGAGCCAACAGTGTGCAGGGCTTAGCCCCTCTTTGAGTCAGCAAAGCGAAACTGGTTTATTGCTATTCTACCAGCAGGAATCTATGCAAGTCTCACAGATTCTGCCTTCAGGGATTTGGGATCTCATCCCAGTAGAGTGTTTCAGGCTGCGAAAAGAAAGGAATGAAAGAGGGAAAAGAGAAAGAACAGATCCGAAGGAAGAAAAGAAATGAATTCCAAAGCAGAAAGGTCAGAAGATTTATGTTTTTGGGTTGGTAGTAAACAGAGCCAAACCTACTTGCATAAATAAACAAAGCAATACTGATGAGCAAATGACAGAAAAGTATATATGAATCCAACAGATTAAACACATACAGATCTAACATAAGGAAGATCTAATACATAACACAACTATTGAGCACAAAGTCTTAATATTTGTATTACTGTTTTCTTCTGTTACAAGAAAGCTCAAAGTCTTTCTCTCCTCACTTCTATTTTCATCTAAAAAATGTTCACCCCCGAATACAACAAGTATTCTAGTATTTATAGAAGAGAGGAGAAGAAAAGCAAAAAGAAGCCAACAAATATTTACAAAGATATTTACAAAATATCTAAAAGTCATGTTGACTTTTGACAACTTGATGGATGACATCATCCCATGATGCAACATGGATGATGTCATCATTTGTGCCAACACAAAGCGCTTTAGACATTTCAACAAGAAAGTCGGAGAATAGAGAGAAGAAGAAGAAGAGGAAGAAGAAGAAGAAGCAGCTACTCATCATCGTCATCCTGCGGCCGAAAGGGGGTTGCCTGCTTCTGATGCTGCTCAGGAGATGATATGTGGAACTGAGCGCATGGTATTCCAAAAACTTGTTAATCATGGGCCCAAATTGATCCTGTGATGGATCCTTGTGCCGTTCGCTAACCCAGATTGCTTCGCAAGTCTCCCGCTCGCTTATGAGCTTTTCTGGGAGTTTAGAATAATCTTTCTCTTGGTTTGGTGGGTCTTTTGCTGGATGTAGACATATGTTCTTTTGAACTCAGTTGCTGATCTGGATATATAGCAAAAGTTGCAACGGGTCCACAGGACGATGAAAACGATGGAGCAGAGGCTAACAAGTTCAGAACGATCACGTGCTCAACAAAAGTGAAAATGACATTTGGGCGCGCAAACCATATATATATAAAAACTAGACATAAATGCGCCAACCACTTTTTCAAAGGCGCATGAGATTTGTTGTCGACGGGAGAAAGCGTGCGCCCTTTGGCGCATGAGAGTATTTGACAACAGGAGACGAAGTGCATCTTTGCGCGCCAAAAGCATTGTCGACATGAAGTTATGTGCGCCCTTTGGCGCACCAAAAAGCGGAGCAACAAAATTTGTGTCAATAATAAGGCGCATGCGCCTTGGCGCACGCAAAAGAGACTCAACATCCTTTGGCGCACCGAAAGATGTGTTAACATGGAAAACCATGTGCCAAAGGCTTTTAAGGGGGCGCATCAAAAGCTAGTGTTACAAGGATATTTCATGCGCCCAGCCAAAAAAGGCTCAAAATGACTAAGTTCGAAAACTAGATTTCCCGGGAAGGGTTTTTACAACGTTTCGAACGCGAGGGATCCCTAACGAGGGATCGAAACAAAATTTTCCTTATGGTTATCGGTAAAACTACCCTTGTCAATTTTACGGGATAACAGCTGGCTCTTTCTGGGGACTATCCCTAAGTAAAATCAGGGGTAGAGAATCCCAGATCACTTGTGCCTATCCATTGGGTAACAAAGTCAAAAACAAGGGGGACCAGAGGGAGAACAAAAGAAACACACGACAAACCGAAAGCAAACACACGACGAAAACAAACACACAACTTAAAGAAATTTGTACAAAGAAGAGAGCAAGCTCTACTTCCTGAAGTTCTTCAGATGCTGCCCACTATAGGGAAGCGGGAGCTCAGTTCCATCCAGATACGAGAGATAGAAACTATTCTCTCCGTTGAGTTGCTTGATTTTGAAGGGCCCTCTCCATAGGGAATCAAACTTTCCATGCATGCCCTTTGGCTCTCTTCGCTTGTCCCACAAAAGGACGAGATCTCCCACTTGAAAATCTCTTTGCTTGGCCTTCTTATCGAAAAGCCTCTTAACTTGATTCTGATGTTCAGTGATCCTGTCGATCACTCTCACTCTCTTTTCTTCAAGTGCTGCCAAATACATGATTCTCTTTTCTAGAGAATTCTGGAAAGTTTCATCTTCAATCGCTCGTGCCAAGCGCAGAGCAGGAAGTTCCACGGAAATGGGAAGTTCGGCATCAGTGCCATATAACACTTGAAAAGGTGACATGCTCGAGTGATCTCTTGGGAGTAATGCGGTCCGCCCACAAAGCATCGTACAAAGACTTGTGCCACATCCACTGATTTGATTCCACCAGTTTTCGTATGATGGCCACCAAGTTCTTGTTGCTGGATTCCGCTTGACCATTTCCCTGAGGATAATAGTCGGATGCATGAGCCAAGGTTATCCCATATTCATAGCAAAAACTAATAACTTCTCATGAGGAGAAGTTAGAAGCGTTATCAGCAACGATTTTTTTTGGAACGCCGAACCTGACAATGATATTTTCTATAATGAAATTGCAAACCACCTCAGAAGTGGCATGCTTGACAGGTATGGCTTCCACCCACTTGGTGAAGTAATCCGTTGCTGTAAGGACATAGCTATGTCCAACACTCGATTGAGGATTGAGTGCGCCAATAAAATCAATTCCCCATTGTCTGAATGGTTCATTGATAATGATCGGCCTTAGGGGAAGGGCAGCCAGCTTGGGCTTGCCGACGAATTGCTGACAGAGTTCACATTTCGCCACCCAGGTGGCTGTATCTTGAAAGAGCGTCGGCCAATAATACCTGGCTCGAATGATCTTGTGTGCAATTACGGATGAAGAGAAATGCCCTCCACAAGCTGAATTGTGAAAACTTTCCAGTAGTTTTACTTGCTGGGGCTTGTCGACACATCGCAGGAAGATGCCGTCTATCCCGCGGTTATATAAGCCGTCATCCCAGATGACATATTTAGCCGCACCTTGAGCTTTATAGTGCACTTCTCCTTTGTAGTTAGGTGCATTGGGCATTCGCCGTAGGTAAGGAAGAAAGCGATGTCGGAGTACCACTCATCACTAGTTGCAACAAATAGAACCAGAGGCAGAGAATCAGGCCCTTCTTGCCAGTCCTGCGCTTCTTCAATGTAGTCACCCCTCTCATCAAGATTTTCTGAATCTTTGTTTTCAGCCATTAGCTGACACAGGCCCTTGCCCCTTACTAGCTTGGTTGGTTTAATATCCAGGTCATACTCCTGGACCTTTGCGATCCAATTTCCTCGCAAGCTTCCTAACTCCTGCTGAGTTAGAATTGATTTCACCGCCGTGTCAGGGACCAGCACCACCGTATGTGAGTTTAGAATGTAATACCTGAAATTCTTCACTGCTTTGACAATGGCAAAGGCATGCTTTTCCAGCTGAGTCATCTTCAGTTCGTGAGGTTTGAGAGGAGAACTCGTGAACGCGATTGGAGATTCAACATCCTCCGAGTTCTTTTGCATTAAGATTGCGGACACAGTATGCTCAGATGCATAACTATACATGATGAAGTCCTTGGAGAAGTCTGGGCATACCAGGACTGGTGCATGAGCAACAGAAGCTTTTATTTCTTCAAATGACCTTTTCCCCTCCTCACTCCATCTGAAAGTTGGTGACCCCTTCATCATGTTCAATATGTGACGGGTCTTCTCGGCAAAGTCAGGAACAAAACACCTGAGAAAGTTCACCTTTCCAAAGAAAGAATGAACACCAGTCTTGCTTGTAGGCAGAGTAAGGATTTGAATAGCCTTAACTCTTTCAGTATCTATCTTTGTCCCTTCTTTGCTGACCACATGGCCTAGCAACTTCCCTTCCGTGACTCCAAAAACAGAATTTTTTGGGTTTAGGGAAATCCCATGTTCTCGGCACCTGGCCAACACTTGTTCCAAATGATCACAATGATCATTTCATTTTTTAGAGAACACGGTTAAGTCATCTAAGTAAACCACAATGACTTTCCCCATCATACCTTTAAACGCGAAATCCATGGCCCGCTGAAAAGTGGCGCCAGCATTAGTATAGGCCGAAAGGCATCCTGCTGTAGGCAAATGTACCCCAGGGAGTAGTGAAGGCTGTTTTAAACTGATCTTCAGGTGAAACTTCAATTTGATTGTAACCTGAAAAAACCAGTCGAGCATGGACAACATCTCTGATCTAGTTACTGCTTGCAGAACTTGATCCATTATCGGAAGAGTGTAGTTGTCTTTCAGCGAAGCTTGATTCAAATTTCGAAAGTCTACGCAGATGCGTATTTCACCATTTTTCTTGCGCACTGCCACAATATTTGCTACCCAAGTACTGTGATGGATAGGGAAGATGATTCTTATGTCTAGCATTTTCTGAATTTCAGCCTGGATGGTACCCAAAATCTTGGGATTATAGTGCCTTTGCTTCTGGCGGAAGGCTTTGGCATCATCTTTCAACAGAATATCATGTTGAACGTCCTTCGGCTTGAAGGACTTTAAATCGGCATAAGACCATGCCAATACATCCATATATTTTTTTAGCAGCTTGACAAATTTCCGCTTTTCTTCTGGCGTGCAACATTTCCCGATGTTCACAAATTGCGGATGTGCCTCCGAACCTAAATTGACTGGTTCGGTCTCTGGGGATGAGTCAGGATCATCCCGCCTCTTCTTTTTTACAAAACGGTCATGCCTGTCAAACAGGCGTTCCAGAGAAACCAGGCCCTTTGGAATTTTATTTCCCTTGAGCTGACATATGCCATCGTTCTCCTTTGCTTCGTGGTTTTGACTGTTGATTGATTCACGGCATGTAGAGGTGGATCCTTCGAAATACAACTCGTCAAAATTTTCTGCCTTCTCCAGGAAAGCAATGAGTTGATTATCATCATTGAACACCTGCCAATGCTGAGAATTGTCTGGCACGCTCGGGCGGAAAACCACCTCAATGGTGTACTTGTTCGTTTTCAAACCTGGATGTGGGAGCATGAGAGATGCTGAAACAGCCAATGAATCAGCCATGTCATTTTGGGCTCTTGGAATAGATTCAATTGAAAAGGCATCAAAATCCTCAATGATGTCCCATACCGCATTACGGTAGTGCCTGAGTCTTTCATTTTTCACTTGGTAAATCCTCTTGACCTGATTTACAACCAGCTCAGCATCACCTTGCACTTTTAGATTTTTAATTCCTCTTTCCTTTGCGGCTTGCATATCGAGTAAGAGAGACTCATACTCAGCAGTATTGTTAGTGTTGAAAAACTGTAATTTGAAAGAGAGAGGAATGACTTCTTCCTCAGGAGATATCAACACGACCCCGGCGCCACATCCACTAGTTGCACAGCTGCCATCGAATTGCAATGTCCAGATCTTATTAAGATCTCCTTCTTGAACGAGGACACCTGTTTTATCCGTCTCGGTAGATAAGAAGTAATTCCCCATCCCTGATGATTCAAAAAGGATCTGAGCTTTGGGGTCTTCAGAGCTAGTGACCAAGTACTTCTTCTGGGATTCTGGCTCCAAAGTCTGCATTACGCCTTTGACTGGAATTCTAGCTTTAGACCAGTCCATATGAATTTCTCCACCAACTTCGCTGCAAAAACTCCTTCCCAGCAAAATTCCATAGGCTGCCGGAATGTCGGCAACGAGGACTGTCATTTTTACTCTTTTATCCGAGAAAGCCGCAAATGTAAATTGCGCATCTTTGATTTGGCCAACCAACGGAACTTGCTTAGTTTCCAAAGAATAACATTTGCTGAAAGGTTTGGTAAGAGTGAGGCCCAAAGCGTGGGTGACTTTTGCCGGCATGACGTTGTCAGAAGCCCCGGAATCAATTATGCAATTACTCAGCTTGTGACCATTGATCAGCAGAGAGAGATAGAAAGGTTCTATCTTGCCTGACGCAGATGTTGAAGCAACATTTATATGAGATTCAGGGGGAGTGGATAGGATTCCTTTTGGGGAAACCTGATTAGATATAACAGCTTGACTTTGGATATACTTAGTCAATCTTACGAGCTGTTCGGGGTTTGACTGAAGATACTCAGCTTCAGACATTTGGATCTTGGTCTTTTTTACATGATCTATAATATCAAACGCGGCCAAGGGTTGCGTTGGTAAAGGAATGAGTCCCTCACCTCGCGATGATGGAATAGGATTGGTGGTCTTAGGAGGAATGTGAGAGGATTGATTTGGAGGAGAGATAGGGGGAAAAGATCTCTTTGTGAAAGACTTGCCAGGGAGTTGAGTAGGAAGAGGATTACCTCTTTTAGCAATGATCGGAGGCGCGTTTGACATGGCCTTCTCCTGCTGGACATGGGCAGCAACTTCCGCTTCTTTTCCTTGCGAACGAGTAAAAATAGCATATGACTACCCGCTTGCGTACCCCTGGGTACCCTCTTCTTCATCAGATTCTTCCTCATCAAATTCCATATACCCGATAGTAGAGTCGCCAGTCGGTTCACTGACATCTTGATCATCTTCGCCCTGAGACGAAGGTTCTTCATAGTACTGCTCTTCTTCTTCAATCTCGGCCAGAGCATTGATCGGAGGGGCCTCAAGTGCCAACCGCGGAGCAGCTGTAGGTAAGCGCGGTCTTTGTGAAACATTGTTAGGAACAAAATTCCTCCGCGGGATATCCCGGTATGAGGAACTGGGAGAGGCCTGGGCCAACTGCTTCTTCAATGCAAGCAAATCGTTCGCCATCTTTTGGAATGTTGGGTCAGACGAAGTGGTGGGTGAAGGGCCCAAAGATTTAGGCTTGGCTGATTCCTTTTTTAATTCGCCGGATATTATCAGATTATCCTCTATGCGAATGGCAGCGCTTGAGCGAGAATCAAGGTGGCAACTCGCTCTTGAAGGAGAAAGAAACTAACTTTTGAGCTCATGGCGTTTACGAAGAAACACTTTTGATTTTCCGGCGTTGGAAGCATGGCAACAGGGACACGGTTGATTAGTGCATTGAACCGGGTGACAAAATCGTGCATGGTCTCATTCGCCTCCTTCTTCAAGTGAGTGATTCGTGATAATAATGCAAATGCATCCTCTGAAGGCTTGTACCTATCTTCAAAAGCATCCCGCAAGGTGGCCCAACTGGTGATAGATCCAGCCGGCAAATGCTGAAACCATTCAGCTGCAGGTCCTTGTAGGGTTTCCAGAAAAAGGCGAACCGACACATCTTCGTGGGTCACATCCAAAATACTGCATGACATAATGAATGCAGATATGTGGGAATCCGTGCTTTGATTTCCGCTCTCGTCGAATTTGGGAAAATTCTTTCGATTTCCGTGAGGGAGAGCGTGAACTGGATGTGGTAAAGCCAACAGACCCATCACGTTTCCCCATGGAACCGCCATTTGAAAAGCTGAAAAGAGAACACGAGCTGGAAGTGTAGTTCCGCTGAGTAGCAAGGCACTACAAAGGGATGTAGATGCTCCCTATAACAGACTTTTTCTTCGTGAAGGTGAGACACTCCTGGATGACCAGCTAGCCGAGCTTAGCGCTGAAAAACGTGCTGGTGTTACACTGAAATTGTGCCGCTGAAGCAGATCGAAAGTAGGATCAGCTTCTCCACGGGCTCTCCTGCTGCGCGTAAAAGGTTCACTCGCCAGTGTACCTTCCAGATCTGCAATGTTACGGCGCAGATTTAAACTTTATTTTTGGTTGTACTAGCTAATTTTTTGGTTTTTCTGTCAAAAACCAGTAGCAGGCACTTTTCTAGATATTTAAAAACTATCCTCTTTAGAAACTGATTGCGGTTAAATGACAAATAACAACGAGGATAAGATAGCAGGGAAGATTAGTAGGCTGATTTTCTGATCTGATTTTAACTTTTTCAGAGGGTTTCAAACTTTTTGCAAACAGTCAAAAACTTAGATCTATGGAAAAATACTGATTTTTTCAAAAACTCAGCGAACTAAAGATCTTTAACTGGACCAGATCTATGACTCTCAGAAGAAAAATTTTCGATTTGAGCACTTTTGCAAATTTTTTAGATTTTTACAAAAAGTTGAGATTCGCAAACAGGCAGCAATCTGCTGATTTTTTCTGATTTTTTATCTTACTACCAGCCACTAGATTTGACAGATCTATTCGTTCCCCAGCAAAGTCGCCAAAAACTGTTGGTCTGAAAATCTATCGCCTGGACAGATCTATGGATAGACAAGCCAACAGTGTGCAGGGCTTAGCCCCTCTTTGAGTCAGCAAAGCGAAACTGGTTTATTGCTATTCTACCAGCAGGAATCTATGCAAGTCTCACAGATTCTGCCTTCGGGGGTTTGGGATCTCATCCCAGTAGAGTGTTTCAGGCTGCGAAAAGAAAGGAATGAAAGAGGGAAAAGAGAAAGAACAGATCCGAAGGAAGAAAAGAAATGAATTCCAAAGCAGAAAGGTCAGAAGATTTATGTTTTTGGGTTGGTAGTAAACAGAGCCAAACCTACTTGCATAAATAAACAAAGCAATACTGATGAGCAAATGACAGAAAAGTAGATATGAATCCAACAGATTAAACACATACAGATCTAACGTAAGGAATATCTAATACATAACACAGCTATTGAGCACAAAGTCTTAATATTTGTATTACTGTTTTCTTCTATTACAAGAAAGCTCAAAGTCTTTCTCTCCTCACTTCTATTTTCATCTAAAAAATGTTCACCCCGAATACAACAAGTATTCCAGTATTTATAGAAGAGAGGAGAAGAAAAGCAAAAAGGAGCCAACAAATATTTACAAAGATATTTACAAAATATCTAAAAGTCATGTTGACTTTTGACAACTTGATGGATGACATCATCCCATGATGCAACATGGATGATGTCATCATTTGTGCCAACACACTTTAGACATTTCAACAAGAAAGTCGGAGAATAGAGAGAAGAAGAAGAAGAGGAAGAAGAAGAAGAAGCAGCTACTCGTCGTCGTCATCCTACGGCCGAAAGGGGGTTGCCTGCTTCTGATGCTGCTCAGGAGATGATATGTGGAACTGAGCGCGGTATTCCAAAAACTTGTTAATCATGGGCCCACCCTTGCTGTTTTCGACACATCTTATGTCCTTGTTGTAAGACTGTGCAATCACCATCATGAATTCATTGTTGACGACACTGACGGGGATTCCTCCGGCGAAATGCAGGGCACTGCCTATTAATTTTTCCATCCACGGACTTCTTGTAACCTTCTGAGTCCTAACCCAGAATTCTTCCATGTCAATGTGACCCAACTCTGAGTCCCTGACATCCATACTGCATTCAGCCTATGATTCGGGCATCCTGACCCTTTAATATTTGTACTTCATCTCCTCCTCTGTAAGCTTAGCCTTTCCTCTTGTTTTGGTGGGTCTTTTGCTGGATGTAGACATATGTTCTTTTGAACTCAGTTGCTGATCTGGATATATAGCAAAAGTTGCAACGGGTCCACTGGATGATGAAAACGACGGAGCAGAGGCTGACAAGTTTAGAATGATCACGTGCTCAACAAAAGTGAAAATGACATTTGGGCACGCAAACCATATATATATAAAAACTAGACATAAATGCGCCAACCACTTTTTCAAAGGCGCATGAGATTTGTTGTCGACACGGGAAGGGATGTGCCCTTTGGCGCATCAAAGCATCTGCCAACATGAGATAAAGCGCGCCCTTGGCAGACCAAATCTATTGTCGACATGGTATTATGTGCGCCCTTTGGCGCACCAAAGAGCGGTGCAACACAAGTTGTATCAATACAAGCGCATGCGCCTTGGCGCACGCAAAAGAGACTCAACATCCTTTGGCGCACCGAAAGACGTGTTAACATGGAAAACCATGCGCCAAAGGCTTTTAAGGGGGCGCATCAAAAGCTAGTGTTACAAGGATATTTCATGCACCCAGCCAAAAAGGCTCAGAAAGACTAAGTTCGAAAACTAGATTTCCCGGGAAAGGATTTTACAACGTTTCGAACGCAAGGGATCACTAACGAGGGATCGGAACAAAATTTTCCGTATGGTTATCGGTAAAATTGCCCTTGTCAATTTTACGGGATAACAAGATGATTTACCCCAAGAAGCATGTGTACATGGAAAAGTATGTGTTGCACAGTTCAAATGATGAGGCCCTTGACTCTGCCAATTGTAGGGAGGACCATGGCGCGTGTATATCTTTGCATAAGGCCAAAATTTGAGAAGGGTGCATATCTAGAAAATGATGTCTCCATACCTGACGACCCCATAGGCAGAATGAATCCTGCACTAATAAAGAAAGGAAGAGAAGAGGTGTAAGGGAAAAAGGCACCAAGTGTCCAAGATACACCAATAGTGGGTGCCCCAGGGATAAGTGCTAGTAATAGTACTTACACATGCAAGAAGAGGTCTCTAGTTAGAGAGAAGGCACTATAACAAGAAAATCCTATCACAAAAGAGAAGTCACCAGAGAAGGAAGAAGAAAGAACAGAATCTCCTATACTAGAATCCCCATTTAGGAAGAAACAGAAGGTCATGGAGGAGGCTGATTTGGAGGACATGGAGAGCTTGGAGGCCTATAGAGTTGAGAGGGATGATTACGAAGAAGATGAACTTGAAGGAGCCCAGGGACTACCAGTGTTTGAGGTGCATGATTCAAAGGAAGAGGGCGAACAAGAGGAAAATGAATTTCTCTTCGTGCAGAGGAAGGGTAGCCATGAGGGGGAAGGTGCCCAAGATAAGGCATAAAGTGAAGAAGTGAGTATGAAAAATCAGACTCCAAGCCTCATGCAAGAGTGGATAAACAAGGCTGTAGAAAAAGAAGCAGCAAAAATCATTGAAGCCTTAGTAGTATAAGAGTTAGAGAGCAGCGCTGAATTAATAATGAATGAAGATAAAGAATAAAGTGTGGGAAAAGATCATGGTAGCACAGGAGGAGGCCCCAATTTGATGGTATGTATTCCTAAGGGCACGCACACTGGAGGAAGGTGTACGGAGATCTAGAGACTAAGAATGAACTATGTTGATGATCTAAACAAGGTGTTGCGCACGTATTTCCAAAGCACCATTCCAATAGAGTAACTCTTGGCCATGACATCATTTGATGCGGAAGGTGCATACCCACGGACAAGGAAAATGCTTTCATGGGCATTTGAGTCCCACCTCAATGAGCTAGAGTTTGAAGTGAGCCAAGGGGCATTGATTCAAACGCCAGAGTCTAAAGGAACCAACCCATTAGTGAATACCCAACAGCTTTCGGATGAGCAGATCTGCAATGCACTCAAAAAAGTCTCGGTTAAGGTAGAAGTTAGGATTTTTGGGAGAAACAACAGAGTGAAGGATCTAGAGGCATATCTGGAGAAGAAGGATGAGGAGCTCTTGGAAAGAGCTAAGGAGTTAAAACACAAAGAGTTAGTTAGTGCTCAGCTACAGCGTGAACTAAGGGATGAGAAGGCAAGGGTACGTAAGGTATACAAGAAGGTAGAATCAATCACAGGTGTCATTATTTTAAAGCATCCGGACCTAGCACCACCCGCGCAAAAGTATGGATCTACCCTGGAGTTCCTAAAGGACTTAACACGCATCCTCATCATGGAAAGATAGTCACTGGCCTTAGAATCCATGGAAGAAGTATTAGCATTCCTGGAGAAGGAAGACAAACTAAAGGTTGTAGCAATCATCAATGAGTACAGTAAGGTTATTACCAAAGTAAAAATTACTTCCAAAATTGTTGAGGCCGTGTATGACAACTGTGTAAATAGGGATAGAGTGGCGAGAATTCTGGTTGCCACTCACGAGGCAGAGCTCAGAGAATTCCAAGAAAAGAACAAAGGGAACAGAGTGGAGCGAGATACGATCTTAGCCGAGGTTAAAAAGAAGTCAGAATCCATTGAAGCCTTACGAGGTTCAATCAAAAATCGGCTAAAGGAGTTGTAGCCACAAATCACAAGGGGGATGGATGCGCTTGAGGATGTGGGTAAGCAACTAGAAGGAGTGGTTGAAATGATGGATACTCAAGGAGATGGAATGGGTTTTGAGGAGATAAGAGCCCTAGTCGGTGACCTCTACCAAAGAGCACAAAATGAAGTCAATGCCTGGAATAAGTTGGAGGCTGACTTGAAGAAAGATTTTCCCCTCCTATTGCAACAGTAACAACACTTCCTCACTCTTTCATTCTTCCCAATTCTTCATTCCCTTATTCTTTTTCCAAATCATTGATTCTTCTGGAATCTATTGTAATTCCTTATTCATTGAAGAGGTGTTCTTAAGGGTGGAGAACAGGTGAAGTGTAGGGTAATGTTAGGCCCCTAAAATATTGGCTAAGTACAAAAAGGCACATGGGTGTGTAAAGCATAGTTAAAGAAGGGCACGCAAGGTGAAAGCGTGTGGGACAAGGTTCTAGGAGGGTTTAATATAACAAGTGGCACATGCGCAAGGAAGAACAAAGGTTTTAGGACTTAGCCATATTTGACACATCAGGCAGAACATGAGAAAAGTGAGACCCAACTGCGCATGCAGAGTGGATAAGGTGTCATCCTAGCAACTTGAGGCCCACGAAAGGAATATACCTCACAATATAAGATTCCAGAATACCATCATTACAAGGAGTAGAGAGCTCGGGCCTGAAGGAGCATGCCCCCATGGAGGACCACATTTAACACTTGGTGATGGATCTGAAGCCACAAAAAGGCAAGTTGGTGATTCAAGAAGCCTATATATACAAGCGCCTACCAAGGATAATATAGATTAGTAGAGAGTGGAGCTCTACAGATATACTACAAGGAACTCTATAGGGTTGGGTAGAGATCTATAGGAAAAGGATGTAATAAGGGGTTGGGATTGTAAATTTTCTATTGAGAACTGAGGCGTATAAATCTAGTTATGATGTATGACTTTGATCTGCACAGCTGTGATAGTCTATAATGGGTCCAATGGACGTAATGAGGTTACCAAAATTGATTAAATATGATTATTAATGATTTTGGTCCATATTTATAGCTTACAGTTCTGATTCATGAATGTTTATGGAATAAATATAAATCCTTATGCATTTCTTTTCTATTTTGGTTCCTATCTATAATCTTTTAAGTACCATTCGGTCTGGGATGACTACATTTGTCTAGAATCCGTTTTGAGTTCTATGATAAATGTATGTCTCGTTTCCACTCACTCTTTTTAAGTTCCTATCATAGATTATGTTTCTCACATAACTCACATAAAAGAGAGACTTAGCACCGCGTGTGCCTTGAGTGAGTGCCCAGTGCCTGTTGGGTGATAGGCTGGCGTGCATGGAATTCCCTATTCTTTGGTGGGTGTAAAAATGACTACATTCATGATTGGCATCACGTAGATCTCCATCACTGATACATTTTGCTCTGCCATAGTCTTCATCATATATTTAACCATCATATGCACATAGACTTCATTCACCAACACAATGTTTGTCTCATATACCACCACACTTTGAGAAGGGTCATATGCTTTCGGCACCACATGCATCAGATAGAGGATATTCATCCTTCACTTTCATTGAATAGTTCATTCATTCACGCACACTTGGGGGGCATCACACACACACCCCCAACCTAGTAGCATTATACATCACAACATAGCATACTTCTAATATACGCATCTTGCATCCTCATCGCATTGTGCACTCATCACATTTATACTAGTATCATCATTACCCAATGATGCACTCTTGTGCTTCGGTTCACACTTGACTATTAAGGGCATACTACACATGAACCCCATACATTACACAATAGGCATTACATATTGCATCTATCGCACATCTTACATCACACATTATATAGTTAGTTTACATTATCGACACATCATACATCATATTATTCCTCATCGTCCATGTGTCACACTTGCATTTAACATTAGATACTACTCATTGTGCCTCATATATAACACACATATTCACACTTTTAGTTTACATACACACCTTACATTGCATCTTATACATTATACACTACACATCATATGGTCGTCTTTTACGCATTGCACTCACTACCCTATGACACACTCTAGTTCCTCAGTCCATACTCGACTACCAAGGGTTTACAAATCAAATGGACCTTATCATTATTACATGTTCATTAATCAACCTTTTATCATGTGATATTACTAGGTTAGTGGCATATGTTATAGGATAAATGGTCACCTATCCCTTCATCTTGTACTGGTATATGCTTTAGGCTACATCACCAATCCCTCTATTCATCTTGTAGTGATATAAGCTTTAGGCTAAATCATCACTCCTTCGTTCATCTTGTCATGACATACACTTCGGCTATAAGGCTCACATACACACTTTATTGTTAGGTCACATATTATCATCACACATACACATTCATCACAGCGCGTTAGACACAACACACTATTCTACCATTTCTCAATGACGCACTCTCATTTACGGTTCATTCTTGACTATTGGGGGGAAACCAAATGTACTTCACTACATACATTTCCATTCACTTGGGGGCATGCAAATCTTATCATTCCATCTTGCATTCCATCCCATCCATCCACAACATATTGCATACCTTGGTTACTTTTACTCTTACTTAAATTTGCTTGTATATGGTCATTTTATTACACATGCTAGTTAGATCTCTTATATGTCATTTATCTATACCATACACACATGTGCGTTCACACCTTTGTTTTGTTGTGATCGCAGATACAAGTAATTTTCATGCAATACAGATGATTGCCTTCTACCCATCCTACATTGGTCGTTGGGGGCATCTACATTCATCTCTTACAAGTATTATCGATTCACTTTTTACTTAGCACTTTATATCACATGGTTATACACACTTTTGACAGATTGGTTATCTTTCTAACATGTTAATGGGTGCTTTATGTGCAACATTTGTTTTGTAGGATTATTTACTTCCATGACTATTTGTTGTTTGTACTTACTTTTTTTGTTTGCCGCTGTATGCAGGCCTTGCCCTATGTTTGGATTGCACACTTGTTTTTTGTATGCGGACATGATGTCCTTACATGTCTTGTGACAGCATGAGTGATGTCCCATGTTTACAAATCACTTTATGTGACTTAATTTGTCTTCTTGCATGTTTACATTACAACATTTTTTGATGGCTTATACACTGTTTGCGTAGCTTACAAATTACTTTCTTCATGCATGCTTGTTTATACTAACACTTGTCTTTGGCTAGATTCTTGTTTGTGTGTGCCTTGGTCTCTACCAAATGCATTCCTTTCCCTCTACAGGGTTGAGTTATAGATTTCATGTGGTTGGTCATCTTTTGGGGAGACATTCTCCTATCAGAGATGTCACATGCACCCCCAAAGAGGGGGGCATCATTTGGTGTTTTAACATACTATACACCACTTCTACACCAGTTTAGTTTAGTCCATTTCCATCCTTAGCATTGTGGGTTATACAGCGAGTGGGTTCAGACCAATCTATGAACCCCATACACAATAGCTTTTATAGTATGTGGATGTCCTTAGCATTCTGGGGAGTAGTTACAAGTTAGAGGATATAGTGGACTTCCTCTCTACACTAATTCAGCCAATGGCATCAGATCACCCAAAAAAACTAGGCAGTACAGAGACCTCTTCATACAACTTCAGGGAAGTAGTTACAAGTTGGAGAATAATGTTGCTTTATCCCTACACTTCTTTGGCCTATGGCATCAGATCACCCAAAAAATCCAAGACAGGATATCTTCTTTCTACACTTTTTCTCTCGACATGGATCAGGTGCACATGTTCCATTTTTCATTTACGTAATTTACATTTACATTATTTCACATACATATACATGTGTCTTTTACTGTAGTCACAAAATCATGCACTTTAGATACTATTTAATCTCAGTTTCATACTACTATTTAGAAGGTTCTTGAGTGAAGAAAGTACTAATTAATCCCCATCTTTTGGAAATCTTATTTTATTTTATTTCGTCATTCCTAACCTTTTATACCTACATGCCCAGTCAAATTTCATCACTTGGTGTTATTTTAGCCTCGACTTAGGCACCCAATCTAGTACTGAGGCATCTATGGGCGCCCTGGTCCCACCATGAGCGCCCCAATCCATGTTTCACTTTCCCACCACTTTTTGGGATCTTTCTATCCATTTGAGATCTTTATCTTTTTGTTAGTCATCCATTTCGGGGTTAATTAAGAAATTAGATCAAGATAACCCTATAAACATAAAGTTATGAGACCATAATGATGGACCAAGCACTAGTCACTACTATTATCCACCTAGAGTTACATCAATCTATTGCATTGGAGATCACTTGCATCCACATAGCTCCATCACAAGGCACAAGGCTAGGTCATCTACATTACACACAACATAGGGGAGGATTCTATTATATTCCATGCACACATTCTATTACATTCTCTAAATCTAGTTATTGCTCGCTACTCACAAAGTGTGACTGACACAAGAGCACCTATGGCATGCTATGCACACACTCACTAGAACTACAATTAGGTATGAAATGTAGTATAATTCTCAATTAATAAGTCCATTGTTGTGGTAGCTGAGGTCAATCTGACCCATTCATTTGTATTTTTAGGGTTTTTATACTTCTTTTGGTCTCTTGCAGGTATTTTCATCATCTTGGATTATTGACGACATCCAATAAAGGGCAGCGAATCTGATGCAACACGCACTGAGGGTTTTGAACCACCTCCTAGCCTTATGAAAATCAATTCAGGATCTTTTGCATAGACCAAGGTGCATATTTTACAGACCAGAGTGCCTGTAGGTGCCCTAGTCCCTCTCTAGGTGCTCTAGTCTAGATAGATACCCCAAATCCATCCTTTTTATGGCTTCTACATAGTCATTTCTGCTTTCAGTTTCTCCAATCACCTCTGCAACACATTATAGTGAGCTCCTTTAATCAACTGAGTTCTTTCCTGTTCTCTCTTGCATATTAGGGTTAGCATTTCCTTTTTCATAGTTATTTGAGTCATCTTTATATTTATTTACAACATCTGTTTACTTTAATTACAACTATTCATAGCTTAGATTAACTATTCCATATACATACATTTTAGTTAATCATTTTGGTAAACCTGAATCGATCATTCACACTTCTAGCTTCTTCATTCATTGCTTATCCCTCTAGCATTTGATCATCATGAATATCTTAATCAATGATTATTTGCTTGCAAATCCTGATTTACTACATAGAGTCCAACATTTTCTTGCTACTACTCGCATTCATACTGACATGCATCCAAACTTGGTTTATAAATCCTTTGTCGATGTTTTTTCTTCACATATAGTATTCAATTCTAACCTTCCCTCTGATGTTCACACTTTTGATAATGACCCACCTCTACATATCATCTCTCGTATTTGTAAATTACATCATCCTACATGTTACATCACTAGTCCTTCTACATTTTACATCACTAGTCCATCTACATACATTACATGTCATTCTATACATTGCATCTCACATTACATCCTATACATCATACTTTACACATTCTACTCCTCACATGATCATCTATTATCATTATGCATATTGCATTGTACTCTACGCACTGCACTCACTACCCTATGATGCACTTTAATTCCTTGGTCCATACTCGATTGTCGAGGGTTTACAAATCAAATGAACCTTACATTAATCACACATTTATCATTTCACCTTTCATCATGCAATATTTCTAGGATAGTGACACACATTATAGGCTAAATTGTCACTTAATCTATCATATTGTAGTGGTATACACTTTAGGCTACATCACCACTCCCTACTATTCATCTTATAGTGATATATGTTTTAGGATAAATCATCACTCCTTCATTTCATTTTGTCATGATATATGTTTAGGCTATAAGGTTCACACACATCTCTTCTATATGTCACATATCATCATCATTATGCCTACATACTCATCATTGCGTGCTAGACACAACACACACTTTGACCATTTCTCGATGACATACTCTCATTTATGGTTCATTCTTGACTGTTGAGGGGGAAAACTAAATGAACCTCAGTACATACATTTCCATTCACTCGGAGACGTGCAGCTTCTATCGCTTCATTTTTCATTCCATTCCATCCATCCACAGCATATTGCATACCATGGTTGCTCTTACTCTTGTTTAATTTTTCTTGTTAATGGTCACTTTATTCCACATGTTATTTAGATTACTGGTATGTCATTCATCTATATCATCCACACATGTGTGTTCACATATTTTTCTAGTTGTGATAACAGATATAGGTCTATTATATGCAGCATGGATTCTCACCTTCTACCCTTCCTACACTGGTCACTGGGGGCATCCACATTCATCTCTTCCAAGTGTCATTATTTCCTTTTGTACTAAACACTTTACATTACTTGGTTATACACGCTTTTGACATACTAGTTATCTTTCTAACATGCTAACGGTTGCTTCATGTGCAACATTTGTTATATAGGGATATTTTTTTCCATACTTGTTTGTTATATTATCTGTTATTATTTGCTTTTGAATGCAGGCCTTGCCCTATGTTTGGTGTGCACACTTGTTTGTTTATATGTGGCCATGATTGTCTTATGTGTCTTATGACATCACGAGTGATGTCCCAAGTTTGTGGCCTAATTTGTGTGCCTTACATGTCTTCTTGCACGTTTATATTTTCGTACTAACACTTGTCTTTGGTTATCCTCTTGTTTGTGCATGCCTTGGTCTCTACCAAACGCATTCCCTTCCCCATGCAAGGTAGAGTTAAGGTTTTATGTGGTTGGTCCTCTTTTAGGGTCACATTCTCGTATCAACGATGTCACATGCACCCCCAAAGAGGGGAGCGTCATTTGGGGTTTACATAATAACACAACGTGTTTACACCAGTTCAGTTTAGTGCACTTTCCACCCTTGGTATTATGGGTTACATACAATGAGTGGGTTCGGACTAGTCTATGAACCCCGTACACAACAGCTTTTACAGGACATGGTGTCTGTTGGTGGTCAAAATTACACCCGTGTCTCAGAGCTAGAAGAACTGAGTCATTTAAGATAACAATGGAACTATATCCAATTTGTGGGACCTTACACGCTTGATATGGATCTCTGGAGAAGGCTGGTTCCTCTATCTACTGCTACTGCTACTATTACTACTGCTACTGCTACTGCCACGCTTGATATGGATCTCTAGAGAAGGCCAGTTCCTCTATCTACTACTACTGCTACTGCTACTACTACTGCTACTGCTACTGCTACTGCTGCTCCTACTGCTACTGCTACTACTACTGCTATTGTTAAAAGGTAAAACTAAGCTAATAATTCCAAGGGACCAGGGATAGAAGAATAACATGAAAGGAAAATACACTAAAAGGGTATAGCACCAGAAAAAGAGGGATGAACACTATCTGTTCTAATCAAAAACAAAGGGAAAGGCATGAAATAAGGCTAGGCACATTGTAGCACAAATAAAACGTATTTACCAAATCAGTTTCATGGAGCATAACTAAAAATGGAGTTGCAAGGGACGTAGAATGACACAACAAGCACGCAATGTAAAATAAATGTAAGAAGAGAGAATACAAACACATTTAGGATAGAGAATATTCACAAAATGATGCTTTCCATTACTTTCTAGAAATGCACATAACTATTATAATGGCGAAAGAGGACGATATCCACATGTATGAACTAGATCTAGAGGTTTGTGACTCAAAATACAAAAAATATGAAGTCCTTAGCAAAATACGTAAGGATCCAAAATGTCCAACGTTAACAATGAGCCCATACTTTTACATTTATAGATGAATCCATGGAAGAAGAAGAGAAGAAGGAGGGAAAAATACTGAATTTGAAATGCAACCACCAACAAGAAGCATTCAATGATTGCAAAGTCTGCCTGCAAATCTGTCAAATACATTTCCCCAAGCCTATTTGGCATGTTGGAGAAGGAAAGAGGGCGGGATCATATTAAAATCTGGTGGTTGCAATAATAATAGGTCTTCTCATTAATTCCCAGAAAGACATTTTACCATTTCTCACCTACCAAATCCACCAAGGAATTTGAATTTGAATATCTCAGCACTATAGCCTATGTTAATAACTATCGATGGAGACTAGGTGCACCCGCCGATCAGAGCTATATAGAAAAATATATGGTTGTCTGAAGTTTGTTCAGAGTTGTCTACACTATGAACAAGTGATATGTTGTTTCTACCACGTGTCACTCACTAGTTTTCTAAAAGGATTCGAAACCAACTATTGGCAAATGTTGATTAGTTGCATGTGGCTACACTCAAGCATGTCAGAGAATGACATAACATAGAAAATCACAGAGGAGGGTGAAAAGGTATGCATGCAGAAGAATAAGGTGCATGAAGAAGGCAGAAGGAAGGCACGCGCAATATCAGTGTGCGCGGAGGAAATGGGGCAAATTGGTGAGCGGAGAACGTATGGTCAAGGCATAATTATTACAAGCTAATGTGTGAGGCATGTGTGAGGGCAAGTGACTTAGTTGATTGAAGCAAGTGCAAGGCACGCGTGTAGGATAAAATAACTGCTAGGAGGAAGGCAAATGCACAGAAGATGCGCCCAAGGTCAAAGTGGAATAAAGACGAAAAGAAAAATGGAAAGGGGAGAAGGGGAAGCGTGCAAGGTCATGCAAGGAAACAATGACCAAGTGAATGTTCTGAGGAGACAACTAAGGTGTGTGCCACTACAATGAAGATCTCTGAGCCAGAATATGTATGTAAGTTGTCCAATTAACTCAGAGAGTTATTTGGATAATAGTTTTGGCGGATTTTAGGGCCATCTTCCTGCTAGATGAAGGAGATCAGTAGCCTAGAGCATCCATTGGGCATAGAGTCTACTATGTAATCATGAAATTATGATTTGTAGCTTTGAAGAACTACCCCTGAAGTCACTTGAAGGATCATTTCTTGACTCTATTATGAATCCTGCAAACTACTAAAAGAAGATCGGCACCCTAGAAGAAAAAGAAGAGTGTGCGCAAGAAGCATGTGAGAAGAAAGAACTATGTACAAATAAATAATGTGCACGTAACGCACTTGGAGGAATTTAAATAATTCTAATATATACAAAGCAATGCAACAAACTTAATGGAAGGGTTTGAAATAGATCTCATTTACCAGGATTTGCAGCATGCCTCCATCAACATGAGTTAACTCGAAAGATTTAGCCTCCTTGCATGAACTAATGATGTATGGGTCACTCCAAAGTGCATCAAACTTTGAATGGCACCCCAATTTAGCTCTATCAGCATCCCATTTCAAGACCAAGTCCCCAACTTTGAAAGCTTGAGGCCTAGCCTTTCTGTCAAACCATTTCTTTGTTTCTTGTCGATGTTGTTCTAGCTTGATCATGGTAGAGTTCTGTTGGTAAGATTTTCTGCATAGCTAAAAACCTAGGCAGTCATGAGATAAATCTCCTTCATTTACTAGTGAGGCTCCCGTGTAAGATTTCTATCAATTATGGATCTGTGTAACTATTCGTGGATTTTACTTTAATTGCAAAGCTCATGAGCCATAGCTAAGAAATTTTGCAACAGGTAAACAACTGTAAAGAAATATTTACAAAAAGGGGGGGGGGAATAATTGAATCCAAGAAGAATTAAGAGAAGATGTGCAATCCAACCAATAGTTCGTAGAGTTGGTCTCATGCACATAGATAAAACAAATAGATCTCAAAATACATAATTTAAAGGAAATGAAAGCTTCAAATCTAGATATAAGATAACACAAAGTTTATGCAAAAATCTATACAGAAGTAAGAAACACAAGCACCGTTGACACAAAGTTCTCTAGAAATCTGTCTCCTTTCAATTCCTTAGCTTTCAAAAAGATATCAAGGGTTTCAACTCAAATTTTGGAACACAAGAATGTTGATTACAAATTATGATGCTTTAACCCGTAGGTTCTTCCTCTATTTATAGTGTATAGAGGGCAATTACAAATAGGAATCTTTTTAATGAATTACCACATGTTGAAGCTATGAAAAAGGGAAGCAGCTGGCAATCTTTCTCTTGGAATTCCTCTTTGCATGATATGCATAATTTATAACTGAAAATAGAACCTTCTATTTTGCATGTCTGCCACCTATTTCCAAGTAATTGACTTCCTCTAGTAACTTGAAGTAATGGATTTTAAACCAATCACTTAAGTTTTACAATTTAATTGATTACTCAATTACTTTGTCAGAGAAAATAAGAGAAGAAATTAATAGAAAGTTGTTACACTCCCAGTCTTGTTCTTTTTCCATATTCTGCATGTGATTGACTCTTTTGCCTTTGATTCTCCCCAAACTGGATTTGGAAGTAGCTGACTATGATTGGCATGTGGGTGTTACCTCTGAACTTGTCTTCCCCTTTCATCCTTTAAGCTTTTGCAATTCTTCTCGAGTATATGCACCAATGCAATGTTTGTCGTAAATAATTCTGACAAAACTCATCATCTTTTATTTTTAATTGCATGTGACCAATTTTAAATTCTAGAAAGCACTCTGGGTGAATGAAAATACAAGTAAATTCAATGAATGCTTCAACTAGAAGATAGGGAGCACATGCACAAGATCCTGGAAGGAATTTTCCATGCACTAACTTCTACTTGTGTTACATTAGAAACAAGAGGATGAATTTTTTCCAGAAGCCTTTGTAATTATGAGATCTGGATCTATTTCTCCCTTTGATTCTGAAGATATATTCAATGTATCAGATATTGACTTCTACTTTCTTCACCAATATGGGCATCTGTGATGAATACTTGTAATTGATTTAGACAAATATGGAGTCCATGGCATGAATACTCAATTTTCATCACCAAAATCTTCTTATAAATCCTGATGCCCTCTATTTTTAGACTTTGTGTACATGCCAAACATGCTAAAAATATTATTTAATTCACTTGTGCACTCACATCAACATGCAAATGCTCTAAATAATAAAAAGAAAGCTTCTCCAAACCTAGGCACAAAAACTGGATGCTTCCCGACAATTTAAAAAAAAATCAGTTTTTAAACATTTAGCTATGCCAAAATGGGTTGCACTTTTTGGCTAGAAGTCATGTTAAAAAATAAGAAGTCAAAGAAATGGGAATTTTCACCCTAGAAGGCATGTGAGAAATTCCCACTTTCACTTAAGTGACTTTACTTTCATAATGGTGATTTTCACCCTGCAAGGTAGGCAATAAATTCTCGCTTTCACTTAAGTGACTTTACTTTCATAATGAAAATTTTCACCCTACAAGGCAGGCAAGAAATTCCCAACTTTCACTTAAGTGAATTTACTTTCATAATGGGATTTTTCACCTTACAAGGCAAGTAAGAAATTCTCACTTTTCACTTAAGTGACTTTACTTTTATAATGGGAATTTCCACCCTACAAGGCAAGTAAGAAATTCCCACCTACCTGCCACCTCTGAAATTCCCATTGGCAGCTTAAGTGATTTGACTTGATGGGAAAAAGTAACCTGCTAGGAAGGCAAGAAATTCCCGCCTACCTGCCACTACCAAAATTCCCACTGGTAGCGTAAAGTCTTCCTTCCAAAAAGTTTGACTTGTATGAAAGATAGCTCTTTTCCAAAAGTGTGACTTGCATTGTGACTTCTGCCTTTAAAATTACATAAAAATTCATCACTGAAGGCAGCGTGGAAATTGGATGTGGAAGACAGCCTTGAAAATTGTGACTGGCATGAAGACAACATTTCTTTCCTTTTTTGGATTTTTGGTGAAGAAAACAAAGTATAGAATAAAATTTTCCATTTTTGGAAAGGGTCTGGGAAGATGTAGCAGCAAAAACTTGCATGTGCCATAAATTTCATTCCGTGGCTCTGTTTTAGGTGTCATTTTCTCTAAAAGTGCATATTTTCTCGAGCTCTACACATTGATGGTAAAAATTTTCTTATTTTCATAAAATCCATTTTTGTACCTTTTTTAGACCAAGCAACTTCTTGCAATCTTCTGAAAGAATCTTGAGCTTTGATCACCTGTAGACAAATTAGTAATTAAAAAAAATAACTGGATAGCTTTTCAAAACCCTAGGCCTGGGGAAAGATTTGGAAAGAAGAATGAATAGGCTATGGGAATTTCCAGAGAAAACAAACCAAAACACAGACAAAAAGAAATAAAACAAAACAAAAACAACTATGGGAAATTGCTCAAAAAAATTCTCCATTTAGCTAATCTGCAAAAAAGCTCCCCCTCGGGTGAATGTTTTGTGGTAATAATGATGGGGTGAAGTGCTTTATATAACCTAAATCCTCTAATTTTAGCTCAATATATTTTTAAAAGAACTTTATTTATTTAATAAATAAATAAATAAAATTCTCTCAGATAAAACATGTCGAAGGGATTGGTTTTCATGACTCTCTAGGGTTACCTTAGAGAAATGTAAACAACTGCAAGAAAAACAAACACAAAACGACCCGTTACTCTGAAAAGAACATATTTTTTAAAAAGGGTTAGTCCCAAATTTCAAGGTGAAATCTCAGGGACACCAAGTTCCTTGATTCTTCAAGATTAACCAACTCTGCCATTCTAATTTCTCTCTAGTCTATACCCAGATAGATGTCCATTCTAATTTATCTGATTGTAGTGCCAAGGAAGGCTTTTGCATTATCAGATATAATGGTTTGAGGAATGCTAAACCTTGTGACTATACCCTCAAGAAAGTCAAGGATGATTGACTCAGTTGATTCCTTGAGCATGAAAACTTCTATCCATCTGGTAAAGTAGTCCATAGTTATCAGCACCCATCTATGTCTAGTGCTTGAAGGTGGATTGATCATGCCTATGAAGTCAAGACCTCATAACGTAAAGGGCTGATCTGCATGGATTGGTTGGAGGGGAAGTGTTGTTAATCTCTTCTTTCTTGCAAAGAAAACACATTCCTTGCATTTTGTGACCCACTTATGTGCATTGGAAAATAGATTAGGCCAAAAGATACTTGTCATTATGATCTTCATTGTTGTAGTTTTGGCAGAGAAGTGTCCTTCAGACAATCCATTGTGAAATTATGCTAACACTTTTTTAGTTTGCGCATTGTTGATACACCTTAACAACACGTCATCAAGATTATTCTTGAAGAGAATTCCATCAATCAAAACATAAGGGATAGATTGTAACCTCAAATGTCTTCTCTTTTCCTTATTTAAGCCAGGAGGGTATGCGCCCTCAGAAAGGAATGTGATCATGTCATTCATCCAATCGCGCGCACCAAAATATGTATTCTACTTAAGTTCTATGTGCATGAGAGTTTCATCAAGAAATAATAAAGTCTCAGATTCATCGTGTGCATCCTCAGTAAGCTATTTGCAAAGTGTGCTACCCCTTACCAGCTTTGTGGCTTTGATAGTCACATCATACTCCATGATTTTGATCACCCATCATGCTCTCTTTTCACTGATTTCTACTCCCATGATGAAGTCTCTAACAGAAGACTGAGAGACTAACACCCTGATATGATTTTTGGTGAGCATACTTTTGAACTGTTTGAGTGCATGCATAATAGCATACACCTATTTCTCTGTATGACTATATCTTAATTCATAATCCTTCACCGTCTGGTTGAAGAAAGCCATTGGTTGTTCTAGCCCTTTTTCATTTTCTTGTGTTAGGACAACAACAACACTCACATTAGTGCCATAATCATAAAGAATAAAATCCTTTGAGTAATTCGGGTTGATGAGTGTTGGCACACAACAAATATCTTTCTTGATTTTGTTGAAGATTTTCTTTCCTTCTCCTGTCCATCTAAAAGTTATGTCCTTCTTGAGAATCAGGGTGATGGGCCAAACCAGTCTTGCAAAGATAGGAATAAAACGCCTAACAAAATTGATCTTACCGAGGAAGGACTACAAGGCCTTTTTATGCGTCGACAAGGAAAGGGCTGGGATGGTTGAAACATGCTCAAGATCAATTGTGATGTCATCCTTTGAAACCACATGGCCCAAGAGCTTTCCATGTGCCACTGTAAAATTACACTTCTTGGGGTTAAGGGATGCCCCAAGTTTTCTACATCTCTCAAAGACTTTCTCTAGGTGCATCATATGATTCACGCTCTACTTTGAGAAGACTGTAATGCCATCAAGGTAAACCAAGATGAACTCATTGATGTAACATTTGAAGGCAATCTCCATAGTGCACTGAAATGCTACATGTGCGTTTGACAAATCGAAGGGCATCTTATGATACACATATGTTCCCCACTTTGTTGTAAACGTTGTTTTGAATTCATCTTCTTCCTTGAATAGGATCTGATTGAAACTTGAATACCCATCCAAAATTGAGAATATTTGTGCACCAGCCATAATATGCAGAATCTACTCCATTAAAGGCAAATGATAATGATCCTTTAGAGATGCCTTGTTCAAATATCTGAAATCAACATAGAGTCTAGTTTCACCATTCTTCTTGCACCTAGGAACTAGATTTGTGACCCAGGTAAAGTACTTGATGGGAAAAATAATCTTCACCTCAATGAGTTTGGCTAAATCCTTTCTCGTGAGGGGCTCTATCTTTGGATTGACTGATCGTTGCTTTTGTTTTACAGGATTGATACTAGGATCAAGGTCAATGGATTTTTGAGCAACACTTGGATCAAAGCCTTTGAAGTCTTCATACTACCATGAGAAGATATCATTGTATAGTTTATAGAGAGATATGAAGGCATACTTTTCATCATGTGCACAAGCTTTACTGAGCAGCAACTCCTTTCTACACGCAATAGTGACTAGAGAGCAGTCTTCTTACGTAACGCACATATACTTTTCTTCACCCTTGAACTCATCATCAGGGTTAAAAATTTTCTCTAAGGTGACCAACCCTTTAGGTAACTTGTTTTTCTTCAACTGTATTGTTTGGTCACCATAGTTGTCATGCAAATTAGCTTGTATACTTGATGAGAAATCAACTTCATTCTAGATGAACTGGACGATCTGTGTGTCATTTTCAAACACTTTCCATCTGGTGTTGTTATCTGGAATGGATGGTCTAATTACCATCTTAATGTGTTGGGTGTTTTCTTTAACAAAGTCCTTAGCAGGAGAGAACTACGAACCAAGCGTGACCATCTGGTTAGCTTCCCTATTCATTTTGCATGGCACCACCTGCATATTTAGAGCATCAAATCTTTCAAGGAGGTCCCAAACTCTGTGTTTATAAGCTTTGAGCAACTTATTATTTGTCATGCACTTGTTGGTGACTTGGTGGATAATCGATTCTATATGCCCAAAGATCTGCAATGCCTTAATCTTTTTCTTTTTAGCAATAAGCAGACCATGCACCAATGCCTCATATTCTACCAAATTGTTAGAACATGTAAACTGCAACCTTTGTGTGAAGAAGAATTTCTCATCCTTAGGGGAAATGAGAATGACTTTTGCTCCCGCATTGTTTCTACCTTTAGATCCATCAAATTATAACTTCCATAAACCAAGGTTCTCTTAACTTTGCTTGAGCGCGCATAGGCAGCACAACTTTTTCTTCAAGAATGCACTAAGTACCAAGCCGAGTTTCATAAGCTTCTAACTCTTCAACATATGGGTCAAATTTATGGTGCCTCTCCACCCACTCATCAAGTACTAGATCAGGAATAGAAGGTGGTAGAGGTTGCTCTTCAGAAACTAAAGCTTCTTCTTCTTGGATTAAATAGTTGGCTTCGAGAGGGGATGGGGCATATGACTCTACATGATAGGAAAATATTGGCTCAGATTATATGGTAAACTAGGTACCGTACCTTGTCTTGAGTAACATATGAGACCAATCAGAAGACAAGTAACCACCCACTTTAGCAGTAAAATATCTTGACAAACATAAGGCAAACAAAGGGGGTAGATTAGTGATTGACACATCTTGAATTATTGTTAGACTTGGACATGCATGGATGGTTAACTCAAGATCCTTGATGATTCCTATGGTATTGAAAGTTGAACCATCGAGTTGCAAGACTCCTTTTGTCAGGGGGCTATACTTAAGACCTAAGACATCAGTAATTTTCTTAGGCATGACAGAAGTACTATCACCTAAGTCAATCATACAGTTATGGACAATATGTTTGTTTATTATCAAAGACATATAGAAGGGTGGGGTTTTAAAAACTTTACTTACTAACTTCTCTTCTTCGTGGCTGATATTAACTGAAGCGCACGGTTTATGAATAGTTGAATTAGTGCGTGGAAGTTGCGTTAGAGCTTCTTGCAACAAGTCGCGTTGGGATGGAATAGTCAGGGCATCCCACATTGTAACATTTATGTTTGTCTTCTTCATCTGGTCCACAATACTGAATGGAAAACCCATTGATATTCATATTTAAGGAACAACAACATCCTTGCTTGGTTGCTTGGGTAGAAAGACATGAACCTTAGCTAGCACAAAGGCTTGACCTACCAAAGGAGGGGCGCACACCACTTGTAGAGGAGCTTTGAGCGGAGCCTCGGGTGTAGGCACTTGAACACTTTTACTACTGGATGTCTTAGCTAATTCCTTTTGTTTTTGAGGGTCTGTTTGTGTTGCTGGAATTATGACATGTGCATCAAGCTCGAGCATTCTCTTCTTATATCTTGTGTTGTCTGCAACATGGGCACGTGGTCTACTTGTATCATCTACAACTTGGTTGATTACAGAGAAGTCCTCAGCACCAAAGAACATCAAATTTGTCTCTATAGGAGCTTCTGTCCTTTCTTAGCTATCTGCTTCAAGTGGGCTTGTTGAAGGCTCACAGCTAGGAAGATTCTGAACCATGTATGCTTGCGTGCGCACAACATTGGCATAATGATATTAACTATGAGTCATACTATAAGGAAAGCACCATTCATACTCCTGCACCATGTTGTTTTGGACTGGGACAAGTGTTTGACTTGTATTGGGAACTAGAAGAGATGGCGTGGGAGGAATAACCTACAAAGGTAAGTGCGCATTAACATGCCATCTATCATTCTATTAGTTTTGTCTATATCTTTGATTTCCATATTGATTCCACCAAGGTTGATTGCCCTGGCTTTGCGCCTGATTGGAACTACCTCTGCAGGCTTGCTCCTGCTATTTTTCTAATGATATGACCTTATTGGACAAGTTTCTAATTAGATCCTTTAACTTGTCATCTTCTTTTTGTTGTCTAGGAGAGTAGGATGTAGATGTAACTGGTTGCGCGCTCTACACTGGAACTGGGGAAATAGAAGGCTGGGGCATTGGAGACATCTCTGGGAACAAGGGCGCAGGAGGCCTAGGCACCAACTTACCAGCCTGAATGAGGTTTTTTTATGCCCTTATTGCAATGTTGTATGCAACATGTAAGGTTTTACCTCTCATAGATTGAATCATGACTGAAATGTCACTATTCAAAGCCCTTAGATAGTACAAGAAAACATGCTGGGCTGTAGGGCTTACCACTTGAGGAATTTTGTCCTAAGTCTTCTGGAATCTGATGTTGAAATCAGTTATTTGCTCGTTGGGCACACACTTTGTTGTATTCAATTGCTCCACCAGTGATAGATGATCTAATTTATCTTCAAAGTAATTACAAAGAGGTGTTCCGAACTCATCCCAAGTAGAAATAGATGCAGGTCTTAGGCCATGGTACCATTGGAGTGTTTTACCCTTAAAATAGGTTGCAAGCAACATGACAGTAACATCATTATGTGTAATCAAATAGACAGAGCATACATTGGCCACATCTTGAATGTGTTCAATAGGGGTGACTTGATTTTCTCCTGTGAAGTATGCAATACTCTTGAGCGTGGTCATTGGCATATCATATTGGGCATTGAGATTGAGTGGGATTTTACCAGTGAATCTGAAAAAGCTCCTTGGAGGAGGAGGAGGTTGAAGCGCCATAGTAGGGTGCGCTTCTCTGTTTTGAGGAGGAGTAGAGTGTGTGCGATGTGCTAGAGATAGGGATGAGTGTGCGGAAGATCTATTGCGTGTGATTCTCGATGAAAGATGGAGGTATTCAAAGGATCCTTTAGTTGCAACACTCTGTCTGGTATGCACTCTTCTCATAAAAGGTGCTCGGGACTACAAAAATAGAGATCTAGACTTGTTGGGAGTCGTCAGATGTGTTAAAATAAGCCTCCAAAGGCTGGAAATACTAAGTTCATACACCAAAACTTAACAATATGAAATTTAAGCTTTCGTGGTTGGTCCCACCATGCGTACCAGAAGCTGTTGGTGGTCAAACTTTCACCTGTGTCTCGGAGCTGGAAGAACTGAGTCATTTGAGACAATAATGGAATCATCTTTAAGTTGTAGGACCTTGCGCGCTTGAGATGGATCTCCGGAGAAGGTCGCTTTCTCTATCTATTTCTACTCCTACTATTACTCCTAATGCTGAAAGGTAAAACTAAGCTAATAATTTCAAGGGACCATGGATAGAAGAATAACATGAAAGGAAACTACACTAAAAGGCAATAGCACTAGAAAAAGAGGGATGAACACTATCTGTTCTGAGTGAAAATGAAGGGAAAGGCATGAAAGAAGGTTAACCAAGTGTAACACAACTAAAACATATTTACCATATCAGTTTCATGGAACACAACTAAAAATAGAGTTGCAAGGGACATAGAATGACACAACAAGCACGCAATGTAAAAGAAAGGCAAGAAGAAAGAATACAAACATGCTTAGGACAGAGACTAGTCACAAAATGATTCTTCCATTACTTCTAGAAATGCACAGAACTGTTACAATGACGAAAGAGGATGATATCCACATGCATGAGCTAGATCTAGAGGTTTATGTGTAATACCCAGCAAGTACAGTCAAGAAATTAACAAGATCATCATCTTCGACTGATCATGACACCAAGCGGAAGAGAAACATGTGTTTTCAATAAAGGTTGAGAAAACAAGACACAGTAAATGATATGGTTATTAAGAACTGATGTTGATCTTTGATTATCTAAACTAAGGGCGTTGTTGATAATTAATGCCTGAGAACAATACTATTGTTACTAGCTTAAGCTTATAGGCACTAAGTCAATAAGTCTCATGACGTATTGCAAATGAATTAAGGGTAAAAAGTATATGCTTCATGATATACATTACTGAAAATTAATCTTGGACCATTATATCACATTTGGCCTAGTCTATATATTTCTAAAACTAATATACCTATTTGTGAGATAATGTATCACCATGATAGCCTTAGAGGATAATGTTTTTTAAACATTGGAGTCGAAGGGAGAGATTCACTTAACCCATATTAATGATTATTCACTTTATAGATTAGTTGACTTGGGCTTGTAAATTCTGGGTCGAGGTGTTAATTTTGGGACCTTTGAATCATTAAAGACATGTACAATTGGTTATGATTAAAATATGTGTAATAAGCCATCAATGATAGGACTTAATGTTAGAATGGAAGTGGCATGAAAGCTAAAGGCAAGCTTAAGTTGAAAGACTCCTAACAATTGGTTTCGAAAGGACGGATGACTTAATATGTCATACCAGATGCATTAGGTCATGATATCACAATGGGTCACGTTAAAGTTTTCTAAGGTTAGTATAATACTTGTGTTATAGTATATTTCATTTATCTATTCCTAGAAGGTAATATGTTTTAAACAAGGGAACGTAGTTTAAGGATTTATCTAACGATCCTATTACTGATTAACCACTATGATCAGTAAACGCCAGCTTATGAATTTTAGGCCATGATACTTATATTGGATTATGGAATTATCATAGCTGATTTCACATTTATATGTATCTTTATGGGATTATGGAGGTAATTAAAAATTTTATAAAGTTATTTTATTAAAATAAAAACTTTGGGTCAAACCCAAGACATGCATATGAGTTTGTATATAATAATGAACTGGAACTCATGCAATCGGCCATGCAAAGGATGAAATTTCAAATGCCATAATTACGGATTATACGATCATGCAACTAGAGTGGAAATCATTTATGTCATGTCATTAATATCAATTAATTACCTCAAGATGATTGTATCTCCATCTTTCAACTAACAGTTCGAAGGGCTTCATTTGATAGTTTTGCCATAAAAGATGGAGCTTGGTGAATTTCCAAATAAAGAAGGTTGTAATGACATGTTGTTCTAAAATTATTAGCTTATAAAAACGTTTCATAGATCAAAGGGCTGCTACTGAGGAATCTAAGTTTCTCAATTCGAAGTTGTGTTCAATTTGTGGCTGTGAAGGAAGCTAGAAGAAAAGAATTCAGTCTGCCCTTTTACCAGGAAAGAGACGCTCCTTATCCCCTTTATCTTTTTATTTCATCAGAAGTTAGAGAATACATATTTGCAATTTTACTTGAGCTAAGAATAAGTGCGTATGTGATGGTTGGAGGTTGTTGTTTTTATACTCTGTTGTTCTGTGAAAAGAATTGGTAAATTTGTATGATTGTTGAACCTGGGTATTTAATATTTTATCTTTAATATTGCTCAAATCATGTTTACTTATTAAGACTTGAAATGAACAATTTTGTTTGCATTTTTTCAAAGAGTTTGACCCATATAATAATGGTTTTCTGTACAAATATTATAATATTGTGCAAAATTGATTTTGGGTGCATGGATTTTCTTTAATCTGACTGAAATCTTGATATTATGAGTCTAGTAATAAACTAATTCTAGACACTGGTGATTATTTCTTTCACTTTCGGTCTGTGCGTAAGATCTATAGAAAACAAAGGCATTTCGGGTATACGCCATGGTTGAGCTAGAGATTTCTAGTTGGTGTTTCTATTTCTTGGCTAGGATATTTAATATACTACTACCTTCCATTGATTTGGTTGTTAGAGAAGCAATCTTAGCCGTTATGGCTTAGGTTCACCGGTTTAATTTTAACTGGACTGCTTATTTTTAATGGGTATGCAAATGGGTTGTCTCTGTCACCTTTGTAAAATAAACTTGGGCTTAAACCTTTCTGACATGGCTCAGTTTGAATGACATGTTTATAAACTAATAGCACTTCTTGTTATTATTGTCTGATATGTTGATTTTTGTAATTGCTAGGGAGGTTTATTGGGAAATAGTTGGGATTACTCTTGGCTTCGTAGTAGTTAAACAACAATAAATGTCTAAGTTGCATAATGTATCTTCTTTTGCCACCATTCAGTCTGGTGTAGGTTGTAAGCTCAACATTAATGTTCCTTTTCTTTGGATATGGAAACTGCCTTTAATTGTTGTAATAAAATGTTGATTATGTCGAGTCTTCAGCTCAATCTGATTTTAAGGAATATAATTATTTGCTATCATCTTAAGTGGTTGTCTAAACCAGTTTGAATTGGTTCTGAAGAATAGCAAATGAATTTGGGAGTTAGGTTTTGAAGGACTGAGCCTAATTTATCTTACACCGGGTATGGCAAACCATTTATTCCTCCTCCAGGAAGCCTTGATGGATAAGGATTGAATAAATGATTGATTGTATCATTTTTATAAGAAAGACTCAAAAGCCTTATTTAAATCCAAAGGGTCTTGGTTGGTTGGCACCTCAGGTGTGTGTCTTAAGTATTGTTGCTCCATTATAAGGTGAACAATGGAACTAAAACTTAGTTTGATTCCATTTCTTTAGATCGATTTTTAATGAAGATTCTTTTATTTGTATTATGTGGTTCTTATGTAACTAAATGAATCACTTCTTGATGATAAAATCAAGTGTACTAATTCCCCATTGTAGAGGAGTCATACATACTAGTCATTGTGACAACCTTGGGAAGTTTAGACTTCTATACATAAGTATAATTAAGCTTCGGGGCTGTGTTTTCAAATTCTTATTGCAGTGGAATATAGTAAGATATAAATCAAGGTGATGTGTTGTATTAAATAATACACAAGTCCATGTAAATGAGAAATAATGTCTACATTTAATTTCTGTAAGTTATTACGAGATATAACTTGAGACATATAATTATCTTTCCTTATTAGGATATTAACGGTTATCACATGGTATGTTGTTCATGAAGTTATGACACATAAACTTCATGGAATTTAAGAAATTAGAATGATGTGGCTTGACCTGATTTGTTTGATGGTGTAGTCATTTTAACTCCTATCACAAAAGGAAGAACCCCATACGTGTCGACCTATCACCCAGCAGAAGCTGAGAGCTCACCCGAGGCTATGCGCGGGTACCTAGTCCATCTTTTATGTGAGTTTAGTGGGAAGCATTATCTATTACTAGTTGTAAGAGTATTTAGGAAAGAAGTTGAGACATACAAGAACCATAAGGCTCAGAATGGCCTCCAGATCCTTGAAGTCACTTCAGACCGAGTGTTTTAATAGATTCCAGAACATATACTATAACAGATATAAAGATACAACCATTCATTCGTAGCATGAAAGGAAAGAGAACTCATATGAATGAAATATACATTAAACCCATTGATATTCATATCTATTTATAACAGGTAACCTCAATATATTCATTAGTTCATTACAGAGTGTCACAGAGAGCAGACTGTAATCATGCGCATCACTGGATGTATGTAGCTAAGCTAACAGAAAAGAAAAATAACAACTCCATGCTTAGTACATCCTTTCCTGAACCAAAATATCCACTCACAGCAATTCTACAAAGCTTCGCTTACTCTCTAACCCACTATTCCCTATGTATATCTAGACAATCTCTCTCTCTCTCTCTCTCTCTCTCTCTCTCTCTCTCTCTCTCTCTCTCTCTCTCTCTCTCTCTCTCTCTTCTCTCTCTCTCTCTCTCTCTCTCTATGTCTCTTTTCTGTGGCAGGCGCTTGTATTTATCACTTTCCCGGGCTGCCAACTCGCCTTGCCGCACCCTCAGATCCATTGCCAAGTGTCAAATGTGGTCCTCCATGTGAGCATGGTCCTTTAGGCCTGAGCTCTCCACTCCATCTCATGATGATCTTCTAGAAGATTCCATCCGGGGCATGCTCTTTCTTGGGCCAACCTGTTGCCAGGATGACATCTTATCTGCGTGCAACTGATCACGCATTTCACATGTTCTACCTTGGGGTGCTCAAATTGGCTAAGTCCCGAACCTCCTTTCACACATCGCACACACTATTTTCTTCCTTAAGCCTTTCTCTTGTGTGCTTTTGCCTTACGCACCATTCTATAACTGGGATCCCACATGCCTAAGCACCTTCATACTTGGTCAATATTCCAGGGGCCCAACAAACGGATATTTTAGTATAGCTGAAATTGGTTGGGTTCATGTACGTAGAATGGATTACCTTGCATGCCCAAGGTTATTACTTGTTGAATTACTCAAGCAACAACATTAGTTGAAACCACTTCTAGCTATGAATAGGATGATATAAATTCTACCGTGATTGATAGTATTTTGATACTTCTATTAAATCTATGTGGACTTCAATTGTATTTACTATAATATGTATAATTGTTTAGCTGATGGTCATTATTGGATTTGAATATATTATCCGGTCTTACTTTAAAATTAATTATGTGAAGTGCTACTAAGATTCTGTTAGCGAGGAATACTCAAGAAGGTAGAAGGAGTTGTACTATTAAGGGCAAACCAAGTTAATGGAGTATGATGTTTGTTGCATTAAATGATTAAATTGTAAGAATGAGATTATTATTGTAGTATATATTCATTGTAACATTTAATGACATACATTGATAAATGGGATAAAGGAATTTTTCTTGCTCAATTCAGTCGAACTGACCTTGCCTAACCATTGCAAGAAAGTGAGCAAAGATAATAGGCGTAAAGTAAAGAAACACTTCGGTTATCTAATTAAACCATATGCTTACTTTTAAAGGATAAATTTGTAGTCAAATTGTTGAATTGGGATATTCCTTATTTATATGAAGAAGTTATTTGTTGTCATCGAGTAAGGGTTTTCTTGTGAAAATCTACTGAGTACATTATGATATATGTAACATGGTAAAGATACTATATTTTGATCAATAAATACTTGCTTCATATTGTTGAAAGAATGTTGATGCCTCTCTGCAATCTCTATAACAACTTCTTCTATGTTGTAGTAATGTCGGTATAAATATGGCTATATGCTTTTGGTATTTTATGAAAATTGGATCATTTGACGATCATATTGGAAGGTTGTTATAACTCTCTGTTTCAAAAATATAATAACTATCTTATGGACTAGATGAACCTAGTAATTTCAATGGTTGAACTGGAAAGTTATAATTTAGTAATATAATTAATAGGTTAATGGAATACATTAAGGAGCAATGTTGAAGTATTCTTTTAATTTAAACCAAACAACTTATGGGAAATTAATAGTATTGTTAGTAAGAGGATGTGATTCCTCGCAAGTCAAGTTAAAGGATCAATGCTTAGTAAATGAGAATTCATCTAGTTATGAACCTTGATGTATATGCATATGTATACACATTTTTGGGAGCTTCTTCTAGCAAAGATTGAGAAACTATACTAGAGGCAAATAATATGACGAAACTTCTGAATGATAAGATAAAGTTCAACATATAAGGGTTAATTCCTTGAAACTTAAGTGATGTTTCTCGTTGGGTAGCACTCAAACCTATAAAGGAATTAAGTTGAAATACTATGTACAATTATTCCAATCCTCGTAACATGACGGGAAGCTCAACATAATATAGCAAGGTGAAATACTAAATGAGATTAGAACACGGATGTTCTTTGACACTTGAGCAAACTGTCATTCCGTAAAATAAAGAAATGAAGTATAAGACCTATCATATTACCATCATTCGAAATATGATGTGATGAACATTAACAACAAAGTTTACTCAGAATAACAAGATGTAATGAAGACAATTCATTATTAATCAGGTAAAACTTAAATACTAAAAGGACCCATAGGGGATGGGATAAAGTTGGTGAAGAACTTTATGAGAGACTAAGACTAAACTCCTAAACACCAAACTTATATGAAACCTTGGTTACGATGCCTAATGCAATGATGAAGTTGTTCTTAGGAACATGCAGATTGTGCTCACCTTGAGAACTTATTATTAGATCCATGGTGAAAGTTAGTATCTATACTCCTAATAATAGTGAGTTTAAATCAAGCATGATAAGGATATGATGGTGTAGTCATATAAAGGATAACGACAATCTGATAGCGGGAATGCATAGAATATATTTTTGGATGCCAAGGAAATCGGAATGAAGATCCAAGAAAAATAAATATACTTCCAAGGTGATAGTAACCATGTAAATAAACCTACGTCAAGTTTGGAAATTGTTGTAGAAGTCCTCAAGAGAATTGGGATTGCTATTGAAACAAGAAACTTTAAATAAATAAGACTCATTTATAGATAACTTAGACCTGGCTAATATAAAGGTTGAAGTAAAACTGAATAACATGATTCTACTAAATAGTACAAGTGTTATTGAAAGAAGGATAATGGGAAAGACCATGTATGTCCCTAATGATAAGTGACTATGTAGCTTGCATGAGTGCTCATAGGAGTAAAAATAACATTAATGGTTATTACTCCTTAATACTGTGAGGCATTGTTTTATTCGATTAAATTTGAGTCATTAATAGCAGTAAGATTGGGAATTTAGATCTAAAGAGTGATCTATCTTACATCTGGAACAGATAGGTAGAAATAAGTATTATCGGAACTACATTTGACCTATCATGATACTATGGGACAAGACCCTAGATATGCTTCACTAAGTGATGAACACATGGGAACTAGAACAGTCTGTCATGTTTTATTTATTAAGATATCGTGTTTCATTTTAGGACTCTTAACAAGTCAACTCACTACTGCCATTACGTGGTCATATCCATTTAATGCCATATGTTGTTATTTGAATACTACCACTTAACAGCTATACCGAGTTCCCTTTTCAAGACCTTAAAATGTGGCATGCTATTGCTTAAGTACAAGCTTGTTAAAGTTACAAGGGTGGATGGAACCCCAATGCCAACATATGATGGCTATGGGATGGTAAGTAGTCTCATAATGATGTGAATTATTACAAAGACACTTACTTTCCCATAGGCATCATAGGATGACATCAAGGTACAACTTCATGTAGGTTAATCTGGACTTGTACCTTGTACAAGACTTGTAGATGTTTACAACATCATTGAGTGCAAATCCATATAACTGAACAAGTGATTAAGGTGAGATGACAAGATTCCAATGGCGAGTGTTCCGTCATGGAACCGAGCATGGCATACATGACTATAAAACCTTGTGCAAGGTAGTGAAACTGTTGATTACACTGTCAAGATTTCACCATTGACTAAGCTATGAGATGCCTGTGGATTTCATAGGTGGAACCTAGGTACACACTTAGGGGCTATCAATTATATATCATATCTTATTAAATTAGAACTAAAGGGATACATTTTATGTATGGCTCATAAAGAGCATTGAGGAAGAACAAGTAAGTTTGGTATTCTCTCATACAGTTGTACATGGTTCATGATAGTTATTAGAAATGGATTGCATTAACACTTATGTTGGATTTAAATATATGGGTATTTAAATCAGCTACATGAGGGAAGATAAAAAAAAATCTCTAAGATTAAAGTGAAAAAAGTGGTCATTACATTATGACCCAAAATACAAAAAATATGGAGTCCTTAGCGAAATGTGTAATGATCCAAAATGTCCAACGTTAACAATGAGCCCAACTCTTACATTTATAGATGAATACATGGAAGAAGAAGAGAAGGAGGGAAAATCCAAATTTGAAAAGCAACCACCAACAATAAGCATTCAATACCTACAAATCTACCTGTAAATCTATCAAATACATTTCCCCAAGTCTGTTTGGCATGTTGGAGAAGGAAGGAAGGCGGATTAGATCAAATCGGGTGGTTGGAGCAATCAGATCTGCTCAGCAATGCCCATAGAGACATTTTCTCATTTCTCACCTACCAGATCTGCCAAGAATTTGAATTTGAATATTTAGCACTGTAGCCTATGTCAGTAGCTATTGATTGAGACTAGGCATGTGTTGATTGAAGCTCTATAGAAAAATATATGGTTGTCAGAAGTTTGTTAGGGCTTCCTGTGAAAAAGTGTTTTGCCATTTCTGCCACGTGTCACTCACTAGTTTGTTGCAAGGATTTGGCCTCCTATTGGCACGCTTTGACTGGTTGCATATGGCACACTCAAGCGTGTCATAGAATGACGTGGCATGGAAAGGCAGAGGGGAGGGTGCAAAGATATGTGTGTGGAAGAATAAGGTGTGAGAAGAAGGTAGAAGGAAGGCGTGAACAATCTCAACACGCGCGGAGGAAATGGGGTAAACTGGTGAGTAGAGAACTTATGGTCAAGGTGTAATTATTACAAGGTAATATGCGAGGCAAGTGTGAGGGCCAAGGACTTAGCTGATTGAAATAAGTTCAAGGTGCACACGCACAATGAAATTGCTACTAGGAGGAAGGTGAATGCTCAGAAGATGCACGCAAGGTCAAAGTGGAATGAAGAGGAAAATAAAAATGGAAAGGAGAGAAGGGAAGTGCACAAGGGCAGGCGAGGAAATAATGACCAAGTGAATGTGCCAAGGAGACAACTGAGGTGCGCGCCACTGCAATGAAGATCTCTGAGCAAGAATATGTATGTAAGTTGTCTAAATAACTAGGAGAGTTATTTGGATAACAGTGTCCTTAGCATTCTAGGAAGCAATTACATGCTCAGAGGTTATAGTGGGTGTGCCTCCCTACACTACTTCGGCCAATGGCGTCAGATCACCCAAAAAACTAGGATGTACAAAGATCTCTTCACACACATTCAGGGAAGCAGTTAGAGCTTGGAGGATACATCTGAATTCCTCCATACACTTCTTCGGCCTATGGCATCAGATCGCCCAAAAAACCCTGATAGTACAGGATATCCTTCTACACTCTGTTTCTCGACATGGATCAGGTGCACATGTTCCATTTACACTTTTTCATTTATGTATTTACATTTACATGCATATGCATGCATCTTTTACATTACATTTTTACACATACATACATACATATTTAACTACTTGATTGTTTTCTCCTTGTAGGTCTGGTTGTATGAGAAACAAGTAGTCAAGTGGGGGTAACAACAACAACAACACTTTGTGACAACACACACCATACTAGCCATGTAGGTATATCACACACATTTGCAACAACACACACATTTTTTCCCTAGGTTCACTCTCATCACTTTGGTTGCACATTTTCATCTTTAGTTTCCTTGCTCCATCATGTTTTTGTCATTCCACACTTTGTCTAGTCCATCGATGTGTCTTCTACTACAATCTTCATGGACATCAAGTACACATCTCTATCTACTTTATGTTAGTGATCTTTCCACTCACCAACATAAAGTGGGGGAAAAACATAGTCACAAAATCATTCATTTTAGATATTATTTAATCATGGTTTCATACTACTATTTAGAAGGTTCTTGAGTGAAGAAAGTACTAATTAACCCCCGTCTTTTGGCCATCTTGTTTTATTTTATTTTCATCACTCCTAATCTTTTACACCTACATGCCCAATCATCTTTCGTCACTTGGCATTATTTTAGCCTTGACTGGGGCACTCAGGCTAGTACTGGGGCACCCATGGGCACCCTAGTCCCACCATGGGCACCTTGATCCTTATTGCACTTTCCCGCCACTTTTTGGGATCTTTCTAATTGTTTGAGATATTTATCTTTTTGGTGGTTGACCATTTCGGGGTTAATTACAAAATTAAATCAAGAGAACCCTATAAATATAAAGTTATGAGACCATAATGAGGGACTAAGCACTAGTCACTACTATCATCCACCTAGAGTTGCATCCATTTATTACATTGGAGATCACTTGCATCCACGTAGCTCCATCACAAGGCATAAGGCTAGGTCATCTGCATCACACACAATATATGGGGAGGATTATATTTTATTCCATGCACACACTCTATTATATTCTCTACATCTAGTTATTGCTCACTACTTCACAAAGTGCGACTGGCACAAGAGCACCTAGGGCACGTTATGCACACACTCACTAGAACTACATTTATATCTGAAATGTAGTACATCACTCAGTAAGTAAGCCCAGTGTTGTGGCAGTTGAGGTCAGTCTGACCCATTCATTTGCATTTTTCTTTTTTAGGGTTTTTGATACTTATTTTGGTCTCTTGCAAGTCTTTTCATCATCTTAGATTATTGACGACATCTGATACAAGGCAACGAATCTGATGCGACACATAGTGAGGGTAACAGACCACCTCCCAGTGCTGTGAAATTTAGTTTCAGATCTTTTGCATAGACCAGGGTGCTTATTATGAGGACCAGAGCACCCATAGGCGCCCCAATCCCTCTCTAGGTGCTCCAATCCAAATGGATACCCCAGATTCATCCTTTTCAAGGCTTCTGCACAATCATTCATGCTTTTGGTTTCTCTAATCACCTCTGCAACACAATACATCAAGCTCCTCTAATCAGCTGAGTTCTTTGCTCTTCTCTCTTACATATTAGGGTTAGCATTTCCTTTTTCGTTGTTATTTAGGTCATCTTTATATTTATTTACATCATCTATTTACTTTATTTATAGTTGTTCATAGCTTAGATTAACTAGTCCATATACATACATTTTAGTTAATCATTTACATGTGTTTTTATATACATGTGTATTTGACTGCTTGATTGTTTTCTCTTTACAAGTCCATCTGTATGAGAAAGAAGCAGTCAACAACAACAAATACAACAATGGGGGCAAAAACAACAATATTTTGTGGCAGCACACACGATATTAACCATGCAGGTACATCACACACATCAGCAACTACACTCACATTTCTGCCCTAGGTTCACTCTCATCACTTTTTTGTGCTTTTACATCTTTATTTTTCACGCTCCATCATCTTTTTGTCATTCCACACTTTGTCTAGTCCTTCAACGCGTTTCTACATCATTCTACATGGATTATCAAGTACACATATCTATATACTTTATGTTATTGAGCTTTCCACTCACCAACATAAAGTGGGGGTAAATGTAGTCACAAAATCACACACTTTAGACATTATTTAGTCCTGGTCTAATACTATTATTCATATGTTTTTTGAGTGAAGAAATTACTAATTAACCCCCGTCTTTTGGCCATTTTACTTTAATTTTTTTCATCACTGTCGACCTCACATACACACTTGCCCAGTCTATTTTCGTCATTTTCTATCATTTTAGCCTTGACTGGGGTGCCCATGCTTATACTGAGGCACCCGCAGGTGCCTAGGTCCTAGTCTGGGTGCCCTGATCCTTTTCCCACTTTCTCGCCACTTTTTAGGCACTTTCTAGCCGTTTGAGCATTTCATATTTCTTGTGGTTGGCCTCTTTAGGGTTAATTATGAAATTAGATCAAGAGAACCATATAAATATAAAGTTATGAAACCATAATGAGGGACCAAGCACTAGTCACCACTATCATCACATAAGGTTGTATCCATCAAAGAATCCATTTACATCCATCTAACTCCATCACAAGGCACAAGACGGGTTCATCTACATCACAGAAGCATAGGAGGGAAGTTCATTCTATTCCATCTACCATTCTATTACATTTTTTACACATAGTTATTACTCACTAATTTCACAAAGTGTGACTGACACAAGAGCGCATAGGGCATGATTGCACACTCTTGCACATAGAACTACATCGGGTCGGAGATGTAGTGCAATGCTTAGTTAGTAATTCTACCATTTTTGGCAGTTGAGGACTCTCTGACCCCTTTATATGCATCTTTATTTTTTAGGGTTTCATGTTTGTCTTGGGTTTTTGTAGGTCTTCCCTTCATCACTGACTACCAACAACATCCAACGCAATTTGTATGTATTAGTGTGACAAACAACGAGGGCTTCACATCACCTTACAACCCTAAAAATCTGGTTTTTGGACCTCTTGCACAAACCATGACGCCCAAAACACAAACTTGGGTACCAACATGCACCCTTATCCTCTCCCAGGTGCCCCAATCCACTCAGATTACTCAAATCTGCAAGTTTATGGACCTTGGCATAGTCATTTCCTCATCATGTTTCTCATGTCATCTTTGTGACACATTGCAACAAGTTTGTTGAATTAGCTAAGCTCCTTCAAACCCTTCTTTTCACATTTGGGTTTTTATTTTCATTAGCCTAGTTGTCTGGGTCACTTTATATATTTATTTACTACTTTTATCTATTGTTATTTATTGTTGTTCCTAGTTAGATTAACTACCATTCATCCACATTTTAGTTAATCAATCTTTCATGACTTCATCATGTACCTGAAGGTAATTGACATACCCATGAGATGATGGATATTTATTCTCAAACTATCTATTCAAATTCAAATAAAGGTAACAAAAACTAATCATGAATCTCAAACTCATAATCATGCATCATAGAGACAAAATCTTATTCAAAACATAGCTCATGTGCATATATTAGTTTGTCTTACAAAATCTTAATTTTCTTGTTTCTTCTCCCATCCTTCTCAGACCTCCACACCTCTTCCTCTTGTCTTCTTAGAGGTTCCTAACTCATTCATTTGAATCCTTCTCCTTTTTAGCCCATTCCCCTACATATTTTCAAACCCTAACTACCTTCAAGACTCATAGATGACCTTTCATATGCCTTCTCACACATTTAAGAATTTTTTACCATATTTGACATTTTATATCTCTAAATCACACTTAGAATTCCTTATCCCCTTCCTAAACATCTAATACCCCCCATTCAATCTTTACAAGCCACTATTGTTCTTTTACATGCTTTTGTAATTTTGAATTACATTTGAAGGGAAACACAAATTTGATTTTTCAAACTCCCAAACACCTAAGTCTTTATCTCTCGTGACCTCAAAACTCTCCAACACACTCACATTGACCTCATGACAAAGAAATTTACATTTGAACATCTTCTTGATGATGCTTCTTTATCAGGTACCCTTCAACAAATATACTAGACAATTAAGTCGTGCCTTATTGGTTTCCTATAGGCCTCCATTTCTTTGATAAAATTTGAGATATTTTTGCTTCCACTAAAGGTTGGTGGGGTGTGAGGGTTTTCCTTGTTGAATCTTCCAATACTTTTTAAAATGTATTTAGGCGCTTGGATATTTGGGTACATTATCACACTTTGAATTATACCACAATCATGCCTTGGTATTTCATACGAACCATGTGCCCAATTATCACATGCCACACAAGTTGTATTAGACACAAACTGGCTACCCCACTTTATTTTTCCTTCTAATGTTGGTTCAAAATTTTCCATCATTGTAGCTTGTATATTGTATATGCGCTCCAAATCTTCATATTCTTCCACATTCTCCATATATGGCATACTTTGTTTGGGGTCCACCGGGAACATCACACATTGGCCCTCGTTCTTGAAGCTTACATACCGCTTCTTGAATTGTAAGACAACATTATTCACATAACACCATAGCCTTTCTAGTAGCACTGGGAAATTAGCCACTTTTGCAAGTGTTATTACTTCAAAATCACCATGAAAATTTACCCCCATAATACTAATGATGACATTATTTAGGACTCCCATCGATACTAACCGTGTTCTTTTAGCCATAAATAATACATGTAGGGATGGATGCAACATTGGTTACTCCTTTTTATTCTAGGAACCCATCGTATGTTAACCTTTGTGCTTATGTCGACCAATATGTCGTTAATGTTCCACCTATCTATACAGACATCAACTAAGATTTCTCTATCAAAGCCTTCTGCTTTTACTGATCTTACATAATGATTTTTTGTCTTTCCCATCTGGTTCTTTAGTACCACCTTCCATAATTTGTGCAAAAACCATTGACCTATTAAGGGTAATATATCCTTTTTATGCAACAATGTACATACCTTTTGAAATTCATTTTTGTTGATTATTTCTTCCTCAAAGTCTTTTAGCCTTTCATTTCGTATCCTTGCTTCATTTCAGAGAAATTTTATTTCTCCTTGAAGTTCCCCTACCAAGTCTTTTGCTTCTCTGAGGATCTCCTTCTATTGGTTTCCATCAGGATACAATTTCATAACATTTATTTTTGTGGGTTTCACTTCTAAAGACAATTGTTGTGCACGTACAACAATGTGCATGATTACCTAAACCTTAGTTGAGGGATCCACCATTGGAACAACTTTTGAATAATCTTCATCCACCATGTTTCAAGTAATTTTAATCATTCATGTGCCCTATTTTCTTTTTTCCTTCATAAACCCATATAATTCAGAACAATCTTCTACTTTGTGTTTCTTTTCGTAATGTGCACATACCAGAAATTATAGAAAATCACGTTGCTAATGGTTTAGTCACCCACACTTGTAACAATTCCTTGGTGGAAATATTCCATCACCACAACCTCTATGTCCTCGACCATTTATGCCTCTTCCAAACTCGTTACATCATTCATTAGTATTATCTATTATATCTTGACAAAGTCCTAATGACCGGGCTTCGTGAATTTGATCGATGATGCAATAGGTTGATGTATCATGTACATGAACAACACATATCTGACAATAAGTAACAACTTTTTCCTATTTGGCATGATGTAGGAAGGGGAATTTTTGAGCATCATGTCCTCCTTGAAATATTTCACATGTTAGAAGCATAGCTTTCAAGCTTTTACATGGACATGTGTTTTTAGTATGTCCTTTCACTCCACAATCAACACACCATATCCCACTTTGGGTTTCTCTTGTATTGTTTGCCATCATCTTCTCCAGCTAATTTGTTATGGATGTAATTTGTGCCTTTATGAATGGATTAACTCTCATGCCAAGTATGTCAATTGCTTCAACACACAGTGTTGCTTCTACAGCTTTGTGTGGGTCAATGAAAGTCTTATGGGATAGTGTGCACTTGAATGACATGAGTAATCCCCCTACAAACCACTACGTGTGTTGTGTGGGAAGTATTTTATATGAGAATTTAGAAATGAGGGTATTGATGTGCACATCATAAGCACGTACACTCTTAGTGAGTTCTTGTTTGATCTCCTTGAGTGCTAAAATGCTCTACTACTCGAACTCAAGAATGTCAATTTTTTTTAGAAATTTCTCCTTTATTTGATCATAATCTACTATATCTTATAATGGATCATGCTTCTTAAACCATGTATGGGTATGATCAAGAAATTGTGTCTTGAATTTGCTCGCTCGTCGTTCTAAATAAGTTATCCCCTTTTATTGTCATAGAAGTTCACACTTATAAACATGTTCCACTGCATTTTCAACATCATGATACTCTAGTAAGTGCAAAGACATTTCATAAAATATATTTGGTGTGACTACCTATTGTGTAGTATTCACAATGTTACCTTGGACTAGAATACTCATTGTTGGAATGATGTTTCCACTCCTACGTCTACTCATATGTGAGGGATTATTTCTAGAGACTTGTTGTTCTGGTGTGTTTCCTTACACACCTATTATTGTATTGGTACTCATCATGACAAATCTCTATGCTTTCGGAAGATTGGGATTAAGTTATACTTTCTTTGTTGTTGGTCTCAATGATTGTAAGATGTATGGGAATCTATTACTTAAAGTCTCTTTATCTTTAGCTTTTTTACCTCTTCGTCACTATCACTTTCAATTAAGACTTGTTATTCATTATTAGCTAATCTAATTATGTGAGCAAGATTGGTAGGTTGGATTAGGATAACATCAACATTATCCTTCCCCTCCTCATTCTTACATCATCTCTTGGTGCATTTCCACTTCATCTTGGAGCTTATTATCCTTGCCTCCCTCTTCATGCCTCAACCAATGTTGTTGGTCATCTTTTGTAGTTCATAGAGTTGAATCACATATATGCAATAGCTCTGTCTCCATTGTCTTGCACCTTTTATCTTCAAATTGCATCCTCCTAAGTGTGCACTCATCCATGAAATCCATGACTTAATCATGATACCTTCCTATCCTTTTTATGTGTTGCGTCACCCAAGTTACGAAGTGTTTAGCTTTCCATTGGGAAATTTTATATTCCCATGTCAACCATCATTTTCTTAATCTCCAAAGGAATTTTCTTAAGGTATGATCCCCACGACTCCCTAAATAAGTTGAATTATGATTTTTATGTACAAGAGAACGTTGAAATTGAATACTCAATGATATAACTCCAAGCTATTCCTTTCCACCAATAGTCTACCAGGCGTGTCCAAGTCATGTCATGTCTTGCAAATCTCATTATGTGTTTAGAAGTCCACAGATGCTTTCGACCTAAGTTCCATATTTTTCCTGGACAATAAACAACTAACCACGTACGTCGATGAACCAGAAGTTCATAGCAAAACATCTCACATAGTGCATCATAAAGGTTGGCTTTGACCCATGCTCATGGAAAATAATTTGTACGTCTTGGGTGTGGTTTAATGAATGTATATTTAATAGTGTATAGCTAGGCTTTGATGTTCTCCTGCATTAACCGAAGCATCTTCTATCCACTTCATCCTTGCATTTTTATGAAGGTCCCAATAACGGAACCAAAATGTTGAGAGTCTAGCATACTTATCCTATGTACTCATATGCATGAGAGTATGATGACCTATGCGCGCAAGTTTACACCAACCCTTCATGTTGGCCTATCATGTGGTAGTGTGGTCTAGGGTGCGCTCACCCAAAGTGCAAAAGGTCTCTATGTACCATCAAGGTTAACAAGGTTAAAGCATACATGTTAATGAGTAACTAGTATGGGAGCACTAACATTAAACATGAACGAATAACAAAGTTTCTTATTGACCAATACATATAATTATCATATATTAATCAACAATAGCCTAATTACATTAATGGTATTTTAGTGTCCTTCAGACTCAACCATCTCAACGATAAGTTTAAAAGATGCAATATCATACATTCTAACTCTCACACTTCCTACCTCCATGTATATCTATCTCTTTGTGTCTCTATGTATCATGGTTCCCTAGTGGGTGTTTATACTACTGGGGACTTTCCCTTCACTAGTTTTCCAAGAGTTAATAATATCCTTTGAGTTATATCAGTAAGTCTAACTAGTACATTTAGGTAGTGGATAAAAGTAGCCATTTACCATCTCACCCTTGCTATACATGGTAACACTCCTAAAGGATTGTTGCTTATCCTTATTCTAATTCAAATTTTAACCAATCTCTTCATTAGCACTATGCAAGTGATTCAACCCATAATTTGAGGTCTATCTTCGGACTCATGTTTATTTGTATCCTCTTTCACCATGCATGTCTTCATCCTAGTTTATCCTTCTACATGTTCCTCTCTCTCTATCGGTGTTGTCCTTTCCTTTCATGGACTTTAGTATCTTTCTTTCACGCTTTCCCCTTATCCTACTTTCTTGTGTGCCTACTCCTTTTTTTGCACATGTGCTTACCTCCTTTTCTACCATGCACATCCTCGCAAAAGTTATGTGCACCCCTTTAAAGAATAATATATTATGAATAAAGAATGTTTAGTTCTGCAAGGTCTTACAGAATAAAGAATATAAAATCATGGGCCCAATAGTGATTAACATCGGTGGGGTAAGGGAGGAATATTTGGACAGGCTATATAAATACCTTTAGTGATCCATGAGATTTGACATCATGATGTACCACAATCAATGAGGAGAAAACAAAATAAGAAACCCTAGGGCCACTAGGGTGTGAGCAATAGATTTGATTCAAGAGTTGGGTTTGTTAAATGTTTACACCCTAATTAATTTCAATGATGTGGAAATACACAACAATAAGGAGGAGGTAAGGGTTAGTAATTGGTAGAATATTTTGATCTAATTAACTTCCAACATCAATTATACATAACAACAATAATGCATTAAAGCTTGAAATGATTGATATAGGATAAGTGTTTGCTCAAAATACAAGACGAGAGATTAACTTAGCTATTTAAGATGATTCATGAATGATATGGGTGTGCAGGTAAGTGAAGTAGGAAGATTTGGAGCTTTAGATTTTACACTGGAGGTTCTGGAACTTAAAATTGAGCATGCACAAGACCGTACAAATTTTGTATGGTCTACGCTAGAAATATACGGTCTAGACTTGGAGCGGTATAGTTTTGGACCTTGAGATTGTCTGGATCAGTAAATTCCTGAGTGCTTTACTTCTTTGGAAATGATGCTCACTATATGTCGTTCTTGCTTGCACAACTTCAGGATGACCCGTGATAACTTGCAACAAAGCATAAACCTTAGCATCTTGTAAAACCCTTCATTAAAGCATTAATAAACCAAAAGGAGAAGATAAGCGTGTGTTTGAGGCTGGACCACACTTAGCGGTAAGACTCCCAGTTGTTTAACCAATCTAACTGTTGCACTACATATCCTCGTTACAAAAATTAAGTGTCACGTAGTTCTTGTATAAGTGTGTATAACTAACAAACCCCATAGGAATGCCCTCATGTATTTTGACACCAAAATAGTGGGCTAACTATGTAGCATAGAATGTGACCATCATGATAATAGTGAGATATGGTGTGTCTTAACTTTTTAACCTGACCTTTTTGTTAGTAGAAATCCTTGTGTAATGTTTGAATTGGATTTGTTCTTACTAAGACATGGCTCTATGATCTTTACATGTTTGTTATTAGATGAAGCTATAATCTTTGACCTGGTTGAATGTTTCATGCTTGTATTAGGGAATTCTCTAGATGATGTGTAATTGATTTAGGAACCCTTTGAGTGCTATTGGAATGATATTTGCAATGATAACTTGTAAAAAAGCCAAACGAGTTATAAAGTGGTATTGACTTGCTTATATTGCCTTCTATAGGTGAGATATTATAATAAGGTCGACCCTAGAAAGATGAAATGACCCAAAGAATGATTTAAATTAAAAATAGAGTTGGTGATTGTGAAGGGGCGGGATCGTACATGTCAGACAAGACATGACCCTACATCTTGATCCTTCCATATATTTTTGAACCGGAGAAAGAAACATCAAAACTAAAAATTGTGTCATGAACATTAATTGTTTCATATTTATTTGATTGAATAATATTCACAGAAGTGACGTGAAAGAAAAGTGTAAAGATAAGCAAGTTTTGGAATGGCTAGAGAGACAAGAATATTGGATTTCGAATGCGACCATTTGTCTTAGTAAGGATACATGGTCCAACTTGGCATTGTACAAGGGCAAGTTACCAAATTTTAGTGTTTACAAATTGCTCTAAATGATGTGCAGCTACTTTAGAGGGATTTTGGAGAGTCTCAAGTGATTTAGTGTTGATATTTGTAATAAGAGCTCGTGAGAGTGTCAAGTGAGCTATGAAGTGATATTGATTTACTTATATAGGATTATGTATGTAAAATGTCGTGCTAAGGTTGACCATAGTACGATGAAACGACACATATAATATTTTCAAATTGGAAAAAGAGTTGTTAGATAAGACGGTCCTAGACCTTATAGGTCAACTATGATCGTAGTCCACTATGGACGCAATTTTTATGGTTTTGTACATGTAAACATTGATGTAAAATCAAAAGTTATAGAATGATGGTTAGAGATAAATGTATGTTTTGTTTATTTAATAGTTCTTCGATGAATGACATAGTAGAGTGTAGAGATGAACTAGTGAAGAAAATGATCCATAAACTTCTACTTTGGAATTCTATGAAATCACATAATTATGATGTTCTACTTTCAACTTTGGAAAATGACAGATTGATTGAAGATTAGAGCTTAGTGACTTATTATCTAGTGTTATAGAAAAGAAATTGTAGAGAATAGGAAAGAATTCAAACTCCAAACACCAACAATTTCATCCTGGAAACCTCCAATGGAGGAAAACCAGTCGGGAAGGGAAAACACTCTTTCTTCTCACTTTTATTGGTCAATTATAGACAATTACATATTACAAGAAGTAGAAAATGGAGAGAATAATGTAAACCTCTCCGTTCATATGCTTGATTTCTCTATTTCTACACCTTGGTCCTACAATTCCACTCTAGCACTGAAGATCTTTCTCGCTTGCTCTCATTAAAATTATACATTTGCTCTTTGATCTCTTTAGATCTCTGAATGATGAATTCTCTTGCTTATTTCATGCATTTATAGGCCTTCCCATGTCCTCCCATGCACTGGAGGAAGTGAAAGGTTATGGAAGGGAAGAGACGCAACCATCTCTTTGAATTCTAGAATTGTTTGTTCCTAATTTTATTTTTTCTGTCAAAAGTGTTAGGACCATTGCCTTGCACAAACTGGTAGTTTTAGGACCGTCGCCCTAGCTGGGTGGTGGTTACAAGACCACCGGCTAGGTTGGGCAGTAGTTTTGTAACCGCCACTCTGCTCAGAGTGGTGGTTCTGTTAAAAAGCTGACAACCTCCTTTTCCCTCATTTTTCTTCACTTTCTTCAATTCTCCTTCTTAGTGCTGATGGAACTGATGAAGTGGTGTATTTTTCTAGATCCCTATGGATCATACCTCCCCTGCTTATGGGGATTTTGGTCCCACAAAATATTAATGGGGGAGTGGTAGAGGAATCAACTCCTTCTCTTGCTCCTTCGAGTACCACTAGGTCTACCTTGGTGTCTTCTCTCGTCCAACCTGCCAAGAATCCTATGGATCTCTAGTTTGCTGCTCTAGTGCTACATCCTCCCTCCAATTTGCCTCGAGTACAATCCTCTTTAGAAGGTAGCTTTTGTATCTTTCCTTCTTTTTCATGCATATATGGATTTATTAGGTGTGAGCTCTTGAGACTTGTTATCACGTGCACCTGCATGAAGTATGACCTGAAGGTTTCTTTTCCAACCTACTCAAGTATGACGAAGGTCCCATATTGTAGTGGTTTAGTCCTTCTTATTTGTCTATCTCTTGAGATGGATTGGTTGAATCCTCTCCATGTACGTTGCTACTAAAGTCACCATCATTCCTTGTATTTCCTCTTCTCCTTACTGCCCCACAGTCAAGTCTAACGAATCCATAGGTAAATACAATGACTGCATAGTGGAAGTTTGTTTTACTCCTTGAATGAGTAGTTCCTATGGTGGCTTCTTCTGTAAAAAATGACAAATGCTATCTAAAATATCTGTGCTCTCAAGTCCATTTTTCTTTTATTCTAATTAAAGTAAACAAAATTGATGATTTTCCTGAAAAAGTCTTTGTGCTTGGTTAACACTTACCATAGCCTTACTTGATTTGCTCTGGTGTGCCTAGATGTTAAAACTGACTCCGTCCTTGACCCATCTGTACTAGTTCTGCCTCCTTGTGAACATGACATCCCTGACATACAAGTAAGGACTTCTGAAGACAACATCAAATGCATCAAATGGAATGATATCAGCCTCTAATACATTTGTGTATTGGGTATTTATCCCAAAATAAAACTTACACTTTCTTATAACTTGTATTTCTACACCCTTCTTCACCCATCCCAATGGGTATGGATGTGGATTCGCGTAAGTCTCTAGGCCAAGCTATTCTACAACCACATTAGAAATCAGATTTGACTAAGAACCAGAATCTACTAAAGTGTTTACCTTAGTTTTCTTGATTTGGATTCTAATTTGAAAAATCTTACTCATCTCTTCTTCTTTTGTTTCCCCATACATGTTACTGGTCATGCATCTAAACCTTTCGTCTACACTAAATCATCCTCATTCTCCACCTATCCTTCTATCTTCATAATGGCCATGGATTTCTTGGAATCCTTGGTTCAGTGATTTGGGTGTAATTCCGGATGTAACTTCCAACATGTGGCGTCAGTATGTCCATTTATATCACATTTCTTACAGAAATTATTAGGATCTTTACAAGTATGCAAAGCAGTAGCGGCATGTTTACCTTTCCATTTACCTCTACTACTTGTCTTCCCTTGTTCTTTTTCCTACTGATTTGTTGACTGGTCTCCCTTTGGCTCTGTTTCTCCTTGCTTCTTCTCATCATCAATATAGTATGCTTGTATACAAGCTTCGTTGAGATCCTTGGGCTTTGTGGAGATTACCTTCCTCCAAAGGTGAGTGTGAAGTCCTCCCAAATACTTGGTTAGAATGTCCTCATCCTCCAAGTCCATATTAAGCAACATGGCTTGTCTCCAAAACTTCATAGTATAGTCCTACACGCTTTGATCACTGCCTTGTCTAAAGTATTGCCACTTAATCATCATATCAATCTTATGGATGATTGGATAGAAGTTACCTCGAAGCAATTCTTTAAAACCTTTCCAAGTACTGACAATAGGACGTTTCTTCTTCTCACAAGTGGCTAGATGGGTTTCCTACAAAACCAGAGCATGACCTTCCATTTTGAGATGTGCAAAGGTGATCCTTTGTGCCTCAGTAACATTATGCACACTAAAATAGACTTCCGATTATTTTAGCCTCTTAACAAGCATTTATGCATCTACTTGTCCTTCAAATTTCTTTATTTCCACTTTTGTTTCAACTTTAAAAGGTGTATGAGCAGATTTTACCTTTTTGCTTACAATTGGCATCTCTTCTTCACGCTCTTCCCATTCTTCCTCTTTGTGGCTCTTTTTGATACCAAATTTCCCGGCCAGTGCTCGAACAAGTAAGTCCATGGAATCTTGCTTAATTGAAGCTGTCTTTTGTAGATATGAAATCTCTTCTTGTTTTCTATGCAACCTATCCATCATGGTCTCTAGCATCTCGACTCTACAGACCAAGTTCTCTTCCTCCATTTAAGCTCAAATTCTCTATTTCCACTTCTTCGTAGAAATATTTGGCTCGCAAGGTAAAAATTCTTCACCTTTGGAGCTTGTTAGTGTCATACGAATCATAAGAAAGAATCAAATTCTACAGTCTTGGATATATAATCAACTCTAATACCAAAATGATCCGTAAACTTCTACTTTGGAATACTACAAAATCACACAATTATGTTGTTCTGCTATCAACTTTGGAAAATGACAGATTGATTGAAGATTAGAGCTTAGTGATTGATTATCTAGTGCTATAGAAAGGAAATTACAGAGAATATGACATAATTAAAAATCCAAACACCAACAGTTTTATCCTAGAAACCTCCAATGGAGGAAAACCAGTCAAGAAGGGAAAACACTCTTTCTTCCCATTTTTATTAGTCAATTATAGACAATTACATATTACAAGAAGTAGAAAATGGAAACAAAAATGTAAACCTCTCCCTTCCTATGCTTTCTTGCTCTGTTTCTACACCTCGCTCCTACAATTCCACTCCAGTACTGAAGATCTTGCTCACTTGCTCTCATTAAACTTATACCTTTGCTCTTTGATCTCTTTGGATCTCCGAATGATGAATTCTCTTTCTCCTTTCATGCATTTATAGGCCTTCCCATGTCCTCCCATGCATTGGAGGTTGTGAAAGGGCATGGAAGGGAAGAGAGACAACCATCTCTTCGAATTCTATAATTGTTTGTTCCTGATTTTATTTTTGCCATCAAAAGTGTCAGGAACACCACCTTGTGCAGACCAGAGGTTTCGGGACCATCGCCCTAGCTGGGCGGCGGTTACAGGACCGCTACCCAGGTTGGGCGGCTGCTCTACAACTGCCACTCTGTTTAGAGTGGTCGTTCCATTAAAAATCTGACAGAACCTCCTTTTTCCTCATTTTTCTTTACTTTCTTCAATTCACCTTCTTGGTGTTGATGGAACTGATGAATTGGTGTGTTTTTCTAGATCCATATGGATCAGAAAAAGATAAAAATATATGTTGATTAGACTCAATAGGTGAGTATTTGTCTTAGCATAGTAACAAATCCAAACTCATCATTGTCAAACGATAAGTTGCCAAATTTGAAAGTCTACGCCTTATAGGAACTAATTATAATCAGAATTATAACAAGAATTATAACATGTGATTAAACTTGACCAACAAACTTAAACCATAACCATAATGTTACAATTATGTGTGGGACCTTAATCAACCTTAGGCATTGGAGATCTTGTAATGATCAAGGTGAAATAAGTTAGTCGTATGTCCTTAACCCTTCATACAACTATATAGGAATTAATTGATCTATAACAAAAAACTATTCAGGTTTTTACATGTTTGATTTTGGGGTAAAAATTATGGGTCCATGAAACATGGATTCACTCCATGTTTAAGTCTTTTCATCCTTAGCCTTTCATGTGGAAAGTAATGTTTTCTAGAAACTACTTTTATTGGCTTGCCTACATAGCTTTTTTGGCATTTAAAAAAAAAATTATATTTCTATTTCAATTATGGAAATCCAAAAATGCTACAATTGTTAGCAGTGAAGCTATTTCTCATTAGTTTTTTATAAATGAAAAAATCATTGTTATTTATGTTGTTTACTTACATATCTAAGAGAAAACAGAGAAGGTGGCCATCAAGTCTTAATATTTGTAGGATCTTATAAGCACCCCTTGCACCATGAGTCGGGTTATGTTAGATCCTTTACCACCAGTCACTTGATGGTGATAGTGTTGTCCATATATTTGTTTTTGTCTCTTATTTGTAGTTGCTTCACCAACTTGACACCACCTCAATAGGGACATTGAAGCTTGTCGCCTCCTTGGGGGAAATATGATGCTAGTTGTAGACACAAAATCACGCACTTGGGTACATTTCTAAGTCTTAAAAGCATACTAACATTCATATGATTCCTAAGTGAGAAAACTAATGATTGAAAATTATCTTTGACCTCTTTTCTTTGTTTCTTGTTTTCTATTGAGTCTTACACACCCTACAACCCAGTCAAGATTTTACTGATTTATCTTTTATGGCTTTAGACACCAATACCCGGCCAGGACAAAAGCTCCCAGGCGCTTCTGTCCCCTTTGGGCACCCCTGACCCTTTTTCACCTTGTTTGCTTCTTTTGGGCATCTTTTTCACTTATGGGCCGACCTTCCAGTTGTCAATTACAAAATTCAAACAAGGGAATCATATAAATCTATAGTTATGTGTTTAAAATCAGGGACCAAACACTAATCATTAGTAGCATCACCTAAGCTTACATCTAAAAGGCACCTAAAGCACTCTAAAGGAATCCATATAACAATCCACTCAAGGGACAAGGGTTGGAACTTTGCATACACAACATAGGAAGGGGAAGTTCATTTTTCTTTCCACACATTGTAGTACATTGCTACATCTAGCTATAGTCTACTATCAAGTGTACTTACACAAGGGCATCCAAATGCAAGATTCCTACACACACTCACCAGAACTACATGGAGTCTGAGATGTAGTGCAACGCTCAGTTGTAAGTTCCTTCTCAGGGTGACCATCGGGGTCAATCCGACTCCCCATTTTGCATCTCTCTTTTTTGGATTTGATGTGGTTTGTGGGCTTTTATAGGTGATATTTGTTTTGTAGGTTACAGGTACCCTTGGTGATCAAAGAGTGACACACATGAGATCAACAGAGAATATTTCTGACACTTGTGTGATATAATAAAGATCAGGTTTTGACCATCTACGCAGTCAAAGGTGCCTAACAGGGGTCTCCAACACCTAGGTGCCCCTCTCTAGTCGTGGGGACCCGTGTCCGACCTTATTCCCAAAGCCCAAAATTTACCCTGAGCATTGAGGAAACTTTTCACTTCCTATTCAATAGTTTTCCCAGTCCAGAGCACTTCCATATCAAGTGTAAATCAGTTAAGACATTCTTTTTATATCTCTTGCTTAGGGTTTAATAATTACTTGCTTATTTGTTTGCATCATATTATACTTAGCAACTATATACCATAGTTTACATTAGTTAATCTATAATTAGGGTTTAATAAAAATTCTATTTTTGTTAAATCATTTGGTGAACCCACTCATTCAAACCCTACCTTCTGAGAATGTATCAAAATCTATCTCCTTCTTATTAATTCATGGATCATTCTTCTTATCCTTATTTTACTCAAACTAAGGTTTCCTGCATAGCTACTACTGTTTCTGATTTTATGTGAGTTCATACTCAACATCCTCCTCACTTTGCTACTCCAATATCTGATTTGACCATTAATGTATTCACCACTCATTGCACTCATCCTCTTATGGCTCCACCCATTTCTGTCCCACCTCATATCACTTCTGCAATTCCTTCCACTACCTCTAAGGGTTATGACATCATAGAGAAACTTAAGAATACACCAACAAAAATATCTCTTTGTGATTTATTACACAGTGCACCCAATTTTCGTCACACATTAGAGGCCACCCTTTGTTATATTCACATTGAAAGTAATAATTCACTTGTTGCATTTTCTCACCTCATTCAATCTCTAAAAATTTTACCACATGTTATATATTTTAGTGATGACAATATCCCTCCTTCTGTTGGTGATGATCCATTTGCACCTTTTCTTATCACTACTACTATTGGTGCCATCTGTATTAAGCATGTACTCATTGACAATGGCTCTGCTATAAACCTCTCTCTCTCTCTCTCTCTCTCTCTCTCTCTCTCTCTCTCTCTCTCTCTCTCTCCCCCCTTAAGAAAATAAGCATTATTGATAATATAATTAACAAAATATTCTCAAGTCATTTGTAGTTATGATTCCACCACTCGTAAATGCATGGGCACCATCACCCGTTGGGCCTAAAATGGTTCCTACTATATTCTTTTTCATATATGCCACATTTCAATACAATTGTTTACTTGACAGACCTTGGATTCATGTTATGCATATTGTTCCATCTACAATTCATTGATGCCTTAAATTCTTACATGATGGTTATGAACATACTATTATTGCAGACCCCAATCCATTCAAGTTTTTTCATATAGATCCTGTCATTGCCATGTCCATTCCTCCATCTTAGCCAATTCCATACCACAAAGTTTGTACACATGATGTTGGTCAATCTAGTGCTCCCACTTCTTCTTTTATTTATCCATGCATTACGTCCATTCCTACTCATACTACTGATATCCTATCACCCACTATGTCCACCCCCATGGATGCTACTTCTCCACTTGTCATGGATCTTCCCAATTTTACATCTAACTCCACTCCTACCAATATTCTTGATAATGTTATACAACAAGATAATGCTAACACTGATGATTATGATTATGAGGTTGATGTCATAAAGCTTAATGATGACACATTACACAATATTAATTTTACTCCTATTGAAGTTGATGAATCCTATTTCCAAGATACTTTTGTTGTTATTGGCCATGGTGAATATCAATTCAAAAAGCTTCCTCCATCTACTAATGCCATGATACCTTTTCAAGAGACTATACATACATTATATATTCTTTCACCTGCTACATCTCCATAAGTTCATTTTGCTCCACACTTGGATCCCTTCACATGTACTCTCTTCAATCATAATTTGTATTGGCCTCATCTTCCATTCAACCCTACTTGTTCTGAGACTATTTACACACATGATGGCTTGGCTCGGCTAGGATTCATGACAACTGATCTTCTTCCTCCACCTCACTCTGTCCACTCATACCACATATGTGCATTATGTACCACTGCTTATGGCCTCCACGTCTTCCATTCGATAATCTTCCTTGCACGTACTCCTTGTTCTTCTCCACTCACACTTGGGGAAATCTTAGCTTGATTACATTGGTGGAACAATAGATCTAAATCATACTAATTTCACATTTCCTATGTCTTTTGGCCGCATCTATGTTTGTAATGACTCTTTCTTAGGCTATTCTCTAAATCTCACTCGATGGTATGCACATGGTTGTCCATAACTACCTTTCACTAATGAATAATATGCAATGGACATGTACAATTTATGTCACAAGGGCTCTTTATATGATCAACCTCACACTATTGCTTACCAAGTTTTTGATCCAACTCCAATCAGCTACGATCTTCTAGATGATTTTACTTGATTCTTCTCCATGTCACACACTTGGGGGGAATCACGCTTTATTTTCCCCCCTTTAATCTTTATCAATTATTACAAGTCTATACAATTACACGTTATGCTCCATGTTTCTCATCTAGTCACTCTTACACATCTTGATACACACTTTGTATCGTCACTACCTTATGATGCACTCTAGTTTATTGGTTCATCCTCAACTACTAAGGGTCTAAATCTGAAATGAATCTCACTTCACCCACACTTCACAGTCAGTGCTTCAGGATACATATTTTTTCTCGTGCCTATTTCTCAATGACACACTTTGGTTCTATGGTTCATTCTTGATTGTTGAGGGCTCTTTTATATATGAACCTCATCTCATACACATCTGCTGGGGGCATGTGACTCCTTCCATATTAAAACATTGCATACCATTCCATCACACTTATACATTACATTTGCATATATTGGTTTCACTTATTATTGCTTGCTTATACTACTTACATGGTGCACTTTGCTTACTATGTTAGTCAGATACTCAGCATGTCATTATTTTTCTATATACACACATGCATGTTCATTTGGTCTTTTGGAGTGAATGCAAATCTCTTAAAAAACTTCACATGTTGTAATGATGTTTAACATTATACCTTTTACCAGTCCCACTGAGGCTCCTGAGGGTATCTCTCATTACTACTCTCACACATTACATGTGCTATCGTTTCATTATTTGTTACTTCTACTTTCTAGCACATTACTTTCCATTGATACATACATGTCTTGACATACATTTTATCTTTCTAACATGCTAACAGGTGCTTCATGTGTAGAATTTTCTTTGCAAGACTATATGTTATCATGGTTGTCTGATACATTTTTCTTGCAATTGTTTGTTATTGTATGCCATTTTTTTCAGGCTATGCCCTATATCTTGTTTGATCACTGTTTGTATGCTTTTGGCTGCTTCAACCCTGATTGTCTTGTGACATTGTGAGTGATGTCCCATGTTTGAAACCCGCTTTTCGTGGTCCACATTCTTTGCACACTTGCTTGTTACATTGTTTTTCTATTACATGATTTTTTTTGCACTAACACATATTTCTAGCCATTTTGTTTGCATGTTCCTTGGTTTCTACCTTGCACATCACCTACCCCTGCAAGTATCAATTTCAGGTTAACATCAAGTCCTCTCTTTTGGGACGAACACTCCTACATACGTCATATGTACCCCAAATGAGGGGGCCATACATTGGATGAATAAATTACCCCTACAATAGCTCAGAGCTACGGTTTAGAATTTGCATAGTATAGAAAAGGCATAGGAACACAGTCACAAAATGGCCTAGAATCATACTTGGGTCAGAATCACAACACAAACACCAAAGCCCAGACTAAGACAATAGTTCCCGTGTCATCCCTTGGGTGTTAATGTATTAGGGGTGTATACAATCACCATATCAGATCAACACAGTTCACAACAGTCCTCAGAGTAGTTTTACAGTTACAGGCACAATCCTTCAGTTACAACATGCATGTAATCTCCTTCAATCAATTTCAATTGGAACATTCAGTATAATTAGAAATAATTCGAGACAACATGAACAAATCAGAGACATGCCATCTATAATGGTGCTTATCGGGCAGAGTCATGGATGGAGAGTAACACTAGAACTCTCTCCCCAACACTTACTCTTTGGAGCAAGATCACCCAAAAAACTCGCCATTGACGTGAAATCACCCAAAAAACTTGCACTTGGCATGAGATCACCCAAAAAACTTGCTATTTGCGTGAGATCGCCCAAAAAAATCACTATACCCAGTATTTTTAGGAAACTTTTTCTATCCTTTACACTCTTCTTAATCAGGTGCACACTTTCCTTTTTACACACTTTCACATACTTATGCAAAATTTTCATATACATGACTTTGACTACTCTTTCACTCTTCTTTTACAGGTTTTTCCTTAATACGCAACAAGAAACAGCCTATGAAAAGCATAACAACAGGTAAAAGTATCTCATATGCTTCACCCCTAGAGCCACTTTCTCTTCCTAGTTTCCACACTTCATTTTCACACTTATTTCATGCTTCACTTGTCCACTCGACACACATTTCTCCGCATGCTCTACAACATCGTAAGGTACGCATCTCTTATTTGTTTTATGCTATTGATTACTCACTCAACAACATAAAGTTGGGGCAAAAGTAAACACATAATCACACACTTGGGTACATTTATAGGTCCTAAAAGCATATTAGCATTCACATGATTCATAAGCAAGAAAAATAGTGATTGATAACTATCTTTGACCTCTTTTCTTTGTTTCTTATTTTCTATTTGGTCTTACACACCCAATAGCCTAGTTGAGATTTTACTAATTTATCTTTTATGGCTTCAAACACCAATGCCTAGCTAGGACATAAGCGCCCAGGTGCTTCTATCCCCTTTGAGCGCCCCTGACCCTTTTTCACTTTACTCACTTCTTTTGGGCATCTTTTTCACTTATGGGTTGACCTTCTAGTTGTCAATTATGAAATTCAAACAAGAGAATCATATAAATACACAATAATGTGTTCAAAATCAGGGAACAAACACTAAACATTACTAACATCACATAAGCTTGCATCCAAAGGGCACCTAAAGCACTCCAAAGGCATCTATCTAGCATTCCACTCAAGGGACAAGGGTTGCAACTCTACATACACAACATAGGAAGGGGAAGTTCATTTTTCCATCCACACATTCTATCACATTTCTACATATAGCTACACCCCGCTATCAAGTGCACTTGCATAAGGGCATCCTAGGGCACGATTCCTACACACACTCTCCATAACTACTTGGAGTCTAAGATGTAGTGCAATGCTTGGTTGTAAGTTCACTCTCGGGGTGACCACCAGGGTCAGTCTGACTCCCCATTTTACATCTTTCTTTTTTGGATTTGATGTGGTTTGTGGGATTTTACAGGTGATATTTGTTTTGCAGGCTACAGGTACCCTCGGTGATCAAAGAGAAACACATAAGCGATTAACAAAGAATATTTACGACACTTGTGCGACACAATAAAGACCAGGTTTTGACCATCTGCGTAGTCACAGGTGCCTAACAGAGGTCTTCAGTGCTCCTGTCCAACCATGGGCACCCGTGTTCGGCCTTATTACCACAGTCCAAAATTTATCCTTAACATTGACGACATTGTTCACTTCCTATTCAGTAGTTTTCTTAGTCCAGAGCACTTTCGGATCAAGTGTAAATCAACTAAGTCATTCTTTCCATATCTCTTGCTTAGGGTTTCATACTTGCTTCTTTTCTCAAAGTCATATTGTACTTAATAGTTGTATACCATAATTTACATAAGTTACTCTACAATTAGGGTTTAATAAAAATTAAATTTTTGTTAAATCACTAGTTTGTCCTATTGGCCCTCTTTAGTGTAAGGTGACATTATTGTTGTTGGATTTCTGCCACTTAAGGGGGCAATCATGGTGCCTTTTGCCATGTAGGATAATTCTTCGACCTTAGACAGTTGGCCTACCCCTAATCCTTCAGCGGAGGAATCTAATGGTTTAGGGTTCTCTTTCCCAAAGACCATTTGCCACCTCCTTGTAGTGTTATTATTGCTTGTGTTTGATACTCTTGATTTTGTCACTATTATGTGATCTTAATATTTTGGCTGCTCTTATGGTGTTTTGACTCATATTTTTAACTGAGAAAGATATCATGTCACAATTCTTTTTAGCCAATTTTTTATTGTAACCATCTTATATAGATTTTTGGTTAATATATTAATGCTTCCCAAACAAAGAAAAAAAACTCATCAAACATTTATTCACGTGGCTTTAAGTAAAAGGCCATCCATAGTTTAAATTAGATGGTCACCTATACTCATCAAATAAATTTTTAATGATGGTAAATTTTTCAACATCATCCTTTAAAATATTATTAATAATACAATTATGATAAAAATATAAAAAAAAACTTCATTTATTTAAACAATTTTTTTACGTCGAAGGTGTTGCTTACAATGGGAAAGACGAGGGGGCTATAATGTCTGTACTGACGAGAAGTAATTTGGACAATCCACTTTAAAGGTTGTAACGATGACCTCCAACTAATCGCGACTTCCCTGACATTGCTCTCGTTACACCAATAATAACATCGAAGGTTTCTGTCGCAACCTACGTGCAATCCTGAGCTTGCGACGGTTGGTATCTAGTGGGTTGATGTCAAGTAATGACACATGACAATATATCCATCGGCTTCGAGGCAGGCATAAATTTGGCCTTTTTCAGGTATAATGAGCGCATTTTCCTGCATCGCCTCCCTCCTCCAGTAAGCCTGGTCAGAATTCCATCTTAGCACCATTTGCAGAGAATACACCTCTTCCATTGCAATTAGCTTCATCAACGCCGTGAAATCATAAATTTTCACTCTATTTTCCCAATAAAAGGTTGTATAACACTTACCATTTTCTGTTATAAAACATGGTGGATTGTCATATCGACATTTTATGTAGTTCAATAGAACTTTTAGTCCACATGGGTATACGTGAAGCCAGCTCGAGCCACCCTGTTCACCCACAAACATTGGCCTCCAAATATTTCTTTGATAAAACACTAATTATGATATAAAATTGAACGATTTTTTTGAAGGCTTACCACAGGTCCAATGGGCACAACATTTCTCTTCGTTGTGATAATTTTGACAATCACAAATGTCAAATGTTATGTTAAAATAATGCGTAACTGATTCAATCTACTTCTTTATAAAACATGAACAAAATGAAATTCTGAAAACGACACCTGTTACATTGGCTTGCGCATCTAGAGCATAACTTGTATTGATAGAATTCGGTGGTACTGAAACATGGAAAACATACATAATTGTGTAATAATTTAACCCAATAAAATCAAATGAACCTTTCACCATATCAGATTGAAGGGAGGTAAATTTGGGCAAACACACACC